>JAZDUH010000182.1:21912500-22512500 GCA_036419115.1 Scarus forsteni
GGTTATTGAAGCTCCACCTGCTGCTTGATGAGATAACAGGTGAAGAAAGAAGGATGAAGGAGCACAGCATGCTGACCTGAGCTGGAGTTTTTAAATGCATCACAATAAAGGAAAAGTTATCGGAGGTATGGCTGTTGAATAAACCACATGGTTCACAATCATACTGAGTGCCATACTATCTTCTTCCGCTAATCTGTGGACGCAGGGGCAGCAGCCTGAGCAGAGGAACCAGATCTCCTTCTTCCTTGTCCAGCTCTTCAACAGATCTCCTAGTGGGACACGCTCTCATTGCCTTACCAGAGAGGTATCCAGATTTGATACTGGAGCCACCTCATCTGGTGGAGCCACGGTGGAGCCACAGCTCTTCTCCTAGCCCCTCCTGGATGATCCAGCTTCTCACCCTATCACTAAGGGAGAGCCCAGACACCCTGCAGGAGAAATTCATTTGACCGCTCGTACCTGTGATCTTGTTCTTTTGGTCATTACCATCTCTATAGGAAGCTTCTGCAGCCAAAGTCCTCACCTTCAACTACTGCCCAGTCCGCATCGCATCGCATTGCACTCAACCATTGTGGCCTCTCCCATTGGTGATGTCCCACGTCCAGGCAAACTGAGAGCCATTCATTTTATACTACATGCAGGCACAATCATCAACATCTATGTACAGACACACGTCTGTTCATTAGGCTGATGAGGGGAAAATTCTCCTTTCAGGATGCAAGGAAATAAGTTTGGTGTATTAATTCAACAAGTGACTGTGTACATTAGTGACTTAGTAAACTAATGAAGTATTCTTTGATATGATGATTAATAAAAGTGAAGCATTGAAGGGCACACTGCTTTTTCCAGTGAGTTGAAAACAACATCTATCAGCACACTCAGCAGCAAGTCATCATCCAACACAGGAACGTATTACATCAATACACTGAGACAGTTCCAGCAGTGCATGTGGGAAAACGAAAAGAAACTGAGTTCAGACGATGCTGATGGTGAGATCTGATGACTGGTCATCATTTTGAAACAAATATTTGATGATGATATGGATTATTGATGTTTATTTTGTTACTTTTAGTCTCAGAATTAGTGCCATGTTTGCAGTGTACCTCTAACTCAACCGAGAGTAAGTTATAATCTGAGGTCTCTGGCACCCTCCTGTGGTATCCTCCAGTAACTCGCATCACATACAGGCAAGTATACAAACAAAACAGTCATGATGCGAAAGGACGCAAACATGAATACAGGGACAGAAGATGGTAGATGAGCTGACTTTTATGATAACACTGGCGATGGATGAAAAATATAGCCAAAATGAGCGATTTTGCAGAGATTATGTTCCGCTGCTGAAGCTCCTTATAGGGCAAAATCGCCATTTTGGCTATATTTTTCATCCATCGCCAGTGTTATCATAAAGTCAGCTCATCTACCCTTCAGATGGGTCAGCTGACCTGGTAAACAAACTTGATGACGCCATAGCCGCGACACAAAGGTACAGCTGACCTACTTTTAGCCGCAGTGCTGAGCAACATGGCAGAATATTTATCTGATGTCAAGAGTCAGACTACGACATCCGGTTTGAGTCTGAGTACACGGACGAGGAGCTCCATGAGAGAAGAATGGAGAGGGAGAGAGACGAACAGCTGGCTCGTGAACAACAAACAGGAGCACGTCCATGACTCAATGCTAACCGGCGGTGCGCTTGTGGACGGTGTTCACCTATAGCAACAGAAGAGGAGTGTGTTAGCTGCTCAGAGTGGGACTTGAAACTGGCTGACAAGCGTATGGATCTATCCAGGAATATATGTCTGACTACTCTGGAGGATTTCTCTGCAATGACAAGCCGGGCTGTGGTAGAGACGAGCGATTTTGCAGAGATTACGTCCCTGAAGCTCCGTTGCCGTGGCCCCGGCTAAGTGCGGCTACATCGGTTGGATCTAAATAACTTCTGAAGGACTCCGAGCTGCACGATGTTTGTCTGAGTGAGTATATGAGCATGCACAAACCTAAAAATAAGGTCCAGGTGTCAAAATACCGGAGTTTCCCTTTAAGTTTATACTGATGTTTCAGATTTGCTGCTACTGATTGAAGTTCATGGGTTTTTACTAAGGCGTTGGAAAATGATCAGCTTGCAAGCCGAGCAACACATGAACTTGAAATTTTTGGTGAAACTTATCAAAACAGCAGACAAGTCTTCATGCATTAACTGAGGTTGAAAGGGCAAAAAATATTTTTTGAAGGCAGAAAGAGAGAGGATGTCAAAGATGATGACAAATGTTCTCTCCGCCATGCACTTCAAAGGTCATAATTATCCTTCTAAAAAAAATGTTTTCCTCTCAGTTTATCCCCAAATGTCTCAGTGAATGTGCTTGCATTTTCCCTTTTGATCAGAAGTAAGAGTTTTTGGAAAACTATAGCACACTCTTCTGTCATGTTCAAATTTTCATGCAAAATTTGATGCACTGCATCTTCATCAATGGAAAACAATCACTTTTATACCACGTCTTCGATTTAGAACAATGTGAACTATTGCTTTTATGTTTCAGAAGCTTTTGATGTGTGTGGCCACCCAGGACGTCAATAAAATGTGTACCACATACAGAGCATACGTCTTTACACCAACAGTAATTCAAAGAGCAGCCCACAAATGAAAACATGGAAAAAAATAACAATAAAAATAATTATAGATGAAAAAGAGTAGCCCGACTAGTGGCAGAGTAATCGTTGAACCTCATTTATTTCATTTCCATAATTGTGGGAGACAGAAAGGCCTTTGTGTGTGTGTTTTTTTCATACTCATTAACTGTCGAGCAATTATGTTGAGAGTCTGTTCACCAGAATGTCTTTCAATGGGAGATATGGAACAACTATTTGTATGTGCTAGTTGTTTTTTCTAATCCACACATTATTTTCAAACATAACAAAAGTTGCATTTTACAAATTCTTACACTGGATCATGTGAGGACCAACGACCAAAGTTTCCCAAGACCAGCCGCAAAGCAACAGCCAAACTCAGAGGTGAGAAACCATAATCCACCTCATGTTGAAATAGGTGTAAAAATTACAGCTCGTCAAAAAACTCTGAATGCTCTGAAAGTTTGAAGTGTATGAGCAACTGTTAAATACATTGTTCGCCCTGAAAGCCAAGCTGAGAGCCAGAAATCTGAAAAGAGAAAATTCAAGAGGGTCACTTCAACTCCTCCAGCTTTTTGACTTTATCCTCAAACAGCTCAATTTGCAAAATGTGTTGCGCTCCGTGTATTAAGTGGCTTTTATTCATGTTTGAGAATCATAAACTCAAAAATCATTTTATCTCTAATTTGACTGCTCAATTCATGAAATGATAACCTTTTCTGCATCTTAAAGGCAAGAATCTCTTCACAAATACTCTCTGAAAGGATCTTTCAAACAAGCTTTCTCTTTAAGGTCTATCAAACTATCAAACTCTTTTTTATTCAAACATTAAAATGAATTTGGTTACCTGTCAAAGCATTCTTCAGATAAATAAAATCATGGATTGTAGTAAACTCCAGTGCACTTTTCAAGCTAGAATAAAGAATTTTTGTGCTGCCTAAGAAGTGGGCAGGTTGATAGAATGAAGCAGGTTATTACATACTGTACTGAGATATTGAATTTTATTTGTGGGTGTCTTTGTGTTGTCAAGGCTGTTTTCTAGAGGACTGTCTTCCCACTCAAAAGACAAATGCAGACACAACAGCTTCTTATTTTTGTCAAATAAATGGTAAATGGACTTGAGCTTAGAAAGCGCTTTTCTAGTCTTGGACTACTCAAACCTGCTTTACACCGCAGGTCACACCTACCCATTCACACCCATTCACTCACTGATGGTACAGAGTTTCTATGTGAGTTTTTCCATCAGTATTTCTAACACATTCACGCCCTTTCATGCCCATTTATACACCACTGACGCAGCAGTGGGAGCAACTTGGGGTTAAATTTCTTGCCCAAGGACGCATGGCCATGTGTCGCCCGGAGCTGGACTTGAACCTGCAATTGAACCTCCTGATCACTGACCAAGCGCACTATCCAACTGCGGTGGCACAGTTGGATAGATTTTCAGATTTATTTTTAGCCACAAAATATGCAATAACAAAAGGTTTTTTTTTAAATAATGATTAATTTACAAAAGTGTTCATGAAACTGGGCGGTGCAGTTAGAACTACAGTGCAAATACTAATATATGTGTGAGTACGTGTGTTTATTTGACCTAAATATAGCCAAATAAATATCTAAGATGTTATATATTCTACTTTTAACATTTAAATAAACCTTTGCTGTAACTAAATGTAACAAAAGAACAGCAGGATTTGGAGGTATTGCTGATATGCAGAAACTTTCGGAAGAGTTACTACAGCTAGCCAATGTGTGGCCATGTTTGGGATGACTTGACAATATTTTTGTGAATGATGTGCAACAATCCCATTAATTGCATACATTTTGTGGAAAATAGCTTTTAAACGATTGTCTCCTTTGATAACCATGGTACACCAAAAGGTTACATTCCAATACTTTACTTATTGGCCCACAGTCGAACAGTCTGCTGTTGCACAAACTAGGGGAGTTGGGTGGCCTTATAAACAGGCTGTGATCAACAATGTATGCAGGGCATAGGCCAACAAGAAAAGGCCTTCCTGTGGTACAACATGTTAGAATCGTTATGCTACCCCTCAGGCCCACTGCGCTGTAAAAATATCCCTCATCAATAGTCCATGGCCCCGGCTAGTGTATCTGCTCCCATTCTGGATAATGATCAGCACGGCAGCAAATAAAATCAGACTGCTCAAACACAGAGCCCAGGGACACCGGGCAGTGTGCGGCTTCTCAGGGTCCGAAAGTCAGAGATAGCAGAGTAATTAGGCACTTCAGAACGGCGCCATGTGTCGAATTATGACCTGGACGACCACAGACAGTCTTATTAATGTCTGCTCACGCTGCTCCCCGTCGGTAACCCTGACTTTGTTGCTCCTTGTTAGCATCTTGGCACAATTTCAGAGTGCATTTCAGGCAAGAAATATGGCCACTTTATTGTTTTTAATTAAATACACATTTTGCTCAATTTCCCCCTCATTACCACACGCTGCGAAGAAAGGAGGAGAGGCAGCAATTGCCAGGACCTTTCCTGCTCTAGGGTGTAAATTTGTGGTGATTTAGAAGTACTTCTGGACAAATGGGGAGCAAACAACATCAGAGGCTTTTTATGGGGTGCTTTAGGGACAAATGGTGTATTATTATCTGACTGTCTGATCGTTAAGTGAGGACCCAGGGTGCCTGTGCAAGATCGCCCACAAAACCTTGACTCTACCTGAAGTTTTGAGCTCTGGAGGAGCTTTAAGGTTAGTGACATGTCAGGAATTAAAATTGTTTTAGGAAAAGTTTTTGGGGGATACTAACCTCAGTTTCAATGGATGCATGAGTCAGCTCTGGGTCTCGATGCTGCTGCTTTCATGCCAAACCATTATGTGTACTTTGTTTTGGCTGTATTTATCCACAGCCTCTGCTCACTCTCCACCTCAATCAAGGAGCTTCAATAGAAAGCAGAACCACAAAAAAAATCTCCCAACAAGTGACTTGATTCATTGAAAAAATAACAGTAAAAAGCAATGTCACACTTTCTTCTTGCTAACACAACTATTCTCTCAATTATTCACAAAACTCTCCCACAAACACACACACAATGGACGCTACGAGTGGGAGACAAAATCGATTCACATAAGTATCGCGATTTTTTGTCTGCCGATTTTTAAATAGATTTTTTTGTTCAAAAATCGATTCCCCCTCCCAAACTCTTTAGGCTCTAAAGTCGCAAAATTGTGGCAAGCGTCATTGCTGAATAAAACAGGCCATAGCTGTTAAAATAGTGCTGTGTTACTACTTTTCACCAACAGATTGTGGACAGGTGACACGTTTCTATTAAAAGTTTTGGCATATATTTATTTTGAAACACACACACCGGACCGAGGGACCGAGTGTGGCTATAGAGCGTAGCAGAGAGAGAGAGGAAAAGAGAGACACGCACAGAGTGATAGAGAGTGAGTAAGTATGCAAGATGCTGAGAGTACTTTGTCAAGTACTGGCTGACCCTGAATCTGAGGAATTTTTATTCTCTGAGGATGATGGTCAGTTGTCCAGTGAGGATGAAACTGGCGGCGCGTGTGCGCGCAGCGGGAGAGGCCGATGCTTTGCCTCTCCTAGGCCGGGATGGCCGAGGTGGAGACCTGGTCTGGGATGCAGGGAAGCTCAAAACACCGCGAAAAGTGACGGTGTTAGCAGAAATGAGAAAGATCACGGAGCTCTGGGCAGATGAGGGAGAAGCCGGGGGTAAAAAGCACAGTGAGGGCAGCAGAGACGTTCAAGCTCGGCTCATAAATTACAGTGATGATGATGGGTGGGAAAACTAACCACCTTTTTTAAATCTTGATAGCAAAATTGACCATTTTCTTGAAAAACTCTGGTGCCTAAAGGGTTAATAAGCCACTTTTATATGCAATCCAGGCTTTTGAAGCGAGAGACTATAAACAGCTGGTTAAAATGTATTGCTGGATAAACGTAAAAACTGACTCACATGTGATGTGTATTTTTCCTGATATAGTCTGGAGGCATCATCATTGTTCATCTTTTTCACTGGTGTTGAAAAAGCTAACTAAAGACTGCAAAAAATCGGCAATATCGTAGATTTAAAACGAATCGGCACCTAAAAAATCGCAATAAATCGAATCAGGAGAAAAGTGAATCGTCCCAGCCCTAATGGATGCATGTTGCAACATGAATACTCACTCGTAAACCTAATGGTTTAAGAGCTGTACGTTTATTTCTCTCTATTACAGCCCATATAAAAGTTCGGCTGCAAACAATTTTTCTCCTTTGGTCAAATTAAGTCGCTAGCACCGTGATCAGCAGCTAGTGGCCGTGGGGTCACATGAAGCCCTATACAACTTTCCATCTGCCCCCTAAACAAGCATCAAATTCTGAAAATGTGAAGGGGAGAAATGTATAACAGTTTTAAAGACATCTCTTAGTCATTTTGTCTCTACAAGTATTGTCGCAACTCCCTAAAACAATTGCAGTTGAATGGTTTTGGTAGACTTCATGTTTGTCTTAAAGAAATCCACCTGTTGACCAATATTAGCCAGTATTCAACGAGAAGTGATCGTTAACAGACACCCCAGACGCATGTTAATTAGACCACATATTATGGATGCAGAATATCATATTTTTGATGATATGTTCAAACCCATTATCACCCATAACATTATTTTTAGTCTTAAGCCAAACAGGTTTTGGAAAGAGTTTGTTTTATGAAGTGGCTCACATTTTGTAGCACAGTAGTATCTACCTACTACATTATTTATTATTGATTGGCCTGTAATGAATGGGACTGACAGATCGATTGTCCAATTAACTGCTGGATATGCTTAGAAAGGTTCTGCCCATCCCCAAAGACTTTCTATGTGCTCTCTCCTATCTGGACTAGTAAAATGCATTAAGTGGTCCATGTGCTGTGTCAGGTTTGACCTTCCAGTTTTGGGAATACTGACCCAAGCACTGATATACTGTCTCCTTGAATTGAAGATAAAGACTATGTATTTGCTGTTCGTCCTGTAATGGGAGAGTAATAATGGCGCAACATTGCACTTTGACATACTACAAACTTCTGTTTTGAGAAAAGGTCAAGCCAAAAATGAAACCAAGAAAAATAGCAGCCTCCTCGCCCCTCTTACCCTGTCCTGAGACGACCCTCGACGTTGCTCATAGTGTAATTGAAAGAGAAAGCCAGATGTGTGAGCGAGGGTAGGAATCAATAGTTCCCTGCTGTAGTAAGGAGAGAGACAGACAGGTGAGGACAAAGACAGCCTGACAAGACAGTGATAGCACCAAGTAGTGAGGCTGACACAAGCACAGAAAGGTGGAGCAAATCATGAACACATGTTCTGGATGTACAATGCCACTAGAAAAAGGGCTGCCACTTATCCACCTTTCGAGTTCAGAGGGTAGCTTTGGCTGCAGGGGTGAAACATCAGGGGTTGTTATTGATTTTTTCAAACACTTCAACAAAGTACAGTAGAAAAAACTCGGAGTCGAGACCATGATTAAATCCATGCTAGTGTCAGTGTGAGGTTTTCTCTCACTTTGAAACCAACGCTTAGCATTTAGCAATTAACAGGTTTAGTTAGTGTGAATTTGTGGACTGTGTGATTATCCCAGGGGAGCATTCAGGCTGAAAATGAGACTACAGGAAAAGGAGAAAGGTGAGGAAATCTAAGCACCATGAAGTAATCGTTGTGGGTTTTTCTCCTGGAAAACTGGTCCTTGTCTGTCTGGTTTGTGAGTCCACTAATGAGGGGTTGTGACAGAAGAGATACAACCATAATATGGTTACCTCCTCTCACTAATTAGAACATCTTCTGTACTTGACTTACAACCTCGTTGAACTAAAGAGCTGTTTTATAAGAATTCAATTGGAGTGTTGCACAAAATGGCAGGCACTTAACCGTTTTTACCCTTTGACTAAAAGATACATTTGTCCCTCTGTGCAGAGCTTAAACTTCTAATGAACACTTTTTACCCTCAATAAGATAAAAAGAACATGGTGTTCATAGTGCTGCTGTACCAGCTGAGGTCAGAAAGATATTTAAACTGCATTTCCACCAATCAGTCCGGATCAGTTTGGCTCAGTGTGGCATGCAATTACAGGTGTCAAATGAGGACAAAGGGTACTCAAATAACCGTAATGTGCAGTTCCACTTTTGGGCAACTCTCTAAAGGGGTGTCAGGCGCACCAAACCAATCCTAAAATGTGGGCCTAAAAGCGCTGTAGTCTTTTGACTGGCCACCAAATTTCCCTGCAGCAAATTCAAAAATATATACCTGTCAATGTTCAAATATGCGGTGTTTTTATAATGATTTGTACACTGCTGTCACTGTAAAGAGTGTCTGCATGAAAAAATGCCCCATCTTTAAAAGACAGATCAGTCCCTTTTACCCATAGTATGTTGCCTTCTTCTTTGAGTGGCTCTTATGTTTTCCATCACCAAGTTTGACTCTGCTTTACTTGTTTTTCCGGTAACTTTTGGGATAAAAAATGTCTAACAGAGGGGTCTCCTTTGAGCAGATTAAATACTTTTAAATATTTCTATGGGTCTGATCAGTAGTTGAACATTTAGCCGTCTTTACATGAAGTTTTTTCACTTGCTGACTAGTAACATGTCTATTAATAATGTAGTAATTGATGGCTGGCTAAAGTAAATGCTAAAACATATTGTCTTTAGAGGTGAAAATAAAAAATCCATAAAAAACTTTGTCATTCAGTTCTTTTTGGCAGTAACACTCTTTTTAATGATTTGTCATTATCATTATTTGATCAAAGAGAGAGAGAAAAGGAATGTCAAAGAAGAATCAACATAAACTTTTAAAGAGACAAAGAAAGGCACATTGTGCTGTCATTTGTTACTTTATATCAACAGAATTTGTGTTTTTGTTCTTTGATGATGGTTTTGTCAATCAAATTAGACTAAAGCATTGAGCACAGCCTCCTGTTTCCTTTGTTGTAGTGCTTATCAAAATAAATAAAAACTAGACATGGCTCTCATGTGAAAAGATGAGGATAGAGGTGATCATAAATCCTTTAGCTATTCTCATATTTGTACCTTACTTTGTCTTTTTCCTCACCTGAAGCTCTTCTTGTCTCTGATTCTAATGGATGCTTCTGCTTCACAATTCACTGACTTGATGTCACGCTTACTAGCCTACTCCCTGGTCATTAAGCCTGCAGCATAAACCTGCAGGCTTTCAATCCATCCATCCATCAATACCTCTTATCCCTGTCAGGGTCATGGGGGGACTGGAGCATGGGATAGGCAGGGGGCACAATGGACCAGTAAACAGTTGACTGCAGGGCCACATAGAGAGGCAGAGAATCATTCATGTACTCACTCACACCTAAAGGCAAGTTAGAGTCACCAGTTACCTACACAAGCCTTGACCGACATGTGATTTCAACCAGATTTCCAACCTCTGTGAGGCCTTTGCACGACCTGCTGCAGCAATCTGATGTGCCACCGTGTGGTCCCATGAAGGATTTAAGCTAAACTTAACATGACAGAAGTATAATGGCTTTGCTAATTTTCTGGTAAAGTACTTAAAGGGACTGTGAGGAGAATCTGTTTCCCGCGACATTAAGACTCTGCTACCCATGAGCACGCGCGGCGACTGTCGTAATGCTGCATTCCAGCAACTTCGGAACTGGGAGTGACATCATCATCTCCGACTTATCGGCGTTCCAGTTGAAGTCGGAAAAAACACATGCCGAGCTACCAGGCTATTGTTAGCTGTAGTCAGCACGCCCTGTGTTGTTGTATGAAGAATGTGATTATCACTATGGCAGCATTTTTTTTTAAATATAAGTCTAACAATACGATGTATACAGCTGATCTAGAGCGACACACCCCAGTCAGAAGTGCAAATAAATTGATTATTACAGGAGCTAAATAACTGTTCACACTGGGGGCATCCATCTTCGATTGTCAACTCGGGAGTGGCGAGGTTTTACAGAGTTCCCAGTGGGAAATTCTGACTTTGGGGGACGTTCCAGTTGCAGTTTCCAACTCAGAACTTGGAAATTCCTACTTCTGACTACAACTCGAACGCACCACAAGCCAAAGTGTGTGTGTGTTGTGATGCTACTAAAAATGCAGCTCGGACCTTCCTCAGAACTCTGCATTGCTTTACAACTTCTTTTTTCAACAACTTACAGGATGCAAAGCGACGAGGTAATGTATCTCTTTCTAGTGACGTAGCGGTAGTTTTTGATGTGTGACAACAAGCAGTTTTTGGAAAACTTATTATCATAGTTTTGTAGCTGGCTATATATGGCTACTCTCAGTCCGGTGCTCTAAGACGTGTCCGAATAATATAAATTTGCTCTTGTTTTAACTGTCTTGTTCGTGAAGTTGAGTATCCAGGCCAGTCCAGCCCTGTCCGACCTGACCGGAAGACTAAGGAATAGCATTTATAGATAACCTATTTTGATGCTAAATGCTAAACTCATCTAAAAGTGTGTATTTTGATCAGGCATCTAAAAGTGAGATTTTTTTGTAATTACTAGAAACTCCTCACAGTCCCTTTAAGTTCAGGTGACCAATTATAAATCAATAAAAGTATGACCAAGGAAAGGCTCTGATGTCCCAGTCTTTCAGAACAGGCCAAGTGCACAAGCATGTGGGCTGTGGGCCTTAAAGTTCAGCCCCAAGTCCTGTGGTTCGGCTATAGCAGTTGGTAACACAGCTGAAAGGGGTCGGCGTCTCTCGCCTCTGGAGCCTTGGGGTACACAGTGGCACCCTTGCACCCTTAAACTTCATTACATGTAATCACTTAAAAATGAAGTAGGGTTAAAGTTGTTGGTAATGCAGACAAGTTGTCTGGAATAATGACTAGTTAAGTGTCAACCCTGCATGTGCTCCCGAACCTAACCTGTCCTGACCTGACCCAAGCCTGATTCTGGGGCACTTGTTCCACCACTCTCATATTTTTTTGTATTGGTTTCATACAAACTAGTCACTGCCTCCCTCCAACAAAAGTCAGCAAAAGCCTCTTTATCTGGTGGTCCTAGAGATTAATTAAATTGATCACCCTGCAGTGCAAGGTGCACTGAGGGCCATTTTATTTCCTCAGAAGAGGATCAGGGCTGCATGACCTGAAATTGTTAGTTTGTATAATTGTTAATTATGTTCAATTTACAATCATGAATCCTGACATGTGTGGAATAAACCAAGGACAGTAAAACATGTCTTCACTGTTTTGTCACATGGAGCAGAACATAGCAGGGATCAGGGAACAAGCTGGCTGAAGCAGGAAGCAAATGTAGGCTTGGCAACAACACTAAATGTGAAGCAAAGAAGTAGACAAACTACAGAAAAGGAGAACTGAGTTTTGGGGGCAAAATAGGACCATGTATACAGTGTAACCTGTGAATTACATCAAACAGACCAAAGAGGAGCTGGACCCAAAACACAACAGCCAAAGATGTCTTAGGAAACTAATCATTAGCCAAATGTAACTTCAGTTCCTCCAGTCAGCCATGATTGTTTAACCTAAAGTCAAGTTTAAATCATGTAAGATCACAAGCTGTGAGCAAGGAGACTCTGTTTGTTGGGGAGATTTAAAAAATGTTTGTGTGTTTTAAGCTTCACCTTGCGGCCAAGTCCAATTCAAATAAAACAATTCAGTTCACTGAAGTATTATTATGTTTAATGCTCTTTAAAAAATGGTATCTGTACTCTTAAATATCCCAGTGTCTTTACAATTTCTGGCCCTTTAGCAACACTTTATATCAACTGAAAATGACTCAGCGAGGGTTAAGGAGCATATAAAGTATTCTTGGACATATTAGTGCTTTAGCTTCTCTATTCTTTAGCCTTGTCCTTCATCACAGCCACACTATGTTCTCCAAGCAGTCCAACAATGGACAGAGAGCTGTTTTGGAGAGCGAACATTCCCTGCAGATGTATCCGAGCTGAACAGGTGATTCACAAAAGGTCGGAGGAGCTGCAAAAAAAGGTCAGCTTCCTCAGAAACTCTGTGTACCTTCTAAAACAGCTCGGTGACAGATAGCGCAACCTCAGAGGTCAGGCCGCGGCTACCACATGAATTCATACTCTATATCTGTGTCTGTGGATGCTATCTCTTTTTCAGACTGCGCTCAGACTTCTGCGTCCAGCCGTGAGCTCGAGTATTCATCCATCTGTTTACCCACGAGTCTTTGGGAGGGAAGTATGAATGTGGGGTAAGCAAACTCTTCGCCTTATCAGCATTCTGCCCTCCTCTGTGCTGCCACCTCCTCTGGTTGCCTCTGGGGTGTGTTGCTGACATTTCTGGCAGCTGGAGGACAAAATCTACACTTCTGGCAGTGCTGTCACCCCACACGTTGGGTGAGAGGGCATGTAGCTGTTATTAGGGCCTCCTTTTTCTTTTAACAATCACCGTTTCCCTTCTTCCAAACTGAAACCTTGCTAAGGCTGCATTTTAGGAGGGGACAAATGAAACAGTATAGCACAAATAAAGTCCACTCTATGGCCTACTTAGAGAGACTGCTGTGACATCAACATAGCCTGACTGAAATTTTTCCATGGCAACAACATGGAAAAAAAGAAAAAGATGGCGCAATGACATTTAAATCAAGGCCACTCTTTATTAAGCCCCCGTATGTTTTCATTCCCCGACAATCAAAAACAGCCCACAGGTTGTCAGTCTGCGCCGGGATCCCGAGGTCCATCAGCCCTCTATATTAAGTCGCCCAGTAATTTGGCAGCAGCATAAAGCTCATCAGAAACGCGGGAACCTCTCATTACCTCCCTTCAGACGGTTTCATTTCTGATTTGAACCTCATTTGTCTCCCAAATTTGGGACGCTCCCTTGAGGTTTGTCTTTTAAAACAGGGAGAGGACTGATTGCTTTTCAAACAAGATGATACAGAGGGAGTGGAGTATTTAACAAACACATTTGCCATGACGGGGTTGATGAACACTTAAAGGTACGGTTTTTATCAAATTTACACTTAAAAAGGGAGTTAGGGTGTTTAAAAGTGTGGTTGTGTGAGGTATATGGCATGAGCTTTAACATGTGCCACTCTATTCAGAAATCTCCAGACAGGCGCTAATGATGTACATTGTTGTACTCAGTGTGAAACTCTCTGTGTTATCAAAATAATTGTGGGAGAAAACAAGCCACAAAACTCACATACTGTTTGTAAAGGAAAAAAAAAACTTGTCGAATTGAAAATAGAGGAATCTGCAATGAGAACTGGAGCTCTGGAGAAACTCATATTACCCTTTGGTTCAGGTGAATAAATCATTAGCACATGTCGTCAAACTGGATGAAATAAGAGTGTGACAAAGAAAAATCAGCTCCGAATGTTTCAGGATGTTCAGGATCAGAAGGTACCATCAGCTTTTATACGTTCATCTGTGAAGAGCAGCTCTCATCACACAGAGCCTCATCATCAGAGCTTACTTTCGTCCTCAAAGTAAGCATTCAGCTCAAACAGGTTTTTGATGTAACCAAGAGAGAAGTCAGGGTATTAATAATGTGCACTTCATGATAACATAAGCGTGTTTGTTGATTGGTGGTAAATTGAGCTTTTAAAACATTCTTTGTCAAAATGATACCGCTTTCACACTAACATTAGGGTCAACTAGGGTTTTTTCAACGTGGGCTAACCTGCTAACAGTTGGCAAGTGATTCCTTTTCCTCTGCAGGGAAGACAGAGCAGACGAGTTGCATGCTTTTTATTCCCCTCTGGTGTGTCAAGCTGATGTCATCCGCGTGATGAAATACGTCCATGTAAACTATAGGAAGGATCATGGTAGCCCTGGACACGGTCGTCAACTGCTTTCTGTACTTTGTACTTTTGTCTAGGGCTGTAAAGTCCAAGTCGACTGGTCGACTAATTGGTCGATGCGTGCTCAGTCGACCAAAATTCTGATTGGTCGACCAAATATGTCAATTTATTTTTTCCCCAGCAGTTCATTTCATCAGGAGAAACGTATAGAGTGAAATGGGGGTATTTTCTGAGCACCCCCATCATGTCTCAGAACACCATTTTAATGTATTTATCGTTCATTTAAATATTTTTATTTAAGAGCATTTCAATATTCTAGTCTAATAATCGCGTATTCGTTTTATAACTGCATACGCTCTGCCCGCGCTGCAGCGGCGGGATCCCTCACCCAGTCCGCGCTGGATTTTATGCCTCATATAAACACCCAAATGCAAAAACTACATCACAGAAGGAATTGACTATTTTATTTCTGAGGGTATGAGGCCCATTGGTGTCGTGGAAGGCCAAGAAAAACATTGGAACCTGGATATTCAGTGCCAGCGCGCCAGACAATTACGCACGCCCTCACGTCAAAATACGAGGGAGTAAAAAGAGAACGTTTCCGAAATAAAAAATAAAGATGACAGATGTGTGAGTCTCTTCGAATGGACTCCTATATGAGAGTGACTGCCCATTTCATTGATGAAGACTGGAAAGGAAAGAGTCTAGTGTTGAGAGAAAAAAAGGAGGTGGGCACACAGGAAGAACTATCGCTGCGCGACTAATAAGTTGGCGATGCCTTTAAAGTTCCAGCAGAAAAAGTGTCTGTTGTAGTGAACAATGTGGTTAATATGAAACTCTGTGTGGAAACACTAAAAGAGTCCCATGAATTTCCAGGTTCCAATGTTTTTCTGGATATTCAGTGCCAGCGCGCCTCACAATTACGCATGCACTAACGGCAAAATACGAGGGAGAAAAAAAGAAAAAGCTTCCAAGTTAATAGATAAAGATAACAGATGTGTGCGTCTCTTCGAATGGAGTCCTATATGACAGTGACTGCCCATATTATTGATAAAGACAGGAAAGCAAAGAGTCTTGGGTTGAGAGAAAGAAAGGAGGGAAAGAGGCGCGCACAGGGGAGAAACACAGAGCGGGGGAGGATGTGCCCCCCCCCCAATTGGTCGATTTTGGTCGACAAATTGCTGTGTTTTAGTCGACCAACAATTTCTTTGGTTGATTACAGTCCTACTTTTGTCCCTCTTTAAAAATGTACAAACTTGGTGCAGACTGAACGACATTTAAGTGCTGATGACATGAAGGCAGATGGAATTTGCTGCTGAGACGGTAAAAAGTTAAGTAAGTTACAGACGGAGATGACGGTCGCGATATTATGCCGTCGGCATGTTACTCCGATGTCATGGCGTAAATTAGTGGGCTGACCTGGGTGTGACATTCCCACTGAAGCCGATACAGACAAGCTAAACAAAACCTGTATCAGGGTCAGCTGACCCGAGTCAAAATGCTGATTAGACACTTTCAAACTGCCGAAAGGAGTTGTTTGTAGTTTAAACAGGTTTTTGTCCTGTCTGAAAGGTCAGCAACACACCCCAGAGGCAACCAGAGGAGGTGGCAGCACAGAGGAGGGCACAATAAGGCGAAGAGTTTGCTTACCCCACATTCATACTTCCCTCCCAAAGGCTCGTGGGTAAACAGATGGATGAATACTCGAGCTCACGGCTGGACGCAGAAGTCTGAGCGCAGTCTGAAAAAGAGATAGCATCCACAGACACAGTATTATTGTGCTTGGTCAGTAGTATAATTTCAGAAGATTCATATATTTTGCTAATCATTATTTTGGATAAACTATTTATTGTGTATTTGGCAAAATTTAAGACTGTAGTTTAATCTTTATGTTGCTGGTGGAAGTATACGTGGGCTGTACCGAGTCTCAGAATAGTGCCTAACCAAAGCAGCTTGGCTGTGGAAAAGAACATAGAAAAAGATATAGTCCTTTCTCTTCAGTTACCACTTACTGCTCTGAAAACATGTTTGACACACCTCATAATGATGTAGAATTGATTTTTTAAAGTAGCATGTATGACATGTTCATTACAGGGGATCAGGTGAGTGGTTCATCACAAATAGTTAAAAACATGAATAAAATACACCAACAGATCCACACACACTGAAGACTCAACCTCCTCCTTATGTATCATTCACTGACGTAAGACCCTGTGTTGACCAAGCAACATCATACGTGTTGTGTCTTGTGATGACGACCACTAACTGCTGTGCCGCCGGATCTGCCTGATTAAATGTCTGTAATTAGACAGATCAATCCTGCCAATCCACAGTGATTGTGGTTGTTCCTATTCGGCACAGCCCAATCAGAGAAGGAGTGGAGTACAGAGTTTAGCATAGATACTCACAGCATCAGTAGCAGTTTTATCCACTCTGGACCAGATTTCTTTATAAATTGTTTAACACTTCACAACAATAAAAGCATTTCTCAATAGAGAGGACATTTTCACTCCACTTCCAAAATGTTTTAGTGAGAGTTTGTTCCACAAGGTGGTTTATGTGTTGTACTTAACACTGCGGCAGTAGTGGCCCCTACATTATTTGATCAGCCTGTAACAAATGTGACTGATGGAAAGATCGTCCAATCCCCTGCCAGATATGCTTTAGACAGCCACCTCAATTCCTCAGACTGTTAAAATAATAAACATTATGTATTTTGCGGCTTTGAAAATTGTTGGTAATATTTGAGGTATTGTATGTGGATGTCATTTTAAACCAATTAATAAATGTCAGTGCTGAAGTGCCACCTGTTTTGCATTCAATAAACCACAGAACCAAACACAGACACTTTTCCTCTCTCAGTTCTTTTCTGCCTTATTTCAACTCCTCTTTATTCCCATCTCTGTTTTTCTGCATCTCACAGACTGTTTCCCACTAAACTCAAGATTCAGCTGTTAAATCATCTTTTTTTCACTCCTCTTCCCGCACTCTTCCCTCCTTTCATTGAAGGTGTACTTGAGGAGCGTTGAATGGGAAGGTTATCGAGAGCCGGGTTGAAATGGAACCGTCTCTTCAGATTAAGATGCTCGGTGCTGCACGACGTGCAGTGAATGAGAAAATATTGAAAGTCTGACTCGGTGGTGGGAGAAGGTGGGGCGAGATTGAGGGCAACGCTCCGAAACATCAACAGTGATTCGACTGTAATTTTTGACGCTTTATCCATTCCAGCCTAAAGCCCTTTGTTTACTCCGAGCTGCAGAGTTCAGAGACAAGTCAAGCGCTAAATGTCAAAAAGTTGAATTGAAAAGCAGAGTCTAGACTTCTCCAGGTGTTTCTCTGGAGGGGAGGCTAACTTTATCAAGATGGAGCCCCTGGGTGGGATTACACAAAAGGAAAAAGCAAAACTATGATTAGCTGCTATTGTGAGCCACAGGTAGAAAATGCTGCTGTCAAATTAAGCTTTTACAGAGTGGCTGATTCTTCCTGAACTGTTTAATTTCAGAGAATGAAGAAGTACACAAACAGAGCGACAGCACAGGTGCTTGTGTAAATAAATGTATTTATTTATATATTTATTATTGTGTTTATTTTGTCATTTGTTTTTGTTCATAAGTGTTCTCTGATTTTAATGTTTTTTTTTCTAATTAATACCTCTTGTGCTTTAACTCTAGTGCTTTGCTGTCTGAATGTTCCCGTCTGTTTGTCAAAGCACTTTGTAAACTTCTGTTTTTAAAAGTGCTATAACAATACTAATACTAACACTAATACTAATAGAAAAAACCCCAATCAAAATCACAATAATAATTCTAATAATAATAAAAGTAATAACAATAACATTGGTAATACAAGGTCCTAAAACTTAATTTACAGTCCCCTAAATTCAAAATATTAATCCAGTGTTAAAAGTATGTTGAAATTCATGCTGAAGCCAACAGGATAAAAGTTCAGGTAAGCTAAACAAGTGCTGACAGTGCTATCATGGTCTGTAAATTAATTTGATGCAGCTGTGTCGTGTTAGCCGTTCCATCATCATAGGAGTTTCTAGAACATTGTGGGTGCTCTCTAATTGATGCACCATAGGAGAGCATCCACAGTGTTGATCCTCTGTTGATCACACGTTTCTCCTTGTAGAGACAGCTTGGATGCATGGGGAGAACAAACAGCGCAACAAAAATGACATTGATTATGTTGACAAACTAAAAAAAAAACAACAAAAAAAATAAAAAGTCACAGCTGTTGCCCTTATAGCTCAGGATCATGCGAATGAGTCTGTATTTTTTTTTATTAATACTTTGAGTTTATAACTGATAATTTGCTGTCTTTAAACTTCATAGTGAACAACTTATAAAGAAGTTTAACTTCCAAATTGGCTTTATTTTATAAATAGGTCCGGCTGTTTTTTTGCTGCAAAAAACATCTTGTTGCTTCTATTTTTGTGACTCTGCTTGATGATGATATATTCATGTATCTTCTCAATGCCTTCAATCTTTGGATACTGTTTCATTGAATTATTAGAACATGCTGATTCATAAGGCTACAAATGGCCTATTTCACTCATACAGGAACAACTGTGTTCATTCAGTCCTGGAGGCTTCACACTTGGCACTACACCATGCTACTAAGTTTTGCTCCAAAAATCAGAGTGAAATGGACAAAATAAGCTCCAGATATTCAGCCACTGCAGAATGAAATCTGCTTCAGAAAAAAAGGTCTTGGTGACCTGTTCTCCTTAAATCTTTATAACAGCAGATTAAAGTCATTAGAGGAAGATGAAGTAGGCTGTAGATGTCTTGACTGGTAATTCCTTTGTGATTCATTGATTAGTTGATATGCATGTACCTGTGAATAGCTATTGTTACATGTCGGCAACTTTGCAAATGCGCTGCTGCCTTATCGGCCTGGACATTTGCAAGTTAGGCTTTTAATTTCAATGATGTTAAAGAGAGATACATACATAAATAAACTCCAGCCTTCTTAAAAGTAAGAATTGTGATAAGTTGTATTTTATTGTCCAGATCTGGATCATAACTGATGTACAACATTAATGAATATCCGTTCACATAGATTGTTCTGCAAAAAAATATTCTTGTCGGTTTAGTCTGTAAAGTTTTTATGCACTGCAGCTGCTGTCTGAAGTCCAGGGGGAGAACAAAAGAAATTTTGATAGTAGTTACGCAGTGATTTCTGAAACTTTTCCAAACCACCTCTGCTTTATTTTGCTTCCAAAAAACATCAAATAACTTGAAACAGAGGAAAGCACAGCTGTTCTGAGCTCTGCAGCCTCTAATATATATCATTTCTATGGCCAATGACTTTTCTCTTCTCATTAATAGGTGCTCCAGACCATCAAATCATAAACACATGCTTTTCCGGTGGGCACATAAGTTAACAGACTCCAGCTTTTTCAGATTTTGACTCTGTTACGAATGCTTGTTGCCCATATGCTTGGGTTGCCTCCCTGCTGCTTCCTCTGGGGAGAAGCTCACAGGTCCTGTGTAATTCAAAAACACCACCTGGTTAATGAGCAAATACTGCAGGAATGATTCATGGCAGCTGGATTCAGGTTATCACTCTTTGACTCCCCTGTGCTAGCTCTGAGCTCCGGGGGCCGACTGACTGATGGATTTGGAGGGCACAGCGTTTAAAAAAAACAACAAAAATTCTCACCTCTGCTATAAATCGTCCCTAATGGATATGGACAACACGCTGCAGGAATTTATGACATTTTGGACCCTCATTTGTCGGAGCGGGGTGATATTGCGGATGACATTAAATGCGTCCGGCTGCAGCTGCAGATCGCATTAATCATACTCCCCGAGTCAGGACCTGTCAGACCAGATTAGGAGGGGAGCAGAGCTGGCTTTATTACTCCCCTCCCTTAAAAAACCTCTTCAGGTCAGACAGGAAGTTAAGTGTGTGAATGTTTATGCCACAGCTGTGGTTCCAAACTATGTCTTTACTGGAGTCACGAAACAGCCTTTTCTCCCCTGAAAACAATCAACACACTTAATGGATAATAGTCATGATTTACAAAGGAATGAAGAGTGCTTGACCCTTTTATTGACTCAATGATTCACCTGCTGAATAACCAATCAAGTGGTAATAGGGATGTCCAATGAAGGAACTAGGGACACCCACATCGAAATCAGGAGTATATCTAATCCTGCTTCCAAACAGTTTGAGGCATGCTCTAGCATTTCTCTTGATTTTTAGTATCTGTTGGCTCTTAACTAAAACAGAATCAGAGTCTTGGGGTTTACAGCCTTGCAAAGAAACATGGCAACTACAGGAATATGAAATTTAACTAAGTATACCTACCCTTACTGGCCACTTTAATCAACCAATCAATCAATCAATCACTTTTATTTATAGAGCACTTAAAATACGGAGTTTGAGCCAAAGTGCTGAAATAGACCTGTCAAGAGCCAGGAACATATGGAGCACACCAACTGGTAAGATAAAAACGATGTGGAAAAAAATGTAAAGACAGATCAACAAAGTTTATTGGGTACACTGTGCTTGTTTCAAGTTGGACCCCCTCTTGCCATCAGAACTGTTGTAATTGATGTGTAATTGTAATTTGCATAGATAAATAAGACTTTGTGTGTCACCTAACAACAATATTTCATCAATATATGCTAACCATGTGCAATACTATGCATAAACAGATCTGCACATGCACAACCTGTAAAATACAACTGGTTTAGGCAAGTGCGCCTTTTTATGTTGTGCAATATATCAGCACTTCAGCACTCTAACACTGCATTTTGCCCATTAAACAGCTCCCACACTTTAACTATGTGGGTCATTTTGTCATGTTTTTTCTCTAGCATATCATTTATATTGTTGCACTGTTCTGTAATTTCATGTTAATTTCATGTTATGTGTGTTTGTCATTTTGCTGCAGGTGGTTGTTTTATGTACTTTATGTATTTTAATATTTTACACACCTACAATTACATCAACCTGCCTGAGACTACAATTGGAAATTAGTCTGTGGCCATAATATGACACATTTACATGTCAATGTTAATGTGCACTGTCCTCTACTTAAATAAATAAATAGTTTGTGGCATAGGGTCAAGAGGGTGCTGGACACATCTCTCAGAGAAATTGGTCCATTTTAGATGATAGCATCAGCAGTTGCTGCACCTCCATGATACGTGTTACACTGTAGGTGGATTAAGATCTGGAGGTCACTGGGGTAACTGTTAACTCAAAGTCAGAAACAGTTCAAGACCATTTGAGCTTTGTGACGACATGAGATGTGATCCTGAGAGAAGTAGCCATTAGAGGATGAAAACATTGTTGTTTTATTAACTTTGTTCTAAGGGGCTAAACATGTGTAACCTGACATGCCAGGTAGACTGTTTAACACATTTCACTAGTCTATCTGGAAAAAGCCCATTGAAAGTATTTGGGAATGGAACCTTTGAAAAGCAGGCACAACCTTTTAGCAAGGTTTTAAGATTCCTGAGTTGTCATCATTGACACCGTTCTATCTATGTCTAACTATTTCTTTAAAGGTGCAGTGTGTAGAACTTGGCATTTTAGCGACATCTTGCATTCAGATTCTCGAATGAACCTAACGGTAGCCAAAACATCACGTCGCTGAGCAACGGAATCCTGTGAAGACCAAAAAGGATCCTGAACACAGTACACAATTTATGTTGTGTGTGTGTTTACACACACAGTTTGGATCCCTAGGACAGATTAAACAACTTTCTATGCATCCACTGCCATCCTCTCCTCTTCTTCGCCTGCATTCCAGGTAGGGCTGTAGCGATACACTTATTTTCCGCTACGATATGATACACGATATTCAGCTCACGATACGATAATATCACAATATATCACGATATCACAATATTGTGGTATATTGCGATATTCTACATTAAACTAGGAAAAACCTAGAGACGGTGAATATGTAACTTTTCCATTTTATTGTAATTGAAATATATCAAATGCAGCGTTACATACATACACTTAACACAGAGTGAATCAAGTCAATTAAACTAATGTTGCAAAGAAATTGTTCTTGTTTTCCCTTTAACTAAAGGTTGAAATCATCCTAACCTGTAGTCCAGCTCAAACTGTAATCAATCCCATGAGAAACAAAGAGCATTGAGTTCCTGACATAACAACAGTAAGTTAAAAAAAGTCACATATTTCTCTTGTCACTGTCTGAACTGAATAGTGCATGAAAAAAAAACACGTGCATATATCTTTATAAGTTGTATTTTATTCCCAACTCTGATAAAATATGAGTTTTTATTTTTTACAAAAAATATCGATACTAAGATTTGAGATATCGATATTATATTGGGAGTCAAAATATCGATATATATTGCGATATCGATGTTTTTCTACACCTCTAATTCCAGGTAGATTCCAGAACCGGTGGACAGATTCGCGTTTCGTTCTTTTTGTCCCTAAAAACCACCCGTAGACAACACAGTGGATCAATATGTTGGCCTACATGAAACAGCGGCCCGCGGTAATGTAATTTTTTTTATAAAGATTTTTCTGACTAAATAAAAATAAAACAAACGTTTTATGGGGATGATCGTACTGCTATTTTGACAGACTTTACATACAAATAGAAACATATATCTCCTATTTTCACTGTTTCTGTTTGGCGAAATGCTGTGGATGTATAAAATGCCACATTCTACACACTGCACCTTTAAGACCAGTTTCACAAAAAGCATCAGTTAAATGGCAACTGAGTCAAGCTACAGGTATCCTCTAAATAGGAACAAGGAAAAACACAGAGAACGGGACTTGACAAAGGGTCAGATAAAGTGCAGTAAAGACTGAACAGTTTGCTGCCCAAGGACAGTGGAGGAAGGAAGTGTGGATAAAATCAGCGCTGAATATAGACTATCATATGCCGACTATCAAACTGTTAGAAGAGTGAAAAGAACAGAAGAGGTCACTGGACAAAGGGAGAGGGAGCAGAAAAAAGCCTGCAGCTGATAAAAATTATCCATGTAGATAAAAGAAAAGAATTACCCAAGGTTCATTTCCATGGTTACAAACTGTGTAGCAGACATTCAAGGAAAATGTGAATTCAGATGGTGCCAGGAACAAACAGCATCTACCTTAGACATTACTGGAGTTGGATTGAACTCTGAGGAAAGGTCAGGCACAATCCTAGACAAGTGCAAGGGTGTTGGAGACATCCCACCCTTTTTTAAAATCATCCAACCGGGTCACACATGCAGCTCTCAGTCAAATCCAAAGCACTTAATCACTGACCTACTTCACACTAGTTCAAAATTCACACCACATTTTTACTGCTACCCTGCAAGTCATCCCACTTTTACAAAGACAGGATGCTCACATCACTGTTAGTCCATGTGTTGTTTTCACAGCTGCTATGTTCTGTGAAGGTCAGAGAGCAGAGAGACTGAGCACAGAGCACGAGGCAGAGGCGGTCTTACCATCAGCCTAAACTCAGCATTTATGCATTTGGAGGTTTGAAAAAGTGAAAAGTACCGTAGTGTCCTTATGAATAGAAGTAAGTGCATAGTCATTGGGTCATGGGTTGGTTCACAGGTCTAGTTTACATGGGGTTGGCATGGATTTGATAATAAAAACCAATATCACAGAGAACCTGTCATGGACTTCACATGTCTGCCCTAGTTAATAAAGCTAAAAAATGGCTGTATTTCTTAAAGGAAACTTAAGACATTCCCACACCAAGTTCTAGTCAACTTTAACAAAGGAATGAATTAAGGCATCCTGACTGGATTAATCACAAACTGGCATGGGATGGCCACTGCCCAGGACAGAAAGACTCTGCAAATATCGATCAAAACTGCAGAAACAGCACTGGCGAAATCAAGAAGTTGAGAGGCCTACCCAGAACCCAGAGGATGCTGTAGGACAACACCCACCCCAGCCACAGCCAGTTCACCCTGCTGCCATCAGGCAAAAGGTACAGAAGTTTTTGCCACCATACCACCAGATTGTGGAACAGATTCTTCCCTCAGGCCGTGAGATTGTTGCATGCACCATCTGCACTACTCCATATGTAATGGTTTGGTTTTGTGTTTTCTTTTTGGAGCCACATTTTAATAAACTTTCTTGTATCTTGTAATAAGAAAATTGTGAGTTGTGGCTTAGGTTTTGGCTCCATGCTTTGTGGGCACTGATAGATGTTGGTTGAACCCATGCAGGACTCCACTATTATCTTCCCATCTGGTTTACAGCTAAAAAAGGCATTTACAAGATGTAGTTACTCTTCAAAAGAGCAGAGGGGAGCCTGGGGTCTACAGGTTTAGTATCACAGTGTTACAGAATCACCAAACAGCAGCACAGAAACATTTTTACCTCACTGTGTATGTGCTCTGTTTATGCCCCTCCTGTAACAACCCATGTAAGCTGTTGTGCTGTTGTGACACGCAAGGCCAGACAGGTTCAGCCCTCCATTAGTTGCACCTGATGAGACAATGGAAAGGCAATCGACTCCGGCAGCCCGTTGGCAGGGTGACCTTACCACTGTGGTGTAAATTTCACAGCTGTTTTCAGGTGTCATAAAGATTATACCTAAACACAAGATAGCAGCTGATAAATAGAGACGCCTCATAAACATCAAAGCATCTGACAAACCTCTCACTGCCAGGAGGACCTATTTGATGCAGGGAAGGAAAAAAAAACCCTTATCCCTCAACATAAGTCTGTGCTTTTTCTTTTTTTTTAATAGAGTTAAACCTCAACGTGATTGACTGCAGGGGAAATAGCATGTCGCGCCTCACCGCAATATTCAACTCTAATACCGAGAGCAGAGCCTCAGTCATAAAGTGTAGCCTCAGAATCCAGAGATAAGAAATGTATTGCAGTTGTGACAGATGTGGACCTGCAGACCGAGGTAAACTCAACAGGCTGTACTGAGGCTCAGGGACACATACATATGGAGAGGGGGAATATTGAAGAGTTGGCAAAAACATTTCACAATATCAAGCAGATGTACAGTACATATACAAGTGTGTATCTAAAGAATGGGAAAATATATAAGCAAGGATTTAACTTTAAAATGACAAGAACTGATATTAAAGGGAGAAGTTGTTTTTACCTTCTGTTTCTGTGCAAAACTAGACTAATCAGGATTTTTTTTTCTCCAAAATGCATCAGCATCTTAAGCGTTTTTGTTTACTTGCCAGTATGTGATACATATTACTTGAGGAAACCACAAGAGG
Organism: Scarus forsteni; assembly: GCA_036419115.1. Classification (NCBI taxonomy): domain Eukaryota; kingdom Metazoa; phylum Chordata; class Actinopteri; order Labriformes; family Labridae; genus Scarus; species Scarus forsteni. Next base: position 21,938,052 of record JAZDUH010000182.1, read on the forward strand.
GCCGAAAAGACAGCCTGTTGTGTCAGAAGTACACTGCTAACACGGTGGTAGTTCTAAGAGGAGAGAGAAGAAAATAAATATAAGTAATCAATGACATCATCAAATATTTGTTGACAACTGATGACCAGTGGTCAGAACTCGCCATCAGCATTGTTTACACTCTACGAAATTTTCCTCCTTACACTATCAGAAGTGTCTCAGTGTATGGGCAGTGTATGGGTATAATGAGTTTATGTTCACTCATGACTTGCAGCAGACAATGCTGGTAGATGTTTTAGGCAAATCACATAGGGTGTAGCCTTTAATGCTCCACTTCTACTAATCATTGTGTCAAACAATACTTCATTGGTTCATATTTGAGAAGTAAAGCAAAAATAAAAACAAAGCTAACTCAAAGGCATTCACGGACAAAGTCAAATGTGGTGTAAATGCCATGTACACTGTCACCAGCTAAATTTTTAAACCAAAATTATTTCCTTGTTTCCTGAATTCAAAAGAGGAATGTATCCTTCATCAGCCAAATTAACTATCAGATTTGTGTCTGGACAGTCTTACACTTAGTTTAGGTGCTGAAACTTGAGCTTTTTCTTTATTAGTTTGTCTTTCGGTTTTGTTGTTTCTGCTGCTGTAATCGAGGTGTCTTTTCTCCTCTGATCCTACTGATGACTTGTAGACTGCTTGTGTCTGCCTCACACTAATTCTGAAAGATGGCCGACTGACATGATGAATCACAGGGGACGCCATGGTGCATGTGCATCAACATAGTTTACACGAAGTATATCTCCAGCTTTTACAACACAGACAAATGAAACAGGTATGACCACAATGTAGTAGAGCTAAATTTCAAGATATAATAGCAAACAGTTCTAACATTAATTTTGCAGTGTAAGAGGTAATAATTTTATTGTTGATCAAAGAATATACTATGAGCCAAAGATTGCTGCAGCTTGAGAGCAGCTTGGTCTTCACACTGGCAGAATTACTTTTTCCGGTAGTTTCTTGCCAGCTTACTGTCGTGAACATAATTCAAGAAGATCAATCGGACTTCTTAAACAATCCCATAAGACTTTATTTGATGAAGAAAAAGCAGACAATCACAAAATTAGGTTAAGTTATATACAAAGTGCAGACAAGCCGGATGGATGCCGTTAATTTAGTTAATAAAGTAAAATGGCTATACATTTCATAAAGTTTAGCTTATTGTACTTAGCTTAAAGTTTTTACTTTACAATAAGCACCTTTAAGAGCTGGAACAGTGGGCGCTAGCAGGATATGACTGTTCATACAGAGATTAGCATTAAAGGATAACTTCGGTTCCTACAGCTTTTACATTGTTTATAGAATGAAGAACAACAATATACTCACCCAGAAGGCTTTCCTGATGCAAACGGTGCTTCGGGAGATATTTAGATCCAAAATCGAGTAGCGGACACCGATATAATGGTAGCCTGTAGGGCATGGATCGCCGCTCCTAAAAACTGCATTAGTCGTCCAAAAACTCATGTTTTTCACCAATATTCCATCATGATTCGCGCCGAATGGACGGCCATTGCAGCCTGTGTCTCTCCACACAGCGCTGTGTGGCTGAACCAACGAGTTTGTTTACATGCTCTTCGCGCATGCGCAGTGCGGCTCATTGTTTCAGGGCAGCTACAAATCGACTTTCTTCTTCCAGTTTTGTGCAAAATGGACGAATATCTATGGGATGAAGATGTTGTGGAGGAGGACTTTGAATATGATGGACGTCCTTACAGTTTGGAGCAGGATTATACAGATAAGGAGCTGATAGAAATGAGGAAGCGATCTCAACGCTCCAGAGAGTACTGCGCATGCGCGAAGGGCATGCAAACAGACTCGTCTGTTTAGAGGTTAGTTCAGCCACACAGCGCTGTGTGGAGAGACACAGGCTACAATGCCGTCCATTCGGCGCGAATCATGATGGAATATTGGTGAAAAACATGAGTTTTTGGACGATTAATGCAGTTTTTAGGAGCGGCGATCCATGCCCTACAGGCTACCATTATATCGGTGTCCGCTGCTCGATTTTGGATCTAAATATCTCCCGAAGCACCGTTTGCATCAGGAAAGCCTTCTGGGTGAGTATATTGTTGTTCTTCATATTATAAACAATGTAAAAGCTGCAGGAACCGAAGTTATCCTTTAAGCTTAATCGGATCTGGACCCCATTTCATTGTTAAATAAAAAACTAATAACACCGAAGACATTTCTTGACAGAAAGGATATTTTTGCTCCACTTCCAACATGTTTTGGTGAGAGTTTGTTCAGCGAAGTGGCATGTGCCTTGTACTTTACACCAGACAATTGCCCAAGTCCCTCCGATCTGAGTCCCAAGCAAGTCTCGAGTCATTTGATCTGAGTCTCAAGCAAGTTTTTTCTGTTGCAGGCAAGTCAAGTCGAATCGAGTCACAGGCTTTGTAAAGTCAAGTCAAGTCAAGTCACAAGTTTGTCAAGTCAAGTCGAGTCGAGTCACAGGCTTTGTAAAGTCAAGTCAAGTCACAGGTTATTACGGGCCAAGTCCCTCACCATTGTTCCCCAGTCCACCCAAAAAGCGCTCAGATTTTTATCTTGAACAGAGAAACCTCATCTTACCACACATACAACACACGTGCACCCTCTTAACTAATGTTAGCTTTGCTGGCTTCGTATTGACCAGAGGTCAGGCTAACGTTCCTGCCATATTGACCTATGGCAGGAACGCTAGCTACCTGGCTAACGTTTGCAGGTTTCACTTACTTGGCCTCATGCGTCCTCAGGTGGCGGATAAAGTTCGATGTTGTGCCCTCTTTTTCTCTTATCAAAGCGTTGCCGGTCGTGCACTGGGTGTGTCCTCGTTTTCCATCTGATTGAAATTCTTCATATGCAAAGAAAATAACTTTGGGCACAGAAACCCGCGTCCAGCGCAACCTGCCCACTGATCATCACTGCAGCAGAAGCAGCTGTGTGGTAGGAACCTATGGGTGTAGTACTGTGTTGTGTGCGGGCCAATTATAGGTGACAGACTAGTGTACTGTGAATGGAGCATAAATAAAATGAACCTTAAAGGATAAGTTCAGTTTCTACAGCTTTCACATTGTTTATAGAATTGCAACTCGACTCGGACTCGGGAGGTAAAAACTCAAGACTCGACTCGGACGAATATCTATCGGATGAAGATGTTGTGGACGAGAACTTTGAAATGCTGGGTGTCCTTACAGTTTCGAGCCAGAGTTTACAGATGAGGAGCTCATCGAAAGGAGGACGCGGAGGCAAAGAGAAGAACAGCTCTCCAGAGAGCAGTTTTCAGTTCAGAGGTCGGCACAGTCACAAAAACATGGGTGGAGCGACCCCGGACTGTCTTGGAGGAGTAGCGCAAGCGGACCATGATGAAATATTGGTGAAACTAATGAGTTTTTGGATGATTAATGCAGTTTAATGAGTGGCGCTATACATGCCCCGTCCGCTAACATTTTAAGGATTGACGCTCGATTTTGGATCTAAATATCTCCCGAAGCACTGTTTGGATCAGGAAAGCCTTCTGGGTGAGTATATTGTTCTACTTCATTCTATAAACAATGTGAAAGCTTTAGAAACCGAACTTATCCTATAAAGGAAAGAGCGGCGTATATCTCCTGTCTGGCTCTTCATATTAAGCCTGACTGCGTGCAGGTCGAATCTGGTGACATTTTCTCTCGAGTCTCGAGTTTTAACCTCCCGAGTCCAAGTCGAGTTGCAAGTCCTCTCATTAGCGGCTCAAGTCGCCTCAAGTCCGAGTCCCTATGACTCGAGTCCAATTGTCTGCTTTACACTGCATTAGTAGCAACTACCATCTCTGACTGTAAAAAATGTGATTGATGGAATGGCCAATCATCTGCCAGATTTGCTTTTGACAGCTTCCCATAGAAAATGTTGGGGAATGAGCACAGTCTTTCAAACTGTATCTGGCAGGGGCTAGTGCCTCTGCATCATTATGCGGTTTTCATTGAACACCGAAACCTGAGAAGTGCCATGTGGAAGCACTTTGGCTTTACTGTGTTGATTATGTGTAAAGTAACTAGCCCACTATGACAAATACAACGGCCTTTTACCCACTACTGTTGAGCCATGCCTTGTCAAGTTCTCAGCCCAGTGACACAAGTCCTTTTCTGCAGGCGCCCCCGCCAGAGGCATGGAAAAAGGTTATCACAGACAAGATTGCAAGGTTAATATGGGGGGACATGTGGGTGCAGGAGAGGTAAATATTAATACAATCTTGTGGCAGTGCCTTGCGTGTGTTGCGGCCAGCGGGGACACCTGCTTAAAAACCGATCACATTTGATGATTGAGAAAAGTGACAGCCCTATCCAGCAGGTGTTTGAACCACTGTTCTGTTGATCACATTCATCACAGGTCAATCAGATAATACACTGCTGCAGAGCAAAGGTCAAAATAGGAGTAATGAAGAAAAAAACTTGCCAAAAAATGTCAGAAGTGGAGTAAAAATATTGCTTTCACTGTCATTTATTTTTCACTTAATAAAGAATTGTGGTCCAGATCTAATAAAACTGTCACTGAAGCTGCAGTTGTCTTGTTCGTAGCTCCAACCTCTTGATGCTCCAAAGGACGGTGATTGGGTCGTGCCACGATTAATGTCTGATGATGGAGATTGAATCCTGTTAATTCAACTGCTGTGAAAGGTGAAATTTCATAGCCAGCTGAAAAATACTCCCATAATCTTCAAGCACAGAAACTATGCTCTTGAATTTTCTGTCTTAATAGGAGGAGAAAAGTTATCCAACAAAACAAGTACAGAGGAAGATGAAAGGTAAAACATCAGAAAAATTCAAATCAAAAGTGTCATGAGTGGATTGTTATTCCAGTACACTAAGCTTGAGGTCTTTTCTAATGCATATCAATGTGTGTTGTTCAAATTCCTCTAACAACCAATGAGCCTTTCACTTCCTCAAACATCAAAAATTACTGTACAGCAGTGAGACGCTCGGGTGCCCTCCCTCTGCTTCGCTGCGATGATTCAGCAGTGGGAGCTGACAGATTGGTGGAATAATGAACAGCGGCATACTGGGGAGAAGGCGGGTGTATGCTCTTCAAATCTCTGTTTGCCAGCCAAAGCAGTGACAGTCTGTTCTTCTCGCTAGGACTGGAGGATGTGCACCAGAAATCATATCCCAGTAATTTGGAGATTCACATAAGTGTGTGCACTAAACACTGACACCTTTGTAGCTCTATTACCAACATATCTGATATCTGTAGAGCTGAGTCACAAGATTTCTGTGATTTATTCTGTAACATTCAGCAGGTGTCAGAGCCAAAGTTGCAGAACCTTTTATTATATTCTTTGCATAATAGTCAAGGACCGGGATTTTTTGATTTTTGGATATTAAGTATGTCCAAGTTCTTATAAATTAACTGTCATAAGACCATTTAAGGAATAATCTTCAGACTTCAGAGAAATGCCCATGTTCACTCAGAAACAAGGAAGAGGTACTAGTTTTGGAGCTTATGCAATATTCATCTCAGGCTTTTGGACACAATATCTCGACTGATATCTTGCAAAATCTTCTTCAAACTTTGCCAAAATAGTCTGTCTTTGTACAGATACAACAAATGGCAGCCTCTGCTTTTGAGGCTGAATGTTTATTTGCTTGCTTTTTGATTTATTCTTAGAATCACAAAATTTCTAAGATGCTTTGAATATTGTCTTCAGATTTTACACTATTTTCCATATATGACACACTTAATAATATTCAGTGAAGTCACTTATAGGACTCCAGGAAGCACTTGTACCTTAGAGGACAGGACGTACTACCAGTGAGGTCACTTGAGTTGGAGGGTACAATAATTTTGAAAATTTCAGGACAATCTTTTGATTCTCCAGGAAGTTTCTGTGTTTGGCTTATTTTATGATACAACAAATGGCTCTTTGCCTCTGCTTGCTGAATCTTGTTCTGAATATTTTTTTTCTTCTGTTTTCTCCAGTTCATAAAAGTGACCCTGTGCACCCACAGTAAAAAGAACGTCATTAACACTTGAGTGAAAATCACTCATGTTTAGTTCAGTATGAGTTTTCTCTGCTGCTGCTGTGTCCTTCCTGAGTCCATAAAGTGAAATAAAAGATTGGTAGAAGGTCAAAATTGAAAGGTCAAGACCACCGAGCGTCATTTTCCTCCTTTGACTGTCAATATCTTAAAGAGGACATATCATGCTTTTTCTCTATTTTCACTATGCCAGACCAGGATGCCTGTAAAGCATTTCTGCCCTCAGTACAAGTCATTTAGTTCCTTCATTGCCCCACAATAGCGTTCTCAAAATCCTCATTTTAGGCCATTATCAAGCTCTTGTTGAAACGCTTGGTCTCAAGGCTGACCTAAAGTTACCTCGCAATGTCACAGCCCTTTGTGCTCTGATTGGTCAGTTTTATCAGGGTAGAGCCAGCTTGTCCTTCTTCTTCTACTGTATTTTCCAGCAGGCTCAAAGCAGCGACCGCGTATTGAGTCCCCCTACAGGCCAGAGCTGGTAATGAGGGAGCGTGAGCGAGGGAGCTTTATACCCCTGCTGCTGGATGGGTTCCTCGGTGAGGGTTTGGGGCTGACGGACATCACAGACGAGGAAGTGTTTTATCAGATTACTCCAATAAAAAGAAAGGTACCTCGTGTCGTCATGACGTAGAAATCTCGCGGACATCTCGCAATGACCTATTTTCAGAGGCATCAAATCTCGTTCTAGGATATCAGAAAAATACAGTATCTCATTTTTTGAAAATTAAGGGGGTGTAAGGTCTTGTTTTCAAATTTATCATATTATATGTAAGTATTAAATCATGCATCAGCATGATATGTCTCCTTTAACTGAGCTTGGAAGGACATAACCACTCTAAAGAGCAATGGACTTTGGAGGTCAGAGGTGCCACGCATACCTTTCGTCAATTCAGTCCGTAGGACGAGATGTTGTCCAGAAGGACACGATCTGCAGCCTACATGACCGGTCGGATCAGGGTAGAGAGAGTGGAGATAAGAAAGAGTCAACACAGCTGGAAGGACAACTAAAACTAACAGGAAGTAGAAGGGACAAACTGTAAATCAAGTCTACAATCATCAACATCTAAAAAGAGTCTTAATATGACTGCATGGACTGTTAGTTCTGCTGATGACAGATAAATTCTCGAGCAGAGGTCGGGGATATTTTTGGATATAAATTTGGTGGATCCATTCCTAAGTGACTGCGCAAATTGGTGATATTCCTTTGACTTGTGACTGTTGTGTTATTTGGTTTAATTTCCTTGTTTTTTTCCCCCAACATAAACTACAGATCTTTTTTTGTAACAATGTTAGAAAGCATTTCAAATGAGGCACTGAAGAGTACACTTTGTTTTCCCCGATGCTCTAACATCTATTAACACAGTTGGCTGCAAGTCATCAGTTGACACTCATTAAACTATTACACAGAGACAGTTATGACAGTGCACTGAGGAAATTATTGTAGAAACTGAGTGCAAGATCTTGCCACTGGTCATTAGTTATGAACACTCTCAACACTCTAATGATAACATGGATTATTGCTGTTTATTTAGTCTATTTTTACACTCACAACTACCGTAATCATCGCCATATTTACAGTTCATTTCCACCCAATGGATTGCTGCACACAGCCTTAGTCTGAGCCCTTCAAAGAAGTGGTTTTCAAACCTTTTTTTTGCTCAAGGCACACCTAAAACCAAGTCAAAATCTCAAGGCATGCTGTGTTAATTTTCTCATCAGACAGACTTGATGTATCTTTAAAAATTTTGATTGTCTTACATGTCTTCTGTTGCATCTAAATAACACCAGTGAAATTTGACAAACAACAATAACATCTTTAAGGTAAGTTTAAGGTAAAAATAATCTCAGCTGTTTTTGGAAAAAAAAAGTTACCTACCCTTGACTGACTGAAATCTCATCCAACTGTTGCTTTTGTGGTGATAAATTTTTGTTGTACTACTTTCCAAGGCACACAGAGACAGATGCAGATTCAATTTTTAATAGTGTCCCAGAGGGCAAATTGCATTTTGGCAAGGAGCACAAAAACACATAAGACATGGAGTTTCAGGACAACCATAACATACACACAGATCAAAGTTACTGGGCAATATGCTAGTACACGCATGGCATTGTTAAGATAATTCTAGAGTAGAGCTTAAATGCAGGGTCTGGGAACACAGTGACCAATAAAGTGCACAAATTGATATTGAGACACACAGTTTCTGGTACGTGCAGTCTCTCGAAGAGTTATAAATAAAGTGCCTTAAGAGTACACCAGTGAAACACTGCTCTAGATGAATCCTTAAATGATACGCATCATCTAGGCTTGTAATGTATATCGACATAAATGCTTTTGACGCTAGCATATATATTACATCTCTTGCCAAACCATCCAGTGCTCAATAAAAACTGTATTAATATAAACCTTATTGTCTTGCCCTTTGTCTCATCTGACAATATGCTAATATATCTATAAAACTCCATATGTTTCCTTGCCCTATTCTTCGCATCTTTCTTGCCTCTGCCCCTGATGTTCTTGATGTGGTGAGATCCTCTTTGCATGAATATCCTCCAAAAACAAACAGGTTGGAATAGTTCTCCCGTTCCCTCAGGAGGCCCCAGGTGACTTCACAGCCTCTGTGCGATCGGGCGCCTTTTCTTCTCCTGTCACACATTTCTTTACTTATTAATCCGTCTCCGTCTCGCAGCCGCTTTGATGCAGCTGACGGCGGAGCTGTCCTGATTCTGTCACCAAAGACGCTCTAAAGGTGGGGTACAGTTACACAGACGGGGTGGGGGGTGGTTAACATGGGCTTTGGAGAGCACCAGCTGTGAGATGAGAGGATATTAAACAGCTGAGTAGACACGAAGGCTGATTTCTTAGTCAGAGTTTTAAAGGCATCACTGAAACAAAGATGGGCTGCATTAACAGACAGTTTGTCAGCTAATGTACAGTGAAGGTCTGCGGGGATTCTCGGTGCTACAGGGAACATTTTGAGATGATATGGAAACATTCACTCATGACAGGCAATAAAAGGTGAAAAATGGAAAATCATCAAAATAAAAAATGTGATAGGAACTTTTATTGATTAGGACTAAAAAAAGGATTTGCTGCATCTAGTCTGCCGGGAATTAATGGAAGAAGAAGAAGAAAGCTAAACTTAGATTTGTTATAATGGCAAAAGCAGTGAAAAAACCTGGAGAAAAGAAAAGTTCATCAGAGGAGACAAAAAAAAGAAAGCAAGAGAGTAACAAGCCAAATGCCTGGACAGGGATAAACACTGACCCGGAGTTCACTCACTGGTTTAAGCTGAAAGATGAGGAGGGATGTCCAAGCAATGCTTATTCAGCCCTGTTATTGTTGGACTTGTAAGGACATGTTGCAAACAACTGACAGCTGACGCTTGAAAGTAATTTATTTGAAAAGAAACATGATCAGACTGAATCTTATCAGTCCATATGTTTATCTGTCATTTGGGACGTCCTGTCGGCTCATTTCTCCTCCCTCTGTATGCCAACAAATGCATGTTGGTGTGAGGCGCTCTGTTCTACAGCAGTGCAATTAAGCTCAACGTCCATAGAGACCATTAGAGAGCTGAAAGCTGGAATCTGAGCGTGGCTTTAAGGAAGAGTTTTAGATTTAAGGTGCCTTCAGCTAAACCCATTTTAATGGCAGTTCATCTAGATGCTGCTAAACTAATAAACATCAATTCTCTCCAGAATAAATTAATTATAGACATTTATATTAATATTAGATTGATCTCTCAATCCATGACTGCTATTGATTATACATCCATAGTAACTTTCTTTACAACCATAAAGTTAAAAATGAGGGGAAACATCTTAAGGCGCCTACCTTAATCTCATGGCATGAAATATCCAAGGGTATGTAGTTGATGCAAACCTTGCAGAGCAGGTGGACCTGCCTGATTTATTATCTGAAATCCTGCAAGACCATCTTGATAACCTTCATCTTCCAGCAATTTCACGGCTGAATGATTAATGGCCCAATCAGGAAAGAGGCGGAAACTGCAGACAAGTCGTCAGCAGGAAGTGACTGCACGTTTGAAACAATGGTTTTATTCGAACCGAGGAACGTAACTTAAACCTTTCTTACTGGAAATCACTGCTGGGAAACTAAAAGGGGATGCGAAAATGCTGCGCAAACTATGCTGGCAGTATGGTAGCCCGGCGTCGTGGTTACCCAGTGAAACCTGGCGAAATATGCTTTCCTCATAAGTTTACCAGAAGAACTTGGTGGGGATTGTCATTGACGAGGTTCGCGTCACATATAGGTGGTAATTGATACATCTGTGTTGTTTAATTTAATGTAATGCATCAGTCGAAAGCTGCGTTCACACCGCAAGCGACCCAGCGACCAAAATCGCGTTGCCCACTGACGTATCGTCGCGCGTCCATAAATACCTCATTCTGGTCACCGTTGGCGTCGGCCGTTGCTCGGTGATGTCACGTCCCCTTGAGTTTCACCGTGATCATATGATATATCATATAATAGGATGTATATGCAGACATTATTCCTTTTCACTCATTTATCAAACACAAAACACTGCAGCAGCATTATCTGTGAGTTCTCTGCGGTCTGTCTAGGCGGAACTAATGTCCTCACTGACTAATGTTTCCCACACGGACATAAATTGTTCCTCTGTAGTCTGGATGAAAAACTGTCTGTCACAGGCACCATCACACATGCACACACCGCTGATTGGCTGTTGCCGCACAGCCACACACGACATCGTCTGAAAAGAACTTTTTTAACTTTGACATCGCGCGACAAGCTATGTGGTAGTGTGAAAAGCGGCAGTCGCATCGCGGGAGGGTTAGCCCTGCCCCATTGCGGCTGTACATTGACTTTACATGGAGAGTGATCCTGAGGTAGTAAAAGTAGCGTGCGGTGTGTAAGCACCTTGAGGACTGAAACCTAGTTTAAGCTAACAGCTAATAACAGGGTCGAGCTGCTACATCATACTGTGGCTTGATGTGGATTGGTCTGTGATGTGTGCAAGGAGCCTGAAAGATCATCCAATCACAAGCTGCTGTTGTTTTTGAAGGTTTTGCCCCGGTAACACTTTCACACAACTCTTTCCCAGATGAACTAGTGTCAGGTTAATTGATGCTGTATTTCAATTAATATTTTTAAATAGAGGTCTCAATCTTTGTAAAATTCAAAAAGTAAACAAAGACATTTTTCAGGAACTAACAACAGAGGTAAATGAAGAAATCAAAGAAAACCAATACAGACTAACTCACCAAATAACCTCGCCTGTCTGCAAGATGAGCGGATTTAAAACAGCTGAGAGAACAGTTTGCAAATCTTGAAAGCATAACTGCAACACAGACAAGCTTTACTAACAGACTAGTTGTAAGATAGAGTACAGCAGAGCTCAGACCATTGAGAGCTGCAAGAAAATTCTGTGATGTGAGAGAGAAATGCTGGAGCAGCATTTTAAGCGAGGGACATTAGTGCATTAGACTCCTCTTCTCAGCATGAAACCTCTCAGTAATCCTCCCCTGTGGATAGATCAGGCTCCGCATCTGTGATTCCTTTAGAAGAAAGCAAGATGGAAAGCTGGTGGGATGGAGAGCATGTAAGGAGCAGGATTGTAGCCAGAGGAAGCATGTTTCAGAATGGGACATAACGCACCCTCAGGCTGGATTAGCAAACACAGATACTCACAGCTAGCGGCGGGTGGCCTGTCAGCGCTCCCAGGTGTGCGCTACTGAAGCGGGTCCAGTGTTGACACTGTGTCTTCACGTCTGAGTGCGTTATTGGACTGAACATGGAAATAATTGATGAGAACAAGGAGTAAATAATTAATGGGGGATTATTTGCTTTGTTTTGTTGACAGACGAGTAGCCCCTCTGGCTGTGGGTATGTGTGCCGCTCCCTCCAAAACTAACGGAGAGGCTATTTCAGAGATGGCCGCCATCCCAGTTGTAAATTACTTTGGAGAAGAGTCAAGGGTGAATCTGTCAGTGTGTTTGTGTTTGGAGGGGAGGGCTGAGGAGGGGCAATCTCTACGCATCACTACAGCTCTCACATGAGGTCGAAAACAGGGACATGGAGATGGCTTCATAAGGCAAGTGGCTAAAATTCACAAAAGAACATGTAAATATGTGTCATGTTCTGATGTTCTTGATTTTTTTCTGCAATTGATTTTAATGCATTTATTCTAAAGAGCCCACAATACATGCCCTGAGTTTTATACATTCTTAATTGTGTGTGATCGAGCAATTAAATGAACAAGAAATGTCTGCTTATTGAGACCTCCTGCCCCTCTTGTGCAGCACCTGCTGCAGGCTAAACATCCTTTATTTCTGGCCTTCCTGAGTAACAACCAGTGTGATGTCATCCCATTGTTTTGCTGTAACTTTAAGCCCATTGGCTTAATGTAAATCAAGCCCAATGCACAGTGTGTGTTAGGATGAATATGGAGTTGTTGAGTTCTAACTGGACACAAGTGTCAGATGTTGTTTTGCACCAGGCAACATCAAATGCCCGCTGTCCACACTGCATAGCACTTAAAACTAATATAAAGTGCTTGTATTGACAAAGGGAGTGGCTCAAGGGCACCTCAATGCTCTGCTCTTTTCAAGTGCTAACACAGCTTCTCCCTCTGTGTTGAAAGTGGAAGTAAATCATTTTTGATCAACAAAAAAGAGGAAGGCTCCATCATCCATGCCATGTAAAGCAGATGACCTAGCTCTGTTGAGCGAGAGGAACAAGAGAAAACCAAGAAACTCTCTCTCTTTCCTCATTCCTCATCTACATTGATGTGTGTGTCGAAAGGAAAAATAGAAGCGGACATTGAGACAAAAATGTTGTGTAACCCCTCGGTTCTGGTTAATTCCAGCAGAATGATGATGCCACTCATAAATCAGGTTTACAGCTTTTACTTCAGGATCTGTGTAAACAGATACAAAACGGCACAAAACACATGGTTGGTGCTATCCACACAGCTCCTGCTCCGTCACATCAAGTCAAGGCAGCGAAGAGAGTACACAACGTTCAAAGGTGATTGTATAGTTTTTGTTTCCTTAATATCTTCATATAGTATTTTAGCTATAAGACTTTTAAATATTTTTTGTAAGACAAAAAAATTTTGAATTTTCACAATAATATACAATAAAATTCATGCAAAGGCTCTTTAAATTCTACGCTGTAAAATCCAATAGCTGTCTTGACTTGCAAAGATGAGTTAACTTTACTAAGTTAACAAAAATATGCCTTTATGACTTGTATTTATTAAGTAACAATCACTTGCATGTGTAAAAATGCAAAATAAATGCAAAATAATTACTTTTTTAAGTGAAGATTACTTTTTTTTCTAGTTAAGCTCACTCGTGATCCATTCCAAACCAATAATGCCCGTTGCAAAGGTGGCCACAGTCTTAAATTTTGCTTCTGACAAACATCATTCTTCACCTTGATGTATTATATTTAATTGTAATTCAGATTGTTTTAGTAAATTGGAACCTGCTTTTTATTCCCGTATAGATATTTTTGAACCACTCAGATTGTTGGAGTTGAGTTAGCATGATGGCACAGTGGCGCAGCAGGTAGTGCACCACGACAGGGGTCTGAAGTTTGCATGTTCCCCCAGGCATTCTGGCTTCCTCCCGCAGACCAAAAACATGCTCAGTAGGTTAATTGGTGACTCTACATTGCCCTTAGTTATGAGTGTGAGCGTGAATGGTTGTCTGTCTCTCTATGTGGCTCTGGGATTGACTGGTGACTGGTTCAGGGTGTACCCCGCCTCTTGCCCAATGACAGCTGGGATAGGCTCCAGCCCCCTGACCCCAAAAGGGGAAAATGAACGAGTTTGCATGGTTTTAACAATTCAGATTGCTTTTAAAGTAAATATATTACTTAGAAATGCTAAGTTAGTCCAACTTTGACTCATTATTAACTCATTTTTAAGTGTACTCTACAAAGGAAGTGCTAGTTAGTACAACTAAAAATAACAAGTTCTCTGCACTTGTTTTTTTAAGTGCAACCGGTTTGCATGCTTTTTTTAAGTAATGACAACTAATTGGATTTTACAGTGTATGTCAATAAATAACAGCTAGTGCAAAACACATACCTGTGTAAACAGATACAAAACAGCACAAAACAAATGGTTGGTGCTATCCACACAGCTCCTGCTCCTACAAGGTAAACATAACACAACGCAGCACAGTAAAGTATATACGTCTCCATGTGGGTGACAGGATACGGCGCTAACGGCGCCAACGAGTTAGCAACTTTATCCTGGACTTAACAAAGAAATGCATGAAAACATTCATGAAATGTCCGTTTCAGTAAATGTACATATATTCCATGTCACTCTGCATACACTTTATTCACTTTAAAACTACTGCATAGAATATTAAAACAGATAGATAGCGGAGCTGTGCATACAACATACTGTCACATCAAGTCAAGGCAGCGAAGAGAACGAGCTGCTGACTTCCGCTCATTACACAGAACACCAACCTTCAAAATAAGAGTCTTTCTCTTTAAACAAATAACAGAGCCTTGCATGTCTAAATGTAACATGAAAATTCTCAAAACGGAAAATACGCAGAACAGTAACAAAGGAACATTATATAAATTTTGACGAACTTCATACAAAACAAAACATCCTTGTTACAGTTGCACTGCATCGCACAGCATTGTCGGGCACGATGAAACTTTGGCAATTTAAATACTATCTGAGGTGCTGTAAAAGTATTCAAAGCGGCTGAAACTTACAGTTCTCTCTGTTGTTCTGCAAGTGGTCATAGGATGCAAATGTGTTATTTACTTTTATATCTTTAAAAAAAGAGATAGAAAATAAAAAGCTAGCACCACAGCTCCTTGTTCCCTTTTTCTGAAAGACTTCAAGATGCCCGCTTACGAAAAAACTACAACCATCCTTCTTCTTGACTTGTTGATGTACCATCACTATCCAGTTGATTTAACAGCTGCATAAATTGCATAAATTCTGGTGGTAGATCTAGTTGGTCTACATGCATTTGCTGGATAACAAATGAGAAAAACTGTTAAAAAAAACCCAATGATGACAGGAAGGGAAAGAAATGCAGAGTGTGTGGGAGAATAATTTGTTGTAAACACTAACAGCTGTTAGTGTCTCTATTTACCTCCAGTTATGCAGGGGAGTGAAAAACAAGTAATTTGATATGATAATTGAGACTTATTCCATTTGATTTCCATTTAAGTACCTTCTCCTCTGCCATCTTTCAGTCCTTACATAGTCGTAGAGGTGTACACTTGAAAGCCTCCTACAGAGATTTTAGCATCAATTAGGGTAAACACAAGCTGTTCAGGCCCGTGAACATCAGAGATCTGAACATTTTGTCACGACAGGAAATCCTTTTTGATAATTAGGTTTATGAAAACACCTGAAGAGGGAGCAAGATGGATCACAAAGTCATTCAATATTGATGCACGGATGTAAATGTTATCCAGACAAGGAAATTGGCCCGGCTAATTGGAGATCACACATTTACCAAGAAGCGACATATGCAAAGTGAGAGTCACTCAGATCGATGGGAGGTGAACTTCTGAGGGTGTCTGGTCCAGACACTTCTGACTTTGTCTGGTGTCAAAATGTCATGAGTAATGGTCTTCTGCTGTCTTGATACAACATATTAACAAGAGTTACTGGCCTTTCTCTTGGTGCAAGTCTTAATAAAGTAAGTCTAACACATATTCCAACAAAAAAAACCCCACTAAAAATGGTTGGTGTGATGGCCGGTTTTGATCTTAGCAGATCCAACAGATTCTCCATTTCCTTTGGTGAGGGATGAGCAAAGACTGAACATGAGACAAAGTTTTTTAAAGGCCTTGGACATTTTTAATGGCTGCCATATCAGAAAGAGAAAACTGAAGCAGAAAAATCATAATAATTTCTCTCAACAATGAAGTTTGTCATCCTGAGAGGCACTGACCACCTGCCTCTTCTTGTTTTGTGCACCATGATCTGGTTTCATATGAGGCATTGTTATCTTAGGATGGGCGATATTTGATAAATCAATACATATCACAATGATGCATCAATTACGGACATGGGCTTTGTTTCCTTAAGAACTGCAATCAAACATATTTTGTGACTTACTTCACATGTAAGTTTGGACTATGGACAGTTACAGTGTTAGTTCTGTTCTAATATTATAAACTTTGATAGTTTGTACATCAGTTTTGATCACATTTACTTACTGATAATAAATTATTTTGATGATAATTTTTATCATATTTTCCAACTGGTTGAAAAATGGCTATCATGTTATTTTAAGCTAATTTAACTGTCAATTATTGATGGTTCTTATGTTAGTTTTGATATATTTTCCCCATTTAGTATTGATGCTACTGCCATACTAGCTCTGACAAATGTTAAAGTTTTGGTTCTGTTAAAACAGTCAGTAAAAAATGGTTCTGGATCGATGAAGAGAGCTGCCATGGTAGCCATTAGTTGGTGTTTTAGAGTAATTATTTTGGTTTTGATTATATTTTTCTAAATGATTAAAGTTGTTATATTGTTAGCAATGATCTGATGCTCTAATTTCAAAGCATTTTCTTCTACTTGTTAATAATGGTTTTAATGCTAGATTTTAAACTGCTTTTCTTTTAGATGAAAAGGTTCTCAGTTTGGTTCTGATGTGATTCAACTACTGCTCATTGGTGGTAATTATGTATGTTTTGATCTTATTTTCAGTTATTGTTGATGGTTACACTGGTATGCCAGTATCTTCTGGTTCTATTATGGATTGTTAGCATCTTATATCAGTTCAGATAAAATTTTACTCTTGAATATTGATGGTTCTGATGCTGGGTCTGTTATATTCTGGTATTCGGCTTGTTGCTCATGGTTATTACTGGCATGAGTTCTGATTTGGTTTTATTATTGATTATTCAAGTTTTTTATACCATCTTCTGCTCATAAATTACTAATCATTGATGGTTGTCCCTTGAATGTTAGTTCTGTTGTGATTTAAATATGGGTCATTAATGATTATTGGGTTCTTACATAACTTTTTATCATTCAGAGTTCTGTTTTGATCTGATTTTACTATTAATTATTGATGGTTAGAGGGTCAGTTCTGATAAAATGTCAACATTGACAGTTGATGTTTGTCAAGTTCTGATTTTATCTAATTATTAATTATTGATGTGTATTTGTTTCACCTCTGTTTGGATGTCATTATTGATTAATATTAAGCTAGTTAAAGGTGCTATGAGGGAGGAGAATCTATTTCCAAAGACATAAAGACTCTGCTACCCATGAGCACTCACGGGGACTGTCGTAATGCTGCGTTCCAGTAACCTCGGAACTGGGAGTGACATCATCTCCGACTTATCGGCATTCCAGTTGAAGTCGGAAAAAAACATGCCGAGCTACCAGGCTATTGTTAGCTGTTGTTAGCATGCCCTGTGTTGTTGTTCACAAATATCACATGAAGAATGGGATTATCACTCTGGCAGCATTTTTGTAAATATAAGTCTAACAATACGATGTATACAGCTGATCTAGAGCGACACACCCCAGTCAGAAGCGCAAATAAATTGATTATTACAGGAGCGAAATAACTGTTCACACTGGGGGCATCCATCTTCGATTGTCAACTCGGGGGTGGCGAGGTTTCACCGAGTTTCCAGTAGGAAATTCAGACTTTGGGGGTCATTCCAGTTGCAGTTTCCTACTCGGAACCCGGAAATTCCTACTTCTGACTACAACTGGAACGCACCACAAGACGTGACCCAAGCCAAAGCGTGTGTGTGTGTGTTGTGATGCTAATAAATGCAGCTCGGACCTTCCTCAGAACTCTGCATTGCTTTACAACTTCTTTTTTTGAACAACTTACAGGATGCAAAGCGACGAGGTAATGTATCTCTTTCTAGTTACATAGCGGTAGTTTTTGATGTGTGATAACAAGCAATTTTTGGAAAACGTATTATCGTAGTTTTATAGCCTGTTGTCCGACCCAACCACTTAGCTAAGGAATAGCATTTATAGATAACCTATTTTGATGCTATAAAACTCATCTTAAAGTGTGTATTTCGATCAGGCATATATCTACAAGTGAGACTTTTTTGTAATTACTTAGAAACTCCTCATAGCATCTTTAAAATAGTGACATGTGCAGCCATTGCTGTTTGGCCACACAAAAGTCAGAAATTGGAATTGCTTGCAGAGTTTGTCATTGAGCGAGACTTATAAAATTGTGCCATGCATTCATGCTTGACAAGAACCTGTAAGCAGATTTTGCACAGAGCTTGAGTCGTGAACCAGCACAGTTTTGTGCGTCTTGCCCCGAGTTTGTTGAAAAGCTGTTGAAGATCTTTGTCAGGCAGCGTGAGAGTGATCTGTGGCTCGATGTCATGGATGTGAAGCACCCTGCAGATGACAGTCTCTCCTCATGACTCACACAGAAGATGAAGAAAAAAAACAAAACTGACTGCTATCAAACTTGCGTAGGATGAGGGATTGGCATTCAAAAGAAAAGGAAGACGGAAAATTACCTCTTTTCTTTGGGAGATCGAGGCAGCTGCGACAAGTTCGACAGCTTTGGCAGCTCAAGATGATTCAGATTTTGTATCTCTTGTTTTTCCCCCCAACCTGAGAGACACCAGCTTTAATTTACCTTTAGCTGCTGAAGCTTCAACGCCTGCCAACTCCAATCCGGCCTCATATCTGCCTGCCACCAATAATGAGTTTATTCCTGCTGTGAACATTTTTAGCTCCATGCTACTCTCACTGATCCAGACCCCATGACTTCTTTGCTTGCAGTGCCAGGGGTGCAATGACTCTCCATGGCATCTTTTCCCCTCTTATTCATCGCTCCATCATTACAGACATGGAGTCTCTCTCTGCTGTCAAGGCTTCACTATCTTATTTCCACAGTGACTCACCCTCCTGGGTCTGGATTCTCTGTTGTCATCGCCCTGGTTCATGGTATTCCTCTGACTTTAGTGCAGATGAGCATTTCTTGGAACAAGGTGAAAGCAGGTTTCAGGTGCCATGGATCCAAGCAGCCAGTGTCTCTTAATTCCTTTGGATAGGGATGAAAAAAGGCAGAAGATGAGTCAAATTTCCCCCAAGAAGACATTCATTTTATTTAAAATGGCTGCCTTACAGACAGAAAAGACTGAAGGAGAAAACATTTGTTGTATGATAGGTTGTGCAATAGAAATACAGTGTGTCATACATGCAGGGGCGCTGCATGGAGCCCCACCACAGCGGCCCAACTTGGGTCATAGTGAGACCTCTGTTTTTGCAAAAAATTAATACAAATAAATAAACCTTTTTATGCTGTGTTACACTGAAATTTCTGCAAACAAAAAAGGGAACATTGAAAGCACTCAGAAAGGGCAAAGGTAGCTCATGTATTAGTGTTTCATCTATAAGCAATAGTTCTATGATGGAGTTACAATCATAACAGGATTCCTAGATCCTGAAACCACACCTAGCACTCAGAATCATATTAATATCATTACTAGTTAAACAGCTATTGAGCAAAAACCGATGTTTACTAATTGTAGTTATCTGGATCACCACCAAAATGTAATCGCTTCTAAGTTGGGCCATTCACAACATTTCCTTCAAATTTCAGCAAAATCCATCCAACAGTCTTTGTGTAATCTTGCTAACAAACATACATAGGCAAAAACATAACCTCCTTGGTGGAGGTAACTATTATTCAATGGTCTCAATATTTCTGTAGTTTTAACATACAAAATCAGCAGGATGCTATAAAGAAGTAAATGCTCTGTGTTGCTTTGTCCTGATTTGGTTGAAAAAGACAACAAAAAACTATAAATTCGCACATTCCCCTTGAGTTAATTTATGTTCACAGTAGACTATTGGTGGGAAACAGGGTCAAGCTCTGCAATATTTAATACATATACAGTAGCAATTATTGAACATAAATACATCAATCCCCTATTATAAACAAGGAAAAGTGATCAATTTCATAACTGAACAACCTAAAATTTTAGCCTATGTTTTGTTCACTGCTTGGTTTTAAACATATCATTAAATCCCTCCATTGTAATTCTTTAAACATAAAATTTATGATACTCAATCAATGTTATTTTGTATTTTTAATCAGTTAAAATACAAGAAACAGGCTGACAATTGTTCCCTTCTGATAGATTCTATATAATGTCAGTGGTTTATAAGAAAAAAATGTCCTCCTTCATGCTCTTCTGCACAAAGCTTATGTAGTTTACCAAAATGCCACCTCATAATTTTACTATCACACTGAGGATATAAAGTATTTTCGGTTTAATGTCTGTACTTTCATATTTGAAGAAATCACTTCCTCTATTCTCTTTGCCAAAACAGATTTTTGCATCACTAAGGACATTTTCAGGCGTTAAAACATCCTTCTTGTCTTTTCCAGATGACACCGCACTATGAAGAAAAGGCAGGGTGACAGATGGCTGACAAAAAGTAAACCTGAGGATTGTGTTTCACTTTTTCATTTTGCTCTTTGATGCAGTTTAAGTCTGTCAACAGACTGGTGACTGTAAAAAACAAAGATGTCGGTGAGTGTTTTTCCAGAACAAAGGAGAGGCTGCGGCTTTTTAGTGCATCATTACTGTGTGTCCTCTATTTTAAACCAGCGGTATTTCTCTACAGCCAGTGCCTGCGTGGTTTGATTTTACTTTACTTACCAGCCATTAACATTTACATTTACAAGCACTATCATCCCAATGACAAGACTTTAGGTGATTTTTTTACCCTCAAGATCAGGACTAACCTGGTTAAATAAAAAAAAAGGTCTAATATTAGTCAGACCCATACAAAGAGGACACAAATGTGCTTATAAAAAGCAAGATATAACGAAACTGCACAGTAACATTACACTCTTATTTATTAAATTGTTTTACTATCTACATCTATACCAATTATTGATCCAAATTAGGGATGGACTGATATCTCTTTTTCATTTTCAATACCAATACTGCAGCTTTGAGAATCTGTCAGTACTGGTACAATGGCCAAAAACAAAGTAAAACGGCAGGACTGTTGTCTACATTCTTACATAGCTGATTCCTCCAGTAAGTTTGCTTTTGCTCGCAGCCTCCATCAGTGGAGTCTTGAGATTGTTGAGGTCCCCTTTGCTGACTGTGGGGCTTCACCAGTCCTTCTCATCACTTTGCTTGGGTGGGATATGTAGCTCTACTTGCATGTCTTTTAAAAGTGAATATGCCAGCGGCAAGTGTTTAAAGTGGTCCACAATTTTCTGCAATGATCTCTGCATCACTCAAGCTCCACTGTGACAGCAGCCCCTAGTTCACAATAAGCTGCAATGTGTTTGCAAAGCACCCGAACTGGCAACTGCAAGCGCATCATTGAATTTATTACATTGCTGGCATTGTTCTGTAACATGACATGGACTTGGACTTGAATGTGACATCTCCTGGATGGCCGTCAAGAGCATCTCCAGTGTATGAGCCATGAAACGGCTTAACCTGCAGTGCTTTCTGCAAAATAAAGTTTGAATCTGTGAAGGCTGTCAGACTTCATAGAGACATACAGTATGTCATCCTTATTAGTTTTGCTTTGTGATCAAATGTCATCATAAAAAAATTCTCATACTTAAGCAACATCAATCCAGCATTGAATATTTTTTCAAATAACACAGCTGTGAGTCCATTTTTTATGAGTAAATACACATAAACATGCAAATATGGGTAAGATTACTTGCATGAATATGAATATAGTGTTGCTTGAGATTTTGGCTCGGTCTTTAGTGTGCCTTAGGGAAAAATAGTTCAAAACCACTGCCCTAGTTTGTCACTAAACCATGTTCTGCATTGGTATGTAAGCTTGTGGGTGCTGCACAAATGCTTTGACACATCTGATTTGTCTCCAAAGTTACATGACATGAATCTTGACTCTGTCTGGACACTTATGGAGAGAGGAAGACTGAAAACAGTCTGGAGAAGAATAGATTTGGATCTATGTTTCATTAAAATACTTGATACCAAGACAGCACTTACCAAATTTTTGCCACTTCAATACCAAGTATCAACACTCTCATACTTGAGGACATCACTTTCTATTATTTGTGCAAAAACATATATATAAAAAACTGCATAAAACAGGGAAAAAGTGTTCTGAAAGCAGTTCCTCCTTCCTGTGGTCTCTGCACAGAAAACCAAGTTGCTCCATTTCAGCAGAAAGGTCAGCGCCTGTGTGTGGGGCTTAGATAAGCTGTGTACATTGTCAACATATGATGGAAGATGATAGGTAAGAATGAGTGTGCTCCCTCTGTGATATAGTGGGTGAAAAAGGGTTATGGTCTGTTATCTTATAACATCTTTATTGGTTTTTGGCTTTGTGTACAATCATTCTGCTGGAGCTGGAGAGCACTAAGCGGCTTGAAGTTAAAGTTCAGAGAGGAAGATAAGACGAACATGGAGTTTAAAATGTAGAAAATATATGACTGTCTTTTCAACCTAAGGTCATGTTTGCCTGCATACATCAAACAGAAAATCATATAAAACAGAAAGTGGCAGTCTATGGTTAGTTTTGAACAGTGGTGGATCGAAGTGCATTTTTCTGCATTTGATCTTAAAGCATGTGTCCTTCTCATCATTCTGTTATGTGAAGTAACCCAAATCCTTCCCCAAAAAACAACAACAGTAACAAAAAACAGAATGACTGGATGTAGTAGGGGTGTGATAATTCAGGGAGTTCATGATGTGGTCTGTGCCTTGGTTTTGGGGTCATACTTCAGCTTGTTTTTGGTTCAACAGAGAATAGAAAAACAGTTAAAGATGCATATTGTCAGGGTTTCCCTCATTATATTGACTTGAGTGTAGTCTGCACATGCTCAGTGGGATTCTTTCCCTGCTTACTGAACTTGTTACACACTTGACTGATCACCAGCTGCTCACATGTAACAACTGTCATACTCAAACCTAAGGGGAAGTTAGAGTCACCATTTAACCTAACATGTGTTTTTAGTCTGTGGGAGACAAAAGTACCCAGAGAAAACCCAAGCGTGCACAGGAAGAACATGCTAACCCCACACCTTGACTGACACAGGAGTCGGACTAGCAACCTTCCTGCTGTGAGTAATAAGGACTGGCTTGCTGCACGACTGTGCCACCTAAAGTCACCTCACCATAACCGATTGAATATTAAGAAATGGTTTTGCACGGGCTCTCCATGTTGTCTGTTTTACTCTTACTGTCTAAAATCAATTTTGTTCAATAAAAATAGGCCTTCTTTGCAGAAGCAATCGTAAAACTTTGATTGATTCCTTAAATTCATAAAAATGCTGTCTCTAGAAAAACATCAACATAGTTTTACTTGTTAGTGTACTTATTTGTGTTTCATACTGGAAGATTTGTTTATTTTGTTTTTTTTAATAGTTAATTTCATTTAGTAATAAAAGAAAATACTCCAAAATACTAAAGCTCCATCTGTATGTAGTTGTATGTTTGCTTCTTTTTGCTTGCTTAGTGCATCTACGTTTGTATTAATATTCATATATCTACCTGTCCTTTCTCTGAGATTTCATTCATGCACTCTTCCTCCTGTATATGTAGTTCATTGAAATTGAGGGTTTTACAAATGCTGTAAAAAAATGTTCTTACAAAGCAACCTAGCAAGGTCAAGTTTGTGATGTTGGGGGCATGTAGCTCTTTCATTTTGCTGAATCTTACTTTAAAAGGCCAAAAATCAACCACAAAAATGTGCCCTGAACAGTCAGTCATGAAGTTGTGTTTGGGTCCTTTGAGACTGGCATCCACAGAATGAGCCCATCAGGCTAATCTAAAGGGGAAGGCCGTGCCCAAGGTCCTCAGCCCCGGGAATGATGCTGGATTTAACTGGGATCATTCATTGTTTCTGTCCAAGAGCTAAATCAGATGGAGTACCGGCATCAGTCCATTTGCCAGAGGCACCAACATCATTGACTTGGAGGCAGAATTTTGCAAAAATAAAAGCCAATAGCCGCAAGGAGAGGCTCCCTGTTCAGTTGAATTACAGTGCAGCCTGAATAACATGTGTTCGTTGTTAATGACTGTGGCAATTACTAATTGAAAAGTTTAATCACACTAAAATCAAAGTAGAAATGCTCCCAGGTTTCTGATTTGGTTTGTAATTTAAAAGAGATAATCAATGAGTATTTGCAGTCAGAGGGTTAACAGACGCCCAGCACAGTGTCATCTGTTTATAATTTGATTCAAGTCTTTTCTGATTAGAGAGTACTTTATTAATTCTGTTAGAAAAACACTAACATTAACATTTTAATACAATCAGATGGTGATGCACATGGACTTCTCACCGCTGTGACATAGCCCTGATTGGTAAAATGGGCACTGCAAACATCATGTTCTGTTTCTACAGAAGGGAGAGTTTGGATATCCATTTTTTAAACAACAAGCCAAATGTCGAAATTTTATCGGTTTGTGCTTCAGCGACTGCTAACTGATCTAACAAAGGGAGCAGCTGGTAGAAGGATACGTAGTCTGTTGTTGCATGACAATATAGTTCCAAACACAGGGGCTTTGTTGAGGAAAAGTTAAATGCTGAGGTGAGTCACCCGTGAAAAACCTGCACAAACAAAGCACCAATGAACAGTACAAATTTGAGTCCATTTGGAGAAAAAGGGGGCTGGGTGAACTCTGGATGACCTGTAAAATAATATTTAAAAACTTAAAAACCATAGTAGCACCAATGAATGTGTTATGGCACAAATCAGCACAAACAAAGCGCAAATGAAAATGACTATTTTCAAGTCACAAGTTTGGTTGACCACAAACGAATGCGACTCTGCAATAACTAGGAGCGTAGAACAAGAAATCCCACATTCTGCTGTGAGCGACGGAGCCGTGGACAGACACAAGAGGTGTCAGCAGAATGTGGGATTTCTTGTGTTCTTTTTTCTTGTTCTACGCTGCTAGTTATTGCAGAGTGCGCGTTCCTTTGGTTTGGTCAGCCGCGGCTCCCGTAGGCATCCGTAAGTGTATCATAGAAATGCGAAGTAGTACTGTTTAGGCTATAAACATGTGCTAAATGATGTCGTTTCGAGTAAATGGTGGACGCTATCCGCTCGGGACACTTGGATTACAGCGCACGAGCAGTATGGAGGAATATTGCCGACTTTTTGTGGACTTTTTGTGGACTTTTAAGGACACTGTTTGTTCGGGCTCTGACCGAAGTCATGATATCAATACCAGTGGACAGCGAGGATTCCCCCAGATCTCCGGCTGCATCCTAGATGTTCCAAAACTACTCCACAGTGTTGTTCAGCATGAGGGTGAGTAGAAAATGAGGCCAAATCGTTGTTTGGGTGTAGTGTTCCTTTAAAGAACCTTAATGTAGTGTATTGTTTAGTTTTTGAGTAGTTTTAACCTGTAACTGAGTTAATGATGAGGCTTTTGGTGGAACCATGTACTGCTGCATACTAGCTACCATCCACCCTTAGACATCTCCCCCCAGGTACAACACTCACAAGGCCCTTTATTGGCATATACACATTATTAACCCTGTTTTTTACTGTGGAGGTCAGGACACAGGTGTGCTTGTTTGGAACATTAAGAGCATTTTTTTTAAGAATCTGGAGATGATGTGCCAAAATCACCCACATTTTGGATCTTCTAAAATCCTGGTCATGACCCTGATGAGGCAAAAGCTTGTCCAGATCTGCATCAGACCTGCAGTGCACCTGAACAGCACTTAATAAAGACGAGAGCCACACATGTCCGTCACATGACATTATTTTTTATTAAGATTCATGAATTCAAACTAGAAGGCAAAGGGGTTCCTGAATATGTATGAAAGGTTAGTATTCCTGTATCACCTCTTCTCAGGGCTGGGAATATGCTCTTATAAAAATCCATGGACACAATGCAGCAAGACAAACCACAGTGATGATTATATTTGATTCAGCCCTTTCATAGCACAATAGCACATTAATGTAGATTTTTGAGTGCCCTTAAGCTCAGTCACACACAAACAGTACATTAGTCCAACAATCAAATCCCTTCAGAGCAAATCAAACTGCACTTGAGAAATTTGCCCTAATTATTTAGCCTTGTTCATTTATTGCTTCTAAGCATGGCAAATATATATATATATATATATTTTAAGTCCATCAGATCACTGCTATAGAATTAATTACTAAGAATTAGCAACACAATGTCAGTTTCTAAAGGATGATTATATCATGAGATATGATAAATAGAAGAAAAAAAATCTAAAAAGAAAGCAGAGAGCAAAAACCTCCACCAAGGATAATTTACTTATTGCTGTTACATCTATACGCAATAATTCAATGATAGTTACCATCATAATATGATTCCTTGATCATGAAAACCCACACCTAGCACTCAGAATCATGTTGATATCATTATTAGTTAAACAGTTATTGTGCAAAAATGATCATTCACTAATGTGGTTATCTGGATCACCACCAAAATGTAACAATTTTTAAGTTGAGCCACTACCAACATCTCATCAGCAAAATGTGTCCAACAGTTTTTGCGTAATCCTGCTAACAAACAAACAAACAAACATATGCCGGACAAATCATAACCTCCACGGAGGAGGTAAAAATTCAACATGAGAACGTTAATGACTTAACGAATTTATCATAAACTGAAAATCAAGAGCAGGGTGTAACAGTAAGAAGACTGCTAGTTTGACTCCTCATGCAGCCCAGGGTCTTCCTGCCTCTGTTTTCCTCCCACAGACCAAAAAAACATGCTTGTTGGGTTAAGTGGTGACTCTAATTTGCCCCTTCCGTGTAAGTGTGAATGGTTGTCTGCTTCTCTATGTGGCCCTGTGAATGGCTGGCGACCGGTTCAGGGTATACCCTGCCTCTTGCCCAGTGTCAGTTGGTAAAGGCTCCACCCCCCTGCAGCCCCAAAAGGGAGAAGTAGTATGATGATGATGTATGAGTGGGTCAGTATAGCTAACAACAATCCAGCAAACATTCCCTCCAAACATCACATGCTAACACACAACATGCTAACCTCAGCTGAGTCACTGCAGTGGGACAGTTGCAACTTAGCCTACCTTCTGGGCTAATGTTGGCAGAAAAAGTAGGGTAATGGGGTAGATAGGACTGATTATATTCAGCCAACTGTTAAGCTCCTCTTGACTAATGGAAACATGGTTATACATTGTTTGCCTTTCATACTTTCAACAAGTGATGTTAACATTGACGAACATGTGAGGTTACCTCTGGTTCACTCTCCCCTGCTATTAGCATTAGTTCGTAGCAATGAGCAAAATAAATACCACACAGCGAATGAGTTAAAATGATAACATTTCTATCCTCAGGTTTCAGGTGGATTTTTGGTACTGAGCCCTGATTCAGGAAAAGTCTAGTTGCCAGTCCTGTGTTGAACTGACCGAAGTCGGAGAAGCTGTCAGACGTGAAGTGATTAGCACACACCCACAGCAGACTGTAGCTGGTTCACAACCTTCAAAAGTAAAATTAATCCACTGGGCCCTTTGGTCCTCTGAGGCAGGTAGATGTTTACAGCCAACAACTGAGCAGTGACAGCTTCTGAGCTTAGACATGTTAATTTCTTGCTAAGAGTGTAAACAATATGGTGTACAGAAATTTCTCTTGCAGGGGGTGGACATTTTCTGGTAGATGCAGGCTTATACAAAGGAAAAATGCTCGTCACGTAACAGAATATCCACAAACTCAACAGTTCACCAAATACCTTTACATGTATGTAGCCTTCTAAATACTGGTTTTGTTGTCTACTTTAACATGTTGTGGGCTGGGAAGAAGGCAGAGTAGCCTTTTGCATAAGACAGGACCTTAAAGAGAAAACTTTTTAATGATTAGCAGAGGGTGTAACAGTGAGTTTATCTCAGGTTGTACTTTCTGTTCATCACATTGTTGACAGAAAGAGAGATCCTGAGTGTAGTCTGCACAGTTGAGCTGAAAATATTAAAATGCAATGATCTGGTGGTCCTTTCAAAATGAAATGCTCCTCAGTCTTCATCATTTAAAAAATGGTCATTCAATGCATTGCATTTTTTTCTCTAAAGCCAAGCACCAGTTGGGTACCTCTGTTCTAATTACCAGTTGTGTTCACTAATGGTTACTTTGGCAATATGTTGCTATTTTGCCGATGAAACTTGTACAACACATTATGAATGATAAAATGAGCAAATTTTTATTTTAGTCATAACAAAACATTAAACATGAAATGAAATATCAACACACAAGTGAATAAATGCCATACCCCCAGGATTTCCCACCCTGAATTCATTTTTACACAAGTGTAAAATGCTTCAGTCATTATTCAGGGCGACTCTTTGGGGCCTTTTTGATGCTAAAATGTCTCCTTTCAAAATCCAGATGTTGCTTTTCTGGCTGAATTTGCAACCAGAGGCTCAGAGGGAAAGGAGAAGTGAGGAGAAGAAGGAGAAAAAATGAACAGTCTTCGTTAAAGGTATCACATAGAGAGACTCATCTACAAACTGAACACAGACAAGCGGCTGAATCCAATCCCCAAAGAGAGAGAAGAGAAGAGAGAGAAGAGAAGAAAGAGAGCAGGACAAGAAGGGAAAATGGATTTGAGGGGGGTTAAAAGAGAGCGACTGCCCACTTCCCTGGCAGCTCTACTCCTCTGATCTGCCATCCACTGGTTCGTGTTCTGGGCAGCCATTCACACAGAGCGATGTGCCAACCTGCTTTCTGCTCTGCATCTGTGCCCTTTCACACTTAGTTACGCCTGCAGCTGATGTATTTATACATGTGAGCACACATGTACTTATTGGATGCCAGGTCTCTTCAAATTGAGGCAAAATATGATTTACAGAAAACAGAATCAGAGAAAACTAGAATCTCTTCCTGCAGGATGTATCATTCCCCAAGGCATACAGACTGTCTGACAGTAAAAGTACATTGGTGGCAGAGATGGGCACAGGTCACCTAGTGCAAATTCCAGTCGAGGCTTAAGTCTTTGAGGGTCAGCCACAAGTCTGTAAAGTCTTTTGTTAAGTTAACAATGTTGGTGTTGTTGGCTTACGTTTTGCATGGTACAGTTTTAAATGGCACTTGTAGATGTAGTGACAAAAATTGACAATGGTGTCGGAAGTGCTCCTGAACTCAAGTGGTGATATTCTCAACTAGCCTGTCATTCAACTGGTGATAGGACTACCATTCTGTCAATCTCATTCATTACAGGCCAAATCAGAAAAAGGAGAAGGTGCAACACAACCAGTGCTCTTGTGACTTTAGCAACAACTGTATTTTGTCTGCTGGAAACCAACAGAAGAAGAAGGCATTGGAGGAAATTTAGGTCCGGCAAAGCCATCCTGAGTGGGCAATAACAACACTTAAACATGAGAAGAGCGCTGTGTGGAAGCAGCTCATCCACTATGACAAATCTGTGGTCCTGTTTGTTGGACATCTACCCACTGCAGTACTTTGTAAAGTGCACCACCCAGTGCTTCCAAATCCTCCTCGGCAGGCCCTGATTACATATTGGGCAGATCCATCTGCACCGAATCATTAATCCTCTACGGGCTGGCTGCAGGTTGGGTGATAGAGACTGATCTCACTTTTCAAGGCTAAGAAATGGGAGATCCAATTTAAATATCAAAACACTAAAAATAGTATAAACAGACCAAATTTCTTTATTATATATTTTTTAATTCTTATATTCAGCATTATTTTATCTGGCCCTCAAGTGTATATTATAAAAAGGCCCTCAAACTGAGTAACATGATATCTGTTTTTAGTGACTTAGACTTGTGGAAGCAAAGCTATAGCATGAAGTTTCAGTTTAGAATTTAAATAAGGTCTCAAAAATACATCAACATATGCAGCAGCAGCGACTTTACAGTGATTAATCTTTATAAACATTTTGTCCCCACTTTTTCCTCAATTAAGTGAGCCCCCCTGGGCCTTTCTTCCTACTCTCCATCTGTCCCTGCTAGCGGGTAAAACATTGATAATTGCATTTTTTTTCTCTCAGTTTTGCTTTCTCTTAACCAAAATTAAATGCATACTCAGTCACTGATGTGCCATCGCCTGTAGGGTTCAGGATCCCATTTTCTAATTTCTTAGATATATTGGGATATAAATGGGAAATTAGTTTTTTTTCTCCACCCTTGAATAATGCACTTTCTGCTGATATGATTTTTGTCTACTTTTAATTCTGTTCGATGTGAGGGCCGGCTGGTTATTGATATGAGCTATGAGCAGGTACAGTGGCTGGGTTAATGAGGGTCAGAGCAGCTGCTGGCTGTCAGAAATACAAGGCAGGGAGGATTTGGTACATATTAACACAGTTAATTGTGGCTCTAATGCTACATAACCTCAGGCTGGCCCCATCTTGTTTAAGACATGAACCGTATCAATGGGTCTGTCTGTGAGACCATTTATGAGCGCTGGACCAGAATTTAAGTTGACAAAACACTGTTCTGAGGTGAGTCTAGAGTGACATGGAATTGTCAGGTGATACTTACGGGCTGTTTTAAAGGAAAGATATTCCTCCAAGAACAGCTGCTTCCATGTAAGTTGAGTGTTGAATCTAAAACCAACACAAAAACTTGTCCGATGAAGGTTTTTATCTTAGGATGGAAACTACTAGACCATATATGGCAGCATGAAACCACATAATATAATGTTTGGATTTATCTACTGTTGAAACAGTGGTAGGCACTAACCAGCACTTGGTTAGATACATCTGTTGAACTACTAGTGCACAGGTATTGCTTATGGACCAATCACATGGTAGAAATTTGAGCATTTAGGTGTTTAGATATGGACAAAACGACCTATTAAAGCTCAAACTGAGCATCAGCACAGAGAAGAAAAAGTGATTTAGTGGTGTTGTACAGCAGAGTTTAGGGAGCAGGATCACACCATAACCACTCTTTTTCCTGTGTTACTAGTAATTCAAATCTGACCATTTCCTCCCTATGTTTCCTTTACACAATGCACTCCTACGTCTAGGGATGGGTACCTTTCACATTTGAACCGATACCATACCAATGCCCGGTACCTGGGAATAGGTATAGGTACTCAACAGTACCAATTTTCAGTACTTTTGTGTGTGTTTATGGGGTAATAAATATTAATTTGTTTAATATTAAGATCTCAAATTTTTCAATGTAAATTTATTTCTCTAATACATAAAATTTGACAGATATAAATCAAAACATCATTCAACTGTTTGTATTGTAACATTGTAGTTGTTCCAGAAATTTCTTCAACATGAAAACCAGTAACTAAAATGAACCACAACTTAATAAATTGACTGCAGCCCTCAC
Source organism: Scarus forsteni (assembly GCA_036419115.1). Classification (NCBI taxonomy): domain Eukaryota; kingdom Metazoa; phylum Chordata; class Actinopteri; order Labriformes; family Labridae; genus Scarus; species Scarus forsteni. The sequence continues at coordinate 21,969,334 of JAZDUH010000182.1, forward strand.
TTTAACTTTAGGGAAGTTTAACAATGGGTCAGACAGGGCTGTAAATAAAAAAAGCATTTACATAAATGTTACAAAGTACGAGGAACAGACCTGATAATGATAACTGACGCACATGAAAATGCCAAGCTAATACCATCTTAAACACGAGGCTTATTTACCTGGACCAGGTATCGTCCTTGTTGCATTTGCTGCCATCACCAAATGTTAAATCCATTTTCTTTTCACAGTCACAAGGATGCGTTTAGGTACCTAAACATGGCACCGTTTGATTTTACGTGAATCGGTACTCGGTAGTACCTACAGAATTCGGTCGGTACCTTTCTAAAGTACCTAACTTGGTACCCATCCCTACCTACGTCCCACCTCTTTCTTAAAATTTCTTCTTTCCTCTTTTCCTGACGGCCTTATAAAGGGGGGTCGTAGTGCCAGGGAGCTTCAGAAATTCCCCAAGAATATTCCCAAAGTCATATAATCTGCTTCATTTATCTACTATGGTGCTCATTATCTGCTACAAGTAATAAATAATTGTCAAAATCACCCTGTTGACGGTGTGGTCCTTGCTATTGACAGGGATTTTGGACATGGCACAGTTGTTAATGCCAGATTGGCTGGTGTAAGTTTTTCAGAAACTGGACCGGAACAAGGGCATAGAAGGACTGGGGAGGTTGTGGAATTATTAAAAAAAACACCTTGATCACCATGACGATTAGTAACTGAAGTGGTTACAAGTGATGGTGCCATGGTTGGCTCCTGAAAGACTCAGTCGCTCACAATCAAACAGAGCAAGGTTTTCCAATTTTTACAGTCTGTTTTTAAAATAGTCTACTTATAACAGCTTACGAACAACATTCCTCAGTTCTCAGTCTGCACTTGTAAGGAATTTGAAGATTTCACATCTACGGTCGAGAACAGGGGTGGGCAACTTTGGCCCTGAAGTGGGTTTCTATAGACTAGATTGTTTTGAACTCAATGTTGTAGTCACCCTCTGCAGGCCAAGCCTCTCACCCTTAAAAAAGGTCCTCTGTAGTCTGTCTTCTGTTTCATTTCCTGATGAAGGCTTGATGCAAAAAGTTGTCAAAATTAATTTTAAGGTCTGCATGACCAGGCTGTGACAAAGGCATTTTAACCGTTTCAAAAGTGTGTCCTGGAGTCTTTTCTTTATGTTATATTAATTGTTTGTGTCTGTGTATCTTCGAGCAAGGGTGGGGCTAGCAGCAACTTGCATCATTATGCAACCTGGCATTCAATACTAGAAATGCCATGTGTCTAAAATTGTTTAAAAAATGATGCAGGTCAACTTTCATTTTGCTGAAATCTACAGGAATTGGCGAGAGAACTGATGGCAATCAGACTGATAAGCAGATTCCAAAATGGCATTGGTATCAATAAAATCATATTAATTCTCAGCCCTTCTCCTGTCCCATCTTCTTTTAAATGTGTTGCAGTCACTTCAGACTGTGTTTATCCGTGTACGTTAATAACATGTTTAATTAGCTTAAACACTGTATATCATGTGCCATTATTATATTGTGCCATATCAATCAACACAGATTTGAAACAGTTTTAAAATTATTATGTGATTCTTATTATGTATAATTATTATATTTTTATTCACATCTACACATTGTCCAAACCATTTTTGGAATCTGTGTTTGAATACATTGCATGTTTTTTACCTTTTATCTTTAGACTGAAGGTTTGTTCAGGGTGGATGGGTTTTGGTGTTTGTGAGAGAGAGGACAGAGAGATGACAATTTTACCATGGGTCACCAAGTTGGTTACAGAAGTTATTAATACATTCATATATGGAATAAAACAGAAACAATGGGTGTTATTTGCTTTTCTTCTCACTTCCCCAGATGGTCACACAGAACATGTGAAACATCAAAACAGATTTTGTTTGTTAACAAGGTGGCTGCAATCAGATAAAATTGAGGACCAGTGGGCAGAACTGATTGTTTATGCATATCAGCCTCCTCCAAACAGGCACAATAGAGTGGGGGTGTGGTCCTTGACCCAGTTAATTAAAATACTGGTGCATATGTACCACAATAATGTCTTTGAAGTTTAACACAGCAGTGTTTTTCTTATTCCCAGATTAGCATTCCTGTTCTTGCTGGTTCGATTTAATTTACTCAAGGACTATGGAATTAGTGAGACTCTGCAACATGCTGTCACGACAGCACATTTAGCAGACCTGTAGATAAACTGAATAGCTGTAATTAAGGACAGACCGAGATTTTTAATTAACCCTTCTGTCTGTTTGACTGTTCATTCGGTCAAGAACGCCTGTTATGTTTGCTGGAGGAAAACACAAGTGTGCAATCAAAAGAAGAGCACATGTTGAAGAAACATAGCTTAGGCTGATGTTTGAGAGGAATATTGAGTATATTCTGTTTCTGGTGATTATACTGCCATGTAAAACAAATATGGGTAATGAAAAAGACTACCAGAAAATGTTAAATAATTGATGGTAACATTGTGAACCAAAGCACCTTCTTGGGTTATTTTTTGGTATATAACAGAAGATTAAGGCTTGACACTCATTGGTTAGCCAGAAATTGTTCAGTCTTGGTATTTCTTTTTTTTTCTTACATATGAGTTACTTGAACTAGAAGTACTGTTCTTTGGTTGATGGCTCTGCAGGGTTTACTACTGCATGATAATGAGAATACAATAGTAGGCTAAAAAAAAAAGGTTGTATTTTTTATGATGCAGTGATTTATGAAAATCTAAGGAAAAAAATTAGACTTAGTGATATCTCCTGCCCTATACTTTTAGCCTCCCAAATGTGATGAGCTAATCATGGAGTCAGAGAGTACAGCTAAACTGGGTTAAGGCTCAGTTATGCTCTCTGAATAGACAGACACATGTTGATGCTGCCGCATCATGATGGAGAAACTAGTATTTATGCTCTGTGCAGTTCTCAAATTGCCACAGACAAATATTCTACCAAACTGTAGGGTGCATCGTCCTCATAAAGTTGCACCTATAGCATGGTTTAAGGAAATCATTGAAGAAGAAATTTGTTGTCATGGCTTATGCAATAGAAAAATAACAAAGAAGAAAGTTTGTTGTCAAAACGAAGAGCCACAAAGAGGATGCAGTGGGAATATGGGTTATTTCTGAAAATCAGTACTTAACACCTGTAGTGCCTGAATGTTATGGACTTGTCAAAATAAAAATTGGATTTCAGAAACTACTCTGGCTTCTCTTCTTGATGTCATCCCTGCTGCACAGTTAATACAAAAATGATTCAGGAACAAGAATAAACAGTGGTGACATTCAACACCACTGTCATGTGTTTTCATTCAATGACTACAGAAGTTCCTCTGCAACACATATTAAAGGCACTGATGTTGCTTACTCAACTTTATATCTGTTTCAAAGCTCTCAAGGCATCAACTTCAGTACATAAGTCATCGTTGTGTATACAGAGCTACAGTGACCTGATTGGTCAATATCTCTGATGCGAAAAACAAATTAAAGGAGGTAAGACAGAACGTGAACCTGCTCGACTTTCTGTCATGGAGTCACGAGGCAACCCAGACTGGTCTGTTTCAATCAGTTACACTTCATGACACAGAACAATTGATTTTTGTGGCCAGCGGGTTCTGAAAGCCTATGATTGTCTGGGTTAGGCTGTAATGAAGGGTAAATCATGTTGTCTGACCCTGGAATTACTCTTTATTAGAGGAGTTTTGAGCTCTCATTTTCCTCTTCCAAACAAAGCTATGGATGCAATGAGTCTTCACCAGTCAGGGCCAATAAGGGCGTGAAGGATGAAAGTATGTAACTAACTACATTCAGCATTTTTTAATAGGGAGTCTGGTATTTCATAGGGCGGGTGGCAACCCTACAGGGAACAAATTAGTATCAGCAAGATATAAATAATGCCAATTAGTAAGCTAACCTGTCCATTTCCAGCACAGCACAATGAGCCATCACAAATATTCATTGATATTAATGGCCTTACTCACAAGTGCTACTTTTAAAAATAAGTCTTTATATTCATGTCTGCAAGCTAGTAATCCTAAAAGTCTCATATTTTGCAAAAATACACTTTTTAATGTGTTTAAAAAAAACTGTCTCCATGGCCTGTTTACTCCCCTTGTCCCAACAAAAAGAAAAACCACTCTCTTCCTCCTTTCTTACACCACCTCAACAAATGTGCAGTGAAACAGTTTCTTAAAAAACTCCCCCCAATAGTGTCATTAGGGCATATGCCACCTCACTTTGATGGGAGCCATGGCCTCTCCAAGGTGTTTGTTTGACATATCAGCAGCTTCAGTTTAAGCAAACACATCTATCCTTGTCTTTGTAGCCATAGTTAACATTAGAGCACAGTACTGACATGCAGATGTCAGGCATTATCAGTAGAGTTCATGAAGGTTTACACTGAGATGGTCTGTTTTGAGCAGGGCTGAAACAGAGGGTTTATTTGGAGGACAAAATCAGAAATCAAGTGTCTTCTAAGACCCTACACATCAAAAAAAATGTCTAGGGACATCTGAGATAACATGTTTTAAACAGATTGTCTGTACTTCTCAATAGTTTTAATGTAAATTTAGTCTGCATTAACTCTTAAGGTGAGGCTTGCAAATAAACCCTCATCGGGTTTCTACCTCACGTGCACACGTGACTTACTGGGGGATTCCACTGGATGCTATCCGGTCCTTCTCCGCTCCGCTCTGCTCCGTCATCTGACGCGCATCAACTCCCACTGGATCCGTCTGCGGAACGAAGCATTGCGGCTCCCCCTTGCAGCGGGTCAACGAGCTCATAAAGTATTTTGTGGTTTTGCACCTCCAAAATCAAAAGCTCCTCATCCATGGTTAAGTGGGGTGAGACTGATCTTTTGACACCAGGTCTGTCTCCGCCCTAAATGACGTTTTCCAGGTACAGTACTTTTCCGTTGTTGACACGGTTTATTTTTTTTTGCAACATCTACAGATATTTTATTTTGTGTTTGTGCTCAACTTCCTGTCCCACACGATATTCTGTGTGCTAAATTGCTGCGCCGTGGTCCGGCATCCGGCAAAAATAGAAGCTCTGCTTATCTGCTCCGTCTGCCGGAGGCCGGCAGAGCAGTTACGCAGCCGTGCCGGAGCCGTGCTGCAGCCGTGCTGCAGCTGGTGGAAGTACACGCATTGCTTATAATGGAAATGGATCGGCTCCGCTGCCGAAGCGCAGCGGAGCGGAGACGGACCGGATACGCATGCAGTGGAATTTGGGCTTTAACCTATGTTCACACTGCAGCCCTCAATGTTCAATTCTGATTTATTGGTCAAATTCACTTTCTGTTCAGATTACACCTTTAAATGTGCCCTGTCTGCAGACTGCAATGTGAACAGCTCACGTTTCAGAAGTGACACGCATGCTCAGTTGAACATTAATGACATCACACACACACAACGGTGTGATGAGGGGCAACAAACACAGAAAGACCAAAAATGTCAAAAATGAATTTGCAAAGCTGTAGAAGTTTGTTCCCATCACACAGAATCTGATGTTACCTTGGCTAACCTTGAGTGAGCCCTTATTAAAGTAAGTATATTTAATTTCTTATGAACCTAAAGGCGGACACTCTTTCCCGCCTGACCTCTGCCGATGACAGATTGCCGCTGGAGAGAAAAACAGCTCAGAGCCATAGCGCCCTGAACAGGTGAACAAAGAGGTGAAAACTTAGTTTTAGCATCTGTTCTGATGTTTCTTAGTTTATCTAAGAGCAGACTGTTCACTGACTGACGCTGTCTAGTAGAAACATACAGGAGCGTGCAAATACACACAGATGAGATGGACAGCAGTGGATCATCAGTGTCTTTCCGCGTCCTGTATACTGTAGGTTTAGTCTGATAAATTAATAAACTGAATTAATCAAATATCATAACACAAACAGTGAAAAGACGTATGATTCATTCACATTTATTGTTTATTGTGCATGTAATGGAGATACCAGTTGATCGCCCCAGTGCTCTCTCATTTTCGATTGTCACTCCCCCTTTATGCATTATTTGGTGCTTGTAGGGGAAAATAAACTTAAACTCTTTATTTTAGGGAAAAAAACTGTACAAACTTTTTGATGATCATGTCTATATAATAACCTCTGACTATGTTGTGGCCATGAAGTGACTGAAAAGTTTGGCCCAAGGTAAGTTATCGATCTCTGATCTAGAATGACGTCAAAGTTGCAATGGATGTCACCTGGCTGTTCAGACCACAGTCACATTCAAGAAAATCCGATGGACTAAATTTGATTTGAAAATTTCAGATTCAATGTGACTTGTGCTGTTCACACTGTCAGAAACAAAGAAGATACAGATCACATTTGAGCAAAAAAAATCTGATTTAGGTCCCTTTTGACAGCAGTGTGAATGGAGCCTTAATCTTTACCTCCGCCAAGGAGGTTATGTTTTTGGGAGAGTTTGTTTGTCCGTCTGTCTGTCCGTCTGTCCGTCTTTGAACAAAATAACTCAAAAAGTGATGGATTGATTTTTATGAAATTTTCACAAAATGTTCAGCATGGGAAAAGGAAGAACTGATTCGATTTTGGTGTTGATCCGGATCAGCGTCTGACCGCCATGGTGAAAAATGTGATTTTGGTGAATAACTACTGAACTTAAATAGATAACATTATGAATCCAATTGCTAATGGTATGTTTTCATGGTCAAGGAATCTAAATATTTTGATGAAATAAAGGTAGGACTAATATTCATGGTCAAAATCACAATATGGCTGAGGACTATGGCGCTGGCGGAGGTCTGTGCTCTCTGAGTGCTTTTCTAGTATTCACTGTTTGCTTTGACTTCTCTTTTAACTATGTGCAAAAAAAAAATAATGAAAAAGCTAACCATATGAAATATCATGAGTTGAACTTAGCCTATCATAATAAGTATATGTGAATCTTTAAAAGCTTGAACATAGTCCACCTCTGTTGACAAGATAATATGAGAAGTTTTTGTCATCACAAACTGCCACAGGAAACATGCAATGTTATTTTTATACTGCCTTCAGCACAAAAGCTGCAGAGCAAAAATGATGACATTTAGGTGTAAAGATTCTTTAATGCAATCATTCCTGTATGTCTTCCATACACAAGAATAGCAAAGCTACAGCAGAGCATCTATCAGGAAGTCCTTTGTCTGTTAAATTATTGGGAGTGCTATGGTATGACAGTAGAGAGTCAACATGTCCAAAGTATGACGGAATAAAGAGAGAGTAGAAGTTGAAGCCAGGTGACAGGATCGAGTCTGGGTGCAGATTGATTGTTTTGTGACAGACAGGAGCCAGCCTTCCACCTCTCTTCTTTACAGATAAATAATAGGAGAGAGCAATGAGCAAAGACAGCCAGAAGGGATTGAATCTCTGTGAGCCGCTACTCAAAGTGCAACGTCATTTATCAGTGTCAGCTGCAGACAATCCATGTAAGCCAAACACACTGCAAACACACTTAGAGCTCTCTCACACACACATACACACAACATGACCGCAGGCAGCAGACAAGGACATAGAGTCCCTGTAAGAGAATTCGATTCTGGCTTGAAGCAATATTCTACAAGAAACACACAGGCTCCAGACTAGTTTAAACTGATTTTTAAGTCCCAATTCACCGGAGATTATCCAAATTTCATGCTGCCATAAAAACTTTAAATATCAAAGAAAAGAACTATTTCTTCCTGGAATAAGCTCCATGAAAACTATTGGCTGGAAGAAAATAGGAAGTGAAGTTCTCATAGTTCAGTCCTTTGGGTTTCAAAACCAAGTAATAAGTTTAACTACATAGTGGTATTATGGAATTTGATTTACAAAACTTCCTCTTCTTTTAACAGGAAAATTAGGTTTGTATTTGCTTGTTCCATTTTGTGTCAGCACAAGAGATCTGCGGGTAACAGCACAATTATAAAACACACACTACCATCACCCCTTCTCTTAGAGGAAGTGAAGCTGTTACAAACAAATGTTGGCATGGACCAATTATGGGCAAACTGCAGCCCTTGGGCCGGGAACAGCCTGTGAACCATCTCAATCTGAACCAGGATTTTCTCAAAAAATACATGTACATAATTGAATGAATGTGTGATTTAAAAGGGCCCATTCTGACAACATGTAACCACGGATGCTGCCATACTTAAATTCAGCTCAATCTACTCAAGAGGCTGATTTGAGGCAGGACATCAGATCAGTGGGATATCTTTGTAGACTTGTCACCATGTCAATTAGGTCCCAAATTTTGAAAACAAGAGCTTCTGAATAAAACAGAAATGGGTGTGACTTAAAAATATAAAAAGTACTTGGATCTATTTTAAGTTTCAAACCAAATTTGTTTTGAAACAGGCTAAAAATATGTTTATTCAGGCCACAAAAGGTGCATTTCCTGCATTCATGTAGCCTCCAGGGCTACTACAGCTTAGTCTTCCAGTGATCAGCTGTGGAGACTCAGACCTCCCACTCTGCTCAGCTGAAACCAGTTCAAGATGATCAAAATATCAGAAGATATTTGAAGAAGTACTCAAGCCAGTCCAGTGCTTCCGAGGAGCTCATGGACAGGCACAGAGCCATGATGGAGGAGTGTTGTCGCTACAGAGAAGCAGCGCTGCAGACTTATCAAGAGCTCAGAGAAGGAGTGGACGACTGGAAGGAGACCATTAAGTTTTTATCAATGAAGAAACCATTTCCCTTGGAGATAAGCCTCATTCAGTGTCTGTAATCAGGCAGATCCATCTTGCTAAGCTCCAATCTACAGCGGTTGTGAGCATCCCGATGAGGCACAGTGCAAGTTGCAGTTTTTCTCAGATCTGGATAAATTTCTTTATTAAATCTTATTAATATAGTAAACCATAGTTAAATCTAAGAACTTTTTTTTTCGTACTGTGTTGCTGATTGATTAGTAATTACATACAACACCAATGAAAAAAGGGGGTAGGAAAAGATAAGTCTAGCTTCTTCCTACTCCATTTCAAACATTAATACTTAAAGGTGCTATGAGGAGAATCTATTACCGGCGAAATAAAGACTCTGCTACCCATGAGCACGCGCGGCGACTGTCGTAATGCTGCGTTCCAGTAACCTCAGAAATGGGAGTGACATCATCTCCGACTTATTGGCGTTCCAGTTGAAGTCAGAAAAAACATGCTGATCTACCAGGCTATTGTTAGCTGTTGTTAGCACGCCCTGTGCTATTGTATGAAGAATGTGATTATCACTATGGCAGCATGTTTGTGAATATAAGTCTAGCAATACTATGTATACAGCTGATCTAGAGCGACACACTCCAGTCAGAAGTGTAAATAAATTGATTATTATGGGAGCTAAGTAACTGTTCACACTGGGGGCATCCATCTTCGATTGTCAACTCGGGGGTGGTCAGGTTTCACTGAGTTCTCAGTAGGAAATTCCGACTTCGGGGAACGTTCCAGTTGCAGTTTCCTACGGGGAACCGGAAATTCCTACTTCTGACTACAACTTGAACGCACCAAAGATGTGACTGAAGCCAAATGTGTGATCGTTGTGGTAAATGCAGCTCAGACCTCCGCAGAACTCTGCATTGCTTTACAACTTCTTTTTTCAACAACTTACAGGATGCAAAGCGACAAGGTAATGTATCTCTTTCTAGTTACGTAGCGGTAGTTTTTAATGTGTGAGAACAAGCAATTTTTGGAAAACTTATTATCTTAGTTGTAGCCGGCTATATATCCCTACTTACAGCCCAGTGCTCTAAGACGTGTAATATAAATAATAAAATTATATAAATTTGCTCTAGTTTAATTGTCTTGTTTCTTAAGTTGAGTATCCAGGCCAGTCCAGCTCTGTCCGACCCGACCAGAAGGCTAAGGAATAGCATTTATAGATAACCTATTTTGATGCTCAAAAACTCATCTTAAAGTGTGTATTTCGATCAGGCATATATCTAAAAGTGAGACTTTTTTGTAATTACTTAGAAACTCTTCACAGTCTCTTGAAAGAATTTTTTAAAATAATGTTTTCATTTTTGGTTCTTTTTGTTTGTTTGTTTTTTTTACTTTATTATATTTTTTTCCCTTTGTTCGAAATAAAGATTATCCAATCTACTCAAATCTAGTCATATTCCACCAGCACACTATTTCTCTATTCAACAGAGATACTGTATGTCTACCTGCATTAAACACAGAAAAATTGCCACAGGGAGCGTACTTTCAAATAAATTTTGATGATTTCTCAGCACTGGTCGTCAGCTCATCTATACTGATATGTGAACAGGCCTTGTGGTAGAGGGGAGGGGGAGTAATTGTACCCAGACTGATTTTATAACTCTAAAAACCCCTGCTGATTCTTTGATATCCAAACCTTTGCACATTTAGAAGTGTAGCTCACTTGCACAGTTGAATATTCATATAATCACATCCAGAAATTTGCATAACTGCATTTATTCTTTTCTTATTTTATAAATAGGGCCAATCAGAAAAAGAGAACTGCTGAGCCTTTCGCACATGCATTCAATTTACAGAGCCTGTGCAGCACACATGAATACCAAACGATGGAAGCGCACTTCCAATATCACACAACATTAAACAAACATACTGCAGGCCGGGCTGTAAAACCCCCAGCGCAAAAATGTCCCTTCTTTCATGGCAATATGATAAAAAAAAAATCACCCGTATCCCACATGCAATAATCACTTGTGCATAAAATTCAGCAGCTATTATTCCAAGCATTCATATTTGGATGTAAATGAGCCCGCTGTTTGTGACCTCTCGCTCAGAGTACAGTGCCTGATGACGGAAGTCTTTCTTCAATACGTTTGACAGCTCAATCCTGCGTGACACACTCCTATCTTTATAGGACGACCTCCCCGGGCAAGATGCTGACAGCTCTGCAGCAGCTACAATAAAGTGCAGCAGCCCACCTTTGCCACACCACAGCACCAGACGCCCCTAACTCTGTGACTCAAACAAAAGCTGAGAGGAAGATTGAGAGGCAGCGAGAGGTGAAGACAGGGAAGTGTACTAGAGAATTTAAAGTAGAAGTTTGTTCAAACATTTTCCACTGGATTGTTCAGGGGGAGGTCTGTTCTCTCAGCTTTTGGTAGCAGCTCACACAAGCCTCTCCCCCATTTAGAAAGTCCATTAATGCTTTTTTAAGGGGTATGAAACCTCTTGTAGATGGGCAACACTCCCTAAACTAGGTGTCTGTTACACCCACAGGCAGCTCCTGGAGTAGGAACATATCTGTGCAGCCAAAGTAATCATTAGAGCACATTACTGGAAAGCTTACGCCATATCTGCTTCCTGAAAGGGGTGTGGTCACAGCTCAAAAGGACTAATGCTGCGTTCACATCGCAAGCGACCCAGCTACCAAAATCGCGTCGCCCACTGACGTAGCGTCGCGCATCCATAAATATCTCATTTTGGTCACCGTTGCCGTCGCTCGGTGACGTCACTTCCGCATGAGTTTCACCGTGATCATATCATATATCATATATCATATAATAGGATGTATACGCGGACATTATTCCAGCTGTATCATTTTCACTCTCTTATCAAACACAAAACACTGCGGTTGATGCCCTGCAGCAGCATTATTTGTGAGTTTCCTGCGGTCCGTCTAGGCGGGACTAATGTCCTCACTGACTGTTTCCCACACAGACATGGACTGTTACCCTGTAGTCCGGATGAATAACTGTCTGTCTCGGGTACCGTCACACGTACACACACAGCTGATTGGCTGATGCTGCACAGCCACACACGACATTGCCTGAATAAATCAACTTTTTTTTAACTTTGACATCACACGACGAGTGAAGTGATCATCTTGTACGCGGCTGTCGCATCACGGGAGGGTTAGCCCCGCCCAATCGTGGCTGTACATTGACTTTGAATGGAGAGTGATCACCGAGGTAGTACAAGTAGCGTCCGGTGTGAACGCACCTTTACACTAAAACAGCCTGTTCAGAGCAGGGTTGAAACAGTGGAGTTTAAAGGTACGCCAAAAAGTAATGTCTGATTGTTTTGGTTTGTTTGTCACCTGACACATTTTATCTGGACAGACTGGACTTTGATTCACTGAATCCTGGAAGCAAAAGAAAAGTCAGACTCTGTCAAAAAGAGTTTGCCTTTAAATCACAAATTCATTTTTATGTGACTGTTTCTCAACACTGCACGTCTCAAATGCTTGAGCATGACTTGCATGTATAATAAGTCTATGGGTCTAGTTATAGGCCATACTGCATATTTGTTGAAATAAAAAAGATTCAATTTTGAGGATTTCACCAAAATATTCAACACTTGTTGATCAATCAGGACTCAAACATCAAAAACAAGCAAAACATACAGTTGAAAGAAGATTGATGAATAAGGCAACCTCCATGGCATTTCAAAAGCAGAGATTGAAGAATCACTTAAAGTACAACTTTGTGTCCTCTCTGGTAATTAATGAGTAAAGCTGACTGTTTGATTGGCTTTTTGATTTGTGTACAGCTGAATATTAAATAAGGACCCCTGACAAGCGCTGCTTTAATGAAGAGACCTCTTACTGACTGATAAGATGACAACTCTGGATAAAAGAAGCTCAGAACACTGTTGATTAGCTTCTATTCAATACAAGAACACATTTCTTTAGTCAGTGAGATCTTTTCTTGTACATCTAATAACATTAGAACTCATCTTTTGTACTTATTAATCCTCTCAAAGTTCTGTGATAAACACATCCTATGAGTTTTAGGAGAGTGGATTTTGTATGAGCACCAAAACATCCTCAAATTCTTAGCACAAACTGACCTTTTGCTTATAGCAGAGCAATGTTTTGTTGTTTAAGCCTTGAGTAGAAATTGTCTGTGACGGCACCATTAAAAGTAGCTTCTACAGCCACACAACAAGCTACTGTGTAATGAGACCTTGCTGCAGAGTGATTTGACTCACTTCTAAGGCAATTACAAAGACAAAATATGTTTTAATCAGTTCGTCTGTTGTCTATTCATCCATATCAATTAGCTTTAATCTTCTGGCCCTTGTTACTCTTTGACTGTTCAATTTGTCTGTGTTTATTAAGATGAGTTTCAGGAGTGTTTTACTCACTCACCTTAGAAGTAGTTTTATACCTCTGTTCAATGTCCCCTACCTCACAAGAGTGTTTGGCCATGGAAAAATGAGAAAGGCCAGTACAAGAGGTAGCTTAAAGGAGACATATGCTGATGCATGATTTAATACTTACATATAATATAATAAATTTGAAAACAAGACCTTACACCCCCTTAATTTTCAAAAAATGAGATATTGTATTTTTTTTGATATCCTAGAACGAGATTTGATGCCTCTGAAAACAGGTCATTGCGAGATGTCCGCGAGATTTAAATAGTCATGACGACACGAGGTACCTTTCTTTTTGTTGGAGTAATCTGATAAAACACTTCCTCCTCTGTGATGTCCGTTAGCCACAAAACCGTCACCGAGGAACACATCCACCAGCAGCAGTATATAGCTCCCTAGCTGACATTCACTCATTACCAGCTCGGGCCTGTATGGGGACTCAATACACAGTCGCTGCTTTGAGCCTGCCGGAAAGTAAAGTAGAAGAAGAAGGACAGGCTGGCTCTACCCCCGATAGAACTGACCAATCAGAGAACAAAGGGCTGTGACATTGCGAGGTAACTGTAGGTCATCCTAAGATCCGAGCGTTTCAACGAGAGCTTGATAATGGCCTAAAATGAGGATTTTGAGAACGCTATTGTGGGGCAATGAAGGAACTAAATGACTTGTACTGAGGGCAGAAATGCTTTACAGGCATCCTAGTCTGGCATAGTGAAAAGGAGAAACAAGCATGATATGTCTCCTTTAAACACAAAACTCAACTCATTTCAACTCTTCATAATGAGAATAAATGAACAACAGTTTGATTGAAGCATTATGATACCATAAAACAATGAAATAAAATAAAAATCTGTTTAAAGTATAAGCCTTCAAATATCACAAAATAAAACAACTGCATTGACCATTTGCACATAATGTCACACCTCAATCCAACTGGACTTCAAAAATGATGCCGCCAGTGCAAAACTTGGTGGACGTCTCTTTCCCCCATGCTATAAAAATATTGATGTATTTGTGTCTTGCTTCACTCCCAAGTAGGGATGGAAATTGATAAGATTTTACCAATACCAATGTTGTTAACGATCCTGCTAATCAATACAAGTCTTTAACGATTCCCTTATCGATTCCTGCAGATTTTACGAGTGGGCAAATGTTGGTCTGATTTTCAGTGGCAACAATGTCAAACATGTCACAGCATAGATATCTGCTTCTGCAAGTTGCTGGTGTTTCCACTCACTTAAGGTTGTGTAGTAGTTGCAATGGAAATTCAGCTACAATTCTGATGCTTCTGAACCCTGTCAGTGGAAGGAATTGATAAGGGAATTGATAAGCAAAAAGATTAATGATATCGATTCTTTGATGGGGCTGTTAACGATTCTCAACTGGAATTGGTTTTCAATTCCCATCCCTACTCCCAAGTCCTTGACAAGCAGAAAGTTGCCATTCTTTCAGATGTGCGTGCAGTAACAAGGAAGAGATCGGCAGAGCTCACCCACTGCTAGTTAGCTTAGCTCAAACTATGTGGGAGTCAGTGGGTAGCATTAGCCTGCCTCTGCCTAGTCTTCAGATTAACTCTTCAGCAACTCTAAATGGTGATATGTTTTTTTGTTTACCTTCTTACAAGCACATGGTTTGTACATGTGCCCTGTGGCTTAGTTTCATATGAATCTCTTGGTAAGTGCTAATCTTGGTCTAAATATAGATAGCATAACATAGCAAGGTCACAACAAGCACACAAGACCATTTGGAGATGCTCAGGAGTTTATCTGATGACCAGGCAGAAGCAGGCTAACGCTACCCTTTGACTCCTCATGTTTGAGCTAAGCTAATTCACAGTTGGCAAGCTCTGCCCATCTATTCCTTGTTACTGCACACACAGTTGAAAGGATGGTGTCTGTTTGTCTGAGGGAGTAAGGCAAAACAGCAAAACAATTAAAAAAGGGTTGTTGAATCCCTTTAACTTTTCCTCTGACCAGCAAGCCTGCATACAGACAGAACTAACCCCCTTATGAAGCCCATGACCCAGTGACATTCAAGCCAAACTCCAACATCATTACACCCAAAGACATTCACATTAATCCACAGAGATGTCATATTCACCATTTTACTGTGTAATACAGCTTTGTGGGAGCACAAGAGAGTGTGACAATTCATGTTTTACTCAACCACACCTACAACCCAAACATCCACACACACACAGGCAGACACAGACACCCACAGCACTGCTGTCTCCAGTTGACTGCATGACTCTTTGTTATCACGACTCTGAAACAACCTCTGGAGATGGGAACAACAGGAGTCAACTCAACCCCCACCCTGATTGTGTCTGGCAATGTTCCCCATGGAGGTGACACAGGAGCTTAAATAAAACAACTTCAAACAATAATAAAAGTACAAAAAACTGATCTGCAATTATTTTACACACCAGCAACATGATGTAATTGCTGATGCTATTTTCCTTCTTTTCTTTACCTTGGTCAAGGAGGTTATCTTTTTGCTGGTGCATGTTGGTTTGGGTGTCTGTCTGCTTGCTAGCAAGATTAGGCAAATATCAATGGACAGATTTTGCAAAATTCTTCTGGTGATGTTGGTAATGGCCCATTTTAACATAATTAGATATTGGTGATGATCCGTATAACCACCATTAGTGAACAACCATTTTTGCTCAATAACTTTTCAGAGTAAAGGAATCAAATTATGATGGCAATTTCATCATGGAACTATTGCTTATCGATATATTAATCAACAATACTGTATATGAACTACATTGGCGGAGGTTTGTGCTCTCAGAGTGCTTTCTAGTTTATTAAAAATGAATGGTTTCTGCTTTGGCGAAAAGACGTTAAAACAATCACAGTACAGATCTTTACAGGAAGTGAAGCTAAATTCAGTCCTTTATGAATGGGTGAACACTGAATTCCTATTGCTCAAGTGCAGTAAGTGGACCCATGGTGTGTCTGAAGCACTCAGATTGAATGAAATGATGCTTATTCACTTATACACTTCTACATGTACTTATACACAAAAGGCATAATGAAGCAAAAGCAGTGCCATTATTATGTATTTAGAGAAAGAAATTACACTTATTCCTGCCTTTTCACCAAGCTGAGAAGTCCACAGAAGTCTCCGTGGAGCATCTTATTTGAAACAGAAGTCGAATCTCTGTCTGCAGTAACAGCGTGGTGCATCTTTGATAGCAGAGAATGTTAGAACAAGGCCTCACCTGCACTTTGGTAGGGGACTAATAAGGATGTGAGGGCCAGACAGCCCTTGTAGGGAACGTCCTCTCCTCAAAC
This sequence comes from Scarus forsteni, assembly GCA_036419115.1. NCBI lineage: Eukaryota > Metazoa > Chordata > Actinopteri > Labriformes > Labridae > Scarus > Scarus forsteni. The sequence goes on from JAZDUH010000182.1 coordinate 21,985,692, forward strand.
ACAAATGAATTTATTGGCAGGTTGCTGTCATTCAGCAGGAGGGAGAGCGCTTAAAACACACTGCTGCGGGGTTACCCTGGTGTCACAGTCACTCACAATCTGATTCCTGGGTCTCGCTTCAATGTCCAATTGGGAATCACTTATGAAGTGTCTGCAGATAACAAGAGAGGCTTTGGCTTCTATCAGGAGCAGACAGATTCAGACTTGTAGTTGCAGTTGTATTGCAAAACCCCTCACTGCTCAGAGGGGCCAAGCTAACAGCAGGGAAGATCATTAAGGGTGCCCACAGTGTGACAGAGAAAGGAAAAGACAGGAAATCATTTAGAGGGAGGATTTAAACCATTGACAAGAAGAGAAATAGATCAGTACAGACAGAACATCTCTGCAGGCTCAATGCATGATCTGATACAAGAAGAAGATTAAAAGGCATAATGGACAAAAATACAGTTTTTTGAGTTAATAAAATACTCAAAACCACAGTCTTATTTCCTAGTTGCGTAATATCTTGCATAATGTCAAAACATTAGTAATGATCGTGCCATTAAATTAAAGGTCCTATAATTAGTTTATAGCTGCTATGAAACAAGATTGACGTTTATGCTGGTGCCTTAAAACCAAATGAGAATATCAGAGACCAGATGGAGAATATATCCATAATTATCTTGATGCCTGTAACCACTGCATCAGGGTAGGTGTCAGGTAATTGGGTTTTTTTTGTCCTTCAGAAAACACGTAGAACACAAAATGAACAGAGAAAATAGACTTAGTCCCCAGGGAGCACTAGGATTGACCTGTTTTAAAGCTCCTTGCTGTGCGCCAAGTTTTCATTTGTGAAGACCCACTTTGTTACTGAAATTGGTCACTGGGTATAACTGCCATATTCTGTACTATAAAATACAGATAAAGATGCATTAGGGCTGTACTTGGGCGGACTTTTATTTTAACTGAAGCAATGCTCAAACATATTCCATAACCTGTAAGGAGGACCAGAGGCTGGTAGTGTTAGCAATGCTAACTTTAGCCACTCTCTACTATATACTGTCAGTGAATGCTACGATAGCTTTGCTATTGTTGTTTGCCTTGTTAAATTCTGAGATAGATAGATAGATAGATAGATAGATAGATAGATAGAGAGATAGAGAGATAGATAGATAGATAGATAGATAGATAGATAGATAGATAGATAGATAGATAGATAGATAGATAGATAGATAGATAGATAGATAGATAGATAGATAGAGAGATAGATAGATAAATGGATGGATGGATGGATGGATGGATGGATGGATGGATGGACGGACGGACGGACGGAGAGACAGACAGACAGACAGATAGATAGACAGATAGATAGATGATACATAGATAGATACATAGATACATAGATAGATAGATAAATAGATAGAAAGATGCATAGATAGCTAGATAGATACAAGAACAATTGTTTTAAAAAAAAAAAGAAATGCAAACCAATGCTTGAGTCAATTCTTGAGTACGCACCAGAGTTCATGTAAGCTTTCACACCAGCCCAAACAAACCAAACTTTCAAAAAAAAAAAATCAAACCAGAATTAGTTTGGCTCTGATCAAACATATGTGTGACAACATAGGTGTGAACAGCTAAAATGTTCCTTATTTTAAGTAAGAAACTGTATAAATGGGCAAAAAACCTTGTCCCATTACTCAAACTTGTGCCCTGAAGCCATCTTGCTGAAAGTTCACTGAAGTGTGGGAAGTGCAAAGGGGACAAAACAGTCAAGAGCAGAAATGGGACACTTTTGCGTATTTTGTAATTCTAATTTGTGTTGAAGAGATGATCCTTAAGAAAAAAAAGGTAAAAAAACAAAACAAGGTCCAATACGGGCCATGCCAGTAGCTCTGTAAACAGATCTGCTGCTGAACTGCTCAGAAATCACCAAAGTAAATAATTCACACTGCTTTGCAATCAGCAACACAGCAAGGAATTCTGGGTAATAGTCTTCAGTGAGGGCACAAGAGGGACTCCCTCAGATAACAACATGTAAAAAACGAGACCCCCCACAGTCTTGGGCCCTTTCAGAAAGTGTGCATTTGGAGTGAGCAGCTATAGGGACAGGGCAAGAGTGGATTTGATTTTTGAGTTTTCTCATTCTTATTGTTATAAAACAATGCTATTGATCATCACCCATGCAGGTCAGTGAGATTCATTAATTCTTAACAAATAAAAGTACAAAAAAAACCTGCAGTCAGAAAAATATGCTATTCACTTATCCAGTTGTATAGAGTTTTTTATTCAGTTCCCAAAAAGTAGCAGTTTCGGAGATAAAAGGTTTGTGTCTGACAGCGATGACATTATATCTGTATAATGTTGTGTGCTTAGCTCAGCCTATCTTTACACAAACGCTCTTCAGTGAAAACAGTAATAACACCTCAAGCTGTTCCGACAGTCTTCATCCCTCTTAAGCACAGACATATGTGTGGGTTGTTTTACGGCCCCGATGAAACAGCTGACATTGTGTCTTTCCTCAGCAAGTCTTTTTTGTTCTTGAGAAGACAGTCACTTGATCTGAGGTGGGCGCCCACCTGTGATTGCTTTGTAGCCTGAGACATCATACTTTTCTCACGTGCAAGTCTCTCTCATCTGAGGGTGTATTTTTCCTTGAAGAAAGTGGATGATAGATCTTGGCTTATAATTCAACTTGAAAAGCAATCTTTTCTTGGAAAAGGCTGCTGAATACTGATCCGCAGTATGCTCTATGTAGGTAAAATCTGTAGGTTTGTCTGCTTTTTGCTTGTTTAAGTTTTTACTTCAGTGATTTGTTTTCAAGGACAAATTTCTCCATTTGTTTAACTTTTAAATACTTGCTGCTATAACTTCCAAAGTTTTTGCAAGCACTAGACATAGTTTGGAAATCAACAAAGACATTTCCTCACAGTATGCCATTATTCAATTTTCTGAGAAATAACTCCTTTAACTTGTCAAGAAAATGTCTGAGAAAGGTTTCCTGTTAATATACGAGAACAATTACCTTAAAGTCCAAATGTCAATTAATGTAGATTTCATACCGAGGCTTTGAACCTTCTGCACCACCCCTGACAACTTCAACATATCATAGCTGCACTGCAGGTCATCATCGTACAGGACACTCATGTATACAGTGAGAAGCAAGTAAAGGCTACAATTACTCTAAGGCTGCTTTGTCATTTGTAAAGGACTTACAATGGAAATAGAAAACCTGATACACCAGACGAACCAGTCTATATACACTTTATTGCCAGAAGTATTCGCTCACCTGCCTTCACTCGCATATAAACTTAAGTGACATCCCATTCCTAACCCATAGGGTTCAATATGACGTCGGTCCACCCTTTGCAGCTATAACAGCTTCAACTCTTTTGGGAAGGCTGTCCACAAGGTTTAGGAGTGTGTTTATAGGACCATTTTGACCATTCTTCCAGAAGAGCGTTTGTGAGGTCACACACTGATGTTGGGCGAGAAGGCCTGACTCAGTCTCTGCTCTAATTCATCCCAAAGGTATTCTATCGGGTTGAGGTCAGGACTCTGTGCAGGCCAGTCAAGTTCATCCACACCAAACTCTGTCATCCATGACTTTATGGACCTGCTTCGTGCACTGGTGCACAGTCATGTTGGAAGAGGAAGGGGCCAGCTTCAAACTGTTCCCACAAAGTTGGGAGCATGGAATTGTCCAAAATGTCTTGATATGCTGGAGCATTCAAAGTTCATTTTACTGGAACTAAGGGGCCAAGCCCAACTCCTTAAAAACAATCCCACATCAAAATCCCTCCTCCACCAAACTTTACACTTGGCACAATGCAGTCCCACAAGTATCGTTCTCCTGGCAACCTCCTAACCCAGACTGGTCCATCAGATTGTCAGATGGAGAAGCGTGATTTGCAGAGGTGGGTAGTAACGAGTTACATTTACTCTGTTACATTTACTTGAGTAGTTTTTTTGATAAATTGCACTTTTATGAATAAATTTAATGAACAATACTTTTTACTTTTACTTGAGTATTTTTGTGGAAATGTAACACAACTCTTACTCCTTTACATTACACTTCACGGCTTGTTACTTCTCTTGTTATCCAAGTGATGACGCATATACTTTTTTTTTTTGGTAGATACACACGAAAAGATCACGGCTCCACTGCAAGGACCTTGAAAGTCAACTACTGTTGAATCTCAACAGTCACTTCACTCAATGAACATGCAGAAAAATCATTTTTATTGAACACACACACACAAACACATACATTCTGTCTGTCTTTCTCTCTTTCTCTCTGTCTGTCAGCTCTGTCTGTCTGTGTCTCTGTGTGTCTCTCTCTCTCTATCTGTCTTTCTCTCTGAGTGTCTGCTTTCTCTGTCTGTCTCTCTCTGTGTCTGTCTGCTCTCTCTCTTATTTGGACACAGACACCTGTTATACTTAAAGACTGCCTTGTTCTAAATATAATCTACCTGGTTAGCCCTGACGTGCCATTTGGAGGGCAGGTTAAAGGTTAATGTATCTTTTCACTGCAAGTTTGCAGAGTTGTTACCTTTGTTTTGGTTTTATGTTGTGGAAAAACTGCGGTTGAAGAAGGTTTAAAAATTGGTAAACCTTAAGTTACATGTTTAGTTACAGTCATTCAGTATGTCGAATATTTTTAGGTTAAACCTCAGGGACAGCCTTAAAGACTATTTTGCAAAGAAAATGCTTGAAACCTGCAAGAACGTGTGTCTTGTGATATAATTTTTTGTTTCATATAAAGATTTAATTTGTCATTTAAGTTAAAGAGGTTTACCTGAATATACACTTTATTAAATTTACCTTTATATTGTATGTCTGATTGAATTCATGCACAGAAGACAAATAAATCAGATGTTTCTGTTACTCACGACTTGAGTAGTTTTTTCACCAAGTACTTTTTTACACTTACTCAAGTAATTTTTTAGATGACTACTTTTTACTTCTACTTGAGTCATATTTTTCTAAAGTAACATTACTCTTACTTGAGTACAAATTTTGGCTACTCTACCCACCTCTGGTGATTTGTCACTCCAGAGAACGCGTTTCCACTGCTCTAGAGTCCAGTGGCGGCGTGTTTTTCACCACTGCCTCTGATGCTTTGCATTGCACTTGGTGATGTAAGGACTTGGATGCAGCTGCTCAGCCATGGAAACCCATCCATGAACCTCTCTGCTCACTGTTCTTGAGCTAATCTGAAGGCCACATGAAGTTTGGAGGTCTGTAGTGATTGACTCTGCAGAAAGTTGGCGACTTCTTCACACTATGAGCCTCAGCATCTGCTGTCCCCACTCCATCAGTTTACGTGGCCTACCACTTGGTGGCAGGGTTGCTGTCGTTCTTCTAATACAGCTGACAGTTGACTGTGGAATATTTAGGAGCAAGGACAATTCAGGACTGGATTTGTTGCACAGGTGACATTCTATCACAGTTCCATGCTGGAATTCACTGAGCTCCTGAGAGCGACCCATTCTTTTGCAAATGTCTGTAAAAGCAGTCTGCATGCCTAGGTGCTTGATGTTATACACCTGTGGCCATAGAAGTGATTGTAACACCTAATTCTGCTTATTTGGATGGGTGAGCTAATACTTTTGGCAATAAAGTATATTTCAGTCCATCTGTGCAACAGCCCAGTGATTGGGAATGGGCAGAATCTTAATACAGATAGTGCAGTAGGCAGACAACTGGCAGGGTCGAAAGGACAGAACGCAAGCAACTACGCAGAAAAAGCTCTCACCAAAACATGTGGGAAGTGAAGTGAAAATATCATTTTAATAAGAAGTATGTAGTGTTATTTGGTTCCTATTTGATAAAGAAATGTAGTTTAGATCTGATAAAACTGCTACCAAAGCTGTTAGCATCCACGCTAATCTCTATTAGGGATGGAAATCTCCATCCCCAAGACGATACGATATGCATCTCGATATGTAGGCTACGGTGCGATACACTAACCATTCACATGAAGCATCTACCAATTCAGGATGATACGATTTATCTTCCTACCACGATGCAATCAGGATGCAATAACGATGCAAATCTGTGTGAATTCAACTCAACTTTATTGTTCCTTCAAGACCACTTCAGACCACTTACAGTAGGCTACTTAAGCAGTCAGGAGGTGTGTTTGTCAACATAAAAAAGTAGGCCTATTTCACAAACAGGGACATAGGCCTAACAGTAGTGGAGCTCAGCCTTCAAAGCTGTCATTAACATTTAGACTAAGCATATAAACAGCATTTTGAAAAAAAAAGCACTTTCAGCACACTGAAAATAATAATTTTAAATTAAAAAAAATATATATATAATAACATGAAATCGGATTTTACCGATGCAAAGCTTTTACGATGCGATGCATTCTGGTTTCAGCCCAGTTTCTAATCCGATGCACACCACTCCAACCGATGCAATTTACCATAGACCCTCGCATCGATGCACTGATTGCGAATAGGATAAAATGCCCATCCCTAATCTCTATACAAGCAGTCACTTCCTTCTGTCTCACTCGCAGCTCCAGTTTCTTCCTGCTTTAAAGGATGCTGATTGGTCCGTCCTGCTGTGACTCTCTTACAATAATTGTAAATCAGAGCTTGGCAAGATGGATCTGCCTGATTATAGACATTAAATCAGACTGATCCATCTGCACTGCAAGGTCAGGAAATTGATTGAACTTAACCAAATTGTGTCATTGATTCTGTGTATCAATCAGGTTCTTTATCAATTCCCCTTACAGGTCCCTGTGGATTTATTGAGTCGGCTTTTCATGGCAACAATATCGAACATATCACGCATCTGATATTCATCACTATGATACATAGACAAACTTCAAGCTGTACACATCCTTATCTGAACCACACAGACATGGACACTGGATTCATTTAGCTTGATTTAGTCCAGGGGTGGGCAACTATAATTACCAAGAGGGCCACATGAAACCATTTTCCCAGCCTGAGGGCCACATTGTTACAAATGTTCAGAAACTCTCGATGAAGAAAAAATGTTGGATAAACAACAAATGAGAATATAAATTTGGCATAAAATTAGAATTCCAATATTCATATATTACAACATAAATACAAGTTATTATACATAATCAGATGAGCTTGACATAGAATTCAAACAAATTTAGCTAATATACATGGAATTAAAGCCAATGAAACTACTTTCAAATCAATAAAATGATGTTTTTAAATTTTTAAAGCTCAAATATTTTGCTGCTGCCATTTTTTTAAATGTAATATTGAGTAATACTTGATAAAATGTTAAAGGCTTCATGAAAGAGATTTAGAGACAATAAGAGCAAAGTAAGGTTGTAAATAACTTATATAAGAGTATATAGAATTATTTCTGAGTTTTCTTCATATTTACAGCTGCTGGTTTTTGGGAATGAATGGAGGGCCACATTTAGTGATGTGGAGGGCCACACTTGGCCCCCGGGCCGCCACCTGCCCACCCCTGATTTAGTCTAAACTTCAACAACGGTTTCGACCACTTATCTCTCGTCAGCCATGCTTTCATGTTTGACTTATTTGTTTATCATTTCTGTTTGCTGCTTTTATTTGCACCGTATGCAGAACAAAGTGGGAGGTAAAAGGGGCGTTGTTCAGCATTAAGCCTAAAGATATTGATCCTTTACACTAGTTGCTATTGATTCTGGAATTGTTATTCAATTCTCATCCCTACAATGGGCTGACAGGTCCATTTAAGGCTGGCAGGTCCACAACATGTTTGTATCTAAACATATCTGACACCAGGACATCATAGAAATTACAGTTATGGATTTTTTAACATTTCAAGACCAGGCAATGTCAGAAATGCCTTGGTGGATGCTCTTGTAGCAGCTACTCCCCATGCCAGTTGCTCCCACACTGATGTGAAGTGAGGACATCTTTGCATCCTTTATCAGGATAAAAAAAACTGACAGAAATATGCACCTCATGAAATCAACTCAACCTTTTCTGCATTTCTGGAGAAAGGATATTTTCGCCCCCACTCCGACATGTTTTGTGAGAGTTTGTTCTCCAAAGTGGCTTGTGTTTTGTACTTTACATGACTACTACATTATCTAATAGGCCTGTAATGAACGTTATTAATGGAAAATCATCCAATCACCTGCTTGATATGCTTCGAACAGGTTCTGCCCAAATACTTTCTATGGACTGTAGCCCAGACTGACTAGTTAAAGACATTTTGTGTAGTGTATATCAAATGGTCTTTCTGGTTTTAGGTTTGGATCAAATAGTGTAATTGACAGAAAAAAGACCTTTGACGCTGCCTCTTACATCCAAGTCAGTATTTGAAATCGCATTTATGTTGCATCAAATCACCAACATAAGAAAATTGTCAAATAAGTTCATTTTTAATGTTTTTGTAGTCAACGAAGCCTTTTATTGTCTGTTATATTCAAATTGTCTTTTTTGAAACCCACAGTTAAAAACTAGGGCTGTCACTTTAGTGCATTAATCAGATTAATATAATATAATACATTTGAAAACAAGATTAATCATAGCACACAAACATTTTGATATTGTCCAGCTGGAGGACCCGTACATGGCAGCGGCACATCACTTCACACATGCGTCTCTAGTCAAACCAAACAAAACCCAGGTAACAACAGGAACGGCCTATTTAAGACTTAGTCTTATTTTATTTTTGAATTTATTTATCTATATTTGTACTACATTCTTTAATAATGCATCAGGCCTAATTGTTTTGCTGGATGTCCTCGACCTTTTTCTTATTTTGAATTTGATTTATGAAACACACTTATAGTGTAATTTGAGTTGCCTGATTGAGCTTAGAATTTTCTGGACAAGTTGCCCTGACTTTGGTTTTATTTAGTCACCAATAAAAATGTGGATTTACAAATCTTCACTTCTTAGTGTATTCATCTGATTAGTCCTGCACTACAATTTTATAATATCCTAGAATAGCAGCTATTGTGGGGCAATGAAGGAACTTAAATGACTTTAATTAGATTAATTAATGAAAAGGTGAAATAAGCATGATATGTCACCTTTAAAAACATATGGTACATTTACTTGTATTCATCTGATTTATGCATCAATAAAGCATTAAGAGTCACTGTGCTCTGTCCACACAAGAAAACATTTAAAAAAGTAATAAATCGAATAAAATTCTAATGCAAATAATTGTATGTATCTCAACTGTCAAAATTCGGAGATTAATTTATATTAAAAATACTGATCTTATTACAGCTCTTATTTTTTGTCTTTTTTTTTACTTCATCTAAATTATTATTGGCTGTACATGACTTAGCCAGTAGATTTATATTCTGTACAAAGCACAGTGCATCACTTTCCTGTCTTCTAAACTCAATCTGTTTTTTGTTTCTACTTAAACCTGCATGTTGTGGATTTAAGCTTTTTCTCTAATTTGCATATAGTATTACAACATAAACTATTCTCTGCCTCTTCTTCTACGACGTTATAATGTGATCATGAGCAATACATCCTAGAAGGCGCTAGCCTGTCAGAGAATATGCTAATAAAGTCAAACTCAATGAGAATTTGACAATCCTTATTTGCGTTGACAGCAGCGGGATTCACTTGAGTTTATGAAGGCCTGGGGTGGATTGTTTGACCCATAGACAACACAAGGACAAATATGATAGGATGTAAATGGTAAATAAAACAAGCTGAATGAGAATGAGATTAGCCGGGGAAGAAATTGATTTAAAAATCAAGATTATAAAACAAAATGGCAGGAAATATGTCGTAAAAGTTCAAATATGATGAATATGTGTCTGTCTGCCTACCATTATGTTCTGCATACACTTCCTTTCATTTACACGTCCTCATTAAAGATACGTTTAATGACCATATGTCTGCCTGACCTGAATTTACCGTTTAGAAGCCCACCAACTGAGGCGTGGAAGGAACAAGACAAGGGATGGCAAATACGTCAACGAACAGGAGACTCAGAGTGAGGGGGAGATGTGACTGAATTGTTGATACGAGCACATCACTTAGAGAGACAGATGTAAAGAAAAGAGAGAAAGAGAGAAGGAAGGGAGGGGGTCGCTGATGCGAGGAGACATGCCAGTCTTAGAAAGTCTTGCATCACAGCTGGAATTCCATCAGAGCAAAACAGATGAGGCGGCTTTTTGAAAGCTCCCGAGGGAGACCACTGAGGACGGAGAGAGGGAGAAAAGATGAGTTGTAAGATGAGGTGAGGTCAAGAGGACGAGCATGACAGGAATGAGCAATGAAGTAAAGTTGTGTTTGGAATCCTCCTGAGCTGTTTAGTCAGCTCTTACTGCAGCATTTATCCAAAAACTGTCATTGCAGGAGAAGATACGGACTCAAAGAGAACTCTAGACACCGCAAACTCTCCTCACCAAACAGATTTTCTAGTGGAAAAGCTACACTTTCAGTCCTTTGCCTGCTTACTCGAGCACTCAAATGTGAGTTCAGACTGTACAGAGACAGCATCCAATGCTTTTTTGAGAGCAAAAACAAGCACAAGTGGACTTAACACTACAGAAAGCAACTTATCCTGACTCTGCGCCACGCTAAGCCTTGTCAAGCACCTCTAGTCCTCGTCTGAGTGTCTCCGGGGTCGAGATTGGAGTGTCAGGCCGAAGCAAAGCACAGCAGAGCACCCAGTAAAGGGGCTATCTGGTGCTTCATTTGGGAGCACTTAAGGGTCTCCCTGCGCTAATTACGTAGCTCTAATTAGCTTACGGGTAGTATCCACTGAATGCCTAATAGTCTATTGACATTATGCAATGAGCTGCAACAAAACCCTCTATCTTAGTTAGCGTATCGCCACGGCAGCAGAAATACATGCTGCTGGAGGAAGAGGGGCTGTCACAGAGGTTTGTAGTGCAGTGGCAAACTCAGCCGGGCACACAGCAGAGAGTGAGAATATTCATATTCCAATCATGACTTTTCAAAGTCAGAGGAAGATGTGAAAGACTCGAGTCTGTCAGAGTTTGGTGGAACAGTCTCAATGTCTTTTTCTGGCTCCCTCTGTCTCTGTGTTTTTGTACTTTATCAAATACAAATTAAATGAGCTCCACTTGGGTTAAATACTTCTGTTGGAGCAGCAGAGACAACAATATCAAGCTAATGGACGATATTAAATCGTCAGAGCCAATGACCAAAGACTGTTTAAACATCAGGGAACAAGAAGGAAACTATCTGTGGCGTCCTGAGGTTCCTGAGTATATATTCATAATTAGCACTGAAAAATAGGCATACGTCTGAAATTAATGCAAATGATTAAGATTTTAGTTTTTAATTATTATCATTGTTCAATTTTGGAGCATTTCCAAGCTGACACTCAGCAAGAGGAAGGGTACAGTGACACAATCATCCACTCACAAACAACTAATGGCAAATCAGAGTCACCAATTAGATCCATTAGCTCTAAGTGCTACATGCTTTTCTAAAGATATTTCCATGTGCATTGTTTGTTTATACCTGTGTGTAAATTACTAAATTTACCTGAAAAGCATTATTTTTTTGGTCTTTTGAAGGAAGATAGTGTGCCCAGACAGGACCACCTAACTGTGAGGCATGCCACATCATTACCATCTAAACATACGAAATCAAAAATGAACATCTCTTACCAAAAAAAGTAAAACTGCAAGAATTTCTCCTGACACTGGCTGAATTGCACTATCAGATTAGAAAACTTTGAATAACTGTCTTAAAAAGCCCAGTTCCTCACACACCGTCCAAGCAAAATAAGATAAAACGACTTGACCAGAGTGTGGAAGTTGGGAGCAGCCCTTAGCTACAGCTCAACTCACTACCTTTCAATGTTTCAAAAATATGTTTGTGCAATTTCACCACAAACGGAAGTAATTTAATTTTGAAAAATATAATATATTTTTCTATAAAAGAACAAGCAACAAGTTTTTCCTCATCTGCTGTTATTTTTTATGCACGCTCTGTTAATAGCTTATATATATTTATACATTCCTTAGCCTACTCCCCTCTGAACACTGTTAAGTCCATGCTGGATTTAAAAAAAAAAAATAAATAAATAACTCAAGGTATATTACATTTAATACTCTGATCAAACTGCTTTTATCTGCACTTACCTGTTTTAATAATAATGTGCACTGTCTGTAAATCTTGCACAATGGTACACACTTCAATCCAATGCTCTGGTCTTTATAAAGTTAGACAGGTTATTTTTTATGTGTGCATATAAAAGTCAATTCTGTTTCAAGCATCTGCACTGACTTTGTTCTCTATTTTCACTTAAAGGTTCGGTTTCTACAGCTTTTACATTGTTTATAGAAAGAAGTAGAACAATATACTCACCCAGAAGGCTTTCCTGATCCAAACAGTGCTTCGGGAGATATTTAGATCCAAAATCGAGCGGTGGACATTCGTATGATGGTATCACATGGGGCATGTATAGCGCTGCTCCTGAAACTGCATTAATCGTCCAAAAACTCATTAGTTTCACCAATATTTCATCATGGTCCGCTCGGGTTACTCCTCCATTACAGTCTGGTGTCGCTCCACCCATGTCTTGTGACTGTGCTGACCTCTGAACTGAAGAAGAAGAAGGTTTGCCTCTGCGCATGCGCAGTACGGCTCATTGTTTCAGGGGCGACCGCCAGCTAATCAACAACTTTCTTCTTCCAGTTTTGCGCAAAATGGATGAATATCTATCAAATGAAGATGTTGTGGAGGAGAACTTTCGAGCCAGAGTTTACAGATGAGGAGCTCATCGAAAGGAGGACGCGTACTGCGCATGCGTGGAGGCATACGTTCTTCTTCTTCAGTTCAGAGGTCAGCACAGTCACAAGACATGGGTGGAGCAACACCAGACTGTAATGGAGGAGTAGCCCGAGCGGACCATGATGAAATATTGGTGAAACTAATGAGTTTTTGGAAGATTAATGCAGTTTTAGGAGCAGCGCTATACATGCCCCATGTGATACCATTATATGGATGTCAGCCGCTCGATTTTGGATCTAAATATCTCCTGAAGCACTGTTTGGATCAGGAAAGCCTTCTGGGTGAGTATATTGTTCTACTTCATTCTATAAACAATGTAAAAGCTGTAGAAACCAAACTTTTCCTTTAATTACATACAACTATACTGCAATAAAGTTAAATTCAATGACTTGAATATTTCAAACTACCTCATTGTACATAAAAATTCTTGTCTAATGTAAATATGAGTTATTCTGTTCTAAGCGTCTTGAGCCAGGGGCACATGATTTTGATCTGCTGTGTACTGATGGTTTATAGTTAAATGACAATAAAGAAATGCTGAATTTGGAATCTTGAATTGTCTTGGTACTTTCAAAAACTGCTCAAATACAATGGCATTGTTTGGACAAGAATGAAGAGATCTCCCCTCATTTCATGCACTTGTTGACAACATTGCAAAGAAAATTGAGTAATTTAATCAGCATGAAATTGTGACAAAAAATCTTTGAGTTTCCACACTTTTGAACCTCACATGACATTTTGTTCCCACGCCTTTACAACTTTTTGTTAAACATGAAGGAGGCCTTATAATTATTTTTGCCATGAGCCCCAAAGACCTAAAGCCACCCCTGACAACAATGTATAAAAACATCAATACCAGCTCCACATTTCTTTAGCTTTCCAAGTCCTTGTAGATTTAACAAATATTTCCAGGGACCTCAAAAACATTTTCTGCATTGACATAAAGTTTGATGAATGGATTTAAGCTTCAGCACTACCTGGTTCTTGAGCTCTGGGACCAGACACACATATTCCCTGACTATGTGTGTGTGTAAACTTGCATTCATTTTCAAGGCTTTGGTTTAAATAAGAATTAACCCGCCTTCAGCGTTAATTGAGGCATGTTATTTATGCTTTTAATCCAGCGCCTTTGCTTTGCAGGTGGAACATTTGAAGCATCAGCAGCAGCGGGGCCGGTCAGCCTTTAAAGTAAAAACTCCCAATAAGCTTCACTTTTGTCCTGTTTGGACTCAAATGATCTGAGGATAAAGCAGGTGCATTAAGGTGGTTTGATGTGTACTTGAAGCTCTTAGCGTCCCTTTGACAGGAAAAAAAAAACACATTTAAGAATGTTTTTCCCACACTGTACATAATGGAACATTTCTCTCAGGTGTTATTAGTACTCAGCCGGGGAATACATCCACTTCTTGAAGGTCCTTTTATCAGACTAAGATCTTCAAGTAACAGGACTAACTTGATAAAAGTCTACAATTAAATTTGTCTCTTTAAAAATAAAAAAGGAAGGACACATATCTCCTTTGAGAACCACTGTTGGGTGACGCCAAGCCTCTTTCAGGCATGGATGCGCCAGACACTTAAGTGCAGTGGTGGGTCGCAAATAAAGGGCTGGAGGGTGATTTGTGGTAGAGGGATCAGCAGAAGTCATATCTCCAAAGGTGGAGGAGAATGTTCTGCAACGAGATTGAAGGCCACAGTGATCTTGGACCTTGTACCTCCAAAACGCATTCACTTTTTTCTTATCACGGAGGACATTCGTGCAAAGTTTGAAGATGACCCCTGAAAGTTTTAGTGAAGACTGAAGACAAAATCCTATAAAACGTTACTATATGACAGAGGTTAACCAGACAAGATACCTTTAAAGGCACTGTGAGGAGAATCTTTTTCCGGCGACATTAAGACTCTGCTACCCATGAGCACGCACGGCGACTGTCGTAATGCCTCAGAACTGGGAGTGACATCATCTCCAACTTAACGGCGTTCCAGTTGAAGTCGGAAAAAAACATGCCGAGCTACCAGGCTATAGTTAGCTGTTGTTAGCACACCCTGTGTTGTTGTATGAAGAATGTGATCATCACTATGGCAGCATTTTTGTAAATATAAGTCTAACAATATGATGTATACAGCTGATCTAGAGCGACACACCCCAGTCAGAAGTGCAAATAAATTGATCATTACAGGAGCTAAATAACTGTTCACACTGGTGGCATCCATCTTCGATCGTCAACTTGGGGGTGGCGAGGTTTCACCGAGTTCCCAGTGGGAAATTCCGACTTCGGGGAACGTTCCAGTTGCAGTTTCCTACTCGGAACTCAAAATTCCTTCTTCTGACTACAACTTGAACGCACCACAAGCCAAAGCGTGTGTTTGTTGATGCGAATAAAAATGCAGCTCGGACCTTCCTCAGAACTCTGCATTTCTTTACTTCTTTTTTCAACAACTTACAGGATGCAAAGTGAAGAGGTAATGTATCTCTTTCTAGTTAAGTAGCGGTAGTTTTTGATGTGTGACAACAAGCAATTTTTGGAAAACTTAGTATCGTAGTTTTGTAGTCGGCTATATATCGCTACCTACATCCCGGTGCTCTAAGACGTGTCCGAATAATATAAATTTGCTCTTGTTTTAATTGTTTTGTTCCCGAAGTTGAGTATCCAGGTCAGTCCAGCCCTGTCTGACCCGACCGGAAGGCTAAGGAATAGCATTTATAGATAACCTATTTTGATGCTATAAAGCTCATCTTAAAGTGTGTATTTCAATCAAGCATATATCTAAAAGTGAGACTTCTTTGTAATTATTTAGAAACTCCTCACAGTCCCTTTAAACTGTCAGTTTCAAAGCAAAATGGGCATAGACAAAGTAACACTAGCAGAGTTACAATTAATATTTCTTGAGAGTGTACATCAATCAATCAATCAATCAATATTTATTTCTAAAGCCCTTTACAGTAACCCAAAAGGTCCCCAAAGTGCTTTACAGTAGTGTCAGAAAATAAATAAGAACACTATGGATAAACACAACATAAAACAATACTGTAAGAACAATACATAAAAGCCAAAGATACATAAGATAGACCCTCCAGAAAAACGCGATTATGCGATCGCATGAATTCCCGCATAAATCACCAATCTGTCGCTGATTATGCGGGGGTCGAATATTTCCCAAAATGCTGCATATTTCCCCGCAGAACGGTGCATAATTCCCGCTATAATCACACATTTTCGCTGAAAAAATGCGAAATATGCAGGTCATGCTTGATTGTACAATTTCCGCATTAAAATGAGAAGACTATATCATGCATCAGAAATACCCAGAGATTGCACTTTGTTTTATTTTGATATTGCATATATGCACTTTCTTTTGTACATTAATATAGCAATATGGTATTGTTCAGTGGTTTCACTGAGCAGGGTTTCCTAAAGTGCAATAAGACTCTCATATTTAGAACAAGTATTGGCTCATTGAGAGCTTTTATATTTAATGTTGATGTTCATCAGTTAAGTTTTAACTGTGTTTGAAAACAGTGCAGCAACCTCAACAGTGCAGTGCTCTACCTCAAGGTACAACTAAGCAGAAAGAATGTTTTATTTTTGAGAAATGTGTGGAGGAATGTTTAAGCCATGCTTAATAAATGAAACATAACCAGCACTTACTGTGATGTGTCTTGTATCTAGTATACCAATTTATCTTCAAATTTCTCTTTTCATTCAGTGGTAGCCTAATAACAGGATGTCAGAAGAGGAATCTTTTTTCCTAGTTCTTGCATATATTGCATATTTCGCATCTATTTTACATATTTCACAACTATTCGCATACTTTGCAAATTTCTGCAATTTTCCTGCATAAAAAGCCCGCATATTTAGTCGCGTAATCAAGGATTTTGGCTCGCAGAATCAAGGATTTTTGCCCGCGCTTTTCTGGAGGGTCTAATAAGAATACAACGGGAGGTGTGACAGCAGCAAGGTGCATAAAAGCCATACGGAAAGATAAAACAAAATAAAACTAACTGACATGAGCCTAAAACTTAGAAGCCCTATTCAGGGTTAAAAGCCATTCTAAAAAAGTGAGTTTTTAGTTTAGATTTAAAAAGACCAAAGTCAGTGGTGGTGCGGATGTCTGGGGGCAGCTTGTTCCACAACGTAGGTGCAGCGACAGCAAAAGAACGGTCCCCCCACTGTTTACATCTCGACCTTGGAACATCCAAAAGGAACTGGCCAGAAGAACGCAGGGCCCTCGTATGGCTGCGTAAAGTTAAAATCTCCGATAAATATAGAGGAGCCAGGCCGTGAATGGCATTAAAAACAAACAAAAAAAGTGTAAAATCAATTCTAAAACGAACTGGAAGCCAGTGGAGAGACGACAGCACAGGAGTGATGTGCTCACGTCTTGGCGTGTCAGTTAGAAATCTCGCTGCAGCATTTTGAACGAGCTGAAGGCGAGAGAGGGAAGATTGGCTGAGGCCGAAATAAAGGGCATTACAGTAGTCCAGGCGGGTCCAGTACGTGGGTGTTATTTCCACTGTTTTGGAGGGTTTGTAATTTTAACTTTCAAGTATAATTTTTGACTCTTTCTGGAGTTAAAATCGTTACGTTTTAACACGTAAAACTGTGACTTTAGATCAACACTTTGTGTTAGAAATGCACTCAGAGCATCTTTTTAGCAATTTAAGGGACAACTCTATTTTAACACTACAAAGTGTAAACACTGATTAATTCATCCATTTATGATGTATTAATATTTAGAATTAGCTGAGTGTACTCTAAGAGATTAAACTCGGCATTAAAGATCCTACAGTGACCCCTATGGATTTGATTTACATATTTAAAATGAAATGAAAACCTGTATGGCCCCTGAGGGAAATTTTCCTGCACAGAGAGCATAAAAACACATACTACACAGGACATCAACAACCACACAAGACATAACTTTATAACATTTAACAGTTAGTTAAGAATGGAAATCTTAAAAAACAGCCATCATAAGAGAGAGAGATCTTATTTAGCAGCTGTGGCCTAAAGGATGTGATGTCTCTCTTTAGTACTCATCCTGGGCATCCTGTACCTGATTCATGAGTTTACGATTTCACATTTATTCTTGCTTTTAAAAAACAACTCTTTTTGTAAAACAGGAATTTTCAGGGATTTGACTCCATCTGGAGTAAAATTAACTCTGCACTTGCTGAGACCTTGCCAATAACAAGATTTGAATCGTCTCAATTTGACGTGTACGGTGCCTTCACAACGAGCATGTTTGGTCTCTACCAAACTGGGTCCATCAATGTCATTTTGGAAAAACACAAAATAACACAGATACAGAGTTAAAATGGTCTCTACAAAGCTTCAGACCGTTACTCAGGCTAATAAATGCCGCATCTTTAACCGTTTAACAACCAGCTCAACTGTTTGGCAGAGGTCAAAAATAAACTCAGGGATATTTTCAACATTTTATAAAACAGAACACATTAAATCAGTGTTTGCTTCCCTTAACCTTTCAGGGAACAGAGAAAACTACAAACAATAAAAAAACTGATATTTTAACGGTGTGGGATTCTATGGTGGCGTATTGCATTCACTTGAAAATAAAAAATCTAACAATATTTTTGATTTTCCTGTTTTTGAGATACTATCTCGTAAAAACAGGAATTTATTTATTTTTGATTTTCCTGTTTTTATGAAATACTATCTCTTAAAAACAGGAATTTATTTATTTTTGATTTTCCTGTTTTTATGATGCTGCATTTATCAACCAGGTACGTGGTCAACACAGGTAAGGTCGGCCCACCGTACTGGTCCAACTGATCATGTACAAAAACCGCAATGTCGAGCAGATCTGAGTGGGCTTTGCGTCGGAACAACCGCAAATTCCTCAGGTGTCTGCGCAATGTGGACAAACTAATAACAATACCATCTACACCGCTCAAAGACACAAGTATCTCCCAATGTTTCAAACCGAGTGAGAAATAATTTATAAGGTCTAACATGTGCGACATGTTTGTTACTTTTAAGATTCCTTCGTATCTCATAAAAACAGGAAACTCGGAAATAAATATATCCTGTTTTTACGAGATAGTATCTCATAAAAACAGGCAGATTTTATATATTTTCAAGTGAATGCAATACGCCACCATAGGATTCAAAGGTTTAAAAAGTAACAAGTTAATTATCTGATGATTTAAAATTCACAAATATTTGGGACAAAATCAATTAGAAAAGTCCTAAATGCCTGCAAATAAAACAGCAATAAAATCGATGATATTGAGTTTGACAAACACACCAATTTTTTTGATGAATACCTACATTATCTCATGAAAGTTAAGTATTTAAAAAATGAGGGTGATGATAATAAAAGCATTTTGCTTATAAAACCTTTAAATCCCACACAAAGGAAACATCAGTTCTTTTGGGTTGTTTGCAGAGTTGTCTGTATCCTAAAACACTGACAGAAACAAACAATGATGTGTTATTTTTTTGTCACATTAAATATTTCTGAATTTAATAGACTTCTGCCAAACAGTTGAGATGGAAGTTAAACGGTTAATGAAACTTTATTACTCCAAAAGTTTATATAGTCATCTTGAAACATAAATCAGACTAGAATCTACACTTTCAGTTATGAACATAGTCAAAAACAATTAGGCTTACTGAAATTGATTAAAACACAACACTTTCAGGGTGAATTGAAGCATTTCACTGTTTCTTACAACTGACATCATAACTGAATGTTGTTCTCTGCCACTCAGTGAGCTGAACTACCCTTCAGTCGCACAAATACAATGACATCAATACAATACTCAAGGTTTTGAAAACTGCCTTCTATTTTGACAATGGTGAGACACTTACAGAGGAAAAGTTTGAACCACTCATGTGCTACAAAAATGCACAATTATGTTTACTAAATGTCTTATACATTTGCCTCCTGTTCCAGTTACTGAAATATTTAAGGAACATATGCTGAGCATGCAGGGGCGTACTTACCATTAGGCAAACACAGGCAATTGCCTGGGGCCCCAAGATGTCCAGGGGCCCCCAAACATCTCACAAAAATGTATTATTAAAGTTTTCTTTGATTCACTTATTATTATTTTAGTCTTAATCCACATGCTGTAGTATGAAGTAGAGATCAACATCCATATTTTATAATCATTTTGTCAGTAGACCTCATACATTTGATGTGATGGGCTTATGTTCAATCACGATATCCTGTAAAATACTTTAATTCATAACTTTTCAAACTATATGACACTTAATATTAAAAGCTTACGGCCCAGGCACTGGATAATTTTGCACATGCAACATAAACTTCTTACTTATTTTTGCCGTAATTAAAAACATTTAGATTCAAAATCTTTCTTTGGTGATAAATTTTATTCATTGAATGTGGAGGACATAGAAACATGGGTATGTAACTCGTAACTTAAGCCGTCAGATAACTGTAACAGATTTCAAAAGCAGGACTAATGAACAAACCCGCCTTCTGTCAAAATTGAACTATATTACAAAATTTAAGGAAATTCATTTCATTTCGTTATGTTACCTGGTACAAGATTAAAAAAATAATACAAATGTATCAGCATACTGAAAACCAATGAAATACTGAGTTATTGACCTTGTTTGCTTTTCATATTATTATTTAATCTAATTTAATTTTAGTTTTTTTTATTTACTACCCTTCATTTCTTCTTCTTCTGCCCCTTGTTCCCCTCTTCTTGTTTGGTATCTTGTATCTTAGTTATTTGTTTATATTTTCTCTGCACCCATTTCATAAGTTGGAAAAATGAGTAAAAATAATTTTTAAAAAATGTATCAGTACAGCACAGGGAAGGGCCCCAATGGCTGGGTTTGCCTTGGGCCCCCATATGACTAGATCCGCCCCTGTGAGCATGTGCTGACTAGCTTGGGGTTGTAGCTCAGATACTTGTGGAAATATACTGTGAGGTTAATATTGCAGTATCAGTTGCATTCTGGGCAGCTGTTGTCTCTCCAGTTGATGTTATTTTTCACAATAACAGAAGCAGCTTCTGAATCAAATTCAGAGAGAGTCACAGAGGAGCAGATTCAGGCATTATAGTGCTGAGTCAACTGTTAGTAGAGAGATGCTAACTTTAGCCCATAAACCTGTATTTTTCACACACTGTTTTCTGTCAGACAGCCTGCAGTTTGGTTACAACCCTCCTGGCTCACTGGTTTTCTGTCTATTGGGACTTAACTGGCAAAATCCGACAAAAGTGGAGAAAAATAACAGACTGTACAAAACTATAGAGCTGAAAACTTCAGATGCTGTTGTTATTTCTGTTCTATGACATATGGTTGTGTTCACTGTTTTGAGCTAAACAGAGGAAAGATATTTGCTGATACGGTCCACTCCACACAGATCAACCCCAAGGACATTACAATTAAAGCCTCAGTTGTCCTTTCCGTCAAGGTCATTATTGAATATAAGTTCAAACAGCAACCTTTGGCGTTGAATAATCAAGCAAATATGCAGTCTGCTGTCTCAAAAAACGTAAAAATCTTTGTTTGGTTAGTTATTAATACAACAATTTTAGAGTAGTAACTCTCACCAAACTAACTTCAGAGTTTGGTGCCAAGTGAATTTCTTATAACATTATAATTAAACATGGGATAAATATCTTTGTAGTTTTACTGTTTTATTGTTTAAAGATGCTATATCATGCAAAATAACCTTTAAAGGTTCTTATACAAAGAAAAAATATTATGGCAAATTCCCCAGATATAAGTAAAAACTCCCCTCTACCTCCACTGTTGGCTTTACTTTTCAGAAAATGTGCCCTCAAACATTTCCTTAGAAAAATGGCCCATAATGATGCCATTGGGGAAAGTAACATCTCCCCTAAATGGAAGTCACTCCCTTGGCTAAGCTATGGTTCAGTCCACAGCCAGCTCCACTGAAGTAGCACGTCTGAACATGTCTGTGTAGCCATGGTCAAAATTAGAGCATCACATTGGACACTTGAAGCCATGTCCACTTCCTGGCTTGTCTTGTGGATATCTGGAACCTGTGTGCCTATTTTAGAATTTCTAAAATACAAAACCTCTAAATGCCCTGTGTTCTGGTGTCTTTGGGAGTTTACATCAGCTCTTGGTTGCCTTCTAAGAAAGGATTTGGATTGATTTGTCGTTTTTCCAGAACCTGTTTGTCACAGTGTTTGTTCACCATTGACCCCCCTGGAGCCCAAAATTAAAACCTAAATATCTAAACGAATAATCAACGTGGTTTTGAATCTGGACTTCCTCTGTCGTGCTTTCTTCATCCTTACGGCATGTTCCCACCGAAAGCGTTGAAAGAGAGTGTATTCTCGCGTCAAGTGAAATCGTGCCACGCTAGACGCTTGAGTTTTGACGCTGGTACAAATATGCAGAAAAACGCTCACCGCTCGCTGCTCGCCGCTGCATTGTTGCATGAAAAGTCCGCCATTATCATTTCATCATATTTCATAGTCGAACATGGCTCTGATTACCACCATCGCTGCTCTGTACCTGCTGTGGAGAAGTCAGCTGTGGCTAGGCGCCGACGTCGGCACTGGATGCATGCTACCCTACGGAGGCGGTGTGAGCTCGGTGAGTTCCACCGTCTCTTGCAGGAGCTGTGTCTGGACCACGGCTGGTTCCAGCGGTACTTCAGTCTGACTGTTGCCCAGTTTGAAGACCTGCTAGCCAGGGTTGGTGCCAGGATCTCCCACCTGGATACCAACTACAGGCAAGACAGTCCAGATGCAGCTGCGGAGTGCCTTTCCATCTGTCTCTGGTGAGTTTAGCAGTTTGTCAAATTAGCAAGACTCCGACCCCCAGAATGCCCTGCGCCAGTGAGTATCTCCACGCTGATAGGCTGTCCCGGCGCGTCAACACGCTTGCTTGCTCGAAAAGTTCAATTATTTCAACTCGAGCGTCAAGCGTTGAGCGGTGAGCGGCGAGCGTTTTTTCACTGGACTGGATCCAAGTTTCATAACATATACTCTTTCTAAAAACACTGGGTTTCCTCCAGTTTGTTCAAAAAGTGCTTGTGCTTTTCCTTCGTTCAGAAGTCAGAGGTTTTGGGACAACTTGGCAAAGACTTCCTGCATCATATTCACATTTAATGCAAATTTTGGCAAATTTTTCAGAGGGTTTTTGAAGTGCATGGGTACCCAGGATGTTCATCCTTCCTGCCTTCACAAAATCTTAAGTACCATTTAAATACATGCATGTGACAGCAGTGTTCTCCATACACCATTCCCCATTCAGTTAATGTACGGTTCAGTCTGACTTCAATCTCTGATCAGACAGGATATAAACTTCATTAACTTTAATCCATATAAAAGTTTGTTTCATCTGAACCTTGGAAACCACTGCGATATAACAGAGAAAGCTAGTCTGCTGATACTAAACTAATATCCTGTGATGGTTTAATATCAAATTTAAATTAGACCTTTAATTATGAATGACATTAAAAACTGCAGATTCAGCCATAATCAAGAAAGGCCTCCGGGCTGAATATTGATCAAATAGAAGTTATGAAACAACTAACAGAATTGAGATCATAAATACATTTTGCATGTTTATAAAAAGTTTTAAACTTATTAAAGTAGGAATGGAGATATTGAGCTGGGTGATTTTCATGAGGGTAAATTTGAACTCATGCTACATTTAAAGGCTAAATAAGTCAGTCTTCATTGCTAAACTTATATAACCACAGATAAAAAGTTAAG
Source organism: Scarus forsteni (assembly GCA_036419115.1). Lineage (NCBI taxonomy): Eukaryota > Metazoa > Chordata > Actinopteri > Labriformes > Labridae > Scarus > Scarus forsteni. The sequence goes on from JAZDUH010000182.1 coordinate 22,009,113, forward strand.
ATCAAAAGTGAACTTCGATATCCCAGCATGCCTTGTGTACCAAAGCAAAAAGCTTTGAGAAAATACTGATGAAAGTTTAAGTGTTCACCTCTTGAGATTCAGCGTTTTCTTTAGATGTCTTTTTTTATGTTTCCTCGTCCTATTTTTCTCCCTGAGCACTTCTTCACTTCAGGTCATTGCCGGGTTCAGATTTATCTTTGTGTTACATTGACAAGAGTCTAACAAAGGCTTTAAGCACTTAAATACACTTATTTAAGAAAGTAAAGAAAAAATGATGAATAAATGATATAACCACTCAAAAGCCAAATCAACATGACAATGATCTAAAAAAGTAACCTCTCATGTTCTGCATTATCAAGGCTCTTATTAGCAAGTTTATCAAGGCTTTTAAAGTTTTTTTTTTTCTTAAATGGTGTCTTGGCCTTCGTTATTCACATCAAAATGGCAGAGTGTAAGAGGAGGAGGTTTTCAAAGTTTGAAGGCCAAACTTGATAGACTGGAATGAACTTGTGCTGCAGAAAGAAGAATCTTATGAACACCATCACTCTGACAGGCTACAGGCCGACTGTGTCAGATGGCTCATTAGCCCATCATGTACCACTTATTGTCGATGTGGGAATTATTTCAATGCAATGTATGCAACTTCTGCTAATGGATTCACATGAAGACTTGGGTTAATTTAAAGCTGATTCTGTATATTGTTATAGAGCATGTTTCTCACTTGATAACTTTGTCTTCTCCACCCACCTCCACAAGTTATTCTGAGCTGGGTATATGAATATATGACAGTGACAAACCCATGGACACCCAGATCATAAATCTGTCCTCATCATATTTGTCTCTACTGAATATATTTTCAATCAGTCAATCTTTATTTGCATAGTACCATATTTGTTGAATATATTTCATTGAAGGTAAGTCCCTTGAAATGTGGTGTAAAGATAGGTACCATCGGTGTTTAAAGGGACTGTGAGGAGTTTCTAAGTAATTACAAAAAGTCTCAATTTAAGATATATGCCTGATCGAAATACACACTTTAAGATGAGTTTTATAGCATCAAAATAGGTTATCTATAAATGCTATTCCTTAGCCTTCCGGTCGGGTCGGACAGGGCTGGACTGGCCTGGATACTCAACTTCAGGAATGTATATTATTCGGACACGTCTTAGAGCACTGGGCTGTAAGTAGCGATATATAGGCGGCTACAAAACTACAATACTAAGTTTTCCAAAAACTGCTTGTTGTCACACATCAAAAACTACCGCTGCGTAAGTAGATAGAGATACATTACCTCATCGCTTTGCATCCTGTAAGTTGTTGAAAAAAGAAGTTATAAATCAATGCAGAGTTCTGAAGAAGGTCTGAGCTGCATTTTTAGTGGCATCACAACGCACACATGCTTTGGCTTGTGGTGCATTCAAGTTGTAGTCAGAAGTAGGAATTTCCAAGTTCCGAGTAGGAAACTACAACTGGAACATCCCCCGAAGTCAGAATTTCCTACAGGGAACTCGGTAAAACCTTGCCAACCCCGAGTTGACAATCGAAGATGGATGCCCCCACTGTGAACAGTTATTTAGCTCCTGTAATAATCCATTTACTTGCACTTCTGACTGGGGTGTGTCGCTCTAGATCAGCAGTATACATAGTATTGTTAGACTTATATTTACAAAAATGCTGCCATAGTGATAATCACATTCTTCATACAACAACACAGGGCGTGCTAACAACAGCTAACAATAGCCTGGTAGCTCGGCATGTTTTTTTCTGACTTCAACTGGAACGGCGTTAAGTCGGAGATGATGTCACTCCCAGTTCCGAGGTTACTGGAACGCAGCATTACGACAGTCGCCTTGCGTGCTCATGGGTAGCAAAGTCTTTATGTCGCCGTAAACAGATTCTCCTCACAGTCCCTTTAATTAATACAACTAATTTTTATAAAGTTACTGGCACTTAAACAGGGATGAGAGAGAAGTCCCAATGTGGAGGACTTTTTGTCTTGTGCAGTGAAGTACTCTATCATCTGTAGGGGATATGTAACAAACATTAAGGGCATGTAAAACAGGAAAAAGAATATCATGTACTCATAAAGATGAAGCAGTGGTTTGTCTTATGACCCTTCAACAGATTATGTTAAATTAAGTAAACACATCAAATAACCTCATTACTCCATTAGAGTGATTGATTTATGCCTAAGTCACACATTCCCGTTTTTCATAGCGACTGTGCACGATTGAGGAGGCTGGTGTGATCGCTATGATACGGGATTAAATTACTGTCTCACCCCTGGAGACACTCCGTAAATACACCGTCAGTGGCGCATCTACAGCGCTTCAGGGGGCGTTTGTCCCGCTCCAGTTAGGTTAATACAGCGATATGAGGAAGATTCCATCCCGCTGGCAGGACGTCAGCCCCGCTCGAGCTCAGTTTGCGTCACGTAAGCCCTGACTGAGCCCCGCCGCTTGCACTGTCTTTAACGGTACACAGTCGGGGCTCATACGGATACATCCTTGTCAGTCGTCCTCATAAAGCTTTCAGGATTGAGCCACGATTGGGCCACGTTCAGCTCGACTGAGCTTCGTACATGCCACGCTAATACCGCTCGTCTTAGGACTGCATTAGGCTTCCATCCCGCTGTACTGAGAGCGGCGATTCTCCACGACAGTTTTGAACAGTTCAAAACTGTCGTGGAGCTTCTACGTTCCCCTCCATTCATCCACGACTATACAGCGCTGATCCAGACCAAGTAGCGCATGCACCACGACCAAAGCACACTTTATCAGGATTATGACAATCGTGCACAATCGCCATGAGAAACGGGAATGTGTGACTGGGGCTTTAGTCTGAGGCTTCGGCTTTTGAAAGAGGGACTTTGTCCTGCCATCTCCCACCAAGGACTCACTGATGTTTGAAGCTGTTGGGTCATACTGGTTGAAAAGTGCCACAAAACTGCTGAATGGTAAAGCACTGAGATAATACCCTTTATGATCACTGCACTAAAAGATCAAATTGACTTGCCTTGATAGGCTAATACAGTCATTAAAAGTGGAACTGTACCCCTGTGAAACATTTATTTTTCACTCAGAAATCCTTTCATTCATTATTAATTCAATCAGTCACAAATTATGCAGAAGTCTCAAACCAGCCTTGATTGTAGATCCTGTTAACATGATCTAAAAGACAGACCGCAGAAAGAAAGTTACCCATTATCTGACTTTGAAATGAATTTAAGAACTTTTTTTTTCTCTCTAAAGGACTTGAAGTCAAGCTGCCCTGATAAATCTTTAACACTTCTCTGAAAGACTATCATCCACTGACTTTTAAAAGTCAGTTGACACCCAGCTTTCACATCTCAGTGAGCTTTCAAAAAGCACTCCCAGCCTAACACAATGGGTATCAATATGAAGTTAGACCTCACTTTGAAAGTAGAGACAGCTAAGAAAGCTCTCTGTAAGATGTTGAGATGTGGGTGGTGAATTTGTACTTATTAAAAGGTGCATTTGAGACGTCAGGATCTGGTGTAGGGCTTGTTCTGGACTGTTCCCAGGAAGATGTGGAGGACTAAACAGAATGATCTTTCTTCTAAGATGACCTCCCACTGGGACTGAAGCAAACTAAACCTTGGATGGTGTTAAACCCAAACCATCTTTTAAGAACCAAAGTAGTCAAAGAAACAGACAGCCAAATAAATTGTGGTGTTGTGGGGAGTTCTGTAAGCAACCTGAACCAAACAAGGACCAAAAAATATTAAGCTGAGTGAGGCTAACATTATTATTGCTAGCACAGGTAGCCTCCTGTTCTCTTGACAGGTTAATCTTTGTCTTATCTGTGTGGAGGATGTTTGCACATCGCTCCAGTCAATATGCAAGTGCCACCTGATGCAGCCTTAATGCAGCTTTGTTTTTGTATATGTACCTGTAACAAGCTAAACAATGTTATTACCCAAAGCCGGCTGTGGATGTTTGGCCAACAATGAATCAGTGTGGTGGGATCAACTAGTGGTGCGACAATGTGATTCATCCATTTTCTATACTGCTTATCCCTTTCAGGGTTGCGGGGGGCCAGAGTCAATCACAGTTGACATTGAGCAAGAGACGCTGAACAATTTGCTAGCCAAACGCAGGGCCACATTGAGAGACTGAGACGCTCGCACTCACACCTAAGGGCAATTTTGAGTCACCAGCCAACCTGATGAGCATGTTTTGTTATGTGGGAGGAAAACGGAGTGCCCACAGGCAACCAATGCATGCCAAGGAAAACATGCCAACTCCACATAGAAACAAAGGGATTGAACCAGCAACCCTCTTGCTATGGGACACATGCTGCACCACCATGCCACCCTCACTAGATGTTGTTTGAAAGAAAGCAAACCCAACTAAGAGAATAATTTTGCAATCTGACCCCCAAAACAAACTAAATCCAAAGAATTTTATGAATAAAAGTGACCACTTTGAGCAGTCAGAGAGACTGGAAAAGTGTCATATATGCTAGAGTCTTATTACTATTAACCACAAAAATGTTAATAGTTTCCTTTAATAATCAGACAACACAGTGAATTCTCTCTCTGCAACAACAGTGACTGTCTCTGTTGATCAGTTTAAAGAAGAAATAAAAATGAATATTGAGCTCCTGAGGGCATTTTTTCTGAACATATTTGCATCATAAAATCGACTCATTTTGTTGTCTTTTCAAATAAAGAGACTTGGAACATCAAAGATAGCTGCACATTAATTTGCTGTTGTTATATATATATACAAAACCTCTTAGACATATCCAAAAAAGGAAAACAAAATCCGGCACTTCTTGCCACAACAATCAATAAATATGCAAAAACCAGGAGGGCCTGATTTCTTGAAAGTATCAGTTTCAGATGGCACTTTAAGTTGGTAGATATATTCTGATCAAGTTAACCAAAAAATGTGTATAATGCTGCGTTCACACCGCAAGCGACCCAGCTACCAAAACCGCATCGCCCACTGACGTAGCGTCGCGTGTCCATAAATACCTCATTTTGGTAACCGCGACCGTCAGCCGTCGCTCGGTGACGTCACGTCCGCTCGAGTTTCACCGCGATCATTTCATATATCATATAATAGGATGTATAAGCGCACATTATTCCAGCTGTATCCTTTTCACTCACTTATCTACCACAAAACACTGCAGCTGATGCCCTGCAGCAGCAACATCTGTGAGTTTACCGTGGTCCGTCTAGGCGGAACTAATGTCCTCACTGACATTAGTTCCCCCTATACGGTACTCATCCGCCCTGTAGTCCGGATGAATAACTGTCTGTCTCGGGTACCGTCACACGTACACACACCTCTGATTGGCTGTTGCCGCACAGCCACACACAACATCGCCTGAATATATCAACTTTTTTTAACTTTGACATCGCGCGACGATTGAAGTGATCGTCTTGTACGTGGCTGTCGCATTGCGGGAGGGTTTGCCCCGCCCCATCGCGGCTGTACATTGACTTTGAATGGAGAGTGATTGCCGAGGTAGTACAAGTAGCGTCCGGTGTGAACGCACCTTTAGGGTGAAGTATAGGAATTACCAAGATTTCATTGATCCCATTTTCATTATTGATTCAATTTGATTCAATTTATCAATCCAGTTATGTGTCTTAAATAGGTTTTAAACAGCAACAATGTCAAACACATGGTAACTGATATCTATTGCTGTACTGCAAGTGTCTCTGGTGTTTCTATCCAACAATGTTGAGTAGTGAGAGTTTTTTTGTTGAAAATAAAGCCACAGCTGTGACCAATTCTGTCTTCGGTACAACAGGACTTTGGACCTCTTTGTCACTTTTGCTGGCATGCAGCACAGAGTGGAGGAACAGATAAGAGACTTGTTCAGCACAAAGACTAATGATATTGATTCTCTGACGGGGTTGTTATTGATTCTCAACTGGAATTGTTTTTTGATTCTCAACGTCGTTAGGATTAGTGAATGTCTGTTCATCCTTGTTGAGCTACAGACACAACATGCATGACTGCATTAACCAACTATTTAACCTTCTTTGGGTTTTTCTCTCCGACATGGTGAATCAACATGAGTACATAAAGGAGATCTCTATATCTTTGTGATGTCACACAAATGCTATCAATAAATGAGCAAGTAAGATCATTTCTTGACTGAAAAAACAATAACTGAGACAAGAAAAATAACAAAAAAGTAGAAAAACTTCTTGAATTCCTGTCTTTAAATTCAACCATATTTAGTAAAAAAGACCTCTGCTGACTGCCGACCCTGCTGCTAAATAAAAAAAAAGTCTCACCCTCGCATTAGTAGAAAAGCAGGTTGAGAAGTAGAGGAAAAAGTCACATTCACACATCAGATTTCACCTATAAAATCATACATAGCTTCTTGGAAAAGACCGTTTTATCCACTCCTCCATCTGTCGTTCCCCCCTTCGTGTGCCATCAAAGGTTATTTAAATGAGAAAGATGTAAATCTGGAAGTTCAGAGGCTCTAAAACAGAAGAACTAATTAGCACTAATTAACTTACATAAGAAATAAGACAAAGGACTTCATGACCGTAAACACACAGCTACTCCTACAGCGCTGCTTTACATTTTCCTCTTGTTTCTGCCGTGCCTCATGGGAGCTTTGAGCTTTTTCATACACTATACAGGGCGGGCACTGAGGAAAATGTGTTTCTCCCCCACCTCAGACCCTTTTCTAATTTGTTTTCAGGCTTTCCTGGACTCAGATTATTCACAATGGTAACAAACTTAAAGGAGACTTTTGTCTGGAATTACTGACATTTCAATTCAACTTGTCTGCTTTGCCTGAGGGTGAAGAACGATAAAAGGACGAGTTACTTTACTCACTGCTCTGCATGAATAACTAACCTGTGTGAAGAGGCAGGGTGGTGTCATGTGGAGAGTTTAGCCTGAAATCAGAGGTGTGAGAGGAGAGACTCTTCTGACAGCGCCATTATTAATTCATATGTGTGTTTGTGAACCCATTTTAGCACTCAAAAGCTTCTTCAGTGTTGGATTCTTTTAACTGTCCTTGTGTGTGGGTGGTTCACTGAAATCTCTTGGGACTGAAAACAACACCTCTGCTAAAATACAAACACAGCGACTCAGCAGAACCCAGAGGAGAGTGACACTGCTGCAGGTTATTTTTAAGGCGTTGACACCCGGCTGAGTGCTTTTAAGTTACAGTGGGTGAGGGTTTGTTTACATGCTTTTGAGTTAACTTTAGCAAGGAGAAGTTATCTTTTATGTGCAGTATTTTACATTAACATCTCTCTTTTGCCTGAAGTGTGTGTTTGTGTGCATTCATAACAGAAATATCTAGAGTCATTATTTAGAAGTTGCTTCTCAGGTATTTAATTCATTTTTTTCAAATGTTTAAGAGTCCATCCATGTAGTTGTGCTTGAACTTACTGATGTGAAAAGCAGGAAAAAGGGTATGTGAATTTAACAAGGGTCAATGTGCGATTGGGTCAGAGTATCTCCAAAACTTGTTGCGAGGTGTTTCCGGTCTACAGCAGTCAGTGTCTAATAAAAGTTGTCTGAGGATGGAACAGCAGTGAACTGGTGACATGGTCATGGGCGGTTAAGGCTTATTGATGCATGTGGGCAGTGGAGACTGGCCCATGTGGTATGACCCTGCAAACAAAGATGTTAACTGCTGAAGATGTTGACACTGGTTCTGATGTACGGTGTACATTTTAGGACATCCTCAGTCTCAGGAAAACCTTTGTCATTTCTCAGACCAAAGAGACTCAGAAAAACCTCCGTCATACCAAACGGACTCAGAAAAAACCTCCGTCATACCAAACGGCATCAGAAAAACCTCTGTCATACCAAACAGCCTCAGACCAAACAGCATCAGAAAAAACCTCTGTCATACCAAACAGCCTCAGAAAAACCTCGGTCATACCAAACGGCCTCAGAAAAACCCCCGTCATACCAAACGGCATCAGAAAAACCTCCGTCATATCAAACGGCCTCAGACCAAACAGCATCAGAAAAAACCTCTGTCATACCAAACAGCCTCAGAAAAACCTCCGTCATACCAAACGGCCTCAGAAAAACCCCCGTCATACCAAACGGCATCAGAAAAAACCTCCGTCATACCAAATGGCCTCAGACCAAACGGCATCAGAAAAACCTCCGTCATACCAAACGGCATCAGAAAAAACCTCCGTCATACCAAATGGCCTCAGACCAAACGGCATCAGAAAAACCCCCGTCATACCAAACGGCATCAGAAAAACCTCCGTCATACCAAACGGCCTCAGACCAAACGGCATCAGAAAAACCTCCGTCATACCAAACGGCCTCAGACCAAACAGCATCAGAAAAAACCTTTGTCATACCAAACGGCTTCAGAAAAAACCTCCGTCATACCAAATGGCCTCAGACCAAACGGCATCAGGAAAACCTCTGTCATACCATACGTACTCAGACCAAACAGCATCAGAAAAACCTCCGTCATACCAAACGGCCTCAGACCAAACGGCATCAGAAAAACCTCTGTCATACCAAATGGCCTCAGACCCAATGGCATCAGAAAAATCTCCGTCATACCAAACGGCCTCAGACCAAACGGCATCAGAAAAACCTCCGTCATACCAAGCGGCCTCAGACCAAAATTCCTCAGAAAAACCTCCGTCATATCAAACGGCCTCAGACCAAATGGCATCAGAAAAACCTCCCTCAGATAATACGGCCTCAGGCTTCAAAATAAAAGTCATCAGACAAAACGGCGTCAAAGTAGACTGCCTCAACCAAAACGACGTCAGATAAATTGGCCTCAAAATGAAAGCCATCAGACAAAACTACACTGGAAAATGGGCTCAAATAAAAAACAGCGTCAGGTCTTAACATCCAACTGAACATTATTTTTAAGAGATCAGAAGTGTGCGTGACATCAGAAGTCGGTATCATAGACATTATTATACTATATTTGTCTGAAATGGCATACTATACTACATACTCATGTGTATACTGTGTACTACATACTATAAGTATGATCAGAATGCCAACGTTGACACTGTAGTATACTACTAAGTTTCCCATAATGCATTTCAAACCCCAGATAACAAATATCAGAAGCACACCAGGCTAACAAATATCTCTGTTGATTCCCCACATTTGAAAGTTCAAAGAGCATTTCAGGCAAGAAAGTCACTACGTAGAATACCAAAATGTGGTCATTTGAGCCATAAAACGCACAGATACAAATTTCATTTGGACATTTCGGACATTCCGTTATGCACGTCATTATGCTGTCGAAGAAACTTCCGGTCGGCTCGTAAACAAGAGCCCAATTTACAAAAGCATTAAAGAGCTAAAAGGAGATAATAAAGAATGCTTTTATTTTGAAAACGGGAAGTTTGCTAGTGGCTGATTTTTAGCTGAATGCTGTCTCAAGACGATTTAACATTTATGAAATTACGATGATTATGATATTGTTACAACCTGACGCTGTTTTTTATTGGGTCCGTTTTTCCAGTATTTTGTCTGATGGCTTTCATTTTGAAGCCTGAGGCCGTATTATCTGACGGAGGTTTTTCTGATGCCGTTTGGTCTGATGCTGTTTGGTCTGATGCCGTTTGGTCTGAGGGAGGTTTTTCTGAGGCCGTTTGGGATGATGGAGGTTTTTCTGAGGCTGTTTGATATGACGGAGGTTTTTCTGAGGCTGTTTGATATGACGGAGGTTTTTCTGAGGCTGTTTGATATGACGGAGGTTTTTCTGAGTCCGTTTGGTATGACGGAGGTTTTTCTGAGGCTGTTTGATATGACGGTGAGAAATGACAGAGGTTTTCCTGAGACTGAGGATGTCCTAAAATGTACACCGTACTGATGGTAAGGTGTCAGAATGCACACCATCAGAGCTGTATATGGGGCTGCACTGTGGCAGACTGGTCAGGGTGGCAGGTGGTTGTAAAGTTATACCTTATCTGCAGAAAGACCTGTAAATATTAGGGATGGGATGAGTTATCGTTTGTCGAAATCTCGCGATACAGAACGTGACGAAACGCATCGAGTTTGAAAAAAAATGGATCGCGAAATAAAGATGTCACGTCTGGTAACAGCGAATGTGACCAGAAGTGATGACAACAATCATTAGCACCAACTACCTTGCCTCCAAAAAGCCGAACGATGGAGTCGAATGAGGTCGAAACTGAGGACTCTCCGTCTGGATACAAGTCATCTGTCTGGCAGTATTTTGTCTTTCTCATTAAAAAAGACGAAGACGACAATAGAGTAACTGACAAGACTAAGGCGATGTGTAAACTTCGCTATGCTGTCATTCTGTACACTGCCTCCAACACAACAAACACGAACCACCACCTTCAGCGTCACCATAAAAATGTGAAGACGACCCCGGCGAAAACGAGCCTACCGCTCGTTAGCATACACTCTCTCTAACCTCTCTTGGGTTAGAGACAGTGTTATTGTTTGTGTTTGGCCTGTTAGGCCTTCTGTTTTCCTGTGTGCAACTCAAACAAAAACAAACAAGTTGTAATTACACAGTAATATTTACTTTTTTACTTTTTTGATATTGTAACATGAAGTATTGTATCGTGACCCGGGCATATCGAGGTGCAGTGAGTTTAAGTGTATCGTCCTTAGAAAAATTCATAGACCACATGTCATACAATAGAGAAAACAAACATGTTTTACAAGTCTTAATCTTCATATCTCAAAATGTTTGTTGTTGGACATACATGTTAAACAGGAATAAACAGTTTTACATAGAATACATTTTTTCATACTTGCTTACTGGGCTTCTCTGAGGAGACAAATAAATCAAGCAGAACATTCATCTACAAAAAAAAAAATACATTTTATCTGTTCAAGAATGCAAGTGAATAACTATAGCCTGACATTATAATAAAAAATAATGAGCTTTACTGTTGTTTCTGTTTTATTTTGTAAAACAGTTAATTTGTGATATAAATAGTGATTGTTTCTAAAACAACTGAAACCAGCGTTGTCTGAATTTCCCCTTTTCTTTTAATCAGTTTTGTGCAGAAAACATTTCAAAACAATCTTAGCTCATAATAAAATCTGAAGCTTTAACAGCTGCTTCTGTTTTTCTCCCAGTCTCACATTGTCACTTGTTTGATCAGAGGAATGATTCTTAGGCATGTCAGAATACTTTAAATCCGAGCTTATCAGACACCCCTGCATCATTATGATTAATATATTAATTAAAAACCAAGGGCATTCAGGATTATTGTTGGGACATTGTTGGTCAGTAGTTAAAAATGATTCAGGATTATTCATAAAACGATCACATTTGATTCTCAAGTAATCCATTTTATTGGATCAGGGGAAAGATTCGAGCTGTATAACTCCTGTGAAGACGTGTGATTTGTGTCATATGACCGCATCTCATCATCCCCGGGTTATGAAAAAGGCGAAGCCTTTTAGTTTGCCCTGCTGATGAGAAAAATACACATGTGAAAGTCCTTTCTGTCTCATTTAAACACTTATTTCCTCTATGTTTTTTTCTATTTAAACCACCAGAGTGTCTGTTTTCTCCATCTTCTCTTTTGTTTCTCCTGCTGTGATTCTGGCGCTCCCCCTGTGTTCGCCATCTTTTGAGTCCCTCAGCCTCCTCACTTGCTTACAATAACTTGATTGAGTGATTTGCTGGGAAGCATCATGTGTGTTAAAATCATTGGTCAGGCAGTGAATGTAGCCAGAGTAATGGTCAGAGTTGCAGTGTTATGTGAAACTGAATAGCACTGCGTGCAGTGCATATCAGAGATATTTCAACTCAGCTTGAATCCTGATTAGAAGGCTATGCAATCTTGACCAGGATCAGAGTCCACTATCTAGTAATGGAGGCCTAAATCTGTAAGTCTGTAGTTCCAGGTTTCTGAGTCTCAGGTGGTTAGTCACCATTTTTTGCCTCTGAACAAAGTCAACCGCCCTCAGGCAGCACTAACTGGTCACCTGATGGTCTCCTCAGTGCTGAGAACCAAAAACTCTGGGATTTCTGCTGGGTTTGTTGGGTTCAGACACCTGCCCTGGAGCCTTACCTTCTCCTGAAACACCCTCAAAAGCACATTTCCGTATCCACCAGGGCCCCTCTGTTAAAAGTATGGTAATAAGTCAAAGTAATTACCACAGAGAGGTGTCGGAAAAACTCCCTTTATAAAAGCTTTTTTCAGCCAAACAACAGCTTACAGACATAATTACTCCCCAGCACTCAAGGTACATTAATAGAAGCAGACTGGGAAGATTCTCACACATGCAGCTCATGCATATGAATCCAATAAATATGTTTTTTGAGATGAATAAATGACAGTATGTGTCTTTCTCAGAGGAACACAAGTTGAGTGTGTAACTAAAGCTCCTATATTGGCAGCAGGTATGGCAGCTGCATGTCAAAGGGGTTTCCATAGTGACTGGGCATCGCCAGCTTAGCCCCCTCCTCTCTTCGTCTCTTTGAGTCTCTCTTCCACTTTAAAACCTTTCACTCACTGTTTCCCTTCTGGTTTTTCTGTCTCATACAAGTGGACAGCTATATGGGACTGCCGGTAAAAGCAAAACACACTTAGACCAAGACAGAGCACAATCATTGGTGTATGATGCTATAAAATTTCTGTCAATTTTCAAGGGAGCGGAAAGCATAGCTTACTCTGGCATTGCACCCCCCACACCCCGCAGCCCCCCCCTACCTCCGGTCTTCATGGCTTTTTCTTTCAGAGCACCATAATTTGAGGGGATAGAGGACCAGAGCGAGCCAAGAGCAGATAATCACATCCTGACAGGCGAAATTATCACGTTCGACAGCGAAGCGGGGCAGTTGCGCGTCTCCGACACATAATGTCACACTGCTGTTCTGCTCCCGCGCCTTGCATTCAGCTCAGGTCATCAAGTGGTTCTGTGTTAATTGCTTTGCCATGGACTTTGTGACTCTGACACGGTGCAGCAGCCCTTTAAAGCCCCCCTGAGATCATAGCCGGCAGAGCTCAATATCCTTGGAGAGTTTAAAAAAGCCCACTGGTTTCCTGGTTCAACCTGGTCACTGACTGTGAGCTGGTTCCCATCGGTTACATCCAGGTAGAGGCTGGTCACACTTGATAAGAAATATATCCCTCTAGGCACTGATAATGAATACTGAATTCATTGTTGAATATATGATCATTTGAAATGCCAGTCGATGCAATGACAATCCCAAGTTAATAAATTTAATGTAGTGGTGGAATGAATTACCCAACTCCATTTGATCTGCAGAGTCCCTAAATACTTTTAAGAGAAAGATGAAGTCTCTGCTGTATAGGGAACACGGGAACACTTATGCATTTAGTTCGACTCCACTCCTCTATAGCAGTGGAGGTTTTAGATTCGGCTCTGCTTGCAACACTCAGCGCTGAGTATGTTGATGCTTAATGATGATGATGAAGATGATAATGACACTGAGGTGACTTCCCAAGGTTTTCAGTCAATTTTTCTAAGAAAAAAAGTCCCTCCTCCAACACTACATGGCAACACTTGAAGCACCTTGCTAAACTTACTAATGCTGTTCCCTCTGGTTTAGATTCTTGCTTTTGTTGCACTCAAAGTGTGTTTCATTTACATCTAAACCAGGAAGAGGGGAGAGGGAATTTCGTCACATTCCAACTAGCCATGTCCCAGTTGGGAAAAGTAGGACTAGCTCAAGATGTCCAACTTTCAAGTGATTAATTCCGACCAAAGGGGCCATTCCCAGAGACTAAATTTTACTTAATTTGCAACAAGGACTATCCTAGTTCCAAGATTATCTGGAATGTACCGTTAAACATGGGGCGGCCATCTTTAATTGTCAACTCAGTGAGAAGGGTCTGTCTGCGGCCCGCAAGACGGAGGCGTGTCATGTAGTGGGCGTGTCGCGTAATGACTACATTACTACATGACACGCCCACTACCTAAGACGGAAATCACGGAAAACCACGCGAGACACTGTTAAAAGTTTATAGAAAGGAAGAAGACGAAAAATAAGAGGGAAAAGAACGTTTGGTCTGTGGTTTCTCTTACACAAATAAAACCCAACGTCACCCATCTGCTAACCCTTAACCTAACCATCACTCTTTTAGTGCCTAAATCTAAGTTTCCCCTTGAATATAAATATACATACATACATATATATACATATATGTATGTATGTATGTATTTTAGCTCATTAATTCTTGTCCCGAGTTGTTTCATTATTATTATTATTTCGTGGCAGAGTCAAACAATATTAACATTTCAATGCTTTTAAATCAATTCATTATAAGGAAACAAGCAAAACGGTATTTAGTGTGGGAACAGAACAGAACGTTCAAACTTTAAACGCTACCCAGGCTCATATATCTTTAAGAACAGTATAGTGGGTTCTGTCACGTAGTGACGTCACCACACGACACGCCCACTACGCGACAGAACCCACTACAGGACACGCCCACTACAGGACACGCGACAGGACACGCCTCCGTCTTGCAAGCCGCAGACAGATACACTTGAACTCAGTGGTGGTGAGGATTCTCCGACTTTCCAACTTGGAATTGCAACTTCAGGGCTGTTCCAGTTGACATTTCCCACATGGGACTCAGGAATTCAGACTGCCCAGAACAGCTGGAATGTACCAATACTCTCAGATGTACATTGCTTTGAACAAAAGCATTTGTTATATGACTTTGTGAACTGCAGCGTGAATTGTGTCCGAAGGGGCGTCCAAACTACTCAAGGGTCTTGACATAAAATGAAATATGACCCACAGTAGGAAATTAAGTTTGCACTTGACTGTTTTTAACTTCTTGGTTACATCACTTGGCTAACACTGAAGGACAACATGAATGGCAAGCAGATTCAAAACTGAGAGATAAAAAACTGAAGTATCCTGATAAAACAATGGATCATGGCAGCATAGCAGAATGAACTGTGTTTATCACCTGCTATTTGCTCAGCCAGATACTCCAATCCACAAAGCATGTGGCCTTATTATTAGTGAAGCACCAACACTCCTGCATAGTTTTATAGTGTGGTGCAGTATGTTCTCGTCTTGCATCTGAAAGCGGAAATGACATTGATTGCTGCAGAGTGTTATTCACTCTTTAATTCAGATGAATATTAGCATGGTGATATATACTGCATTGCTAAGTCAATCTTGGATGGGCTTCCACCATATTAAATGTCTATGAATATGTTCTGTTCCATCCAAAGACAAAGAAAAATCTGGAGAATATCCAGTTGCAGGCTCAAAGAAAAGCTGTGATGTTGGCTGCTTTTACATTCAATTGTTTTAATTTTAAAACCTTAAATTTGGGATGTATCAAAGGTGACTCAGGCATCTTCTCAGGCATCCTCTGTGAAAAATGTCTGGACACCCTTGGCATAAATAAAGCATAGAAATAACTGTGTTTACGTTTGACATATTGGCTGAATCAATTTAATATGATTTGTAAATGGCATGTTTTTACTAATGCTTTACTAATGCCTGACAGTGTTTAGTCATCTTAAAATGTTTCCAAAGGCTTCCCTTTCTTTTACTCCCCTGTATTCACAGGCCTGTCATTAATGCATTTTAAGCATGGTCTTTAACCCGCTCGTTAACACAGTCGATTAACACAGAGTAGCTAGGACAGAAGAGGCGGTGGCAGAGCATAATGGGCAAATGTCAGCCATATTCTGTGTGCTGTGTGCAGAGAGAGGCTGCTCTGGAAATAGGAGCTATTGCTTGTAATGAGTCGCATGCAATGACTCAATGGGACCTTTGTCTTGCTGAGCTCCCATACAGGAGCACGCTGACATATTCACACACTCACACACAGGCTGACTAACATTTAGATGGAGAGACACATGCGGGGCACACGCAAAAGCATTCATTTCCATTCAGTGCACTCACACAAAGCGGGAATGACACACAGGAACACACCACACTGTACACAGACTTTGAGTGTATGAACCATATTACACACAGCTTCCTCTCAACGCAAATTAACCCAGCTCACATAATCTCTTTTTGGAGAGGAGAAGAGCCCAGCATGCTTAGTGAGGTCTTTCTTCTTTCTCAGATGACTCTGTGGCTCTGAGAGGAAGGCAGGGAGGAAGAGGAAGGTACAGAGAGAGACAGCTACACAGATTATTTGGAATACTTTGTGCCACAGCCAGCTAGAATTTACCATCAATCCCATGTTGTGAGTGTCTTCAGATAAGCAGAGCAAGTTCCAGAAAGTAGATCTCAGGGTGTGTAGGGATGTAATTTATGCCTTGAGGACTCAGTCTAAAAATCGTTGGGAATGTGATATGATGATTCCAAGCTCCGACAGAATCAAAACCAGCCTCTTTGAGAGGCCGCCCGGAGGATCATCGTCAGATCTTGCAGAGTATGCCATTGCAGTGGGAAACTTTCTACCAACACCCTGCAGTATTTTGAGCATCACTGGCCGACCACTCTCTATCCCAACTGGACCCTCTGATAAATTGTGTGTGGCACAGCATTTTCCATGTGGATGGTTTTTAAGATTTACATAATCTCAGGCTAAAAACATTTTTTTTTGCTTATGGCAAATAGGGAAAGACTTTTAAGCAAGAAAAAAAAGACTTGAATATGATTTTTAAGGTTGCTGTAAATATGTTGCAAATGTAGTCAACAACAGTACAATGAGCTCACGTCATGGTAAAGACCACTTTTCATGAATTGTTGTTTGCTGCTGAATTCAGATCTGGAAATCCATTGATTGTTAAGAAAAAGCATTGACCTTTAATGCTTCTAGATTAAGGTTTTTGTTTGGCCATTTTGTAAACACACTATTGCAGAAGTATTTTGAGGGATTACCTCCAAACTTTGCATGATTGATCACCCTAAAACTAAAAGAGGAACCGATTAGGGTTTGGAGATCAGAGGTCAGAATTCATTGTTCCACATGGTTATCTCTTGCATATGGGCATGAAATCAAAAGACATGGGACATTTGCCAAAACACAGATATTTTAAGACTCATTATCACTGATGCCAGTATCATTGCTGATATTCTGTCCCAAGAGCACAAGTCTGTAACTAAAATGGACCTGTTTCTTTCATGGATACAGCAAGTATATATAAGAAACAGATGAGAAGCAAGAAAAAATATCTTCCTTTTTTTTCAAAGTGGACACTGAGTGATGACAAGGAAGCCATCAAAGTACAGGCCCTGTCCACACAGAGATGAAAATGTTCGATATTAAAGAACTGAAAATGTTCTCTGTGAGGAACAATTTGACTCCTGTATATATTGTTTTTTCTTATGTATTTGAACTATCCTGAAATGCTGTAAAATCACTGCTTGGTGACATGACCTAACATAACCTGTACATGACCTTACATAGCCCCCTCCTTGCTAGAGACTGCTTTCCCACACACTACATGACCGTACATAGACCTCTTGGCCCTCTCGTTACCTTTTCTTCCCACAAACTGAGACATTCCCATGAACTTGCTGAACCTCTTGCACTTGCAAGGCCATCTTTCTCACTAGAAACAGCCTCACTTGACCACATACAATGCTATAAAAGGAGATGACACTGTACTAGTTTTCAGTTCAACTCTCAGACTGCTTTGGCACTCTTTGGTTGTAACTCTCTTGTCCAGACAAGAAGAAGAAGGGTTGAAAGCTCCGTTTGATTGCATCCAGCTGCTTTTCGTCATTTTTATTCTGAATGAATGTCAAGTAAAGGTACGAACCAACTGAGCTATCTTAGGATTATAAAGGGAAACATTCCTGACATTCTCTGTAAAGACCACATTGTATCAAGAATTGAGCCTAAAATGTGCACATGCAGAGCCCCCAGTGCTCCTGTTGGTCATTATCTCAGACGACAAATTGTCGTAGGCAAGATAAAAATCAAACCTTCTAGACTTTCTCTCTTTACTAGTCTATTGCTGTTGGTCATAATGACACACCACAGGAGACAGAACAATCAATTTCATGGCTGGTATGTGCCAAACCCCTCAGACCATCAGTTCAGGCCATAATCATGCATAAATTGTGTATTTTGACCCAGCATTAGAAACAGCAGTTGTAGTATTGGTCATCTATTGTAATTTCAACAAGTTATTATTCTTTAATTATAAATGTGCTTCTATCCCAACTAACTTAAAATTTAACCTTTTAATGTCTAAAACCAAAAAAGAATAAGACAATTTCTGATTGTATGACTTCTCCTCTCTTCAAGACTCCCGACTATTCCACCATCTTGACTGATGGCGAGTAATCCAGGCACCAGCTTGCTTTCCTTGCTCCAGTCTGTGAAAGTCGGGCCTTTGTCCAACAGTCATGATCATGATTTGTTTGTTATCTGTGAGACAAGAACATTTGGAGACGCTGTTCTGTTTCTGTGTCCAAATTGGCGGGTTCCAAATATTAGTCTATTCATTCCTAAAAAGTTGATCTGTGAATGCATGCCATACGCCAACTAAGTTTGCAAGCTTCTGTGTTTTGGGCTCAGAGCAGATCCACATTAATATCTGTCTTTGGCTGAGACCTTCCCACACATCGTGAGGGTTGCTGAGATCCTCTGACGGGTTGGCTTAAACTTTTTAAAGGAGTGATCCCAGAGGGTTACAGGCCGAATGTTTTCTGCATACAGATTTTCTAGCCAACATTACTTTATATATATGTGACTAAGGGCAGCAAGAGGGCAGTGAAACTGACTTGTTGAACTGCAGTAGAAATCAAATCCTCTCTGTGTTAGATAGAGTGGTGATTCAACGCCAGTGGTGCCAGATATTGTTTGGATAAGAATATTGGCTCCGTTTAGATGTCGCTAACCCAGACGGCCTGTTCTCACCCACAAGTTGTCAAATAGCTCGGTCAGAAGCCAAACATGTCAGAGTACAACCATGTTAGGACCCTCTGATGGCATTCCTGAGAGCTGAATTCTTTGTCTTGTTGAAGTCGGCTAACTTATAAATAAAAGTATAGTTATGAATGTTAGGTGTGGTCAGGGGCATGGACATGGGTCAAAACAATTACAATGCTGCTCTTGATTATGGGTAGATAAAGAGTACTAAGCTCTATTCTATTCTATTCTTATGACCAGTTATTATGTTTTAACACTTTAAGTCACATTCACCAGTTCATTCCCACACAATGATACAAACACACATAAGTGAATTTGGTGTCCTCCAGTAACGCACAAATGGGACTGGCAGAAACAAATGGCCACTTTACATTGTACCCATCAACCTTAAAGCTAGGGTTGGTAATCTGATTTAGATACACTTTTTGTAATACTGGTTAAAATGGTCTTTATGACCAGATGGCAATCAATTCATAATGTGTTTTTAAAACGGAGCGAAAAATATCCGCTATCTATAGCAGGAGTAACACAGGGAAAACACCAACCAATAACCATGTCGTGACACCAGTTTTTAAACCAATCAAATCCCATTGCCATTCTGCCCGCCTGCTGCGCGTACATTTTCCCAGCGTGCACAGACTCGGTGCGTGTAACCGACCTGAAGGACCAGAGTCCGCTGGAGAATGCTTACCTTTCAAGTTTTGTCTTTGAAAATAAGGGAAGCCCGCTACGAGCCGTCCCACAACCCCAACCAAACTCCAGTATCCTTCACATTTTAAGACAGATGTACAAGAAATCTAAAATAAACACTTTGTTTTTCTAAGTTTGTTCTGTTGGCTCTAATCTCACAAGGTTTTTTCTTCTTCTTCTTCGGTTTTACAGCGGTTGGCATCCATCATTTTGGAGCATTACCGTCCCCTTCAGGCTAGAGACAGAGTTCAGTTTGGAGAGGCAGAGGGATGTTTTTATTACTATATCATCACACAGGAGATTTACGGGAGAATACTGATACAGGAGGACGGCGGGAAAGAAGATAAAATACAGAAAATACGGTAGTTTCATTGTCAAAACGGGAGATTTGAAAGCTATGTGGAGAATGACAGAGGAACTACCTATACCCCGATCATCATCAAGCTGTGAGCACTAACTAACTTTCCATGTTTTTTTTTTTTTTTGTACTTTACTATGACAATGTTTTGGTGTTTTCTTACTGCTGACTGAGACATGACTTGGTGTAGTGTAAAACAAACACGTTGTGCTGAGGTTCTGGAGTTGAATCAGTCAAAATTACCAACCCTAGCTCTAAGGGTGTGAATGGTTAAGATTGACCTGTTGTGTGAAAGCACCTGTGCTGTCCTATGACTAGAGATTCACAAATTTAGCCCTCCTCAATTATGTATTGCATTATTTACATATATCTGATAGCATTGCATTGGATAAGGGAAAGCTTATGAGCCACCATGTCTATGAGCACTACTGTTGATTTTAGGGGTCATTTTTTGTGACTGTGCAACAATGTAAAGCTTTTAACCCCTTAAAAAGGCCCAAATAGCACACAGACCCCAACAAATCAACAGGTTTAAACAGCTGTCCTCTTTATTATGTATAGTAAATCCAGCATAACCTGTAAAATACATTGGACCTGTTTCTCAAGTAGTAAAGGATATCATTGAGGTGAAACACCAGACTGTACACAGGAGACAATCAACAACATACCTCAGGCTAATCTGTCATTCACTGTTAAGGCTGTGTAAATTCTGGCATCTTTGCTACAGACAGAGTACACCTTTGACCTAACAAACCCACCAGGCAGGTGTAATCAGCATCAATGCAGACAGCTTTAACACCTGTGAGAATTTCTTCAAGCTTCAGCCCCATCATATTTGAGTTTCAACACCTCCCCCACAGTTATACCTGGGTGCTTGGCTGAGAATACTCATCCATGGACAGAGAACAGCTTCCAATTTCCCAGAACAGTTTGGAAACTTTCCAGCTCAACATGTTTGTCCACAGGAGGCCTCCACACATGAGGAGAAATATGCCAGATTCATTGTTCTGCTGTGGGCAGCCATGACAGGTAAGGGGGACAATGAGGCGGGCAGATGAAAAACGAGAGGGAGTTGCAGGAAGGGATATGTCTTACACAGAATTTATGTAGTTGATATCCAGAATAATAACCGGGTTTCTTGGCCGCTACCCCTGGTTCATCCCTCTTTATGCTCAGAGGAATGCATTTTCAGGGATCAGCCGGCCCACCTGCTTGGAGAGCTGCCATGCTGGGGGAACATTAGGCAGTAACTTCCTCTCTCCTGGGGGCCTCTTCATCAGTCTACCTCCCATACTTGGATTTTTATGCCTCCCACCGGCGACAGAGAGGGCTATAATTGTTCTGTTTCTTGATTGTACGTGTGACTTTGTTCAAATTTTGCATCAATGTCCATTCTAATTCAGGTATCAATCAATCCTCCTTTAGCTAAATAGAGACGATATGTACTTAATGCTATCTCAAGACTCTTGAGGCCAAAGGCATACTCCTTACTCAAAGATATAGATATATGCATAAATACAAAATATAACTAGAAAGGACTCAGAAAGTACAGAACTCCGCCAAGAAGCTCAGTTACGTCTGTGACTTTTCCACTCCAGTTGGATGGCCGAGTCTCTGCTTGTGTCTGTCCATGTTCAGAACTCATCCTCCGGCATTGTAAGGGAAGCTGGGAAATGTTAGCCTTGCAGAGCAGACGGACCTGCCTGATTCACTGTCTGAAATCCTGCATGTCCATCTTGCTAAATTCAATTGTCCAACAACTTCACTCGGCTAAAAGATTAACAGCCCAATCAGGGCAGAGAGGCGGGAGCCACAGACGTGACAACAACGGCAAGTGACTGCATATTTCAAAACAATGGCGGCTTCTGAAGCAGCGTAAGAATCTTTTTTTGTCAGAAACGGACTCAATTTATTCGCTGAAAGGGGAGCAAAGAACTTCACTGAAGCCCTTCTTATTTGTTTTTGCTCTTTACCGACCGGGGATCACTACGGGGAAACTCTGAGAGAACACAAAAAACCGTCCGTGGACATGTCCGGTTAGTCTATGGTTGTCATGGTTGCTTGTTGATACTTTACGAAATATGCTCTCCTCAGAAGTTTACCAGGAAAACTTGGGAGGGATTGTCTTTGATCAGGTTCATGTCACATGTAATTGTTAAATGATACATCTGTGTAGTATAATTTAATGCAGGACGATAATCTAAGTTAGTTTACACTGGGGGCTAACAACAGCACAAGCTCCTACATCATATGTAGCAGCGTTACTTGATGTGGATTGGTCTGTGATGAGTTGGACGAGCCGAACGATTTTCCTATCAAAAGATACTGCTTTTTTTTTGCAGGTTCTGCCTCTGAAAACATTTCTGGCTCGTTCCCAGATGGATTACGAAATATTTCCATGGCGGATATATGGAATTGTCTGTCTTGCATGTCAGGTTAGGGACATGTATTGACATAGGCTTGAAAAACATTGATGTCAATTTGAAAATAGATCACAGTTCCCATCATGGCGTACAGGGGGCAAAACGCTCACAGAAGCCAAGGAGAAACGAAGTGTATTTGCCATCATAAATCTCATATAAATCTGGATCAGATCAGAACCAAAATGTAATGGCTTCTTTCTTGGGCCAAACCACACATCTAATAAAATTTTCATGTAAATTCATCCAGTGGTTTCTTGCTAACAAACAAACAGACCGACACTTGCAAAAAAAAACATAACCTCTGTGGTGGAGGCACAGAGGTAATGTTAATACACATAACATTCACACACACTTATGTCCAAGCCCAGCATGAATCAACCATGAGCAAAGCAATGAGTACAAATACAGTGCAGTGCACCTTTAGGGGGCTTACAGGAACAGTAGCACAGTGGTGGTAGATCATGTCTCGCAGCAAGAAGTTTGCTGGTTTGATCCCAGTGTCGGTCAAGAACTTTCTGTGTGGAGTTTGCAGGTTCTCCATGTGTATGCATGGGTTCTCTCCTAGCACTCCAGCTTCCTTGTACAGACCAAAAACATTTTTATTACATTGATTGGTGACTCCAAATGCCCTTAGGTATGAATGTTAGCGTGAATGGTTGTCTGTCTCTGTTCGTGGCCCTGTGATCAGCTTATTCAGGGTGCACCCCTGCTTCCAATGACAGTTGGGATAGGCTCCAGTCTTACTTGACCCTAAAAGGGATAAGTGGAATAGACAATGGATGTATGGATAGAACATTTCTGATCAAAAATAACAGTGTTTGATATAAAACCAAAATTTGAACGGGTTAAAAGGTTTGACAAACATATTTTAAACAATGAAGCATACATATCAGCTCCTGACTTCTGCTTCCTTTTACTGTGCAGACTGTTTGCTGCAACTATAAGCAGCCTTTGATTGTCAGATGGGCTTGATAAGACTTCCGCCTCCCTCCCAAGCAGCTGTCAATCACAGTAGAGTCTCTGTGCCACAAGGAGTATGAGAAGCCACACTGCCAGAAGGAAAATGACACACGCTTCCACAGAATATGAGCCAGAAACAGACACATTCTCAAACAGAAGAACAAGCCCACTCTGGAGCCATCACAAATCCAGCAAGCGGAGTGGTGGCTGAACTAAATCAAAGTCTGATTTAGGACTTTTGATCATTAAACTAAAGCTCAGAGTTAGGATAGAACTGCATCCCCCCTGTTGTCTCCATTAATCTATTAGCGTTTATTGACTGCTCCTGTTTCCTGCTCAGAGATAATCATGTTTGCCTATTTACTCTTCCTTCATTTGCTGATTTGACAGAGGTGCTGGGTGCTCAGAATGGCTAGCATGCACTAAGCATCACAGAGTATGCATTCACGCTCTGCTGGGGCCAGGCTTGTGTCCTCCACATATTGTAGTCCTAATACCATTGATGAGCGTGGGCACTGAGGCCTGTCTGAGCTGCTTAGCCAAAAATGATTTCACAAGAACAGCGAGTTATAATGAAGAGGGGTGAAAAGGTTAGACAAATGTGTGGAAACAAAGAACAAATGAGCAATTACTTTGTACTTTTTCTTACAAGCTCTTCCATTAGATATAAAGGATTGTACAACTTGCAAGAATGTAGGCTTGAATTCCCTTGAGCTGTAAGAGGCATTATTGCTTTTTTAAGCATTTTTTGGTTGTTTTTACACTCTACAGAAGAGTTTGAGTCTAGCACTACGACTCCACCAGTTAAACATTTAGAAAACAAAAGCATCTTCGGTCAGGGAGCAACAGAAACACAGTTTTCAGTAGAGGCAGAGGTCATCCTGCTGGTATATTACTCTGTGGCTGTAGCCTATTATTAAGCCCTTCTAGGTTTGACAATATAACATTGCCTTGAACTAAACTTTCTCAGCCTCCCAACTCCATGGTGTCACCTGTGACCTCAGTGGTATCACAAATATAGATGAGTAGTACTTCAAGAATGGTATAAGATATCTGTACACAGACAGCTGTGTCTTGTAGCTTATTCTTTTCTCAACACCAGAAAAGGGCTTCAGGTCAGATATATCCACAACAAAGTTTTTTTTTTTTTTAATTCAGTCTTAAATTGCTTCTGTGTTTCATCACAATCATTTTCATCATTTTCTTTAAAGGAGACATATCATGCTTGTTTCTCCTTTTCACTATGCCAGACTAGGGTGCCTGTAAAGCATTTCTGCCCTCAGTACAAGTCATTTAGTTCCTTCATTGCCCCACAATAGCGTTCTCAAAATCCTCATTTTAGGCCATTATCAAGCTCTCGTTGAAACACTCGGAACTCAGGATGACCTACAGTAACCTTGCAATGCCACAGCCCTTTGTGCTCTGATTGGTCAGTTCTATCGGGGGTTGAGCCAGCCTGTCCTTCTTCTTCTACTGTATTTTCCGGCAGGCTCAAAGCAGCGACCGCGTATTGAGTCCCCCTACAGGCCAGAGCTGGTAATGAGGGAGTGTGAGCTAGGGAGCTATATACTGCTGCTGGTGGTTGTGTTCCTCGGTGACTGTTTTGTGGCTAACAGACATCACAGAGGAGGAAGTGTTTTATCAGATTACTCCAATAAAAAGAAATGTACCTCATGTCATCACGACGATTTAAATCTCCCGGACATCTCGCAATGACCTATTTTCAGAGGCATCAAATCTCGTTCTGGATATCAGAAAAAATACAATATTTCATTTTTTGAAAATTAAGGGGGTGTAAGGTCTTGTTTTCAAATTTATCATATTATATGTAAGTATTAAATCATGCACCAGCATGATATGTCTCCTTTATTTAATCTTGAAATTCCATTGAGAGCGTGCTCTCGTTTTCAATTGCGTCGAGAGTACATACAGTAATTCAATCAATCAATCAATCTTTGCGCCAATTCATAACAAGTGTTATCTCTAGACACTTTTCAATAGAGCATAAAGCTCTTCATTATATGGATACACATATGTGCATCGATACATGTATACATGTAAAGATACACATATACATATACAAATATATACATCCAACACCCAACATGAATCCATATAGCCAATCATGAATCCTTCCGTGTTTGTGGATCCAAAGCACAAAATGACTGATTCTTGGTCATGCTTTCTAGTTAAAAATGTAGCGGCGATGTCAATATATCCAAGTTTTTACCTTTGAGAAAGTGACAACTTACTCACACACGCATTACCACAAAAAAGGCAAGGTGGGTGGAAAAAAAAGGCAGAAAATGGCTAGGAGTTGCAAGAGCTATAGAGTATTTATTGTAGAGCGAGGCAATCATGAGCAAGAGATCCAAACATCAGAGCTTTATAAAATGTTTGAAACAGTAAGAATAGTTATTGGTATGCATTCATTTTGTGCATGTTGCTTGTAGTGATTTTAATCTGCAGCTCTCTGTCTCTCAAATATCCAATCTCACCTGCAAAGCAAAGGTGTCTTAAACAGAACTCATCTTCTTAGTGTGACAAAAAGCCTTACACCAGAGGCCAGCCTTATTATTGCCTTGGTATTTTCCTCAGTCCCAGTCTACACTTGAGAGGAACAATCAGGGTCCAAAATAAAATTTTTGACTCACCCACAAAGTTGGCAGGTAGATTGAAAAAAATCTCTAACTAAACTGAAATGACAAATTGTGCTCTTTGTGCATTTTTGAAGGAAAAGAACAAATTTGGCTTAAATCATAGTGTATTTACCAACATGAATATATTCAAACCCAATTCCAAAAGAAATGCTTGATTCCATCTTTAAAACACGATATTGAAGCTATTTTTCAGAGCAGAAAACAATATTTAATGGTTTTTCAGATACAGTTTAACAGATTACTTATATCTACTGTCTTTAAGAAAAAATAATTAACATATTCCAATAATTAAGAAGATATACAGTAAACACTTGATTGCTTAACTTTACTAAATATTTCTGTCTTTATTAACCTAATAGTTTAAGTTATTGATATATTTTATAAATTTTTGGCTGACAATAAGTGAAAGGGGGGCTGCACAGTGGCTCTCAAGCTCCAGGTTTTTCAACCCTGTTCTGGCAGATGTGTTTGTGTGTATCTCTGGCTGCTGCTGCACTTGTGTTGAACCTCAAATGAAACATAGGTGTGCATATAAGATCATCATTTCTTAGATATAACGCAACACTATTTAACAGGGAACATTTCCAAGCAGAGACAGGGTGCGTCTGTACTGACTGTAGATAAATGCAGTCCTGTTAACTGAGCACTGGAAAGTCGAGTCAATATAAAGTTATGTTCACTCTGGACATGATGAGGGCTCACCTATGCCTTTTACACTTATGGTTGCACGAACCCAAACTGAACTGTATGGGTCTCAGATAATGTGTTTGGTTGCAACATGGTAAGGCAGTGGCTTGTAGTGGTTCTTGTTTGTGTGTCAGTGCATGTTGTTTTGTGACTGATAGTGTGGCTCTACAACTCTAACAACAGAGGAATAAGTTGAAGCAATAACTGCAGAGCTCAAAGCTGCGTGTCTTCATGTGACTGTAAAGGCATAAAATTTACTTGCAAAACATGAAATCCTCCCACCTTTTGTGTCAGGTGGGTGTTCATTTGTGACCCTGTGCACAATTAAAGTTTATTGTAATGGTAAACAAAACTTAGAAGAGTCAAGTCAAGTTGGGCTAGTATCAGCAAACTAGCTTGAGAGACGAAAGTCCATGTGTTCAACTGGACTGTCAATATGTTATTAAGTGCTTCAAAAGTTTAATCATCAGTGTAAAGGGGACTTTCACAGCATTTTAGGGCTGGCCACAAGTTTACCTTGAGAAGCTGGGGTTGGCAATCTTATTTAGATACACTTTCTGTAATACTGGTTAAAATGGTCTTTATGACCCGATGGCATTCAACTCATAATGTGTTCTTAAAACAGAGCGAAAAATATTTGCTATCTACAGCAGGAGTAAAACAGGGAAAACACCAACCAAAAATCATGCTGTAACCACCGTTTTTAAGCCAATCAAATCCCGTCACCATTCTGCCCGCCTACTGCGCATACATTTTCCCGGCGTGCACAGACTCGGTGCGTGTAGCCGACCTGAGAGGGATCAGAGTCCGCGGGAGAATGCTTACCTTTCAAGTTTTGTATTTGAAAATAAGGGAAGTCCGCTATGAGCCGTCCCACAACCCCAACCAAGCTCTGAGGAGATGCTACATTCAAATTCATGCTAGTTTTCCAAAATTGCCAACCCCAGCTTTAAAGGACATGAATCTTCCACACACTGGTTTAACTTAACGCATGAAGTCGCCACTGCAACCAAGTATAGTGCTTTATCCTAATGGGTGGTATTTGTCTCCTAAAATTGAGCCAGAGTTGGAGTGCAAACACCAAATGTATTTGTACCAGACTGGATTATGATTGCACAATCTACTTAAATTTTAAACACTTTTAAAGAAACAAATGAGACGTAAAAGCATTGCTGAGCAGAATTAATGGATTCGCTTGTAGGGGAAAATGGGAACTGACTCCAAACACTTGACAAAGCTAACCTTTTAGGCAGTGAAGCTAAGTGGACAATCCAGAATAGAGGAAGTGGTCATATTAGCTCCCACCATCCCATTTTATGTAACCCTCCTCTGCAGAGTAAAAGGTAATGCCAAGAGAATATTACTGTTCCAATCTATTTTACTACATTTGGATCAAGCCACTGCAAAACCTGCACACAGTACCCTCACAGTGCTGGGCCACTTTTACTCTGCGATTCAACAATGAAGGGAATATTTTCTGACAATTACCCTATCAATATCTTTAAAGAATAGAGGCCTTGAATCTGTTTTTCTAGGAAATAAGCAGCTTTCTTGACGAGAGATTAATGAAACCTTTTACAGGCGACCCTACCTGCCAGCACCAATTTTGAACGGGATGCTTTTTCTTCCTGCAGAAGCAGCGGCGGTGGGTGATTTCAGCAAATTAATGGTTGCACGCTGCCTTCATGCCTCCTGCCCCCTTCGTCTAAATCTAATGGCAGGATTGTGAAAAAGCCAGACAGGATTATGCCAACAAAGAGTGGAGGCGTGATGAGATGCCAAAACTCCCACTCGTAATTATGTATACCTTTATAAATGCATGGAAATTAAATTCATGCTCATTGTGGCATTTTTATTGATGTCTATGTCTCTTACTGGAGAACGTTTGAGGGCATCAGTGCATGTTGGAGATTGCACACGCCCTCTCTATATGTGCATGTGTGTGTTGGACAGTAATAAATGTAGAGAGAGGGAGTTGGCAGCAGAGAGTGATGGATTGTCGGCGTGCTGCAGGCTGAGTCTCTGGGGAGGGACGATGCTACATCCTACCAGGGAGGGACAACTTAGAGTAATTGGGTCACTGGTACTGGGAGGAGAGTTTCCACCCAGCCATGCTTTTTAAGTGAGAGAGTGGCACCCAAGGTAAGGCGACAAGAAGTAGAGGGTGAGGATGAGCAAGGGGATAAATAATGAGTGGATGGTCCATGTTGGGGAGGCAGAGGCTGAGAAATAGAAAAGGGAGCAATAAAACCCAGGAAAAGTAGCACAATTGGCAAGAGGTAAGTGGCTATTTTGCTTTTTTGTACCTCACAGAAATGCTGCAGTGATTAGGGGCTGCCATTGAGCCTGGAATCAGGGCCTCTATTTCCATTTTTTTTCTCTTGCAACCCAGCTGCAGCATGGATTTCAGTCCAATCAGGATGTGCACAGAGATAAAATTTAGCTAATTTTTCAGGTCCATCATTCCATCCATAAACCATACTGCTTCCCTTTCACAGTCATAGGGGGGTGGGGAGGTTGGTGCCTTTCCCAGCTGACATTGGGCTAGAGGTAGGGAGTATTCTGAACCACTCGCCACCCAATCCCAGAGACACATAGACAGATGGACAACCACTCATGCTCACACTCATACTTAGTGCAATGTGAAGTCAGCAATCAACCTAATGAGCATGTTTTGGTCTGTGGAAGTAAGCCAAAGCACCCGGAGAGAACCCACGCATACACAGGAAGAACATGCAAACACCACACAAAAAAGCGAACTGGAGACCTCCTTGCTGTGAGGCATGTGCACTACCCACTGTGCCACCGCGCCACCTGATTTTACACGTGCTTGTTTTATACTTTTGGGTTATCCAGCCCATAAACGTGATTTTTCATCAGAATAATCTGAGGGGGTGAAAAGTTCTGTAGACTTTGCATAAATGTCTTGAAGGATAAGTTTGGTTTCTACAGCTTTCACGTTGTTTATAGGATGAAGTAGAACAATATACTCACCCAGAAGGCTTTCCTGATCCAAACAGTGCTTCGGGAGATATTTAGATCCAAAATTGAGCAGCGGACATCCGTATAATGGTAGCACACGGGGCATGTATTGCGCCGCTCCTAAAACTGCATTAATCGTCCAAAAACTCATTAGTTTCACCAATATTTCATCATGGTCCGCTCAGGCTACTCCTCCATTACAGTCTGTGTCGCTCCAGACATGTTTTGTGGCTGTGCTGACCTCTGAACTGAAGAAGAAGAATGTTTGCCTCGGCGCATGCGCAGTACTCTCTGGAGAGATGTTCTTCTCTTTGCCTCCGCTTCCTCCTTTCGATGAGCTCCTCATCTGTAAACTCTGGCTCGAAAATGTAAGGACACCCATCATATTCAAAGTTCTCCTCCACAGCATCTTCATCCGATAGATATTCGTCCATTTTGAACAAAACTGGAAGAAGAAAGTCGTTGTGTAGCCGGCCATCTTCCCCTGAAACAATGAGCCGCACTGCGCATGCACAGAGGCAAGCATTCTTCTTCTTCGGTTCAGAGGTCAGCACAGTCACAAAACATGTCTGGAGTGACACAGACTGTAATGGAGGAGTAGCGTGAGCGGACCATGATGAAATATTGGTGAAACTAATGAGTTTTTGGACGATTAATGCAGTTTTAGGAGCGGCGCTATGCATGCCCTATGTGCTACCATTATACGGATGTCCGCCGCTCGATTTTGGATCTAAATATCTCCCGAAGCACTGTTTGGATCAGGAAAGCCTTCTGGGTGAGTATATTGTTCTACTTCATTCTATAAACAATGTGAAAGCTGTAGAAACTGAACTTATCCTTTAAAGATTTTTTTTTTCGATTCTTAAAAGTCACATTGTTAGATTATCTGGAAGGCCATATTCCTTGTCTGTAATCACCACCGTTGTTCTGTAACACCTTACAAAGTCCCCTTCTACCATTTTCTACATACTCTGCCTGTGTAGTGTTGCATATTGCCCCTGCTTGTGTCAATCAGCCTGCGCATTGATCTGTTTGTGAAGTATACCAGCAGTGCACCTCTGTGCAAGATAGGTGGAAATGCAGCAAACCTATTTTCTGTATGAGCCACTCCAACTCCACATCAATCCCTGTCAAGCAGAACTTCTCAACACGGAAAAAAGTGTAAAATAGTGGGAATAGTGAAAATAATATCAACGTGTACAGCAAATAAGTGTCAGGCAGGACCTATAACCTGTTATTGACACGTTGCTATTATCTTCTAAACTCACCATGACCTGGTGAAGTTGTGGTTTTCTTGTGATCTTTATGAACCCTTGTTTTAAGATTCCAGGGCTGCACTCCATGAGTGAGGGCGGCAATATAAAACATTGTTCGCAGCAAAGCAGGCTGACTGATGTGATGCTTCGTAGGTGGATGATGTGAAAAAAAAAGGATTAGAGGTGAAATAAGTTCCATAACTCATTAGTTTTGCAGGTATTCAGTCGAAGTTTCTTTTCTTTATTTGATAGAAAAAACTGTGATCAAACAAAAAATAAAAACCTCATGTCACTTTCCCTTTTGTCACTTTGGAATGAAGCTACACTGTTTTGTTTCTTTATACCTGTTGGCATTTTGACACAGATTTGTGAGTAGGAGGAAGCAAACAAAAGTTCATGGGTGGGTGCGCACAGGCAGCAAATTCAGATGATGACAGGTTGGTAAACAAAGTGGAAATGTCACTTATGATGGATATTAGGACAAAAAGATCAGTGCTTTTAGGCTCTCTGTCAAACTTTACACAAACACACTTATCAACTGAAGGATTTATTGATTACATTAAAATAATACATTACAGTTCAAGGCCATGGAGCCCAATGGAGCACGGTTGAGTTTTCCCTCAAACTTCGCAAATGCTCACTCAAATTCAAGTATGGGAGGGTTTGATTTTAAAGGTCAAGGGGCAAAATGACCTCAAATTTTGTGAGCACATTACTTATCAAAGAGTCAGAGTAAAGGACACAGGGCCTCATGTTCTACACCTGCTTGTGAGGCATGAGTCTCTGTGGAATTTTATTTAAATGTTGCACTGATGTCTGTTTTGACTCAACAAAGAGGTGTTCAAAGTTAATGGGCCATAGGTCACATTTTAAGGTACTTGAGCCTCATGTTCATTCCCTACCTGTGATTTCACTGGCTGGATAAACCGCAAAGATTACCCCTCTGACTGAAAGATGTATTGGTTAGATTTATCTGAGTCAAAGGCCAACGGTCAAGGCCTTTAAGTCTTAGGTTTTCTCTTCTTGATTGCAGTATCTTACAGCCACGAGATCGGCAAAATCCATGTTCTCTGCTAGTAATGAAATTAAAGGGACTTACGGAGCAAAAGAACATGCCACCCATCACTAACCTTCAGAGAAATGCACAAAGCCTCTTTAAAGAAAACACCTCTTAAAACACTCTGATTTTACTTTCTGGGATTTATGATATCATACCTATACAGCCTCCACCTACATGTGTGCTTTTCACCACAGGCAGACATCATGACCGGCTTGTTAAACCTTCTCACCCTCCCATCAGGTCAGAGTGTTTCCAAAGGGGCAGGACAAAGAGCTGCATCTGATCCTTTGAGATAAAAATTATACAAAATTTTCTATTCAGCTTAAAGAAATTTCTTGCATAATAAAAAATAAAAAAGACATTATGTATTAGGGATGGGACGATACACTTAAACTCACAATACGCTGCACCTCGATATGCCCGGGTCACGATATGATACGTCACGATACAATATCAAAAAAGTAAAAAAGAAGAATTATTTCTGTGTAATTACAACTTATTTGTTTTTGTTTCAGTTGCACACAGGAAAATACAAGGCCTAACAGGCCAAACACAAACCAGAAACTCTCTCTAACCCTAGAGATGTTAGAGAGAGTGTATGCTAACGAACGGTAGGCTCGTTTTCACCGTCTTCGTCTTTTTAAATGAGAAGCCAAAATACTGCCAGACAGATAACTTGTATACAGGTGGAGCGTCCTCAGTTTCGACCTCATTCAACTCTGTCATTTGGCTTTTTGGAGGCAAGGTAGTTGGTGTTAATGTTTGTGTCGTCACCTCTGGTCACATGCACGATTACCAGACGTGACATCTTTATTTCGCGATCCATTTTTTTCAAACTCGGTGCATTTCATCTCGTACTGTATCGCGATATTTTGCCAAACAATATTTCATCCAATCCCTATTATGTATATGGCCAAAGGACCTTTAAGGATCAAAGTTATTGAATTTGGAGGTTATAGGTACAGTATGTCAAGGTAGTGTGCCTCATGGTCATTCTTAATCAGTGAATGCACCACTGAATCATATTTCTACAACTCATTTCTTTATCTTGCACAGATGGCCCCTCTGAATAAGGGATGTAGTAAAACATTTTTGGAGGTCATGGGTAAAAATTCAATACAGTTGCATTCCATGCTCGTCTCTTGCTTTTTAAAGCTACGGCTGAAGATTGTTTTTAGGGATTTTCTTACAACATTGTATAAAGTCCACTTTGACTAATTGATTTAGTGATTCTAAAATGTAACTTTATACAATGATTTTGGAGAATGATAATTAACACAGTGTCCAATATTAAAGATGAAGAAATCCAAATAAGCTTGGAGATCTGTATTCTGGGAATTATTCCAGAACTTTGACCCTCAGAGCTCATGAAATTAAGATGTTAAACCTCAGTCTCATACATACGAATTGTCTTATTACTAGGCATTGGAAAAGTATTCGTCATTCTTCAATGAACCCATGGTTTATCGAACTCTGCTCCTGTATATCCTTTGAAAGGGTCATATACACAATTAAATGAAAAGACATATCTTCCATAAGATAGAGGATTCAGTCCTGAAAACTTTTGAGTCAAGACCTGATACCCCAAAAAATTGCCCGGGAGGAGGGAGAAGGATCATGTTGTTCAAGGGAGATCTACATTTTTACCAAAAGATTAAATGTATTAAAAAGTTAAAATCAATTAAGATTGTCTTAAAAAATAATAAAGTTATTCTATTTTCTACTTTAAAGACTGAGTTTAGGGAGGGAGCAAATACTCATCTGAGCTTATATGACTGCCATAAACCTCTCTCCCATAAAAACCATCTCAGCACATCTTCATAACCAGTGACCACGATCACCGTCTGGCACTTGGACCCTTGGAGGAGGCATAAAACCACCAGGCAGTACCTCTAGTTCTGCTCGTTATACAGTGGTTAAATCAGATCAAACTCTCCTTTAATGAACACAAAGTGGTGCAACAGGCTTCTCATAGCATCTGAAAGAGAGACTAATGAGGGCAGGAGAAGAGCTAGAGATGGAAGAAGGAAAGCGAGCGAGAGAAATGTGGGCGTCCTTTGCTGCTTTGGCAAGACTGAAAGGTCAGAGATTGAGTATTGTGTAAATCTATCACTACAACGCCGGAAGGCTGATACACTGGAGCTGGCTGCCACCCTGCTGTTTCTGGCCTCGGCTCCAATACTTTAGCCCGACCTGGTCGACTGTCTCTTCTTTAAAGTTTATGGAGATTCACTGCACATGTAAATCTCCTTTTCTTGTTGAATTAGCATCTTTTAGAACAGGTGCACATGTTTTATCTCAGGCTGCAGCAGTCTGCCTCACAGTTTCAAACAAGCTGCTCAGTTTGACTGTGTTTCACAAATGATAAAATCCAGAGCCCAGTGCATGACGGGAAATGCTACATTTCCGTATGACCCAGATACAGCTGTACTAACATGAATGCTTATTTTGAACTTAAATGGAAAACGTACATATGTATACATCTACACATTTCCAACAAAATTAAAATATGAAAGTAAGCAAAGGCAACTAGCTATTACAGCATTTTTTCTACTATCATTAAAGGAGACATATCATGCTGATGCATGATTTAATACTTACATATAATATAATAAATTTGAAAACAAGACCTTACACTCCCTTAATTTTCAAAAAATGAGATATTGTATTTTTTCTGATATCCTAGAACGAGATTTGATGCCTCTGAAAATAGGTCATTGTGAGATGTCCGCGAGATTTCAAACGTCGTGACATCATGAGGTACCTTTCTTTTTATTGGAGTAATCTGATAAAACACTTCCTCCTCTGTGATGTCCGTTAGCCACAAAACCGTCACCGAGGAACACATCCACCCAGCAGCAGTATATAGCTCCCTAGCTCACAGTCACTCATTACCTGCTCTGGCCTGTAGGGGGACTCAATATGTGCTCGCTGCTTTGAGCCTGCTGGAAAATACAGTAGAAGAAGAAGGACAGGCTGGCTCTACCCCTGATAGAACTGACCAATCAGAGCACAAAGGGCTGTGACGTTGCGAGGTAACTTTAGGTCATCCTCAGATCCGAGCATTTCAACGAGACCTTGTTAATGGCCTAAAATGAGGATTTTGAGAATGCTATTGTGGGGCAATGAAGGAACTAAATGACTTGTACTGAGGGCAGAAATGCTTTACAGGCATCCTAGTCTGGCATAGTGAAAAGGAGAAACAAGCATGATATGTCCC
Organism: Scarus forsteni; assembly: GCA_036419115.1. Lineage (NCBI taxonomy): Eukaryota > Metazoa > Chordata > Actinopteri > Labriformes > Labridae > Scarus > Scarus forsteni. Next base: position 22,044,193 of record JAZDUH010000182.1, read on the forward strand.
CTTTAATCTTTGCAAAAAAATAAAAAAAGACAGATTCAGTTTGAAAAGGATGTAGGAAGAAGTAACAAACTTTTCTAGTCCCACCCCTTATTCCTTTTCAAAATGTCATATTTAAATTCACCCTGAAGCCTCTTACGGTCATAGTCAATAATATATTTAGCAACAAAAAGCAACAACAAGCTCAGACAAATAATAATAAAAACAACACATTTTTGACACATCCCTGGATACACAATACCCATGATGCGACTGATTTTCTCTTTTTTTACCCATTCTGTATCTGTTTAATATTTCAGTTTTAAAGATGAATTTAAACCCACCTATGGTTTTACATAATTTCAGTTCATCACTGCAGCTGATCCATAAAGTAACTCCTGTAAATGAAACACAGTCAAGTGTCATATTTGTTCTCACTGGCTTTTTTTTTTTTTTTTGAACATATAAATCCTCAAAACTGATGTTTGTCTTCTCTCAGTTGAAAAAATCTTTGGATTCTGTTTGGTAGCTTATGATTTTTCACTTTATGCATAATTTGGATAGCTGTCTAATCAACCAGATCCTTAAATTTTAATATATTAAGTTCAACGAAGAGTTGGTTTGTTGGTTTTCTGTATTTGGTTTTGTTTATGATTCTTATTGCTCTTTTCTGTCTGATGTAGATCGGCTCCGTGTTTGTTTTGTATGTGTTCCCCCACACCTCAACACAGTAATTCATGTATGGGAGAATGAAGGAGCAGTACAAAATGTATAATGAAGATTTATTTAGAAAATATTGGACTTTATATACAATACCCAAAACCAGTGAAGTTGGCACGTTGTGTAAATTGTAAATAAAACAGAATACAATGATTTGCAAGTCCTTTTCAACTTATATTCAATTGAATACACTGCAAAGACAAGATATTTAATGTTCAAACTGAGAAACTTTATTTTCTTTTGCAAATAATCATCAACTTAGAATTTAATGGCAGCAACATGTTGCAAAAAACTTGGCACAGGGGCATTTTTACCACTGTGTTACATCGCCTTTCCTTTTAACAACACTCAGTAAACGTTTGGGAACTGATGAGACCAATTTTTGAAACTTTTCAGGTGGAATTCTTTCCCATTCTTGCCTGATGTACAGCTTAAGTTGTTCAACGGTCTGGGGTCTCCATTGTTGTATTTTCCGCTTCATAATGCGCCACACATTTTCAATGGGGGACAGGTCTGGACTATAGGCAGGCCAGTCTAGTACCCGCACTCTTTTACTATGAAGCCAAGCTGTTGTAACACGTGCAGAATGTGGCTTGGCATTGTCTTGCTGAAATAAGCCTTGGGCACTAACACACCCCCATACCATCACAGATGCTGGCTTTTGAACTTTGCGCCTATAACAGTCCGGATGGTTCTTGTTCTCTTTGGTCCGGAGGACACGACGACCACAGTTTCCAAAAACAATTTGAAATGTGGACTGGTCTGACCACAGAACACTTTTCCACTTTGCATCAGTCCATCTTAGATGAGCTCGGGCCCAGCGAAGCCGGCGGCGTTTCTGGGTGTTGTTGATAAATGGCTTTGGCTTTGCATAGTAGAGTTTTAGCTTGCACTTACAGATGTAGACAAACTGTAGTTACTGACAGTGGTTTTCTGAAGTGTTCCTGAGCTCATGTGGTGATATCCTTTACACAGTGATGCCAGTTTTTGATGCAGTACCGCCTGAGGGGTCAAAGGTCACCGCTAGTCAGTGCTGGTTTTTGGCCTTGCTGCTTACGTGCAGTAATTTCTCCAGATTCTCTGAACCTTTTGATGATATTACAGACCGTAGATGATGAAATCCCTAAATTCCTTGCAATAGCTGGTTGAGAAATGTTTTTTTTAAACTGTTGGACAATTTGCTCACGCATTTGTTCACAAAGTGGTGACCCTCACCCCATCCTTGTTTGTGAATGACTGAGCATTTCAGGGAAGCTGCTTTTATACCCAATCATGGCACCCACCTGTTCTCAATTAGCCTGTTCACCTGTGGGATGTTCCAAATAAGTGTTTGATGAGCATTCCTCAACTTTCTCAGTCTTTTTTGCCACTTGTGCCAGCTTTTTTGAAACATGTTGCAGGCATCAAATTCCAAATGAGCTAATATTTGCAAAAAATAAAGTTTACAAGTTCAAATGTTAAATATCTTGTCTTTGCAGTGTATTCAATTGAATACAGGTTGAAAGGGATTTGCAAATCATTGTATTCTGTTTTTATTTACAATTTACACAACGTGCCAACTTCACTGGTTTTGGGTTGTAAAATTGCAACTAACTGATATTTTTCCTTTAATGTATGAGCTTTTATGTTGTGTTTCATAAACAGTGACTAACAAAGTTTTCTACTTCAAAACTGCTGTAAATGAAAAGTTGGTCAGTAAAACTAAACAGGTAGGCTGTGGAGGCCTCTTCATTCTTACTCTTAAAGGCTAAGTAGTCATGCAACACAGGGGCAAAAGTCCAGCTGGGGTAACCGTCAAGGGCAATGACTGGGTGCAAAAAGAATTATGATTGAAAGACTGATTATAGTTTGTAAATGAAATAACATGAAATAACTGCATATTAAGTGTTTATGCATTTGTACATACTTAACCCTCAGGGGCAGTTACGTGGAAATTATATCAATTTTTATCCCTTTACTGGCTGAAAACACAAATTATAGCCAGAAAATGCTACTTTTTTGTAGTTGAAATGTTTACTTGCTTTCTCCTGAATTACTAAAAAAAATCTAAATTTCCATAAACTTTAAAACACTGTATATGTTTTTGTATCTCGTTTGATACATGAGGTGTTTTTTGGCAACTGATAATCAATTTGTGGATGTTTTTTCATCATTGATCTGACTGTAGTCAAATATACAGTATTTTTTTTATTAATTTGTTGATCATAAGATAGACATATCATAAGAGTATGTATCAAATATGGTATTAAGGGTGTTAAAAGGGTTAAAAAGTTTAAGCTGAACAGGCTGAATCAATTTTCGATAAGAGGAGTTTTTTTCACCAACTTTGCTCTCTTTTCATAATCGACCACAGGTGAGCTTTATGCTTGACTATTTGATGATTTCTGCACTATATTATCATATAATCACACAGCTGTGTTTGTGAGACTGTGAATATGAACTGCAACTTTACTAGTGGTAGAACGAGACACAGATATTTAATGACCCACTCGGTTCAGCCCAACATTTCAGACCACACATGATCCTCTGAGCAGTAACATCGTGCGTATTCCCACAAATTCATTGACAAGTAAATTTCAACTCAGGTCTGATTTAGTTTTGTGTCTTCAGCTGATGTGCAAATTTCATTTACTTAGAGTTACCTGGTGTTAAAAGAGGGAATAATAATGCCATCTGATGCAATATAATTAAAGGCACTCTGATATTCAATTGTTACAGATAATTTCAATGTTTGAGTTCGTTGATCCACATATTTTGATGGTTGTTCTTTTAAAGTTGTTCATCTTTGTGGGGTTTATCTGAGTCAAAGCCTGATTCATGCAGATACAGTGTGTGCTCCCTCTCTCTCTTTCTCATGCTCTTACTTCCTGTGATGAGTAAATGCTCATGGAAATCTAAAATTAAGGCTTCCCTCACGCTTGAATTGCTTTTGCGTGTACATTAAAAATTCATCTTGGTGGTGCCCCTGATATTGCGTTTTGTTGATCCAGCTCTTGAAAGAAACCTCTAGCTGTTGGAATATTTCTTTATAACTTGTTTTGTGCTCAAAAATCTGCAAATGCAGCATTTTGTCCAGACAAACAGACAATACAGTCTGCATCATTCTATAGAGTGCATTAACTAATGATGCATGTGCATTATGGATTAGTCTGCAGATTATTCTTGATCAATATATCTAATGGTCCGTGTTTAAATGTCTGAAAGAGCCGATCATAATTCTCCAAAGTGAGATGCCAAAAAAGTTGGCATTTATCTTTGGGGGAAAAAGGAAAGAAAATTATGACTATTGGATATTTTCTTTGGACACAACACTAAACAGAAGTAATTAGTTAAGTTGGCACTAATCTGGACTAACCACAGAACACCACAGTTCTGTAAATCTTTGACGTGTATGGAGGGAGGACGGTTTCATTTTCACTAAAACCTTGGAGAAAATCAGTACTTTACATTATTCAGTTTAGTAGAAATAAATTTAAGTCACCTAATTTGCATTTTTATAGGGTACCTGCAAATTATTCATGATGAGGGGTCAAAATTTAACAATTTGAAAGTTTTCCGGCTGAGCAGGCATTTTTAGTGTCCTGAAAAACTCCAGTTGTGTTATACCTCTTGGGCAATTTAGGATGTATGCAACTACATTTTGCTAATTATGTGTCAGTTAATCAAGGAACAAAGTGCCAAACTAAAGTGCTGTAAATGTTGAAGAGAAAATGTTCATTTAAATGATCAAAATGATGTGAAGCACACAGTCTCTCTCTGCATAGACACCTTTACTTCCCACAGCCACACTACAGATGATCTCTTCCCTAAAGTGCCACAGTGACCTCCATCTCCTGTGACTAAATGTCCTACAAATGATGAATACCTCATACAACCCCCTTTAAACATACTATAATAAAATGTTAGGGCTCTTCTTGGATATCTGAACACACAAGGCTGGTTTGTGGTGGGAACTATCAGACTTGAATTACAGTAAATCTGGGTGCATTTCATGACCCACAACTATGTTATCAACTTCTGGAACCATTTTAACTGCTGAAGGCTTTGTGTTTGCAGCTTGTCCATCCATTAGTCTATCTGTCCATCCAGGCTATTCACATAAACGTAATGCATCAAGAATGCTTTGAGTGATGTTCTTTGTGATTTGTACAAGGGTGAAATTAAACTCCAAACTGATGAGTTTAAGGGTCAATAGCCAAGAACAATCTTGCATCATATTCACCCCTGTCTGAAAAAAAAGGCTTTGAGAGAGTTTGTTCAAACTTCAAAAAATATCCACATAGGGGAATGTGCTGTTTCAGGCAGCTACTGCCACTGTAAACAGAAAGAGAGGGAGTAGTCCAAAGGCTGCAGACTTTTTGTCTTGTGCATAAAAGGACCCAATCACATGAAGGAGATGTGAAAACACACTTAGGGGCAAATAAAACCCTGAAAACATCAGAGAGGTAACCTGGCACACCAGATGGACTGTAAAATATGTTGCACTAGTTCAGCTGGGAAAGAACCCATGGAAAGTGTTTGGGGAGGGCAGAACCTTTCAGAAGCAAATCCAGCAGGTGATTTAACGATTGCTCTATCAGTCACACTCATTACAGGCCATTGATGATTTAGTAGGTGGGTGATACTGCCGCACTATAAAGCCCAAAATGTTAGCCACCTCATAGCGCAAACTCTCACCAAAATATTTCAAAGGAGGCGTGAAAATAGCATTTCCATCTAGGAGGGCTTTTAGTGTTATTAGTTTTTTAAAAATTTAAATAGGCTAATTAAAGCTAGGGTCTAGGATCTGAAAACCAGTTTTGCTGTTGAGACAGATTTGAAAAACGCAGCCTGCCCCCCCTCACTCACCCACCCCTCGCTGATTGTGGGTGAGGATTTACGTTTCTCGGCGTGTCTTCACCAGCTCAGTTTACAATGCTAACGATGCGTGGCTAACTTATGCTAAAATCTTTCGGTGCTGGTCTCCTCCGGCTCCATGATGCTTCAGTAGCTGTGCAGCTAGCTGCTCACCGGTATATGAGGGAGGAAGTGGGGAGGAGGCGGGACGGTGCGGAACAGGGGAGACAGTGGATTGGATGGACTCATGGAACAGTGGACATGCTGAATGGATTTTTTTCATTCTTTTTGGTCTTTATATTGCGTAGATCGGACCATAGTACCATGACGGCTTTATAAACGGTGTTATTAAGATGTACCAAATCGTAGACCATAGCTTTAAGGACTAAATTATTATTTTCAAGATCCAAAGACCATAGTTATCTTACTCATGTTTTTTCCTTCCCAGTCTATGCTAATCCTCAGGAATGTTTTGAGGGATTTCCTTTAAATATTGTACAAACGTTCATTCTTTAAGAAGAATTAAATGATTGCATTTAGGAGCATTATGGTCAGGTGAACTGTGACCTCAAATCTTGTTGCAACAGTGGATTTCATTTTTTATGAAATGAAGTATTTTGGTTGAAATTCTTATAAACTTTCATTCAGATTTGAGAGTGAGGTTAGTCCCTTTTAGAGGGTAAGGGTAAAACCTAACCACCCCTGACCTTTCTCTTGACCCATGGTCATCTAAGGCAGCATATAACCCTCAGATTATGGAGCTTCTACTTGTTTATTCCATCCTGATTTTTATTTGTTTGCATCTGCATCCAACATTTTTTGTTTGTTTTTTGTTTCCATGAGGTAAAATGTATGTAAAAACACATTTTACCAAAGATTTGATTGAAAAGTGGTTTAATATCTAACTGTATTATGAAGGTAAGATTTTCTCCAAACAGTTTCTACAGCAGGTACCTCATGTAAAACTTAGAGAATGTTGGGGCTTTGAGACAGCTTTAACACCCCTCCAGAAACTTCACCAGTGAAAAATGGTAAAATGTAAATTCTGCACACAGTAAAAAGTGATACCTGACAAAAGCAAAGTGAAACTACCACCCCAGCGAAAATGGAAGCAGACACTAAAGAATTTTCTGCTCCACTACTTTATGAAGATTCATGAATCCGTGATATGTCACGTTAGTGTTGACTTTGATTTCTACATTTCAGGCGTTGTTGCTCCGTTACCTGGAGTAACTCTCTGTGAAAAATGCAGCAGACAGGAGACATGATATAAAGGTCAGAATCCTGATTCAGACCAATGATGAAGCAAATATAACACAAAATACACTTTACTCTCACAGTGCTGCTCTATGTCTCCCATTTCCACACCTTATCTCTCTTCTCCGCCCTTCACCTCTTCTTCTGCCTTTATCTCCTCCTCACATCTCTGCTCCTCTTCTCTCTCCTTTCTCTAATTATTTCACCTGCACTCTTCCTCCTCCTCAAACTATCCATCATCCATTAAATCCCCCACCAGACCTTTTGCACATTTTTAACTCCAACATTTATTATCTGGAGCCTGTTTTTCCTCATCTAATCCAGTTATTGAATTTACATAATGAGGAGGAAACGCTAAGACGCAAAAACACATATTGCTCTGATGAGCTGTTGTGATTTAAGCAAACATTAATTCAGCTTTTAAACCACAAATTAGATTGAGCGCAAGGATTTATAAGGCAAACAAGCAGGGGAGGATTCAGTTATTTGGAGGCCCGAGGAAAAGACCAACACAAGGACCAACATGCGGTTGCTACAAGCTGTTAGTGTGTAAAAGAGAAACAAATTTTCAGGCTTTTGGAGGGGATTCTGCAGTACACATATTCAACATACAGATTAACATAGATCCCCAGGTGTAGAAAGAGGCTCATATGGCAATTTGAGTGTTGTAGATTCAAAAGACTATAAAGTGGGGTACAAACAACATGACAATCAGGATGACTTTTAGCTCAGATCTTCTTCTCTGATCAAACTCAGCAAAAGTCCGGGTGTCAGGTTGTCATAAAAAATACATTACCTGATTTTCCAAGGGTGGGATGTGTGTTGAGTTATTTTGTTCTCTCAGAATAGGATTGAGGCCATCCTGACTTGAAACTGTAAATACTTAACTCTTTCAATATTTACAACCAGAAGTCCTGAATGCGTCCGGAGTGCACCAAGAACAGCTGTGTATGCCGTCTGTGTGTTGTCACATGGAACACAGCAAAGCCAATCAGAGAGCAAGCTGGCTGGAGCAGCTAGCAAACTTAGCCATGGCAAATAAGAGTTAAGGCCAAGAATGAAGTCAGATGTCAACATGGAGGTCCACCTTGTAGATTAAAAAACACACACACAAAAACACAAGCATCTAAACAACGTAACTTGAAAATTATGTGTGACAAACTGATTTGAGAGGAATTGTACAAAATAAATCCAACAAGGACATTATAGAAAGCTAACAGCTAGCTGCATTTAGCCTCCTTAAGTTGTCTGCCATGTTTCCATAACATTAAAGTCCAGTGTGATCACACGACACCACAAGCTGCAAGAGCAGAGGTGATGCCTTCTTGGTAAATGAATGAATTGGTTTGTGGTGTCCTTTCTGTTTGTGGAACACCACACAGCACAGTCACAAAACCAAAAAATCTAAAATTATCTGTCTTCATGCGTCTTGCTCTCAGAATTTCAAAACTTAAAAATCAGTATCAGGACTTAGGTGGAAAATAAGAAAGACACTTATGCTGCAAGCTAAGAATGCTGGCAGGCATGCAGTGGAGTCTGATAGTTTTTCGAACAATGGTTAGATCGCCCATGAGCAAAAATGTATATTGAAAGAGGGCTAAGGGACAGAAAATTATGTCAACTTTCAACAAAAACAAGCACATTCTAAAGTGATGGTCCGTTATTCTTTATCTGCAAACACTTTGAGCATTAAAAAAGCAAACAAAGTATCATTTCGCTCTTTCTGCTGCTGCAAAAATGCAAGATTTATCTGAGCTCCTTCATCGATAAAACTCATTAACCCATGACTTCAAGACATGGATTGACTTTGTGTCTAGAATTAAAACTGCCTGTCAAACTAAAAAGGCTTCCACTGTTGAGAATATTCACAAATGAAGGAAGAAACAAAATAAAATAACATTCATTAGCCTGTTATTTTCCTACAGAGAGGAGTAAGTCTCTGATGATTTGCCTTTTTAATTTTACGGCTATTGCAAAATCCCAATACAAGGAAGCATCAAAACTAGACGCCATTTGAAGTTTAATCCCCAACAGAAAATATCCATAATTAACTAACATACTGCAAGGCTTGTCTCTGTGTTACATTTTTAAATTCTAGACAAGAGTTATGAATAATAAACTCCGACTCTGAAGGAGTTTAGGGACTAAATGTGATGACAAAACTGGGAGCCGACCAATCACCTGAGAATCAATCACTGTGAAGCAAAATTTTAGACTCCTCCGCCATTATTCTCCTCAATTATTGGTGTTGGAATTTAAATTCAGAGTGGTGATTGAACTGTGGGTTTAAAAGTTCACTTCTTATCTCTTCCTCCTCTAAATTTCACTCTGATAATAACCCAGTCCGTCAGCAGCCGGCAGAGCTCCCTTTTTAGAGACTCAGCTCATGTAGCTCTCAAGCTGTTTGGGGAAATTTGATGGCTCTTTATGCTGTTTTGAAAATGATGCTTACTGTCATTTAAAGTGTTGAAGAGCAGGCAGAGACGGAACCGAGACATCATGCGTATGGTTTTTAGACACTCCAGTGGCATCACTGCAGGAGTAGCAATGACAGCTAGTCAGACGGAGCACCACTTCAGTCTTGACAGGAATATCTCATCACTGGTGGATGAAATGGCATGACAATTTTGCTCTCACATTCATGATTCCCAGAGGATGAAGCCCATCAACTGTGTTTACCTTTACTTTTAATTCTTCTCGCAAAACTACTGTATGGATCTGAAATTGTCAATATGATCATAAGCACATATTATTACTCCACCTACCATGAGACAGACGTGAGGACATTTTGAGAGCTATAATCATGCTTCCCTGAGAATGAGAACACCAATTTGTTTAATCTTCAAAAACGAAAGGCAAAAATCCCCACTGACAAACCCTCAGCTTTCTTTCAGGGGAAGGGCACAATTGTTTGGGTGCTACCCACAAGTTTATCTGTGCTGCCCATTCCACAAACACACAAGGCATACAGTTCTTCAAGCATGACTTGGTCAAAAATTATGGCAGCACTGTGTAGTTTTTCCACCTTAATATAATATTTCCAGTGTCACGGTGATGGTGCATCACCTTATAACAGGTTGAATGACACCTCTTTCATAGTCTGAGGGGGTCTTTATCACCTTCACTGGCACTATGTAACTTTGAGGTGGATGGCAGCAGCCCTTCCACAACAAAAACTACAAATGTACTGCCTTGACTGCTTAGTAGTTAACCAAGACAGTAAAATAATAGGGGACAAGCAGATGCAGCTTCAGGAAATATACAACCATTCAATAACAAAAAAAGCTCCCCTGATCTACAGCGACACCACCCACCCTCTCAATCCTGCGTTTGTTTTGTTGCCATCAGGAAGGAGGCTCAGAGTTACTCTAGTTAGGAGAGCAGCTTACAAAAGATCATTTGTGCCCTCTGCAGTGAAAATTTTAAACCAAACCATCTTGAATGAACTATGAGCTGTGTCTCAGGTCACCTATGTGTGTAGTGAAATTGTAGTGGATTATTTATTTATTTATGTATTTATGGACTTGTTTTGTGTTTTTATTGTTGTGAGCTTTACTGTTGTGTTTTGTTTTGGTTTGTTTGTTTTTTTACTGTTGTGGCTGGCGATCATGATGCCAAAGGCAACTTTCCACTGTGTTTTAAACCAATGGACAATAAAGGCTTCTATTCTATTTACGGTGTGCGTCACTTCCTCCTCCTTCCCGATTCATTAAAAAGATAGAAGTCAAGGCGAAAGCTTAAGTGTATGCAGACTAATCAGCATTAAAGACCTGTGGAGGGCAGCAATACACCTTAGATGTTTCTAGTCTGCTGGAAATTAAAAGAAGAGGAAGAAGAAGCAGAAGAAGAAGAAAGCTAAATGTAGAGTTATCTCTTATCCCAAAAAACAAGCACAATTGGTTTTCGAGCATATGCCCTCATGGCTGCAACACACAAGGCATGGCCACAACATCTTTCATTTGCAAGGCCGTATGTCCTTGAAGCTTGTAATCTTGTCTGTCATGGCCTTTTCCATGCCTCTGGCTCCTGAGGAGGACTCTGTAGTACTAGGCTGAGTACTTGACAAGGCACTGCTGGACAGCAGTGAGTGAGGGGACCTTGGATTTGTCATAGTGGGCCAGTTACTTTACACATAATCGACACACAGATGAGCCCTAAGTGCTTGAAAAGTGCTTTACATGGCTTGAATACTCGGTTCCGCTCATTTATAAAGTCTTACTTTAGCATTTTAACTCAAATTTGAATGTGGTCTTGTTAATAGTTTAAAAAACATGGCTGTTTTGTTTAATGTTAATACAGAAATATTAAATGATGGGTATCTTGCATCAACGTGGCCCCTTAGTGGCGTAAGATGCCCTTTCCTGCCAGCAAGGTTTGGTTGAACAACAACAACAACAACAACAACAACATATCACACAGTTAAAGGCAGATTTTCACTACAATTCCCGTTTTAAAAACGGCAGAAAACTATCACTCCTCTGGAGCCTGAAGAGCAGCCTGTTGCATTCTAAACAATGCAGGGTTTAGCACCGAGCTGAAGAGTCCCTTTGCAGTCATAACCAAGAACACACTAATTACATCCAGACACAAGCTATTAATCAGTCGTTTCTACCTCCAGGCAGCGCTGCAATCTGAAAGTGTCAATCTAAAGCAACAGCATCAATTCAACTGAGATGAAAGCCTGCTGGAAAAGCTAATTAATCTTAGTAATGGTGTGAGAACTGTGTTTTTGAGGTGTGTTGCACAGGATTTCATCAGTGTGCAGATATCATAGTCTTATTCCAAGAGGGACAACCATATCAGGGTCTCTACTCGCCTTCTGCTCCGGCGGCTGGTCGTAGCTGGCTGCACCTTCACTCCGCTGGAGGCCGATCAAACAGGTGGTGTGGGACAGTGTGTGGAACGCCAGAGAATATAAAGTAAAGGAATCCTATTAGAGAGACAGAGGCACAATCCTCCAGATGCTTCTTGATATGGAGTGTACATTGATTTGTTGTTTTTGATGCAATAAAGTGACTTTGATCCCAACCAAAGTGAATATAAAATATATTGATGTTTTGAGGTTTGCAGCTATGAATAATGTAAAATCTGTCTTTAACATGATTTTATCTGGTGTACTTGTGTGAATCCAAAGCAATATAAGAAGGTATTCAGTGCTCACAGGAGTCCAGGCCAAGTTTACGTGGATTAAAGAAAAGACGAAGAAGATGACAAAGAGGAAGAAGACAAAGACGAAGATGAAGAAGAAGATGAAAAAGGCATACCTTATTTGTCCCTCAGTGGATATAATTTCTTTACACTGTTGTTGAAACATGCTACACACACATTGGCTGAAATACACAAGTCCTACGACTGTGCAATAATGGAGGGATGTCAAAGTGATGGCTTTGGAAGCACTTCGGAGCAGTTTTGGGGTTAAATATCTTGCTCAAGGGCATGTCAGCATTGCCCAAGAAGTAAGCTGGAACATATCTAGCTACCAAACAAACTTCCAAAGATGGTTCAGTCGGGACTTAAACCTGCCACTCTTTAGTTCCCAACCCAAGCCCTACCAGCCTGAACTACTGCCAACTTGACTCTGATGCACAGTGTGATGCATTTTTGCAACATTTTTTATCTTGAGTGTGGGGCTTAGATTTAAAAAAAAAAAACACTTAAACTCACCATACGCTGCACCTCCATATATCTGGGTCACGATACGACACGTCATGATACAATATCAAAAAAGTAAAAAAGAAAAAATATTACTGTGTAATTACAACTTAGTTTTTATTTAAGTTGCACACAGGAAAACACAAGGCCTAACAGGCCAAACACAAACAATAACACTGTCTCTCACCCTAGAGAAGTTAGAGAGAGTGTATGCTAACGAGCGGTAGGCTCGTTTTCGCCGGGGTCATCTTCACATTTTTATGGTGACACTGAAGGTTGTGGTTCATGTTTGTTGTGTTGGAGGCGGTGTACAGAATGCCAGCATAGAAAGCCAAAATACTGCCTGACAGATGACTTGTATCCAGGCGGGGTGTCCTCAATTTCAACCTCATTCGACTCCATCATTCGGCTTTTTGGAGGTAAGGTAGTTGGTTCTAATGTTTGTTGTCGCCACTTCTGGTCACATGCGCTGTTACCGGATGTGACGACTTTATTTTGAGATCCATTTGTTTCAAACTCGATGCGTTTCGTCACGTACTGTATCGCAATATTTCGCCAAACGATATTTCACCCCATCCCTAGTTGGAACCAAAAACTAGTTCTAAGAAGTATGAATTTGAAAATGCATGTAGGTTTTAGTTCCTCATTTTTGTTCCTAACAGTTTCAGCAATCTTTCTGGATGAAACAAAAACTGGCATTCATTAAAGTTTATTATATCTCTGGGGACCTGCTGTGTCTCCATAGCATCATGTTATTTTGGCACAGCACGTAAATAAGGTTATGAGAAGAGGATCACAGCAGCTGAAAGTTTGTAATCACCGCACTGAGAAGAAAATGACAGCCTGGGGCACAGCCATAAATATTGGACCCCATGGAAATATATCTATAATAATATACAGACCACAGATAATGAAATCCCTAAATTCCTTGCAGTTGTAGGTTGAGAAACATTCTTAAACTTTTGAACTATTTCTACATGCAGTTGTTCACCCTTGCTTGTAAAATATGGTTTTACCATTGCAGCTCCAGGCTCTTTTTTTTTTTTTGGCTTCTTTCAGTCTGCCTGGATATGTATTGGACTAGTACATATAAAATACTAACCCTCTCAAGCAGAATCAAATTAACAATATTATTTTTTCTAGGAAAACATCGGCTACTCGAATACTTAGAATATAATGATTTCAGATTGGAGTTATATAAGTTTTATCACCATGGAGGCAAAACAAAAAATCAAAACAAAATTTGAATCTCAAAACATTTCCGATTGATAATAACAGACCTTATCACACCTGAAAATGGCTCTGTCAAGCCTTGGCTGTTAAGGGAACAAAATTTAATAATTAAGCAAAGAAACTTAGAGCAGAAGCTATCAACATATTTACACTTCATTCTCAGCTTTTTGCTACATTGAGTAAATTGTGCCACTTTTGGCATGTTAATAAAGGCCACATAACATTATGAACACTTCAGTTTTTAGTATTTTCTCTTGCTTCTCTTGTCTTATGTTGATCTTAAACTGCTCCTGATTGGAAACTATTGTCATGAAAAGAAAAAAAAACAAAACGCGGGGCACAAATCATTGGTCAAAACGGAGGGGTGACAACACAACAATTACAACTTTATCAGTGTGGATCAACAAATAAAAAATGTCTGGGAAATCGCTGCACTTTAAAGTTGGATGAAAACAAGATGTGAAATGGATCGATTAAACCTACATATCTCCCACTGACAAGCAAGTGAGCCTTCCAAAACAGTTCTCAAAAATGCATGTGACTGAGGAAGAGCAGCATTCCTAGCATGGAATCTGATTGTTTCAGTCAAGATTAAGTTTATAAATTCCAAGTTTATCCACATTTATCCCCATAAATTCCTGTCAATTCCCCTCGAAAGTTTTAGCCTTAAAAAAAATCTAAAAATTCTTGCAACCCTAGATTTTCCCAATAACTTCCTGATATGAAAGATATTTATGTTTTAGCTTTGTGGTTTAAAGGGAGAATTGAGCTTTTTAAGAGAGTCAAAGCTGAACGGGAACATTGGTCACAGATTCAAACTAAACCTCAGGGATTAGATAAAAATACACACAACAAGCAGATGAGGTCAACACTGCTAATTGGCATGTAGCAAAGCAGCCTCTTTACTCGTGTACTTGGTATAAAAAAGCTTTGTTATAAAGATTCTCAGATAAGAGTTAAAACTTAGTATAACAGCCCCTTTGAGAACACAGAAAATAACAATAATTCCCACTAACAAGCAGCCAGTCTCTGATCTAACACCAGTCCTCCTCTGTGGCATGGATGTCTTTGGTCCAAAAACTCTTCAAATCATATCAGTGAGCCAAAACACTGCACATGTTTGTCCACTACAGCAAATATGGACACTCTGGTTTAATTTAGGTCCAGTTCTGAAAAACTGCCTCTGTGCAGGAAACACTCAGAGGTACATAAGCCAGGGGCTGAAAATAGTCACTAACAAGAACACCGATGACTCCCTGAGAAATGCTTGGAAACATTACAGTGTCGAAGAGCACCATTGTCCTGCACTTTAAGATTGTAAAGGACCAGTCACTTTTCATATCAACCCCTTTGGCCAAAACTGTCTCCACTTTGTTACTAGACCTGCATGATTGAGTTTTAGAGCAGAATGATCTGGGATGCTAAAGTGGCAGGGCTTATATTTTTCTTTCACCTTTCTTTTTGATTTATTAGAAAGTAGGATCACTGGACCATTATGACTCTAAAAAGACGAATATCAGCCATTTTCTGTTCGTGAATTTGTAAACACGAAAGAAGATGGTGTCCTTATCTGATGTTTGATGCTTTTAATAAATATATGTTTTAGGGGCATCAGATGTTTACACTCTCTGTGTTTGTGGGATTTTCTACTGCACAACAAGACCTTTAATATATTGCATTGGGAAAATGTTGTCTGGTCTTATGAGTCTTGATTTCTACTGCAACATTCAGATGAAAGGGTCGGAATTTGGTAAATAACACTCAGGCAAAGGTCTGCCTTGTATACACACGTCAGGCTGCTGCTGGTGATAAAAAGGAGTGGGGGGTATTTATTATTTCCAAAATGTGCCAAGATAATATCCCCCAAAACCATTAGACTAACACTACCAGCCTGAAGTATTGACACAAGCCAGGACACAGCCATGTTTCTATATTGTTTGCACAAATATCTGCCCCTACAATATAAGTGCTGCAGCAGAAATTGACTAATCATACCAGGCAACATTTTGCCATTCCTCTACTGTCCAATTATGGTGAATCTGTGTGAACTATAGCCTCAGTTTCCTGTTCTCAGCTTCACCAGCATCAATATTGGGTGTGTTGTGTGTTCAGAAATGGTTTTCTTCATACCTTGGTTGGACCAATTAGTTATTTCAGTCACTGCTGTCTTTCTATCATCTTGACTGGTGAATGTTTTTTCATATATAACGTCTAACACAATGGGCCCTAATTTCGTGGTGCAGTGTTAATAACTGCCGGCGCACCGCCGTGCGCTGCCAATTTGACAATTTGGTAGACCGTCTGTGCAGAGATGGGTGTGACGGTGCACCAGAGGGAGGTGATGGCGCACCAAGAGGAGGTGCCGACAGATTCAGGTTGGCGCAGTGACAATTTTGTGCCAAAAAACTCTGCGGAGGGTGCGCTGAAAGCTCGCCAGCTCAAACCTGCTCTATTCTTGGCGCAGGTGAAGCGCACCCTCCGTAGCTGTAATTTAGTGACAGGCGCACATGTGCGTACACGTCAACAAAGCCTCAGAGGCAGGTTTCCAGAGTGTCAGGCACATTTTAATGCAATAAGCAATCACAGCAATCACTGTTTAATGTAACCATCTGAAACAGCATATACATTTGTATCTATATTAATTGTCCCGTCACATCTGATGTCAGATTAAAGCCATTTATCATAATGGAAACTTAACCTGACGGCAGCTGAAAGTTTGATGCACATCTTACAAGTCAACAATAAACAGCCTTAACATCTGATACTGAGGATATATCTGGCTTCTCTCATTTCAAGAATTTCAAAGAAAAGATAGAGAAAAAAGATGGAGAAAAAAGAGA
This sequence comes from Scarus forsteni, assembly GCA_036419115.1. Lineage (NCBI taxonomy): Eukaryota > Metazoa > Chordata > Actinopteri > Labriformes > Labridae > Scarus > Scarus forsteni. The sequence goes on from JAZDUH010000182.1 coordinate 22,060,707, forward strand.
AAATAAATGTATGTCACTAAGGATTTACCAGTAATTTCCCATATTCCTCTGTTTTAGTCTTTATTTTTAACATGATTTAAAAAGATGGAGTACATTATTGCAAAGAGGATGAGGCGAAGACACCCGGAGAGTATACAGCACATCACCAAAGGTTCTGCTATTTGGTGATGACAGACCAGGATAAGCCTGCTGCTGTGTAACTGTCTCTTTATTTTGTACTCCTATTAATGACAAAGTAGCAGATTACATCTGTCCCGGGAACTGGCCCACACGTGGCCTCCGATGTGTGTCCTGATGGCCAGTCCATTCTCCCAGTTGCTGAAGGGACAGCGGCTCTGTCAGACCAATCAGTCGCTGCGCCTCGGCCGCAGCGCATTTAAAAGCAAGGAGAGGCACTCATTTGATTGGTAAAGACAGCACTCGGCTGTGTTAAACCCAGTCACACCTTTTCTCCTCCCTCTCTGGCACTTGTGCAGAGGAGCAGGGATGTGGGCATGGGTGCGCTTCTCTGGGCCTGCAGTGCGCCTCTCTGCGCACTGCAGGAAACTTGCAAAGTGCGCTGGACACACCCCGTCTGTGCAGGTGATGTGTTTTATATTTGAGGTCAGTGTTTTTCCAGGCAAAAATCATGTGCATTGCAATTGAGTGCATGTTACAATCGTGAAATTACAGTAATTCTGTGAGACTGCTATATCTGTGTCAATTTGGCGCTTTGCCCACATACACAAAAGCAGAGATGCTCACTTGTAGTGCTCCTGTCTCCTGCTGAGTCTGTGTGCCTCCCTCTCTCCAGTATCATGCCTCTGTTACTACCTCTGGAGAAGGAACAAAGAGGGTCAACTGGTTCCTATATTCCATCTCCAGGCCGTTCCAGCAGAGGCAAAATGTGACAGAGGTGACTTGGAATGGCAGTATGGGTTGGGCTTAAAGAGGCTGGAAATAAGTACCGTTCCTGCTTAGAACTTCCACAATCAGCAGATGGGCAGGGTCTGGCGGGAGAGCCAACACCAGAGCCGTACCACCACCACAATGACATGTAAATAATTGCAATCAACTAAATTTAAATAACTGCTCTGAATTGTCAAAATACTGTTTTAAAATTTTGAATAACACTGTTATTAAGCCGACTGAAGTACTTACATCCATTGATTATTTATGATTTAGAATATTCAAATCATTCAACAGCCCAAATTGCAACATAGTTTTAGTTGATTTAGATTCATAAAAATTGACTGAAAATCAAACAGAAAGTCTTGTAAAGCTTTTCAGATCTATGAATAAAGTCAAATCAGAGCTCTTTTCACTCTGCAAAGATCTCACACTGCGCGTAAATACTCCACTTCTCCACAACTCAATCATTTTCATCCTCCTCTTCCTCCTTCCCCTTCCATCAACATCCATCATCAGCTGTCCAATCAGCAGCCACTCTCTCTCCTCAGCAGCTTGTTTCCGAACATGCTGATCCATGCACAGGTAATGAGGCACAAACGGACAACAGGTCACTGTGGCGACGGAGCTGTGGGAGGTGAAACAAGCAGAAAAAAAGCCTGCAGAGTCTGAAACAACGTGTCGCCCAGATTGACCCCTTGGCCTGATGTGTTATAATCTCAGAGAGCTCGAGCTCACCTCGTGGCTCACCTGGCAGAGCAATACTCTTTTCTCTTTCTCTCTGCCCTCCGCTAATCCCTCGATGCCCCCCTCCCTCCTATCCACCCCCCTCTAATCTCACTCCCTCCTTTTTCCCTTGTTCTCGTCCTACAGAGCCGCTCATTTCATCCTCGCAATTCAATTTCATTTGCTATAGAAGTAAAGGACAGGAAATGCTTATCTTGCCAGAACATGTATATAAGAAATAAATGAGAAACATAAAACAACAGGGCGTAAATATGAGACAGGACTTAAGTTGGTAAGCCAGCAGTTTCATCCAGCCAATATATAGGTTCTGCGACAAAGAAGGCGTATTTGTATGCAGGGACGATGTTAGTAATTTGGTGGAACGAGGCAAAACCAATCTAAGGCCCCTCCTGCATAATTAGGTTAACAATCATAGATGCTAAACAAAGTATTCCAAGGCTATTGGCAGAACGTCACTGATAAAAAGCAAATGTAGCATTCACTGGCAATATAAAGCAGAGGGCGGCTAATGTTAACTGTCTACTTCAGTCCTCTCGACAGGCTTACTTCAAACCTGGGTGGAATATGCTTACATGTAACTCCTGTTAGTATGCTTTCATGGACTGTTACCCTCATGAGCCAGTAAATTAAATTGAATGGTCCATCTGGTGTGTCAGGTTAAAAGTGTTGCAAGAATTTGTCTTCAAACAGCAAAATAATACAATTAAAGTTCAGCTTGACAGGACAAATGGATTAATTACATTAAATGACGACAAAATATTCAAGAATAGATTGTTTCACTTCAACTGCTGTTGAAAATTGCACGTAATTCTCCTAATGCTGTAAAATTGCTAAGATTATTTGCCAATTTTGAAGAATGCACAATCACAAATAAGCCAACACCCTCTCTCCTTTCAAACTTAAATCTGCTATAACAAAACATTATGTGCAACTAAGACAGTGTTCATGAATAAGTACTAATAGTAAATTTGTGTGAAACATTTGAGGAACGAGGACAGTTCCTTAACAGCTACAAGGGCTGTCACCATTTATCTGACATTCAAATATCCAGTCCAACATTGGGGAAAAAAGTTGCACTCAAACTGTAAATAAACTTTCAAATATAAAATAAAGAGATCAACAGCACACTGGGGCACATGGAGCAGTGATCCATTTGATTCAGCAGAAGAAGCTCTCCATTCAACCGGTGCTCTCCTGACCTCAATTACAGCGCCATCGAGTCTGCTGGAAACAAACGGATGAAGAAGAAGGACAGGCCAAGTCCCTCTGAATGGACAATAACAACATGTGGAAGCACTTTGGGCTCCACTATGTGTCGATAACGTGCAAAGCAACAGGCACACTATGACAAATCTGTAGATCCATTTGTTGGACTTTTACTCACTGCTGTGGTGCTTTGTTAGGTGCTCAGCTCAGAGCTTATGCATCCTCCTCAGTAGACCCCCCCAACCAGCAGCCTGGAAAATGGCCGTCATGGACAAGATTGGAAGATTAACATGAGGGGACAATAATTATCAGTACAAACATATTTGTGAAATTCGGACCATGTCAAAAGTTACATTGTATAATTTAGTACTTTTGTAGGGATGAAATTAGATTTTCTCTTCTTTAATAGAAATGAACAGCGCAAATGTGTTTGTATATTTTGAACAACTACATGTTTCGAACTTAAACTAACTGAATAATTTTAACCATTGGAGAAAGAGTACTATCTGAATTGAACAAATAGGTTAGCAACATGTAATTAAAGCAGGAAGAAGATGATCCCCATTCAACAATGCAGCTAAAAAAATATCAAACAATTCTCCTGATACTGTCCAAACTATCCAGATACACCTTACTGTGTGTTTGGACTCACAATATCCCTTCTAAATGTCATTGTGCTGCAAAGTACAATGACAATAAAAGTTTTCAGTTTAATATGTTGAATGTTTTGTCGACTATATGCTGTTCACTATTGTTGTTGTCTATGAGGTGCAATGCTGTTTCCTTGAAATGTACAGTTAGTGGAGATGAATTTCCCAATGGGGACCAATAAATCTACGTTTAAATAAAAATATAAATTGGCATCATTTGAACTACCTTTTGGTAGTTATATTTGTTATATTTGATGCTGCCCTACAATAACTACGGTATCATGGGGGCATCTCAGAGCACAAGGCCCTTGGTAATGGTACAACTGCTTATGCTCATTTGTGTGGTGATAGCTTAATACGAGTCCTTCGGCTGTATTAAACAATGAGACTCTCTCCATCCAGCTTTATCAGACACACGGTGGATATGCAAATGACTTCTTTTAAAGGAGCTTATTCTGCCAAAAAATTCAACATGCTGATCTAAGTCTAGTTTTAATCTTGGAGCAGGTCTCCCCGTCTCTCATGAGACAGTGCCAGGCAGCCTTTTAAATGCACTTCACCGCCCACACTCACACACAATATGCTTCAAAGCCTCCCCCCCCTCCGAGCCTGCTTCCAAATGCCAAATGGTGTCTTAATAAATACAAACACAAGTGCATTAACACACACGTAATTACATGCAGCCCACTTCCGTTGAATATTTGCTGGAATCCTCCCACGTTTACGCATTCATTGACTATAAAGCAAGCCAGAGATACATGTGTCAGACTGCACATTCTGCCAGATCAGACTTATTGTTAACCTACTAGGATGTGCAGAGAATAATCCTGAACACTCTTTCACTTTGACAGTCTCTGCGCTTTTTTCTTCAGCTATATATACTCACAAATATCCCTTACTGCAGGGGCGAACAATGGCTGAAACGGCCTGAAAATGTTAGATTTTTCTGTTTGGGCCAAAAGCTAATGATGTACCTCCCTTAAGTCATACTGCAGTAAATCTAGACCAATCATAATTTTATAATTTTTGTGAGTTTAACTGTGGGTAAGACACATACGGGCCCCTTTATTAGAAACACCTGTTATACTGCTCATAAATGCAAAAACATGATCAACCTGGCACATAGATATCATGAAGTTGTAGATATCATCAAGTTGTTCAGTTTTGTTACACAGACAAAATGATTGCCTCAAGTTTTTTTCAACACACTGTCTGGTAAACAAACTAGGATTTCAGAGCAACAACAAATGTGCTTCAGGCCTTTTGGGGGGCACGACTTTTGTTCTGGTTTTGTTTGTGTATTTACATCATCACTAATTTTGCACCACTTTTGTGTCTATATTTTTTTAGGCAGGTGCAATTTGTTTGCTATGCTGGATATTAAAATTCCAAACACTTGCGCCCTCCACTCCAGTCCTGTCATTCTTCCGGATGCATCATCCACCCAGCCCTCGACCCCTCCCAGTGCCCGCAGCCCATCCTGCATCTGAAGCTAATGGTAGGCCAGAGAGACGGAGAGAAAAGGAGCAGGAACCACAGGTATGAGCTTTGAAATGGTAAGAAGCTCTGGTTATAGTGCGGGGCAGATGAAAGTGAGGAGATCCACATGCTGAAGGGGGAGATATGGGAGGAAGGAGGACATGGACATGGAAGATCAGATGAGGGGAGCTGGTTTGGTTTTTGGTGGTCAACACCCTCACTTTGACTGTCTGCCACCATTACATGAATAGATCTTCTCCCTTTCTCTGTCTGCCTCCTTCCCCTTATCTCATGCTCTCTATCACTGCTTTGATAGAGGACAAAAACACAAAAGAGGTTCATGTAGAGGGCAGAATAGAGGGTGAGAAATATGTGGAAATTCATGCAGGAATCTATTTTTGCACCCTTATGCAGGTTTTTATATGCATCATATATCATTGGAGCAAGACATAAAGCCCACATCTTTACTAACACTGCATTGCTACATTTTGCAACTCTCACCGTCCAAACCTCCCATGGGAATGATGCAGGTTTTATCTTGTTGTTCCTCATTAAGTTTCTAAAACCACATAATTTTATAATGATGTTTGGCTTACATATTGATTTAAGGTAGAACTTATGGTTTTAAATATCTTATATGTCTCTGCTCTAAAGGTGTACAACCAACTACTGGCCTAGAGCGCAAGCTGCCTGTGGGATCGTTGTGGTTCAGTGAACAAACTGTCCTTCAAGCAGAAAGTGGGGTCAAACAACAGCTCCTAGTCAGATGTCAATGTGTCCTTGGGCAAGAAACTTAACCCAGAGCTTGACAGCACTACATATGCAGTGAGCACATCATTTGCCTCTGAAGCCTGTTATTGCATTTAAAGAAAGAAAATATCAGGAGCCTGAGGCCATTAAGAGATCATTTTCTTCCTGAACCCAGGTTCATATATTTTTGATGACAGCTAGAGAACATCCACAATGCTATATAATTCATCTTGGTGCTTCTTCATTCGTCCACTTGAGAAATGGCTGGAGCTTTTCCTTGGTTAATACATCAGCTCCCAAATCGATAGAAAACAAATTTGACAACAAAACTTCACCCGAACATGGCCCAGAGTTTAAATCTAGGACCTTCAGAGTTGGCAGGACCTGTCAGGGGCTCATCAGGGAATAGCCAAGATCCCATAAAGGAAAATGCCGGAGTTTTAAGTGGTTACATCTATAGCCCACTGCCCACTGCAGGAGTACATGTATTGTACTTTCCTCCATTAGATGCACAGATGATCCAAGTGTTGTATCTCGACCGCTTGTGATGTGCAGAAGACAGAAGGAGGCTTCTTGACACTCGCTTGCTTCAGAATAATGCATTGATTACAAAAAGCAACACCAGAATCGTACAGGCGCTGTAAGATACCTGGGGGGGACTGCCGATGATGTCCTTTACCTCGACTTCAGTTTGATCACAGTTTATATAGGATTAGGAGTTGCATACATAGTTACATCTGGACAGCAATAAAACTAGCCTTGGCTGTCACTTAAGCTATACATGACCTCAACAGGACATCTGCGTTCCAAGTGTAAAGAGTCATCTGCAGCCCTCACATGTACACATTTCTAAAGAATGTATGCTTTTGCCTTTTATGGATACACGCCAGACTCTTCACTAGTACCCTGGACTAGTGTTATGCTCAACACCACACCATACAAGACCAAGACTTGCCCGAGACCAGAATGCACCGAGACCAATTCAAGACCAAGACTTTTGGGAGTCGAGACCGAGTCGAGACTAAGACCAAGACAAGCCGAGGCCAAGAAAAGACAGAGACCATCAAAATCAATTTTGAAAACAATTACAAGGTTAACCAGTTAAAGGGGGTGTCCCTCAGTCACAACACTGGGAGGGCTGCAGTCATCACAGGGAGAACTAACACATGAACTGAAGCCTTTTGTTGTTTTAACAAGTGTTCCTCCTTATTCACATTAATAAAGTTGAAGAACAGCAGATCAGTGCTGGTCTTGAGCCGTCTTGACGGAAAATCCCAAGTCCGGCCAGTCCAAGACCGAGACAAGACAGAGTAAAAATGCTCTAGAGACTGAGACAAGACCAAGACCTTCAAAATGTGGTCTTGAGACCAAGACCGGTCTCGGAAAACACAACACTACCCTGGACTACTGAGGCCGTACATTTTAGCCCGTGGACGACATGAGGTGAAGTTGAAATGGATTGTTAAAAAAAAAAAAAAATTAACACTTCATATAGTTCTACTTAAAAATAAAGCTGACAAAAATTATGCTTTTAATTGAAATATTTTATAGGGCGTTTGCCCATAAAAAAATTAAATGTTTTTCTGTTTCTGTTTGGATATGAAACAGTTAATTTAAATTACGCCAAATTTCTAGTTAATACCCATAAATGATCTTACATTCAATAATCCCCATAATTCCCATTGAAAGTTTCAAAAGTGAAATAATTCCAAATTTCCCCAGGTTAACTTTCCAGCCCTTTGCAACCCTTTTCACAAGCATGAATGCTCATAAAAACATTTGTAGGTACAACGTGGCTTCGACAAAGGAGTATGAACCAGGCTTTTGTCCATGCCTACGTAGCAGTTATGCACTACTTTGGATTGAAAGGTCATCAGCATAAAACACATTTTCTGAATTCATTTGATTTCTAAATTTACAAAACAGTGGAAACTGCTACAATTCGTAAATTTGCACTCAATTTTACAGTAAAAGAAATGCCAAATATAAAAATCTGTGTTTGAAATGCAATCAGTCTTGAGCAAAGATCAAACGTTTGATTTATTGATAATCCTAACATATATATAAGTATTGTATAGAGAGTTGATCTCCTTTCAACTCTGATGAAAGGTTGGTTACTGGTATATCCAAATTTTAACTTTCTTATGATAAATTCCCTTCTGTCATGCCAGCGGCTTGATTATACTTGAGGCTTTTGTCAAGCCAGTGGTTTTGTCACACCAGAGTTTTTGTCCTGCTACGGGCTGTTGTCACGCCAGGGGATTTTGTCATGCAAGGAAATGCTGTCACGCCTGGAGCTTGCTCCTCAGGCTGCAGCTGGAAAATACAGCTCTATTTGGCTAAAGTCAGGGAGGATTTCAGTTTCATGTGTATGTTGAGTGTGGAGAGTATTTAAGTTAAAGTGAGCCAAAGTTCTTAAATTTCTTATTAAGAAACTCTGAATAAATCCCCGCTCACCTGGTGGAGACAGCTGGGCCAGGCTGCAGCGTTACATCAAAGAGCTGCTCACAGCAAACACGGAAGGGAAGCTGGGGGGAAAATAAAAGCTTAACATGAGGGTGGGGAGCGGGAGAAAAAAGCTTAAAAGAGAAGAAGAAGCAAGTTGTGTGTAGAAAACATGAATAATAGATCGCTAGAACAAAAATCATGCAGATGAGGACAAATAGTAGATGCCCGTCAGCTGCATTAAAACAGACGATACTCAGAAAAACAAAAGGGAATATTAGCGGATGGGTCTGCACGTGCACTAGCTTTAATGCACACAGAAAGTGAGGAAGCGCCTACTGATGTGTCTGACAGTAATGAGGCAGAGTGCTGGATTTGAGATGTTGCTTTGCCTGCAAGCATCAGACAGGCGAGCAGAGCATGTCAAATCAGCCTTATGTGGGACAAAATCATTATGTCACCACACACTAATCTGGCAGACACAAACAACCCTCAGTCTTTTGGCAAAACTTGGGTCAGTGGCAGATGGGGGGGGAAGGCTGGATGCTTGGGAGAAGCTGCAGGCCACACAAACAGACTATCTGAAGCGCTAACCTCATTTAGAACCAGTTTCTGTCAGGCTCCCCAAGGGTGCAACCCGAGTTCTGAGCGTGAGTAAATCCAGGCCAGGCCAGGGGAGACCCAAAGCCTCTGTGAGTGTGGTCACTGGAGGGGAGGTGATCTGCAGTCTTCAAATCAACCATTAAAGGTACACAGATTCCAGCAGAAATCAAAAATACTGAAATAATGTAAGAGCACATGGAAATAAAAGCACAGCCTGCAGCTCTGAGGCAGCTCCTTTGGTGCAGAGACTGAAACGGAGGAAAAGAAAACATCCCGAAGGCGAAATCCTGCTGCACAAGAAGGCTCGCTCTTGTTCTCTGCTTCTGCTCAAGTTGTCATAATCTTTTAAAATATTTCGCCCAATGAACTTTGCAATTCTTCAAGTACTTAGATGCTCTCCTCCTGTTGGAATTCTCTGACAGGCGGAAAAAGCTGTGGTGAGTCATAACAAATGTTACACTTCAGAACAAGATGACTGCTGAGTAAAAACAGACTTGAAGGAGCAACTTGTTGTCTCAATTTTTTAAAGAGTGGTGAAGTGCGACTTAAGTGGCTTTTGTTTGAAGAAAAGACTCCAATCTGTTTCTGAAATACTCAGACACAAAGTAAACTTATCAATTTATTTCTCTTCTGGTTCGTTTTAGTTCACGTTGAGTACCTCTCTGTGCGCTGCAGATTTAATGAAAGAGCAATTCAGCAGAAAATAAATGGAAAACTAGAATCGATGTGTGTTTTCCAGTTTGGGTCTGCATGACCGAGCGCCAGTTTCACAATTTAAGTATGAAAAAGGGTAAACTTGATATTGGGCTTTCAAAAGAAAGACTTTGTAAATGCAACATCCAAAGAAAGTATCAGGGGAAATGTGCACCCTCACTGAGAAATGATCTGGTAAGTTTTTAGGGGTCCTAGGTAAAGGTGCAACATGGCTTTCAATTTACTTGTTATGCAGTATCTCAAGACAAACACAAACAATTACAAAATGTCCACTTTCAGACAAATGTAAATAGAGAGGTGCAGGGAGGAAGAATTTTTGTTGGTTAATGCAAGAGTAAGTATCATGCTAGTCTCCTTGAGTGCAAGCATTTTAAAAGCGCCTAGGATTCTTCACTGTGATTCAAATTGTTGCTGATAATAAGGACTGTAGCATGAGGACAACAACATGCCAGTGAGCACCTTTGTCATTGTACTGTATATGCATTTAGTGTCTCTGGCTCACTTTTGTACGGTGTTTGTCTCTAAATTAATGTATAATCTGGGTAGACTGTAATAAGTGGACTGCCAGTTGGAATTTACCATTTGTACATGATGTCATCAACAATGTTGCCGTTCAGCATGTTACTTAATGAAGATCTATGCTAAATATTAATTCATTCATGCATTCATTTTCTATACCCCTTTATCCCTTTTAGAGTGGGGAGTGGGGGGTGGGGGGGCTGGAGCCTATCCCAGCTGTCACTGGGCGAGAGGCAGGGTACACCCTGAACCGGTCGCCAGTCGATCGCAGGGCCACATAGAGAGACAGACAACTATTCACCAGTGGTGTAAAAAGTCCTTGAAACCCATACTTGAGTAAAAGTAAAGATATCTTAGATAAAATACACTCAACTAAAAGTGAAAGTCACTCATTAAAAAATCACTTCAGTAAAAGTCTTAAAGAAGCTACTATTAAATGTACTTAAGTATTAAAAGTAAAAGTACAAACAAAGAGAACAGGTACAAATAGTTGTTGCTCTCCCAAGCTTTATTAAGTTTAACCCTTCACACCTCCCTCAGCTCCCTTCACCTCTTACTCCCTCTCTCCATTACGTAAAATCCACAAACTTGCGGTTCATCTATAGCAGAAGTTGATTTTCAAAATTGCATGAGTTCAGTCGTGCTCTTCGCGGGCTGAATACAAGTCCTGCAATGCTAAACAGTCGTTCACAGGCTGCAGAGGCAGGCAGAGGTGTGTTCAGCTTGACAGACAACTTGCAGATGGCAGGGAACCATTTCAGTAGGTCCATATGATCTGCTGAACAGGACAGGTATCCACGGATGTTCATCTAACTCTGAATCCCCGCAATTGCTAGTACACGAGGCTGCTTCCATCACGCTGTCGGTTGCTGTCGACACTGACGATCATACGCAGGCTGCGTGCGTGGTCTCGCTGAGATGAGTCGAGAGAGTCAGATATTCGCGCAAGAGCACAAACAGTCGGTACAATCCTCTTCAAAATAAAATGTGAAAATAAGTGTCATTTATATTCACATTTTATTATGTAGCGAGTATCTAGGTTGACAATTTAAATGTAACGGAGTAAAAGTATCATTTTTTTAATTTTTAATGTAGTGAAGTAAAAGTGAAAGTTGCAAAAAACATATAAACTCAAGTAAAGTATAGATACTCCCAAAACATACTTAAGTACTGTAACTAAGTACTATTACTTCGTTCCTTTACACCACTGCTATTCACGTTCATACCTAAGGGCAATTTAGAGTAACCCATTAACCTAATGAGCGTGTTTTTGGTATGTGGTAGGAAGCCAAAGTGCCTGGAGAGAACCCATGCATGCACAGGAAGAACATGCAAACTTCACACAGAAAGACCCCTGTCCAACTTGGGAATCCAACCGGGTACCTTCTTGCTGTGAGGCACGTGCACGACCTGCTGCGCCACCATGCCGCCCTGTGTTAAATATAAAATGCAAAGTATAAATAAATATAAATGTCCCCTATGAAGGTTAACTTCCCCATCTTACTGCATCGTAATCATTTACTGCTCTGTATTGGACTATTCCAACCAAGTTTTAAATGTCACTTTCATAGTCTGCAAGTCATTTTGAAGCTTGAACAATCATTTGTAACAGCAATCATTGCAATCGTCAAGTTAAATTATCCTTAAAAATGGCTGTGTCTTTAGTAAAAAAGAGTCAGTATAGACCAAATACTTACTTCAAAGTTTATCTTTCATTTGGCCCCTCTGGTATATCCATTATTTTTTTTAAAAGTATCTCAAAATCAATTGGTTTTGGAGCATAACAAAGACATTTGGTTCTTAGCGTTTCTGCCCATTAACTCCATTTTCCATGCCTTTGGTGGAGGGCTGCCAAGGAGGACTCAGATACACTGGACAGGGGTGGGCAAAAGTCCAACAATTACACCCACAAATTTGTCAGGGGACCTGACCTATGGGCCTGTTGCTTTACCCATGATCAACACAAAGTGGAGCCCAAAGTGCTTCCACACAGTGCTCCTCACATGTTTCATTGTTGTTATTGTCCACTCAGAGTGGTTTTACCAGTCCCCCATTTTCTCAAAGTGTCTTAATCATCTGTTTGTTTTCGACAGAGTACATACAGCTGTTGTTGAGGTCAAGAGAGCACTGGTCAAACATGTTATGCCGGGAGTGTTGGTGGTTACTGCTCCAGGTGCCCTTATGGGTACACCTGCATCAAAAGGTAATGTAGATCTCATGTCCACCTCCAGGTTTCCACTGTTTATTATTCAGACCTCTAAGGGCCCTAATTTTGTGGTGCAGCACAAGGTGGCAAAGGGTGGCATAGCTTGGTGAAGCCTTCGCAGTGACAATTTTGTCCGGCCCACCGCCGTGTGCAGCCAATTTGGTAATTTGGTAGACCGGCTACGCCAAGATGGGTGTGACGGTGCACCAGGGTGAGGTGTTGACAGATTCAGGTTGGCGCGGGCACAATTTCTGACAAAAAAGTGGGCGGAAAGTGCGCTGAAATCTCGCCAGCTCCAACCTGGTCTATTCTCGAGGCAGAAGCACACCATAGCTGTAATTTGGTGACAGGCGCACATGTGCACACATGTAACCAAAGCCTCAGAGGCAGGTATCCAGAGTGTCAGTGCGTTCTTTTTTGCATGTTGCATGCTAGGACTGGACAATTAATCAGATTTTGATCATGATTTCAATTTTGCCATCTGACAATCACAAAAACATTATGTTACAACCCTGGCTCAGGGGAAGCAACATAAGGAGTCAAAGAAACAATTAATCAACTAAGAAAAGTTTTATTAACAAACAAAATTGATAAAATAATCATTAAACAGAGGAATAGGTCAGTCAGGCCTGGCTGGATCCTGGATCCTCTGGCTCCTGGCTGCAGTGTGAGAGAGAGTGGGCGGAGCCACACACAGGCTTTTGTAAGGTAGCCTGCAGCTGCCAATAATCAGGAGCTTGAGCAGGTATGGAAGCCAGAAGGTGCCTCAAATAGAGAGAAACAAAAATCAGCTTCACACATAACACCTCCTCCCATAAACAGGTTGCTCTCCTGCAACCTATAAAATAGGTAAATGCTTTACAAAAAAACTTTTTTTCAACACAGATTAAATTTACATTATCACTCACGACCTTGAAAGAGCATCGGCAATCACGTTGTCCTTTCCTCTGATGTGCTGGATGTTGAGATTGAACCCCTGCAGGAACAGACTCCACCGCATCAGGCGATTGTTGGAATTTTTCATCCTGCTGAGCGAGACCAGGGGGTTATGGTCTGTGTAGACCACTAGGGGTAGACTGGAGGACACATACACATCAAAATGACCCAGAGCCAGAATAAGGGCTAAAGCCTCCTTCTCAATAGTTGAGTAGCGCCTCTGATGCATGTTGAATTTCTTTGAAAAATAACCCAAAGGATGCTCAACACCTGATGAGTTCTCCTGCAACAGCACAGCACCAACACCAACATCACTGGCATCAACAGCCAACTTAAAAGGACGATCAAAGTCTGGGGCAGCAAGGACTGGAGCACTACCTAGTAAGGCCTTCAGGTTCTCAAAAGCAAGGTGACAAACGTCTGTCCAAACAAATGGGACTTTGGGACTGAGCAGGTTTGTTAAAGGGGCAGCAACAGTTGCAAAATTTTTACAGAAACTCCTGTAGTAGCCAGCCATACCAAGGAATCGTTTCAGCTCAGGACGTGAACTTGGAACACCAAAGCATACAATGGCTTCAACTTTGGCACTGATGGGGCAAACTTTTCCACATCCAACAACCTTTCCTAGGTAGGTGACTGTGGCCTGTCCAAATTGACATTTGGCAAGGTTCAGAGTCAGATTTGCCGCAACTAGTCTGCTGAACACTTCCTCCAGCTGAGCCAAGTGTTGAGGCCATGATGGACTATAGATGACTACATCATCTAGATAGGCTTCACAGTTGGACACACCTCTCAACACTTTGTTCACCAGACGCTGAAAAGTAGCTGGTGCATTTCGCATACCAAAAGCCATGACAATGTACTGGCAAAAATCATCTGGGGTCACAAAGGCAGAAATTTCACGAGCTCTCTCAGTCAGGGGGACTTGCCAGTAACCTTTGAGGAGATCTAACTTAGTCACAAAAGTGGCCGAACCAACCCGATCAACACAATCTTCCAGCCGTGGAAGGGGAAAACAGTCAGGCTTAGTTAATGAGTTGACCTTGCCAAAATCTGTACAAAATCCAGGCGTCTGATCTGATTTGTCAACAAGAAGGCAAGGCGAGCTCCAGGAGCTGGCACTAGGTTCAGCTATGCCATGCTGAAGCATATAATCAACTTCCCTGCGCAAAATCTCTCGCTTTTCAGGATTCACTCTGTAAGGATGTTGTTTTACAGGAGTTGCATCACCAACATCAATATCATGTTTAAGAACATTAGTACATGTTGGCACATCAGAAAAGAGAGCAGGATGTTTCTGAATTTTCTCAATGATGTCAGAACGCTCCGGGGAATCTAGATAAGAAAGGTGGACATCTAGATTAGCTAGGATTTTGGAATTTGGCAGCCTACCTTGACATCTTTCTTGACTAATAACTGCAACATCATCTGCCTCCTTCTCACCTACAGCAGCTGGACAGCCCAGCACTGCAACAGTCTTGACAATGGAGGATGCAGCCTGAATTCTCTCATGGTAGGGCTTTAACAGATTTACATGACACAGGCGTGTTTTGCGCTTCCTATCTGGGGTCTTGACTTTGACTTTCTTAAGTCCCATATGCCCAGCCAAACAATGATCATGAGCCAAACTCAATACATCAGAACGATAAACTCTTGGGACTACAATTTGAAAGATAGCACTCCAGTCATCTTCACAAGACACATGAGGTGGGGTCCACTTTCTCATTAGCACTCCATCATCAACAAAATATCCACAAGAGACATCAGTCAATTTATCTGCTTCAACAGCCTCTTCAAAGAGGTTGGACAAAGTTGAGTCATTGTTCTGCTCTGCTTTGAGCTCTGCATGAGAGGGGAACACTTTATCAAAGTCTAATGTCAGGTCTTTAGCTAAGAAAGTGTCAGAAAGCATAATCTCAGGGTCACATGTTTTGTCTTCTTTCTTTCTTGACATCGCTCGTAGTCACACAGATGGGAAAAGTGTCTGGATACTGCTTCTCAAGTTCATCAGGAGGTTCAGTCACCATAGGAATAGGAACCACTTCAGGTGCAGCCACTACTCTATTGCCAGCCAAATCATTGCCTAGAATGAAGGACACACCATCAATTGGGATACGTGAGCAAAGAGCTACAGCAACTTTACCAGAAACTAGAGATGTCTGGAGATTTAAGCTATGCATGGGCAAAGACAAGTAACCTCCACCAAACCCTTCAACAACAGCATAAGATCCCAATGAGGTCTCATCACTGAACTGCAAAAAGTCTTGGAGAATAAGTGACTGAAAAGCTCCAGTGTCTCTCCAGATTTTAATAGGTTGCAAACTGACAGGATCAGAGCCTAGAGAAACAAAACCATCCATAAGAAAAGACGAGGAGCCTGCAAGCTCACTTTTTTTGGTCTGATCTGGCCTGATCTGCTCAAGGTACGGGGTCACTACAGTTTTTACTAATGCAACAGGTTTAGTAGTTTTCTGTTTCTTACTCAAAACAGGGCATTCTGCAATTAGGTGGCCAGGTTTCTTGCAGTAGAAACAGACTTTTTCTGATGGGACATTTCCTGCACCAGTTTTTTTCTGAAAAGTAGAGATAGTGGGAGATTGCTTTGAGGAACGAGTCCTGTTAAACAAAGCTTTACCCTTTTGCTCACCTTGATCTTTATCAAAACTTAATCTGTGGGTCAACAAAAATTCATCTGCTAAGACAGCAGCTTTGTCAAGAGTAGTGACCTTCTGCTCATTAAGATAAGTACAAACCACATCAGGAAGGCAATGCTTAAATTCCTCAATCAATACAAGCTGCCTGAGTTCATCTTTACTTTTTACATTTTGTGATTTACACCACCTATCGAAGAGGGTCTCCTTTTCTTTGGCAAAGTCAACATAAGTTTGTCTGTCAAGCTTGCTAAGGCTTCTAAAACGTTGCCGATAGGCCTCAGGAACAAGCTCATAGGATCTCAATATGGCAGCTTTAACCTTCTCATAATCCTGACTATCTTCAAGGTTTAAAGCAGAGTAGGCTTCCTGTGCTTTTCCTACTAAAACACTTTGCAAAAGCAATGTCCATGCATGCTTCGGCCATTTTGAGATGGTGGCTACACGCTCAAAATGAGGAAAATATTTGTCAACATCTTTTTCAACAAAAGGGGGAACCAACCTAATATACTTCACTACATCAAATTCAAGTGGCTCAACATTGGTGGAAAGGGCCAGTGCAGCGTGCTTTAGTTCCATTTCTTTAAGGAAACGCCAGGTTTCTAAATTTATTTGTCTTTCTCTGAGCAGTCTCTCCTTTTGCCTCTCCTCTAACTCCAGCTCTTTAATTGCAAGTTCTTTTAATCTCAACTCTATGACCTCATCTGACACTTTAGGTGGAAGCTTTAATGCCGGAATGGGTGTTTTCTCAATTATACCTTGTCCTATCAGAGCAGCCTTGAGGGTCTCTTTCACACTTTTTTTTAAACCTCTCTCACTACTGGGAATTTCTATTTTGTAATGGATTGCAAGGTTTAACAACTGTTCTTTAGTAAACTGCTCAAGCAGCTCCTCTGATGGTACATCAATGAAGTCATCAAGCGTTGCCATACTAGATAACTTCTACAAAAGCTAAACAGTTAGCTAATACTTTAGTCTTCTATAAAGACCAAGTCAAACAAATGGGCACAATACCCTGACTAAGTGTCCAATATAACAAAAGCAGCACAATCAAATGCTCTCTCTCTACAAAATGGCTCCCATAGCCACAACCACACAAGTAGGCCTAGTGATATCCCAATCAAATTGCTAATTCAGCACAAAATATTACCCAAACACATCTCATTACTTCAGTGAAACATGCTGGTAATGAAAGCACAATTAGGGCAACTACAAATTAAGGGAGAACTAGCCTACACAAGGTCAGGTAACACCTTCCCAAGACTACACAAAACTGCACAACATACAAAGTTAGGATCCTGGACACAATACAACAATAGCCTCCAGTCAATGAAGCACCAATCTAAACTCACCTAACTTACAAAAACTCCTGCAAGTGACCACAGCAAGTAAACCCCTGAGTGCACACCAAACAGCAACCTCCCTGGTACCTGCCTAACTTAACTAAAACCTAAATATCTTCTGGAGATGTGCCGGGCTCGAGGCAACTTTCAAAACTGAGCTTTGGTACCCCTCAGTCATATGACCAAGGACCTGAGCCCAGTTTACCCCCAACAGAGAACATGTCCCCACCCAGGATTATCTCCGAAAACAAAAAAGGCAAAATAATAAATGAGTGGACAGTTGGAAGGACGAATGAATCAGCCCAGCTTGCCCACTCCCTATCTAACCAGGAAGATCACTTGAAAACTTGGTTTCAAAGCACTCAAGAGAAAATACTCACCATACACTCACTGAAGGAGAAAATCAAAGCAGCTCACAGCCCCATTTCAACAGCACCCCACTGAACCAAATACAACACCACCTGTTTAAACCAGGGGATATAACCAAACTCTTCCAGGTATGACTAATCCCGGACGAGCCCCCAATATGTTACAACCCTGGCTCAGGGGAAGCAACATAAGGAGTCAAAGAAACAATTAATCAACTAAGAAAAGTTTTATTAACAAACAAAATTGATAAAATAATCATTAAACAGAGGAATAGGTCAGTCAGGCCTGGCTGGATCCTGGATCCTCTGGCTCCTGGCTGCAGTGTGAGAGAGAGTGGGCGGAGCCACACACAGGCTTTTGTAAGGTAGCCTGCAGCTGCCAATAATCAGGAGCTTGAGCAGGTATGGAAGCCAGAAGGTGCCTCAAATAGAGAGAAACAAAAATCAGCTTCACACATAACAATTATAATCGAAGAAAAAGGATTAATGTGCCACACAGTGTGGAGTGCCGTGTATGGAAGTTCCTGTGCTTCATCGCGCCTCTGTGTTCCACGTGCAGCCACGAGTGTGTGTGACTTATGTGGATAATAATTGTGTATATTAATTGTGATTTCAATATCACTTAAAATAATCAGGATTCTTATTTTTACCATAATTGTCTAGCCCTGTTGCATGCCACACAACAAAGCCTTACACCACAGATGCCACTTTGACCTCAGGGAGGAGACATTACAGGACTTATGAATGAAAGAGGTTGAACTGTGTGTGTTGTATCAGCAGGGAGAACAACAGCTCACACGGGAGAGGAAAGATCACACAGCTCTGTCCTTAAATGTGCTTAAATGCCTCCCATTTATACATGTGTTTTTGCCACAATTTATTCAGTCACATTGAAGATACACGAAATCATTTATGAGAAAAAATAAATTGTATTTCAACGTGGCTCCTTCCTCTTCCTCCTGGAAGAGGTGGCAGTTGTTATTATATCATCGCTTGGACTGCTGGATGGACAAGGAGGGAGGGAGGCTGAGGAGAGCCTGTCCTCCCCTGGTCCGAGGATTCAGACCAGGGAAGGATAGCTACATCCGAGGCTGGGGTCAATGGAGGAGAGATTGAAATTGTCACTGCGCCTCGGCGACACACCCCGTCATAGTGCTACTGGGCAGTGGTTGTTTTTCCTCTTTTAGGAGCATGCAGAGTTAGCAACTGATGTGGAGGTTATTTTAGCTTAGGTTGTGCTCCTTTGTCTGTTTCTGGTTGTTATTGAGGTGTCCCAGCTCTTTTGACAGCTCCAGGGACATTACTGTTTCATATAAATTATACTTTGTGTTATTTTTGTGGCTCAAATAGGCATACCAATTGCCTAAAATGCCTTATAGACTACTGACAACAGCAGTACTCCACAGAACTGAATGATGTCATGTTAGTTATGTGTCTGCAAAGGGTTAATAAATAATGTACTTCAGATCTGATTTTAAAATTGATTTGTAATGAAGCCGCTTCATTATATCTTCTGCTCATTATTGTTTTTAGATTTCCATATGCTGTATGTAGCACTGATTGTCATCAATGTCTTTTTTATTGTCTGTTGTCTGTCTTTCATCCTGCACATCCTCTATGAGTCATGGCTTCTGCCCTCCATACAAACAGGAACATCACATCCTTCTGTTAAGAGTGCATGGTCAAGGTAACTCAGCAGACAGTCTTAAACTTTGTGAAAAGTGTTCAATCTTAACTCTCCCTCTTTAAGACCCTGAACATGTTGTTTACTTCAGTCTGAAAGGAGAGAAGTGAACGTAAACCCAGCCAAGGACAACAATTTACTAAAGTATAGAGCCCATTCATTTTTATTTACCCAAACACTAAGACACTTTGTAATCAGTAAATAATGAAGATGCTTTCAAACCGGGTTTACCTTGCTGTGCATTAAATCTTAATCATGTTTGTGGAATGAAATAGAGTATAATTACACATTCAAACTCTAAGAGGCAATTATAAGGTTTCTTTAGTGTTTCAGTTCAGACTTATAAACTATTTAGTTTTCCAGATGCTTGGGTTGTGTTTTTGCAATGTTTATTTTAACATTCAGAATTTACAAATTCAAATACAATGTATAATACACATTACAAGTATAAAGTATACCATCATAATTAAAGCTTTGATCATTTATCAGTTCATTAAAGAGACTGTGAGGAGTTTCTAAATAATTACAAAAAAGTCTCACTTTTAGATATATGCCTGATGGAAATACACACTTTAAGATGAGTTTTATAGCATCAAAATAGGTTATCTATAAATGCTATTCCTTAGCCTTCCGTTCGGGTTGGACAGGGCTTGACTGGCCTGGATAATCAACTTCCGGAACAAAACAATTAAAACTAGAGCAAATTTTTTATTATTTTATTATTTATATTACACGTCTTAGAGCACCAGGCTGTAAGTAGCCATATATAGCCGGCTACAACTACGATAATAAGTTTTCTAAAATTTGCTTGTTGTCACACATCAAAAACTACCACTACGTAACTAGAAAAAGATACATTACCTCATCGCTTTGCATCCTGTAAGTTGTTGAAAAAACGAAGTTGTAAAGCAATGCAGAGTTCTGAGGAAGGTCCTTATTGAATCCATTAGCCTCAAAACATATACACGCTGTGGATTGTAAACGTCGGTGGTTCATTCAAGTTGTAGTCAGAAATAGGAATTTTGAGCTCCAAGTAGGAAACTGCAACTGGAACGTCCCTCAAAGTCTGAATTTCCTACTGGGAACTCAGTGAAACCTCGCCACCCCCGAGTTGACAATTGAAGATGGATGCCCCCAGTGTGAACAGTTATTTAGCTCCTGTAATAATCAATTTATTTACACTTCTGACTGGGGTGTGTAGCTCTAGATCAGCTGTATACATCGTATTGTTAGACTTATATTTACAAAAATGCTGCCATAGAGATAATCACATTCTTCATGTGATATTTGTGAACAACAACGCAGGGCGTGCTAACAACAGCTAACAATAGCCTGGTAGATCGGCATGTTTTTTTCCGACTTCAACTGGAATGCTGATAACTCTGAGATGATATCACTCCCAGTTCCGAGGTTACTGGAACGCAGCATATTGAACGCCAAGGCTCATGGGTAGCAGAGTCTTTTACGTTGCCGGTAATGGATTCTCCTCACAGTCCCTTTAAGTGTAGCGAGTAACACTGGTATATATTGACTGATGAAGTGCATTTGCAAATTAACCACCTGATATTTGGTGATTCCTGTGGCAGAGCAGTGTATATGGTTTTTAATACATTTACCCAGTTTAGTTATTTTTTCTGTGTATGTAACTCATTTAGAGTTGAAAGAGTTTCCTGCAAAAACCTGTGCTCTGTCCTTCTCGGATAAAAAAAACTAAGTTTTGACAGAAAATGAAGAACATGTGGTGCAACTAAATTTGTTAAACCGAATAAAAGAGGGCTTTTAATGATTCAAAAAGTAATTGTTAATGATAGAAAGCTTGGTTTAAAGGAGATTGTTTTATTCAAATACCATCATGTCTCATCTTGTCATTAAAAGGGGAAGGAATCTTCAAAAGTGATATGAGACTTTCAATGAAGCAGTGATGTCCACTGTTACCTTACATGGCGATGCTAAGGTGAGTAGCATGCAGCTGCTAAGGAAGTTTTACTATGGTCATTTTAGGCCTTGATTAATCTGGCACACCACATTGACTGTTCAAAATATTTTACTGGTCACCTAGGAGAGAGCCCATAGGAAGTGTTTGGGAATGGGCAGAAGCATCTGGCAGGTGATTGGACCAAGTTCCATCGATCACATTCATTACAATAACATTGTAAAGTACAAATGTGGCTCACGTTACAGAAAACCATCATCAAAATGTGTCAGAAGTGGAGCAATCTCTCCATCCAAAAATGCTTCCAGTGTCAATCATTTTCAATGTAATAAAAAAGTGTGTTCCAGATTAAAGAAAAATCCTTCAACGTGTTTTGGAGATATTGCCTCCACAGGTACTGTATTTACATATAGGCGTATACAGATGGAATTACGGATGGTCAATCTAGAAAAAGGTGATGCTCCATATTGCCTGTTTCCAGAGCAGAGGTGTAAAAAATGAAGAGAAACAAGGAAGATAGCAAAATATTACAAAAACTTTGGGATACAATGGAGACATTAACTAAATCCAACAGTATGGAACACAACCACGCATTAGAGGCCAATAAAAGGAGAAGAATATGACAGACTTTGACAGTCACAATAAAATGCTGCAGATTTATGTTTCTGGTTGACAAAGTCTTTCTTCACCAGCACTGTAAATGTTCAGTCTAATGTAAGTGATAAGGGTGAAACAAGCTTTAAGAGGGCTTCAGAGCTTACCGCTGCTCTAGACACTGCTTTGGGAACCATTCTGATGCAGCACTGCTCACGGTTTGCGATCAATCAGATTTTCCCTTGCTCTTTTGCTTTATTTTGACGTCAGCCAACCCATCTTAAGCAGTTAAAAGCTCCACCATGTTCCCCAGCCTGTCAGTCTATGTTTTTTTGATGAGAAGTTGTCAGATGCTGCTGAAATAAACACTCCTAGGGCAGACTGGTTGAACCCAAACAGAGGGCTTAAAAGGCTTAACTATCAGTTTATAATTCATATAAAGCTCTTTAGCACAAAGGGAGCGACAGATTTGAGTGGTTACGTCCCAGGAGGTTTATTGTTTTGAGTGACAAGCTTCACAGTGTGGCACATGGGTTCACAGTTGTATCTAATAACTTGAAAGAGACGTAAACGCTGAAAAAGTATGCAAAAGGGTGTTGATTTCTGATTTCTAACCAAAGGCAAAAAGGGAAATGATGAAAAATAAACTCAAAGTGTGGAGAAAAGCTCTGCCTCAAGTGGGTTCAAGTATCACAGGGGTTTTGCTCACTAGTGAGGGTGGACTGAGAGATTTGCATGTGGACTGGATCGGCGTCTTAAGTGTTGCAGAAGCTGAACTGAATATGGAAAAGAGGGAGCTCATCCAGAGAGTGAAGCTCTCAATTACCACTCCATCTTCATTCTAGTCCTTAGCTATGGTCACATGCTCTGGGTGATGACTTAAAGTGGGATCACGGCTACATGTGGTGAAATGAGATCCTCAGGAGAGTGGTTGCATTCGGCCATAGAGGTAGGGCAAGGAGCACAAACATCTGCTTGGGCACTCGGGGATCATCAAGTAGAAGAGGGATATAAAGGGATCATCACTAGCTCAACTGTCGCAGAATGTAAAAGCAATTAGCTTTTCATGTTTCCTCTGATCTAGCATTTGCTCACTTTAGATTTGATAAAATGTTTAGAAGTTGTTTGTCATTTTAAATCAACTTAGTAGTTTTGTGCATCTTATGCTTCAGTGTGAATAAAAAAAAATCCCTGACAGCGTGAACCAAAAAGATATTACACAATGATACCTGTGGAGGGGAAATATCAATTCACTATTGTTTTGTGATACTTGGCATGGCAACAGTAGATCAATTCATATCTGCTCAGTGTCAACTGTTTTTGTCCACCTAACATTTAACAAAGCTTTTGGTTCTAAAGATGAAATATCAATTACTTTCTAGGTTTTAAGCCATTTGAAGGTGAAGTTGGCAGGTGATGTTCTGTGCACCGGAGAGTTAGTAAATGAAACATGGCAGCACAGGAGAGATAAGAGGAATACATTGTTAGCATCAAAATTCATTTTAATGGGGTTGCTGGTTTGGCGGAGTGGTTAGCAACCAGGCACCCCATGTCCTTGCTTCTGCTGGTCCAGGTTCGAATCCCACCTGTGACCAGTTTGCAGAGTGTCTTCCCCTACTCTCTCACCCCCTTTCACAAGCCTATCCACTGTCTCTCTCCTGTCAATAAAGGCACAAAAATGCCCAAAAAATACATTTAAAAAAAAAAAAAAAAAAAATTCATTTTAACAGGGTGCTGGTTTGGCGTAGTGGTTAGCACCCCTTGTTCATGCTTCTGCCGGTCCAGGTTCGAAACCTGCCTGTGACTATGCAGAGTGTCTTCCCCTACTCTCTCTCCCCCTTTCAAAAGTCTATCCATTGTCTCTCTCCTATAAATAAAGGCACAAAATGCCCAAAAATATACATTTAAAAAAAAAAATCATTGTAAGGACTTATTTTTAGATTTTTAAAGGGATGTATTGATCAATATGACACACAGGGTATAAAAAGAGTGATGCATGACAATAAAATATGTGGAAATCACCACACTTTGCACCACCACAGGAAAGCATAAGCCAATAACAGCAAAGCTAATGCTAAGCTAACACTGCTGTAAAACCAGCCAATACTTGACATGCTTAGCTTGTCACAGATGACTTCATATTATGCAGGAGCATAAAATGGATAAAATAGCACAACCCATCACTTAATTCATGTGCAAAGACTCAAGGCCCATGTTGAGGTAAACAGGGGTTTTATTACATGCTGGTTGGAGACCAGGTATGTGCCTTCTTCTCAGCAATATTTCACTAAAACAGGGGTATCAAAGCTCTAAATAGCAGTGAACTTAAAAATTGGAGAGAAGTTGAGCACAACGGAGCGGGTTCAGTTACCTTGCAATGCTAGTGCATCAGTCTGTGAGTTTTTACTCCTGTTTTCAAAGAAACTGAAAGAAGTAAAGTCAACGTACTGAGAAACGCTTCTATTATATTTGATAGGATCAGGTCTTTTTTTTTCTTTCTGGATGTAAACAGAGCCAAGAAAGGTTATAATATTACAAAATGAAGTACTGCAATATTTAGCATAATTAATAATCCCAATAAAATTGAGTCAGGATTCAAGTATTGTGATAATGTTGTTCCAGGAGGTCACTAGTGATTCCCATCTGTAATTCATATCAAGTTTGTATTTTAAACCAGGATGTAGCTCATTTAAGTCTGATTTTATAACGGACTCTTAATATTGAGCATGATGAGAGTGCCTTGGCTTTTAAATCAAGGAACCAAAGCAATTTACGTGAAGCTGTGATTTTTATTCATCAGAGACCTGCTGAGTTTTTGAGCACAAAGTTGTATTGCAATGGCACCGCAATACATCTGCTGCAGTCCTTTCCAAATTTTCAGAAAACAAATCTCCCTTTTATAAATTTCCCAAACACTTTAAATTCTGCTTGAGTCACAGAAGAAGCCACCATAGCCTATTGTTCCTCCCTCGCCATATGATGAAAGCACGCATCAAACAGTCAACTTCCACTCCTCGCCAGCCAGCAGACAATCTTTCCCACACCCTGGAAACACTGAGAAAAATCATTACATAACTCAGACGTCGAGATCTAACAGCTGAGCGGGGGGATGGTGAGGGGGATTCTCAATATTTAACTGGTCTCATCTTCAATTCAGTTTGACTCAGGCCGAGGAATAACCTTCTGATCTTGTCCATCAAAGCTTCATCAGACAGTCACCTCACATCTCCCTCCACCACCCGAGTCTAATGGCTGCTGATTGGCTTATAAAAAACCCTAATCATTGAGAATACTTTTAACATGATGACTGTATGTGTGTCTTTTGAATAACTTAAAATGACGAGCGCTGCACAAGGGGTTTTCCATGCCTAGTTGATTTGAAGGAGCCGAGCACAGTCACCTCATATAGACGTGGTTTTGAAAGCTAATGAGAGCAAGCAGCCTCTTCTCCTCTCCTCTACAGGGGAAGAGGACATTCAAATCCCCATTGAAAATCACGTTAATATTCCCATTGTAATCCTATAGGGACATAAGACGTCCACACTGAGGATGGTCCTTGAACGGTGGCTGTAGTGTCTTCAAAATGTGTTTTTCAATCATATAATATGTAACAGTCATATTCTGACTTATACATTCACTTTATGTATGCTATGAGTGTCTGACCTTTTGTACTCTGTCATCTCACATTTTTATTCCATAGTCATATGATAACCACTTAAAATGCATCCATGCACTCAACCATGACCTCATGACATCCCCTGACACGATGGGATTTTAATGTCTTTTAATGGCAGGCAAAATTGATCATAATACTGCCATCCTCTGCTCCTCTCTGCAGCTTAATTGCTGGCAAAAGAAATTCATGGTATTTCCTGACACCGTTATATCATCAGTATTTGGATGAAAAGTCAGTGAGTTGGATAGTTTTGGCAGTGAGAATAATTTGATCAGCTGCTTTTTTCACTTATATAAATTCATGGCCCCAGAGAATAAATCCCAAGGACTTTGTTGACCTGTAGATTAGAGTTTTATGTCAACATTCAGGATTTCAATATGATTTGGACCCCCATTTCTTGTGCTGGCAGCAGCAGTGATATTTGCACCAATTGCATGATTCCTCTGTTCCAGTTCAGTTAAAAAATAACTAAGCACATTTGTATATTTCCTTTTTGTCAGTTTCATGTTTGAAATGTACTAAATCACACAAAATGCAGGGATGACAGAGAACTGCCTCCTGCTTTGCATGATGGGAACTAAATTAGCAGGCTAAGCTACCTTAAAAATGAGTCATTGTTTCATTGAAGAGGTTAAATGTGTTATGTACGATTATACAGCCTTAGGATTAGAACCTTAACCAAACTTGGTGAACAAAGAACAAAAGCTTTAGAGAGACCAGTGTCTAGGCCGATAAACGATGTTACTGTTAATATTATTTTGAAACATCATTTTTTCATCAATGTATATATAATATATGTCATAATAAAGTGAGTACACTGTATCAAAGCAACAAACTTTAATTTCTTAAGAGTATTTAACTGTGATTGGAAGGTGAAGAGCTTTTTATTAAAATAAATGAAAATGAAAATGAAATGGACTCTCTTTTGGGAAAAATTGCACGTACATAGAAATCTTTATATTAATCAAAAACAGTAAAAAAAAATAGACCCTGTCTCTGTAAAGAAAAAAACTCCCCAGAAAACACACCTAACAATAAAAGAAAAAATAATAAAATGGAGTATGTACAGTTCCGAAACTGCTTGTGACATGTACGTTCTCCCAGTCAATACTTACTGTCTGTCAAACGTCTGTAACATTTCTGGATTTTCAACCGTATTGAAGGGTTGCATTTCTTTTGCAATGCAATGAACAACACTGTCTGTGAGCGCGCACCATTTTGCGCTACTTTATTTATATTTACTTTGCCGACCAAACGCCACAGTAAGTGCTGACTGTCAAGACGAAGGCGCAGCTGGATTTCCCCTTCTTTGTCGTCACTACTTTCAAACAAATGCGACATATCTGCTCATTGGTGTTCATGGGCTCAATACTTGTTCATTCTGTTTAAAAGCAAAATATTCCCACACTGGGGCTGTGGCATTCTGCTTAGGAACTGTAACTTTCATGCCATCATTCATATTAGTGTTTGTTTCCTCGTTACTCCTCTCGCTCACTTCAGCTCTCTGTGTGTGTACGCGCAAGTGGCCCCGCCTCCCCCATAAAGATTGAATGAATAACAAATGCTCACTCCACTATAAGTCCGCTAAACCCGCTATAGAACCAGCGCACCCAGGTGTTGAGAAAGTTATACAGGGTGACCCATCTCCTCTTCCAGCCTGTTTGGTAGAAAGAGAGAAGGAAAACAAACATGCATGCACATGTCAACTTATCGAGGCCGGCAAACTTACTCAGGACGTTTTTTTTTATCGTGCGGTTAATTGATTTATTGATTATCATGACAGGCCTAGCTCCAGGGTCGAAGTGTGCAGAGACCAGCTCATTCAGGCGAGCTCAGAATGGTTGTTTGTACAGAAATGGGAATCGTCTGCTGTGTTCATGTGTGTGTAGATCAACAAAAGCGGCAAAACAGGAAAAACCCACATGTATCGAAACAACTCCCCCAAATGATCCAAACATGAATACTGCCTCAGTATCTCAGTCACTTTCAAAGATCAGGTTTTACAGAAGACTCAGAACTTGAGTACCAAAGTAGCCCTATAAACGAGTCCTGGGGTACTCATTCATCATATTCTTCTCTTTAACAAATATCACAAGTATGGACCTACCAGTAGCTCACAGTGCCGTGCAAAAGTGTTAGCCAAGTGTGGAAAATGGTGTAAAGTACAATTCTATTTTGTTATTCAATAATGGAGCCTCAATCTGAAATAAAATCATGTCACTATTTCTAAAATAAGATAATAACTGCATTATTATCTTTTATTTAATCACAGTATCCTTCAGTTTTAAATAACTGAAATTGTATTATCCAGTGTTTTAGAAAACAAGGCATTCTAGACCTTCATTTGAGGAAATGTTTTGGAGCTGGACCCGGTTAATTAATGGTTGGTGACCAGTAATCTATAGATGAGAAGATGTGCCAGGTTTTACTGAGTCTTGCTCATGTCTCAGCCAAAATAAACAGAAAAAAAGGATCAAATGAGAGCCATAGACCTTGTTTTAGCAGATACACTATTAACAGATTTTTGTGGACAGTAAATGTAGTCCATGAAAATTGTTCAAATGATGCTAAAAGAAAATAAGGCAGCAAAAGAACTTAATTTAGAAGAGGAACTTTTTTGTCTGCATTGCCTTGTACTGGAAAGTAATGATGGCAACATTCTTAGGCATAATAAATCCTCCCAAAATTCACTTAAGAAGATCCAGCCGAGAACATTAGGTTGCACAAAGTGTAATTATCAGTCTTTTTTGGTCCTGGAAGTGAAATGTGCCATCAGGATGAAGGTGCATACAGTATGTGGATTTTTTATGTCTAATTTAGAAATAAAATGTGAACACATTTATTTGGTCAACTAAAATAAAGTAATTTCACTTTTAGCCCAATATGTTCATGGTTTACTTTCCTAAATATGAGCAAGTCAGCATCTGCTGGTTAATTGCAACAATTCTCTGGTTTGGTAAAGCTCTTTTTTGTTTTGCCTCCAAATTATCTAAAAGGTCGGCCTCTCTTTATCTAAACTGCATTAGCATGGTCATTCTAAAACCTAAGTTGCCATTTGTTCGTGTTTATTCTTTATTTATGTATCTACAATCTATCTTTGGTCAAAGTTTGTGCTTACATTTCTTGCCCTTTATGAATTAAGAGATTAACTTTCATCAAAGTAAGTCACCGGATCAATACAGTCTCCTGCATCTGGAGAGACACAATTCTGGGGGTAAAAAGTAAACATGAAGCATGGTATTTTGGTCAGTTAGTGTTATAACAAGTTTTTCCATTATTACCTCCGCCAAGGAGGTTATGTTTTTGGGAGAGTTTGTTTGTCTGTCTGTCTGTCTGTCTGTCTGTGAACAAAATAACTCAAAAATTTATGGAAGTATTTTGATGAAATTTTCAGGAAATGTTCAGCATGGGAAAAGGAAGAAGATCACCGTCTGGGAACTGTGCTGCTTGGCGGAGGTCTGCGCTCTCGAAGTGCTTTTCTAGTTTCTTTATTACTTCAAACACTTTTTATGAAATAAAATAATACAACCCCAACGGTCAGCCATCACAAGGCAATGTGTCCTTGGGCAGGACACTCAAGACCAAGTTGCTGCCACAGCTGCATCAGATGTGTGTAAAATGGTATGAAAGGGTGTGAACATGTTAGCTGATACTGATGGATAACCTTCACAAACTCTCTAAAACCATCAGTGAGTGAATGGGTGTGAATGGGTAGATGTGATCTGTGGTGTGAAGCTGTTTTGAAGAATCAGAGACAGAAAAGAAAGTCCTACAAGCTAAAGTCCATGTTGAGTCCTACATTTTTAAAGAAGTTTTGTTCATAACCATTTAATAGATTTCAAAGAATTTATTTAAGTTTATTGTAGCTGTTAAATCTAGGTAATAAGGATCTACCCAAATCAATTTTGGTTTGTGTGTTTCAAAGTAAAGCCCCTAACCCCGGGAATGTTTGCATTTTTCACTTCATATGAAATTACAACAATTCTTCTCATGGATGTCTGGTCTAAAGTTAGAAGTCAGTTGTTCAGTCTGGACTATCCCTAAACTGCTTTTATTCGGAGGTTTATTCAAGGTAAGTTATGTAATATAGTTATGCAAGTCACTCGTGGGATTATTTTTTGATTCAGAGGCCTCACTGGAGATTAAGCCGACATGCAGCATACCTGGTGTGAAAGCCATGGAGTCGAAAGTCAGAGCTCATCTATACTGCAGTTAGCACTCAATAGGTGTAGGTGTCACACAAAAGCACAAGCAAGTTACGGCATTATGAATATTGAGGTATTTTTGCTTCATTTTTGCACAATGGAATAGTAAAGAGATGCTCCATCCATACTGACAAAGTGGTATCAAGCCTTATATGAAATTCTAAACCTCAGATCTGCATTGAAATCCCCTGATGTAAGAACTGCCAACATAAACCAGGTGAGTTGGTAAAGATCCAGCCCTCCATAGTGTTATTCAATCTCCCACCAATTCTTATGAGTACCATTTCAGACTATCACAGTATTTTATTGCTTATCACTTGCCATAACATATTCTCTGTTACTTTGCTCTAAGAAAACAAAAGGCAGTCAGAGAGGAAATAACAAAGGGGCAGTAGGTGCCTGAAACAGATGGCTGTTCACACTACAGAAGTAAATCAACCATAAATTCAATCTTTCTCCCGTGCATATCCTTGTGTGAGTGTGATTGAGTGCTGGAGAAAGAGAAAATGTACCCCTTTGTTTGGTGGGTAGCTTATGAAAAGCAGAGACATCATCATTTTTGGCACAGTTTCATCAAATGAAGTCAAAATGAATTTTCTTTATCACATCAGTGCCAATGAAGCTAATGCCACATGGTTCCTGTTTACTTTATGGCAGTTATGAGCTAATGTTTGATTGAAGCTCACTGGACTCAGAGGTGACACGTTTGCCTTTTCTTGTTATTTATTCATGGGTTGAACCAAAAAGTGGCCTATTGGAGCTTGTCAGTGGGCTGCGAATATATGCCTGAAACAGAGCTGTGTCAGAGATGACAATGATCTAAAGAAGCCTTAAAAGCCCATATGATGCTTTTTTGAGTTTTATAGGTCCTTCATGGTATGTTATACATCTGTGCATAATAGAGTACTTCTATGCACAAGTCTGCAGTATCTAGATTCTCCCTCTCCCCCTCTTTACAGCACCAGTAGCTGCCTGACACACCTACCATTCACTGGTCAGCAGTTTAAGCCCATCAGCTCAAAGTGTCAAGCCCAGTGTGGAGAACAGGGCAAAGACAAAACCATCAACAAAATGGCACAGAGCAGCGCAGAACTGACTAACTACCACAGAGCAGACTGGGTCCAGGAGGGGATGAAGACCTTAAACTGAGCTCTACTCAGACAGACTTAGGGCGTTTCACATTAGGTCCACTTGTTTTGAACCGTGCTGCGCCACGGTTCGCCATGGGTTCGCCCCCCTTCCCCTTCCCCGCTGGCTTGCATTCACACTGGCAACAGCAAACCATGCCCGGACCCGCTTGTGTATTTACTCAGTTTGAAACAGCAGGGGGCGATATGCACATAACTGTTTACCAAACCTGCTACGGAGGAAAACGAAGAAGAGACTACCATGGTAACCATTTCCTACACCAAACAACTAAAGTTTACGTTTCGCTCTCTTCTACATTTTCCTTCAAATGTGTTTTTTGTATCATGTTTGAGACGGCATCAGCGACCTTCTGGACCCTCGTAAATCATCGTAATCCTCAACCAGAATAAACAAATCGCCAATTGAGTAAGCAAAAGATTCAACCGTGGGATTAACAGGAAGTAATGCATCAAAAGTAGATCGGTTCGGACTACTTTGTTTCACACCAGTGAAACCGCACCTGTCTGAAAGTCTATTCGCAGAGCCCTGGAATTTACATAATGTTCTTGAACGCCCCATCATGTACACTATTCACTCAGCGCTCATATTTACATGGTGTGCTTGAATGCCCCATCATATGAACTGCGTGTGTACAGCATATGCTGGCAGCCATTTTTGTTCATGCTCAAGAGGATGATTAGAGCAGACAGAGCAGTCTGATTCTTAGTTTGTGTGCGTTTTATGGGCATCAAGTAAGTTCATTGTTACTATTTCTTCTAATTGTGCATACATGTTGCTCATTTCCTGTTTATTATGTTAAGTGCACAATTTACAATTTGAAGTTGCTTCGAGGTACAATAATGACATTGTTTTACAGACTTATTTTGTAATTCCTTCTTCTGTTTCTGTTTAGACCACACATACCCCCTAGCATGTACATTCATCTTTACCTACTATTGGATAATAAAGCTGATAAAAGGATTCTCTGGCCGGAATCTTTCCATAGTGTTTGCAGCCCTAATTAAACCCCGTCCATTTCTACAGCACCAAATGTAGGGAGATGGAGTGGATCAAGACCACCCCTTCATGGAGGTCTCGGACCGGCTGATTTGGTGCGGTGCGGTGGTTGCATTCACATTGACACTAACATACCAAACCCTGGGCCAAAACTTCTTTGGTGCGCACTAAATGTGGTTGGTGTGAAAACGCCCTAAGAATACAGCTGGATCAGGAGTACTCCTTATAGAAACTTGAAGCTTATGAACATTAGGAATTGTGAACTCACTCTAGCAGTCATCAGAATCAAATATATGAGCCCCATTTAAGCTATTATTGAGTTTTAGATGCTTCTAACCAGGTTTAACCATTCTCTCCTGCATGATACAGTACTTCTATGCAGAAGACAAAAAGTCTGCAGCATCCTGACTTCATCCCCTCCCTCCAGTAGATTCCCAGAAATGGCTTGTTTCCCCAACCCCTGAATGGACCATCAAATGTTTTGTCTGCATTGAAAGCCCTGACCTTTTACTTTAAAGTACATCAGTTGACTTAACAGAGCAGACTGGGTCCACATGAAGTGGGAGTCCTTAAGACTTCAATAAAATGTTTCAGATCTGAGACTCAGGGCACAAATCAAAAAATCTCAGATGATTTTGATATCAAAGTTCACTTTCGCACCTAAAATTCAGTGGACTTGGTTCAGTTTGGGGTGATGTTGCAACACTGTTTCATTTTTCTCATGGTTTGGTTTACTTAAAAAAAAACTAGTCGGACAGAACATAGCTTGTCAAGTGTTGTGTAATCTAGCCTTACGCCACTAGTGTGAGGCTGTAGTTGCAGTGTTAGTCCCTGCCATCTAGTCCATCAATGCATTATGAGTAAGAAAGATCCGACAGGCATCGAGTAATACCATTGTTCAGCACAAAGCAGTCTGAAGGTATTATCTGCCATAAAATAGAGATAAATCTGCTTTTAGGCAGTTTTGGATGGCACTTTGGATTTGTGGATGTTAACCTGTCAAGAGGACTGGACGCAGGTGGTGGTAGCAATGCTAACATTCCATTAGCTTTTCTGTTATGATATTCAGCAAAATCCAAGCCAAAATTTTCTCCCTTTTTCTTTGCTTGCTTTGTTGGTCCTTGTTTAGTTCAGATGCATTTTCATGCCCCAAAGAGAACTCTGTTTGCTTGGAAGCAAAACAAGACCCCTGTTTTGTAGATTTCAATTCTTTGGTCCACACCAGAGTCCACATGAGCAGTCAAACCAAAATAACCCAAACTTTCTACAGAGCTTCTTTGGTCTGGACCAAACCTTCTAAGTGTGAAAGCCCCTAAGACTGCTAAGATAACAAGGAGAAAATTACAATTTTAGCATTTCCATCAGTCCACCTTCTCTCGCTTATCCGTGGTCGAGTCGAGGGGGCAGCAGCCTGAGCAGGGACGCCCAGACTTCCTTCTCCCCGGCTAGTTCATCAAGCTCTTCCTGGGGGATCCCAAGGCCTTCCCAGGCCAACTGAGAGATATGGTCCTTCCAGCATGTCCTGGGTCTTGCCCTAGGTCTCCTATCGGTGGGACGTGCCCGGAACACCTCACCAGGGAGGCGTCCAGGACGCATCCTGACCAGATGCCCGAGCTACCTCATCTGGAGGAGCAGCGGCTCTACTCCGAGCCCCTTCCAGATGACCGAGCTTCTCACCCTATCTCTAAGGGAGAGCCCGGCCGCCCTGCGAAGGAAACCCATTTCGGCCGCTGATGCTCACAATCTTGTTTTTTAGATCACAACCAACAGCTCATAATTTTGGCATTTGTTGTTTAAATCTAAAAAGCTGTTGTAGATTATTGATACCCCTGGCAAATTTTGACTTGAAGTCACATTTTTCAACTAGTTATTTTTCCTTGACAGGAAATGACACATACCTTCTCAAAAGACAAAACGATGATGTAAAAGAGGCATCATTGTGGAAAAAAATATTTCTCAGCTTTTATCTACTCGAACAAAAAGTGGCATGTCCAAAATTATTAACACTTTAATAAACAACAGAACAACAGAAAAGCCTTCAATCAAATGCTTCCTTTAATGACTGTCCAGCTTTCTGCATGTCTTCACAGTTTTTTTTGTCCATTCACCTTTTGCGGTGAGATCCAACTTTCAGGTTGGAGGGTCTCCATGCCATCACTCTGATCTCTAGTTCCCTCCACAGATTTGTAATTGGATTCAAGTCAGGACTCAGCCTGGGCCACTGCAAAATGGTAATGTTTTTGTCCTCTAAGCATTCTTTCACCACTTTATCTGTGTGCTTTGGGTCGTGCTGATATGTCCGCTGGTGCCCAAGGCCAAGTTTCTCTGCAGACTGCTTGATGCTGATGTTGAAAATGTTCATGTAGACTTCTTTTTCATGGTGTCGTTTGCTGTGACTAGGTTCCTGGTCTATTGGCTGAAAAATGTTTTTTTTTTTTTTTTTTTGACCACCATGTTTTTCTTTTTCCAGACGCCTTTTCTGCTTTGTCCCGATGAACATTTGTAAGCCAAATGTAGGCTTATGTGCCTTACTGGAGAAGTGTTTTTTTTGATCTGCATCTGTGGAACCAATATTAAGCATCCATTAGACTGTCTGCTTGTTGATATAATTCACCCAGGATGCATGTGCCTTATCTGGAGAATGTTTTCCCTCTCCTCTTCTCACTAACCCCTGGAATAGCACCAGCCTCCTCTCCTCTCACTTTACCAGCACATGTCCTGACTGGCTTCTAACCATGTCCTCTGAGATTTTCCACAATGCAGAATGTTGTGTATTTTTTTTTAATAATACTTTGCACTGTAACCACTAAAACATTTAGATATGGCTTAAGAACTACTTCCTGACATGTCCACTGCTGCAGGTCTTTGGTGAGCTCCTTTGTCCTAGCCATGACTGTCCACAAAGCAACTGCAGAGAGCTTGTTGTTTTTCAGCTGTTGAGTTGATTAAACATCTGGGGCTCTAATTTCGTAGACCAGGCGCAGACATGGCCCACCTGCCCTGCGCCCCGTCTGCGCCGCGCTGAGAGGGTGTGTCAAGTGCACTTTACAAGTTTCCTGCAGTGCCAAGAGAGGCGCACTGTAGGCACAAAGAGGCGCATCCAGGCCTCCGTCCCTGCCCCTCCGCAAGTGCCAAAGAGGGAGGAAAAAAGGCGTGAGTGGATTTAACACAGCCGAGTGCTGTCTTCACCAATCAAATCAACACCTCTCCTCGCCTTTAAATGCGCTGCGGCCGAGGCGCAGCGTCTGATTGGTCTGGATGATCCCCGCCACCATGGAAACAGTGTGCTGGAAAGACCCGATAGCGGAGATGGTCAGAGCCGCTGTCCCTTCAGTCCCTTTGTCATTTATAGGAGTAAAAAATTAAGAAACAGTTACACAGCAGCTGGCTTATCCAATCATAATGCTTGTGATCCACCTGCACTCCGGGTTTGTCATTGCCAAATAGCAGTGCCTTTGTTGATATACTGGATATTCTCCTGGTGTCTCCTCCTCATCCTCCTGGCAATAATGTACTCCATCTTTTTAGATCACGTTAAAAATAAAGACTAAAACAGAGGAATATGGGAAATCACAGTTAAATCCTGAGTGCCATACATTTATTTCTCTTTTTTCTCTGTTTTTTCGGTGAATTTCATGAAATGAGAGAAACCAGATATATACTCAGTATCAGATGTTAAGGCTGTTTATTGTTGACTTGTAAGATGTACATCAAATGTCCACATGCCGTCAGGTTAAGTTTCCATTATGACAAATGGCTTTAGTCCGACATCAGATGTGACGGGACAGTTAATATAGATACAAATGTATATGCTGGTTCAGACGGTTTCATTAAATAGTGATTGCTGTGATTGTTTATTGCATCAAAATGTGCTTGACACTCTGGAAACCTGCCTCTGATGGTTTGGTGATGTGTGTGCACATGTGTGGCTGTCACCAAATTACAGCTGCGGAGGGTGCGCTTCGCCTGCACCGAGAATAGACCAGGTTGGAGCTGCCAAGCTTTCAGTTGCACCTTCTGCACAGTTTTTTGGTGGGAAACTGTCACTGCGTCAACATGAATCTGTCGGCACCTCCCCCTGGTGCGACGTCACACCCATCTCTGCACAGACGGTCTACCAAATTGTCAAATTGGCAGCGCATGGCGGTGAAATTAACACTGCACGGGGTGCGCAGGCTCTGAGCACCCTGTGCTGCGCCACGAAATTAGGGCCCCTGATCCCAGTGAATCAGGGTAATTAGGATGCTTGAGAACAGCTTGGACTATTTGGAATGGTATAGAGTTTCGGATTTCCCCTGGACTGTGACAGTTTGCAAAGGGTATGAATAATTTTTGACATGCCACTTTTTGTTAAAATAAATAAATGCTGAGATACAGTATATGGTTTTTCCACAATGATATATCTTGTACATCATCATCATCTTACTATCTTTTGGGAGAGGCATGTGTCATTTATGGCCTAAAAAAAGCTTGTTAAAAGAAAGGTGACTTTAAGTCAAAATTTGCCAGTGGTATAAATGAGTTCAGGCTCAACTGTATACATATTTAAATAGCAGGTTAATCTTTCAACACACCCCTTTACTTAGACTCCATTTTCAATTGATGTAAAACTGGAAAATAATAAAATAATAAGAAAGAACTTTAGGGGTGGTGGTGGTGGTTTCTTGGCGAGACTATTTGAGAGCCTCTGCTCCAACATATTTGAATTGAATTGTGACTGATAGACCGAGGAGAGAGAGAGAGAGTCGAGCTGATCCAAGAGGAAGAAGCAACTAGCAAAAGAAGCCTCAGCAGTTGCCCAAGCGGCTCCGCACACAGCCGACAGGCTCACACTCCTGCAGGTTTATGTTCTCGTCATCATTTTGAATTACGTTTTAATATTCAGCCGTTGACGCTCAGTCTCGCGCGCGCTGCCTGTGCCGTACGTTGGGCACGCGGCTGTGGATTTGCTCTGTAATGTAAGTTGACGGCGGCGGCAGCAGCAGCAGTTTGTTGGACCGGCGTTTCCTCTTTACCCCTCTCGGTGCCTCCTATCAGCGGATTTACAAAGCCTCCCTCGAAGCCCTCGATGATATTCAGCACCCTGGACAGAGACTAAGCGATTCAGCAGCAGTTTGAGAGCATTTCGGCACCTTGGACAGCGACAGAAAAGACTCCCTTTACCGTGGAAGAAGCGAAAACGTGCAATAAAAGGTAAGTCCGCAGTTCTTTTTTATATATTCATTGAAAAAAGCTTGGATAATAGTGTGGAAATTATTACTTTCTTATTCAAATTGTTGAGCGTGATACGACTTGAACTGAAAAAAAAAACACTATGACAAAGCAAACAAGACTTTTCAAACAATAATTTATCTGGTTATATTAATTTAATTTGGATGTGAACACATATTGAGCACTTACTGTCTGAGCTTATTTTCAAATTCACTCTCTAGTCTTAATTTAGATGGAGTTTTGAGTTTCTTTTCATATTACTCAAAGGAATACTTTCTCAAATGCCCCCACTTCACACTATTAGGATTGGTGCTTTCCCGATGGCAAACTAACACGTTTAGGACGTCGTTACACAGCTTTCGTCAAAGTAAAACCATCAAATATGCCTCTTTTCAGCCCTCAAATAGTTAATCCCAGTTGTCCCATGCAGAAAATTAGACTTGACAATATATTTGGTTTGTTTTAATCGTTTTTGTGAAGAATATCCGCGTGAAAAGGGTAGCTTAATGTCGCCAGTCGTCTGTTTAATTAACGGCAGCTGTTCATTCTGAAGAGTCAGCGCGTGCCCAGGTATAGCTGCAGCGCGTGCGTTTGGTCAGCGCCGTAAAAAATCAGCCCATACATGTCCAGAAGCCCCCTACCACCAACACACTACAACACACACTGTAAAACGCACACTCTGACGCCCACACCACCCCCACGGCACGCAGCCAGCAGTCACTAAAAGAAAATATATAACCCTCACGACCCCCCTCGTGCTCCTTCAACGCACCCATTTTTTCAGACAGACTATCTGATAATGTGTACGGGACGGTTTTCCCTCCGTTTTAACCCATACATTAACATTATGTAACCTTTTTTTTTTCTATTAGCCCAGTGAGATTTACTATGAGTGTGCAGACTGTGGGATCAGCTTTTATTGCTCAATGGCACTTAAGCAGGAAACATGGCTGCTCCCTGAACCCCCTTAATGGGGTTTTTATGGCATGTGCCACATGTGTTTAACCA
The DNA here is from genome assembly GCA_036419115.1 of Scarus forsteni. Lineage (NCBI taxonomy): Eukaryota > Metazoa > Chordata > Actinopteri > Labriformes > Labridae > Scarus > Scarus forsteni. The sequence continues at coordinate 22,098,668 of JAZDUH010000182.1, forward strand.
AAGCTGATATAGCTGGTGGTGTCACCCAATAAACTGTATATATTCTGTTAGAATATGGGTTTGATATTGATTTAAGGGAACTTGTCAAGGTTGTCATCACCCACAACATCCATCATGGCATATTTAGAGTGGGTGGTCAAATGGTAAAATGGGACACTCGGTTAATCATTCCAAAAAGTTTTATTGTTTTTTTTTTTAAATAGAATTTTAATCTTCTTTTCTGAACCAAAGAAGAACAAATGAAATCAGATATAACAGAGATTAGGGGACTTGATCTCAAATATGACATGTCCTGAGTGCTACTGGAAGACACTGGAGATCTTTATTGTCAAAAAGGGATACCAAAAATTCTGTATTTGAAAAAAACAACAACAAAAAAATATGAAAAGAGTGTCTAAAAAACATGCAAATAGCCGTTCAATGTAAATATAACAGTATGAAGATGTACAAAAGAAATACATAAACTATGCTAAAATTCCAGTAGTAATCTTGTGTGTTGTACAATTAGCCAACCCCATAATGAAAATTATGTAACAAATTCAACATAGATTGACTGAAGAAAAGTTATTTCATTTTTTTGTCTATAAAGAGAGAAAAAAGGGGCTTGTTAAAGCCCAATATGTTACAATGACCTGAAATGAAACAATAACCAAAAATTGTATTAAAAAAGTGATAAAACCTGAAATGTAATAATTGGTCAATATGTAACAGAAGTGTTGAGTCTGAAATGTAATAATACATGTAATAAGTTTTTGCCACATTTTGACATATCATGCCCCATAAAGTAATAATGTTATTACGTTTTGGGCTCAGTATCCTGTTACATTATTGACCAGTTATTGCATTTTGGGTTTTATTAAATTCTTTGTTTCATTTGAGGCTCACCACTTGTGTTATATTATTCATCAATTATTACATTTTGGATTTTATTACATTTTAATAACATATTGGGTTGTTGTTACATATCAGGCACTAACATGGCTTTTTAAACAATTCTTTGATAAAAAAAAATTCAAAAATTAAAGAGATAGACTAATGCGTAAGTCTTCCCGATTTAACCAGTGCATTGAGCATGAGGCACAAAACATCATGCTTTAAGATTTCAGAATGAAAATTTATTGAAATGTGTATGAGGGTCACATATCTGTTGACAAGAATAATCGCCTAGAACATGGGATGATAGGAGCCTCCGTTGAAGTGGAATAAAAACCCAGTTGCTACTAGCTAGCTACTTGGAATTTTGTCCATATAAGGGGTGCAATAAAATACTGACACAACACCAATGTAGCACATGATTTTGAGGCACAACACTGTATCAACATTTTCTGTGCAATATACGGATATAATAATTTACGGATAAATATAATTCAACCTCTGGCCCCTGGTTGGCAGCAGTCGTTCATCCATTTTTTCCAGTTCTAATTTGATTGGAACTGTGTTTCATCTATTTAATATTGTGGGTTCTTAATGTCATAAAAGTAATTAAACCAATAAAACTGATTCTTACACAGCCTTAGCACACACATGGGTTGGTGCTTGGATTCAGCATTATTATTACGTCATGTATTCCTTGAAACAATATTGATCTCAAGTGCCCAATTTTACCGATAGTCATGCTGTCACTCATAGCAAACACTAATCAGTCTAATTACTCACAACATTAACTGGCTTTTAGGCTAAAAAAAGAACTGTTGAAGTGGCTCTGTGTATTAGCCTTCATACTAACCTGTTATCGACCACAAAATCACACACAGAGAATACAGGATGATACATGCTAATACTCAGATTAAAGTGCTGTTACTTACTAAAGTAACCAGAGCACAAAAACGACACAAATGTGAGACAGTCATTCTGCCTTAACGTAAACTGCATCCTGTTAAACATTAAAATATTCAGTTAAACTGACAGGATCAGATAGATTTATCCTTTTAAGATCTGTTTACCACACATCAAATACCTTTGGGCTCTAAACAATTCATTTTCTCACATTTTCTGCAGGACTTTTTTCTTCTCTGTTCTCTACTCTGTGTGTAAAACACATTGGACATTCTATCTGATTATCTGTGAGCAGATTTTTTTGGGATTCATTAGTGTGTAGACAAATATTAGAAATGTAGCTCCATGTTAAATCCTGTTTGTGTTTTTCTTGGTTTTGGGAGTGGTGTGGATGCTGAACATCACAACAAGGAGTACTACAAAAATGGCACACTGTGTCATGGCACTTTGACCTGTTATGAACTTCAGACTGAATATTTTGACAAAGGCTTAGATGACAGTAGATGCATGCTGCTGGGTACCCCATGTGAGTGAAACAAGCTCAGTAACTTCTGTTGTGATCTTGCAGATATGTCCCATTCTCTCTAATGTGTCCTCAAAGCGGCAAAACACCCTGTGTCAAAAACTTCAGACCAGATTTTGGGAGCTTAAAGTGCATCCAGTTCCTCTATCCACAAGTTAGGAACAAACCAGCTTGGCACCTGACCACTTCTCATTTTCAGACAAACACACCGGGCACATGATAGGGCTCTAAATGTTATGTGTTTTTTTACTTAACAATCCTCACCAGTCTAGTTACAAGTTGCATCAAGCTTTAGATAACTATGGCCTAGAAAAGTAAGCACATACACAGAAATCTTTACTGTTTTGGGATATTCACACTAAGCTGGAATTATAAAAGAACTATCAGGCTTGCTTAATAATAATGAAAATAATTACTGGTCAGGATGGCAGATACTGTCACAGACAAAAATCTCTGTTTTAGAGGGTGTGTACTTCAAAAGATTTGAACATTTTATTCATCTAATGATAATCAATTACTCAAAAAACTAATCAGCAGTAAGTGACTGCTCATGTGGCCAAAGCCAAATTCAGAGTGTTTGGTAAATGCTATCACATTCAGAGAAGGGAATCATAAACTTAACCTGACACGTCAGATGGATAGTTCCATATGTCCGCCACGGAAATATTTCACAAGTCCATCTGGGTAGCTGCTCTTCTGATTAGCTTTCAGAGGCGGGACAAAACAATCAGTAGCTGGCGATTGGACGACCGTTCGAACCAAAGAAGAAGAAGATTGGACGACCGTTCTGATTGACACACTCACCACAGGCCAATCCACATCAAGCCCCGGTATGACGTAGCTTATGTGCGTAGCGGCTAACTTAGCTGCTAACAGCTAACGTCCTCATACTATCCTCTTTCACTAAATTGTACCACACAGATGATTCAAATAACTTTTATATGTAACATGAACCTTGTCAAAGACAATTCTTACAAGTAAACTTCTGAGGAGGGCAGATTTCGCCAAGTTTTACTAAGTATCTATGACAGGAGTTACTACCCGATCCGTACGTATTTCTATGACTGAATCCATCGCGTATATCGATATCTTTTTTTTATACACATCACGGCTCGAGAGGAAGTGACGCAGTTTTCGCGCATGCGCAGTACAAATCGGGTAGCCGTGCGCTGACGTCACGCCTTCTCGTCACTTCCGCTCTTCCCGCAGCTCCCGCCTCTGTTCCCTGATTGGGCCGTTAAAATTTTAGCCGCATGAATCCATTGGACTACACTGCGCTACAAGATGGGATCTGCAGGATTTCAGGAACTGAATCAGGCAGGCCCATCTGCTATGCAAGGTTATCATAAACTGGCTGTGGTTGAAAATCACCTCTAACTGATTCAAGCACTCAGTATTATTTGCTTTTCTTGATGCACGCTCTTAGTTCTAACTGCCTTGCAAAATTTTATCACACTATTCCAAGATGCAGCCAGCATGTATGACAACAAAGTAATTGCAAAAGTTATCATGGCAGACAGGAGGCAGGAGAGCCATGTGTTTGACATTGCTGACGGATAAGACATACTTTTATTTATCACATACAACCCACTGGAATCAATCAGGGGATCACTGAAGAGTGTAAGAGAGAAGCAGGATTGAGAAGAGCATTATTATTAGGCCTGCCCAATATGAGATACGAATAAAAGGTGTGATAATATTGTTCCAACTGAAATAAAAAATTAATTGTGATACATTAACAAGTAATAAAGAGTGCATATTATTCCCCTTTATACTATTCTTTTTAAATACACGCCTTTGTAATCCAATAAACTTTTTCTTCCACTATATTGGCACAAACAAAGTAGCGTACAACCATCATGAATTTCATCTATCTGCATCAAAAAGGCAGGTTCAGCTCTCCTCCATAAACATTGTTTGACCATATTATTTTTTAATGGTCTTGTAAAGTTGTACAGTGAAATGAAATTACGCTGTCCCGACATGTTCTTTTGTAATGTCTTGTACTGGTACAACAATAAAATTGTGATTAGAAGTGGTATCAATTAAATCTCATCAATTCCCATTCCTTCATACATTTAAAGACTTGTAGGGAACTTTCAATGGAACTCATAGCCCATTATTTTAACAATACTTGAGTAACCTGGTGCTAATGCTATTGACACTACTCATTTTGGGCAAAAGTCACTCCACTAAATCGTATGTCTTTATTAATTTATGGGAGGGGTGGTGGGGGGGGGTATTTAATTTCTCCTTGTTTTCTCCTTTTTATAATTTACCCTTTCCTACCATCTGTGGAATAATTAAGAATTAAATTTGCATGACAAAAATAATTACTGATGGAGGTCAAAGTCAGAGCCTGACGCGTAGGTAAAAAGTTTTATATTCAAGTACTCTCCTAGTATTTGAAAGCATTTAATCTATAACCACTACTTTTAGACATTTAATTAACCTTGTGATTAATCAAGAAACTTATCAGCATGTTATAGCCAATGAAAGTAATTACTGACAAGGACCACAGTCATAACTCTAATGCTTCAAGTGTTGGTAAATACTGTCACATTCAAGGATTCATTTATTTTTACATCCTTGTAATCCGCACAGCACATTAGCTGCAGCTGGGATTAAACGTGTGACCTTTTGGCTAGCAGAGAGGGGAGCTTGAAATTGATGTGGCCACCCAGCCTCTGTGCTCCCGTACGCTTGCTCGCTTGTTCACTCGGCCTCCATGCTGCAGTTCGCTTTTTTTTTTTTGCATGGACGAATTAACTCTCAGAATGTAACCAAAGAAAAATGCTCGTGTCAGTGCTGCTTTGAATAGGAGGTGACCCCTGTGCTTTTTTTTTTTTTTTTTTGCCTCTGGCGCTCTTAACAGGCTCTGATAGCCCCAAACACACTGATACACGCTCGGCTACACACATCCTGACTGTGTAAACCCTTAGTGATGTAGCTTTTTTTTTTCCCTTTCCCCCCTTGATTCTTAATGATGTTCATTAGGATTTTGATTACAGCGAATGTGTGATAACTCTTGCCTCTGTGTTAAGTGTTTCTGATACATCAGCTCCGACTGAGAGTGACAAGAATTAACGAAGGAAGAAGCCAGAAGTGTGAATTACAGCAGTGAGACTAGCACGGGGCTCTGCTCCAGTGTCCTTAAAGAAAGGAAACACATTTTCACAAGCCAGTTTTGCCTCTGGGTTATTAAGCTCTGGACCCTACTGTAAAGAAATTGCGGCTCTATATCATGGGAGTGATGAAATAAATGCAAATTAATCTTTCATGCCCAATTTATTATCCAATAAACAGACTGAGGATTTGAATTTGAATAGTTGCCCTGCAGAGGGCAGGCCACACAATCACTGGTTACCTCTTCTGTCTAAAAAGCCTTTGTCTTGTTAGAAATGAAATCCCAGGGTGTGGAGGGGATGTAAGACATTGAATTCACTGCTTTTATTGTGAAGCAGCGCTCGTACCATAAAAGCAAAGCTGGTTAAACAGTCGTTTCTTGCCCTGGAGGGTTCCAGATTAACTGGTCCCTCAGTCTCAAAGTGAGCCTCATTGACACGCACAGCACAGCATGGTGGACAACTTCAGGGTCAGCAGTTAGGAGCCTTTCTTACCATGCAGAACAGAGGTTTAAGTATTTAGACGATCCAACATGAGGTTTCTTATGCTTTGCTTAAAGGTGACAGACTGCACTTCTTTTAAACCCTTTAACAAAGCCCATTGTGAAATAAATGTTTGTGCCATACCTCATTCAAAACAAGAATCAATAAATGGAAGAGGGTTTTGATCCTGTATAAACAAACAGTAAAGAGCCTCACTCAGGGCACAGCCTCCATGGCTGTGGGTGGAGATCTGTGGGTGGAGATACTCAGTAAGGCATGGGCATGATATGGGCATTATGTTAGATTTTTCCAGATACCTGATTTATTAATGTCTCTATAAGCTTATTATCACCAATACAAATATTAATACAGATATTTTTGCCAAGAGCACAAAGACTTTACTAAAGTTGACCTGTTTCTTTCATGGTTATAATCCATTTGTAAAATGGATGTTAAGCAAAAAAACATTTTATTCATTGAGATAAACCATCATTGTACATTTTACATTTTGTCGATATTTTAGCCAATATATATGGAATGTTTATGGCCAATTTTTAGGGTCAAATTATTGCCTTTAAATATCTGCAAACATTTTCAAATCTGGCAAAATGGATGATCAACTATTCAAGCAAATATCTACTGATACTGATATTTTTCCAATAATATTGTGCACTCCTTCCTTAGAGCATCCAAATATATGAGCACATTTTTAATCTTTGATTCCTAACAGTACTGTACTTTCTCACCACAAGTTTATGCTCCTTTTCAGTAAACAGATAAAAAAACAACAACATGGAAATGCTGAATGTAGAAAATTCTGGGAAGGTGAGAAAGTCTGTCAATTAAGAAAAGATAAGGAAAAAAGATGACATACATTAAATAAGCACAGTCTCTTGATTAATGTTGTAAAGTTAGGCATGCCAGGCTGTTTAGAGCTCCTCCAAGAGCAAGTACATTTGGTAAATACATGATACACTACTGCTAAAATATTTATTTTGTTTGGTCAAAACTTCAGTATGTCTCAGACCAAAGGCAACCGATGTGAAAGTCTTTTTTTTAAGTTTTATTTTTCCTATGAAAAGCAACACCTTCTGTTCAACTTTTTCAATGAAGGAAAACACATTTTCATTTCTTCTGCAAAATGCCTAAAGATATTTGATGTGGTATTATATTTAATTAGAAACCAAACAACCTAAAACCAAAGTCTCACATCTCAGTATTCCACATCTAAATCTACGATTCTGATCAGCTTAAAAAATAAGTACCTTTGAGTAAGTTTATTAAAAAATGCTCTCTACTACATTTTAAATAGCAGCCACTACCCTGCAAACAAAATCTAATTAGGAGTTTAAGGCAAGCCAACCTTTCAGTAAACTGCAGGAACTTAACAGTTTGGCAACCACATGACAATTATGATGACAATACATGTTACATCCAAACTTCTTTGCTGCATTGAACTTTATTACAACGGTGGGCCTTTAACTGATCAATTTGGCAGGGGATTCTTCAGAAATATATTCAGTACTTTGAGTAAAGTTGGATGGGTTCCTCTCTCTTGAGTTATTTTACAGATCAGCAGCCTGATGCAACAGCTATGTGGTGAAAAAGCATTCAAGGAATATTTCACCCAAAGAATGATATGCCTTCATTTTCTACTCACCCTCATGCTGAGCAACAGTCTGGAGCACTTCTAGGGCAGGACGATTATGGTAAAAATAAGAATCCTGATTATTTTAATTGATATTGAAATCACAATTAATATACACAATTATTAATTTATTTTAAAACTCCAGTATTGATTTAACACAACGTCAAAGAACCAGCAAGTGGCACATACAGTATTATTGATCCACATAAGTCACACACACTCGCTGTGGCTGCACGTGGAACACAGAAGTGCTATGAAGCGCAGGAACTTGCATACATGGCACTCCACACTGTGTGGCATATTAATCGTTTTTCTTCGATTATAATGTTTTTATGATTGTCAGATGGCAAAATTGAAATCACGATCAAAATCCGATTAATTGTCTTGTCAGCTTAATTAATTAATAATTAATAATGCGCGGTCGAGTTTTTCGCTGTCAACAAACTTCCATCTAACAGGGGACAATGGGCCGAAAAAAAAAGAAAAAAGTCCACAAAGTCCTAGCGATTTTCCTTCATACTGCTTCGCTGTAATCCAAGTGTCTAGTGGGTAACGTCAATTAGTCATCGTTTGAATTAGTATGGGCGTTATCAACTTGTTTATAAATCCCCTACTCGAGAGACAGCTCCAGAGTGTTGCTCAGCATGAGGGTGAGTAGAAAATGAAGGCATATCATTCTTTGGGTGAAATATTCCTTTAAGTTCTGGAGTGAAGTTGCCACTAAACCCATGTTGAAACTACTGGGTTGTAACTTAAGTTAGGTTTCATCTTATCTAGTGAAGTGTAACGTCTGTTTCCTATCAGTGAAAAGTATTTTCATGCAGTCTTTCATGCTGGACTGTCTCCAAAGACATTATATGACAGAAATAACTCTGCTAACTGCTACTAATCAGTCAACACTGACAATGTCAAAATATTATGATTAGGTGATAGCTTAAGCTTACAGCATCAATCTGACTGACTGAACTAACCTCCTCTCACAGAAAACATAAGCAGAAGGGAGAAAGTCTTCATTCACTGAGGAGGGATGTAATCATAGAAAACAAACTGGTCACATCATATGACAGACAACAATTACCCCACCTTTTAAAGCAATACCTCATTATCAGTACATTTTACAGAGAACTTAACAACCATATATTTTTTAAAATATATTATTTATATGTTTGGGTTATGTGGTGGTGGGAAGTCAAAAATTAAGAGTTCCATTGGCCATTAATGACTGTTGTATTTTAGTGTGTATATGAAAATAAACATCTTGAACCTTGACTCTTGAATCTAAAAAGAGGTTGGCGCCTTTTGAGTTCAGCCTGAATAAGACCTATCTCAGCTAGTGCATCCGCTTGAATACAATATCAGTAGAGTGAAACTCTGTCCTAAGACTAGACTATGTTGAAAGTTACCCAAAGCTGATGCAACCCCCTGGCAGTCATTTTGCTTCTACTGGAGTAGATTTTTATTTAAAGTAGTTGTATTCTTTTATAAATAACAATCATGAACTAGTTCCAATCAAAAATCAGCTTCAGGGCGGACATTGGCTCAGTTGGTGGAGCGTCCGCCCATGTGCGGGGGCTTCCGAACCCCGGCAGCGGCGGTGGGTTCGGGTTCTGGCCACAGCCCTTTGCTGCATGTCTTCCTCCCTCTCTCACCCGCTTTCCTGTCATTCTCCAGCTGTCCTATCAATAAAGGCCACAAAAGCCTGAAAAAATAACTTTAAAAAAATCAGCTTCAAGTGGCTTTTAGAATTGATATCATCTTGTTTTTCAGAAGAATGAAGAAGAATGGCCTTTATTGTCGTTATACAGAATGTACAACGAGATTGAAGAGCTTCTCCTTTCAGTGCAATAGGAAGTTAATTTTAAAAAAAAGTATACAAAAATAGTATAAGTAAAAAATAAAAAATTACAAGTTGCAGGGAGGCTTTAAATATACAAGATGAGACGCAGACTTGTGCACAGCACAATTGAGGCTCAGTGCACAATATGAGGTAGATGACAAATATTAATGGATGAAAAATAGTCCAATTCCTAGTTCTCAGTATTTCTATGTTGTTTACATAGTATTGCACATGAAGTAGATATGTATTGCACAGACACGAGAACATGTATTAATTTTTAGTGCAAATGTTGGATGGTATATTCAGATAATTGCTTAACAATTCCATATAAATTGTTTCCAGCCAGGTCCATATACTGTAGCTTGCAAGATAATGATGTAACACTCTGCTTTCTTATGGGATGCAATCTGCATGCTCAACAACTAAGGAGTTGAAGCAGTGCTTAAGTAGACAGAAGACTGTCTGACATTGTCAACTCAGGAAACCAGCGAAGGCCAACATTTTCCAAATAAAAAAACCTGCAAAAATAAAATAAATACAGAACTGGATCAATAAGCATACAGTCAATTATTGCCATGGTCACTATATCATTGTATCAATTGTTGTCCCACTTTTACTCAAGCACAGATTTTTGTGTTAACTATACCTCTGCTTAATGCTAATCCTAAAAAACTCATTTTTGTTTTCAAGCCTGTGACAAGCAGGTAGGCACCACTCTTTTTACTGTGCACCCAGTAACAAAAAAAGATCACTAACCGCAAGTTAGCTTAGCTCAAACTCTGGGAGTCAACTGGTAGTGCTAGCCTGCCTCTGCCCACAGTCATCAGATAAACTTTTCAGCAACTGTAATCCTGTGTGCTTATGACTCCTTTATGTAATGTTATCTTTATAGTATCGTCACATTACCTTCTTCAACTCTTACACAGAGGCTTTGTTTTGTTTACCTGCTTCTGGAAATGTGACGTTCTCGGTCAAGTCTTTTGAACAGCTCCTTTAAATGATAGAGGAGAACCGATTTGCAGCTGTGAGTGTGCAATTCATTTGCGAGCCATTATTACATGCAAAGTACCGGCAAATTTTAAAAAAGAAGTGCTCACTCACAACTGCAAAATAGTTCCCCTCGTTCATTTGCAACAGCTGTTCAAAAGACTCAACTCTTTCGAGAAAAAAGCCTCTGTTTAGGAGTAGAAGAAGATAATGTAAAGATAATATGAAGATAACATAACATAACGAAATCACAACAAGACAACAGGGTTGTTTAGAGTTGCTGAAGAGGTTATCTGATGACTGTGGGCAGAGGCAGGTTAGCACTACTGGTTGACCAACGTGTGAGCTAAGTTAACTAGCAGTTGGCAACCTTTGTCAGTTTCTTTCTTGTTACTGGAAGTACAGTCAAAAGAGTGGTGTCTATCTGCTTGTCATGGACTTGGAAGTGAAGTAAGACATGGAAACAACAAACAAGTTGGAGTGTCCCTTTAAATATTGAGTAGTCTCTGATGAAGTTTGCATAACGCCTTTAGGCCTCATGCTGTATGAGGTTCCTGGAAATTGTCAACCTTTGCCTAATGATTGGACCTCCTGTGCATCCAGGACACAGCAGCTCAATAGCTCAAAGCACATAGGGGCTGCCTTTTCATGAGTGTGCACTCCACGTGCTCACTGCATGCATGTCTGGAATTCCATTTATTGGTCTCTTAAAATTCATAAACCCCCGCTAGAAAGACAATTAAATCCAATATTGCCCTAACTACATAACAGGCCTGTGTGAAAGCCAGAGAGTACGCCCACTCGCCCTCCTCAACCCACCCCCACTTTCCCAATCAGCCTCTGAGAGCTCCTCCCCCTCCCCCCTGCTGCAGAGTGAATTGTGGTCAATTTAAATGATCAACTGAAGACAATCTGGGAGCCAATGGCTGTCACACAGAATATCAGGCTGCAATGAGCTGCACCAATAAAAAACCCTGTGAGTGCAAGATAGTCGATGGGATTCTTCATTCCTGTTTGCCTCTGTCGCTCCCTGTGGCACCCAGAAACCACAGAAATTGAAGCGTTCTGTCTTTGCTTTGCCAGGCTCCACACTGGGAAAGGTTGTTCCCTGCTAGGCTAAGCTAAACGGCTCTGTACGACTCCGTGCTGTGCTTGGCTCTCTGTCATTAGCTGCTGTTACATCTGATGCAGTATAAGCACTGAGCTCATCTCATCGGTTCTCAGCCACTGGTTTTCCACTCCAGAATGCTTCCGAGGGGGCTATAATCTCGCTGACATAATGGCGGTCCACTTGGATCGATAGCCAAATGGCAGAGCTGATCAATAGGTACCATACTGTAAAATAACGTGGCCTGAGAGCAGGGGGGTGGGAGGGAAAAGCCCGTAGCAATCATGTGTCTAAGTCTGGAAACTCTTTGAAAATATACTCCTTAATTATGGATCAAAAATTCCAACCTTGTTAACGAGCCATGTATTATAGATTGCTGCATGATCTATGCTAATGTGGGCACAGCAGTTGGAGGAAAAAAAAAAAAAACTGGCAACTCTTTGCTTGCTCCCTCGCCTCTGCCTCTGATCACTGCACAGAGGAGAGGGAAAGGTGATAAAAAAAGGTCTGAAAAGACCCTTTTCGAGTAACAGTTCCTAGTCTGCTTCAGATCCAACTCTTCGCTTCAAGGAACAAAATCGCTCCCGTGGTCCACTCCTGTCTGCATTTCAATAGTGTACTTAAGGTCAGGGAAAATTATGCAAACCAGAACAATGACATAAAAAAGCAATTAACAAGTTCTCTGGGTGAAGTACACTGAAGACACATCTTTCCTGGTGTGGATTTTTATTTTGAATGGTTTTATCAGTTGTGCTATTATGCAGTAGTCCAACAAAGATATGTGATTTATTGCCTGTGGTGATGGAACGAAATGAATTATCTGACTTTGCTTAGGAATGATATGGTGAGTCTTTTGACTTTCAAGTGGCTCTTATGTCTGCTTTGTTTTTAAATCAAGAGCTATGATCAACAAAAACAGTCTGAAGCAGGAGTTCCTGTCATTTACATAACAGTCAGCTACAGACAAAGCTAATTTGCAAACAATGCATCACAGCTACTCATTATTTTTTGCCTTGAATTGAGTTGTTGTTTCAGCCTATCCAGTACTCTACAAGGTTATTGAGTAAATTATTTCTCACTGTGCTTTTTGACAAAAGAGGGAGGAAAGCTGTTAAAAACGCTGCTAGCCATGTAGATTAAAACCGTCACCCTTATTCATCTCACTGTACTGCAATAGCATACAGAGTAGAAGCAGTCTCAATTGCAGGGCACCACTGAAGATGAATTGATAATTTGTTGTGCGATAGCAATTTGCTATCCAGATTCACAATTCCCAACCAGGGGTATGTGCACCCCTGGGAGTGTGACCACATTGCAGGGGGGTATGTGAAAACATCTGATCATTTATTTCCAACTTGGAAGGGGTGAGATAAGCCTGTCAATAAAATGGTAAGTGTTCGCCACCACTGGTTTCCATAGGGATAAACTAGTATTGACTATTATCGACACCACCCACGTGTTTGGGACTCTGGTGTCGCTGTGACTGGACTGGCTTTATCGAGTTGCTTGCCAGGACTTTCCCACAAAATGGGCACTGAGGCTGCAGTGGGTCTGCAGATGTAGCAGTGAATCCTAATAAAGCAGGTTGATTATGTTTTACTTTTGAAGAATTATCAACACTTATGAGTGAGAGGAAACTCATGACAAAAAAAAAAAGACACAAGGGGGACACAAGACAAAAAAGGTTGGGAACCACGGATCCAGATGACCAATATGGGTGTAAATCTCTGTCAAAATATTCTATGAAGAGTGCTACAGAGTGAATTAAGAGTTGCTAACAATCTAAATTTTGCAGAAATACTCTGTCAAAGAAAGCTCTCAATGTTTGAAGTTGTGACTACATTTTTAGAACGCAGACCTTTTCTTGGCTTCATTAACTATAGTTCTCCAGAAAGAACTGTTCACACATCGAAGCCCTTTCATTATGAGTCTATTTACTTTACCTTGGGAGCCAGAAAATTCATTAATCGAGCTTTTATCCAAGCCAAGCCCAGAGAAGTCAGAGATAAAATACTCGTTCTATATGTATCAAGGCAGCCAGGGAAACTTTTCTGCTGCGTTATCTTGCAGAAAACAGCCAGAGTTTTTTTCACTTTCGACATAAAAGGCTCCTGAAATTATCCACCTGTTTGAAATGCTTTCTCTGCAGCATCCCCAGAAGATGATAAAATTATGTGCCGCAAAGCTGCATAATAGCATTTGGCAAAGAAAACAAACTGAAAGGTAAGTAGGTAAGGGTCACAGCTAGAGCCCAGCAACTGCAGCCATTTTCCAACAGAGAAGCAAATTACCCCAGATGGAAGATAAGAAGTTTATCTTTCTGTCAGGACAACACGGAAAGAGCCGATGCATGATTAGATACAGCCTTAAAAGAATCACTGCCACCCTCGATGGCAGTTTTCCTGTTGGAGTGCAATTTGGCAAACTGCTCAGCATCTCATAAAGCGGAGATGCAATAGCTTGGCCGGACGATGATAAATCAAAGGCTTCAGATCTGGGAGCATTGCTGGAGGACAGGAAAACTAAATTGTGGATACCAACCAATCACTGCCACTGTTTATTAAGACACAGGGTCTGTCGTCTTATAATCCTGCATAGAGGTTTCAGATTTGTCCCCATTGCTGTTTTGTCTGGGATAATTTTTTAGCTTTTAGGTCAGCCAGTTTGTTACAGTGGAAGCCTGTTGACATGAAAAGTGAACAGTTGAAGCAGGCACAGAGGGCAAAGCTTCTTTCTGTATTATGTGTGACATATCTGGCACGTTATTACTGCTGGTGTCATCACACATATAGGTGACTGTACATACAAAAAGCACACAACACCAGCAGCCTACACATCCACCTACACACACTTCCTCACACTGAACACCATGCTTTAAAGATCGCGTGGCTGTGTGGGTATATGGCGGTGAAATATTGGAGTCATTGCAGCCCTGAAGGCATGCAGTTATCAGGGATACAGAACTGATGGGAAATCAATCAGCTCAAGTGGAGTGGCCTGGCCTGTGGTAAGAAGACGAGCCTTGTCTTCTCCAGATGCTCACTTTGATGTCAGCAGCTTCCTGATCTAAGCGGTGAGCTGAAACACACATCCATTTACTAAGCGGATGTATGAACAAGATGTGCTTTATATATCCATTTGTCATACATACATAACTGCTGAATTTTAAGAAACACCATGTGAAAAATGTCCATGATCATGCAGGGACTTCTAATGTGAGAATTGCTGAAATCAATTTTTATGTCTGGTCATGAAGAAAAAAAGCTAACGAGACATCTCGAAAGAAGATTGACTATTTGGATGTCATTATTTTAATATGCTTGTCACTCCTGCTGTTGGGAGCTGTCAGACAAGTGATTAACAGCATGCTGCAAAGACAGCTTTTTATTTTCCACAGTTTCATTGTTAGAGTCTTATTAGACATGTTAAATGGAGAGTGTGCTTTTTTGACGGATAAAAAAACAACTTGCTCGTGTACAGGACAACATCAGCAAATTATCTACCTTGCTTTGTCCACAAGGGACGTCAGTATCAACACAGCTAAAGAGCCCCTCACTGGAGCGCCGTCATGATGTGTGCTGTTTTCTGGAGACCAGCAGTCAAGTTCGAAGAGATGATCTTTTCCTGTGATGGATGTTGGGTCATTTTCTGAGTCTGTTCAGACACTGCAGCCTACATCCCAGCTCTCCACTAAAGTCACTACACATCAATAAACCACAGCTATAAGTGCTCTTCAGCCCTAACAGAGTATCTTTTGACAATGGCCAGACAGCCAAAGCCAGGATTTTAAAGGAAGTAAGCTCATGTGTATAAGATTCTGCCCCAGCAAGGAAAGAGAGCTTGTTAATTGCATTAGTCATTTAAATGTAATTATATGTGCTAATTAGGGCTGGGAATCACATGGTAACACATGAGTTGACATGCTATTTGAAACATGGTCCGCAATATGATAAAATCACAATAGAGCGTACTGTGATGGTACATGTAAATCAATAGGTTGATATGTTATGCCAGATGATTATGTAAAATGTTTTAAGAAGGTTTGTATTATGATGAATGTATTAGTGCTGCAGTTCAATGCAATTTTAGATGAAACAACGAGCACGTTTTTATTCATTAAATTAGATAACATACAAGTACAACAACAAACTGGAGCTAAAACATATGATTACAAAAAATAAAAAAATAAATATCTGTGACAGACATATACTCTTGCATGTAGACTTGGAAAAGTAACTCCATATCTTGCTGAAATTCCAAATTCTTGGAGCAAGTGAATCAGTAGATAGATTTTCCATGCCAGGCTCACCATGTATAACACAGTATCCCTTTATTGTCCCACTGCTGTTAATACTGATGCAATCGAAATACATGAACACTTTCCCATAATAATCTAAACAATAAAATGTAATTACTGATATACAACACAACCTGAAGTTATTTTTTTACCTATTCAAATAAAAAACATACATATTTTGATCGTGTCTAAAAAGTATATTGTTTCATTAGACTGCTGTCCAGAGAGAAACAAACAGCTTTTGCATGACAAAGTAATTTATGCTTCATTTTTTTCAAGTGGTTATGAAACTAAATGGAATAACACTGACTTCTTTATGAGCTACAAAAGCAAACAAGACAATCAGCATAAAGACTGACTAATCCTACAAAGTAAAGTCAATATCTCAAGCTGCTGCCAGAGGGCTTGGATTCTTGGCAACGTGGTTAACACCACGGCATGGAACTTAAAATAAGAATCACTGAGTGATATGTCTGACTGCTAAATGGAGGAAATCTACCTGTGCATATAAAGATAAGAAGTTCAGTTTAGTCAGCTGGGGCACAAAAAGTAGTGGAGTTAACATGTTCTCCTTGTAATTGGCTGGCAACTATTCCTGAGCATACCCCATCCTAGCCCAGTGAAATGGCCCACAGCATGGGCAGGCTCAAGCCTCCCATGATCCATCAGGGATAAGCAGAGTGGGGAATGGATACATTTTGTTTTTATTTTTATTTTAAGAGGTCCGTCTGTTATCGGGTTTGGAAATTTTTTTGGCTCCCTCTGAATTGTATTGCTGCAAAAAGTAGACAGTTATGCCATTTCTTACCTTGTTCATGTGTGTGTTGGGTCATCTTCCTTCCTCATTGTGGTGGCAGGGCTGATATTTGGACAAGAAGGGATTCTGATGAGAAAGGAAACATGTGAAAAACATACTTGAGCTTCTAAAACAGACAAAAGAAACCTCAAGCGTGTACATAGAGATGAGAACAAGAAATCTACAGTGAGTTTCGCATCCCTTTTTTTTTAGAGATGACATCTTTGATACGTGCTACATGCATCTTTTGGCTGTTTAATCCTGTCGTGTGCAGATCCGTCCGTGTAAAAGCATTTAGTGCAATGACATGGAGGCCCCAAATTGAAGCATTAAAATGATTTTTTATAGCACTTAATGCACATATTTTGATATTAAGTTGAACAATGGTTAGAGTTACCACACAACTATTTTTATTTGCTCATGCTAATTAAATAAAATCTGTGAGTGACACAGCGTGATATTGTGTAGTGCATTGCAACACTCTTGCCTCACCAGCCTGTCTCTATTTTCCTTAACGTCACTCCCATTATCATGAACAAGGAGCAAGGAAGGATGGATGTTAAAGATATGCTGGAGGGTTTTTCTTTATTTTCTTTGATTTCTCACTCAGCTGAGCTTGTTTATAAGTTTAAAAGCAGAGACAGAGCAATATTCATCTATTTCTGTGGGTAAAATGATTTGTCCTCAACTTCAACTTGGAGGAAGAATTTTTTTGGACTCAAAGAACGTTTGTATAAATTGACTAGCCTCTAGCCTCATGTCCGTTTCTCCAGCTGTACAGTTCAAGCTCCTGATTTGCTGTTTACAAGTGGAAAAATGAAGCATTGAATTATATCTTCTTTTGAGTCATGGAATTAATAGTAGGTGGTAAAGTATTGTGTGTTGAAAAGGAATACGAATTATAAAGCAAATCAATTCAAAGAAGAAAATATTCTGACCTTAATTAAAGTTAACTGGATGACTTCCACTGCCAAAGCAAATGAACTGTAAATCCTGAAAGAGTTTAGATGCTGTCACATTAGCAGGTAATATCAGACCTCAGTCATTCAGAGGTCCTTTGTAGCTGTCTCCTTACTGAAAGTAAATGAAGCAATAATTAATAGAAAACTATCTAAGCCAAGACTATTTACTAGCCTGACACACCAGTTAACTAGAAAAGCACTCTGAGAGCGCAGACCTCCGCCAGCACCACAGTCCTCAGCCATATTGTGATTTTGACCATAAATATTAGTCCTACCTTTATTTCATCTAAATATTTAGATTCCTTGACCATGAAAACATACCATTAGCAACTGGATTCATAATGATATCTATTTTAGTTCAGTAGTTATTCACAGAAATCACATTTTTCGCCATGGCAGCCAGATGCTGATTCGGATCAACACCAAAATTGAATCACTTCTTCCTTTTCCCATGCTGAACATTTCCTGAAAATTTCATCAAAATCCATCCATTACTTTTTGAGTTATTTTGTTCACAGACGGACAGACAGACAAACAAACTCCCCCGAAAACATAACCTCCTAGGCGGAGGTAAATATATTCCACTTGTTCATTTAGATAGACCATAGAATATGCTTGGATATGTTCAGATCATTTCAAAGCATAACAGCACGTGACTGAACAAATTATTCTGTCAAACATTTTCAATAAAGGCCAATCAGATAATGGAGTAGGCAGGTTAATGCAGTTATTTGTTTTTATTTAACAAGAGAAATGCTGCATAGATCTGATAAAGCTGCCACTGAAGCTGTTAGCATCAATGCTAACCTCTGTACAAGCAGTCACTTCCTGCTCCATAGTTCCTGCTTCCTCCTTTTTCTGGGGAGGCTGAATGGGCAGAGCTGCCCCTGGCCAAACCCTATTGTTGTATATTAGTCTGGAATCCAATGACTGCAGGTCCCAGAAACTGACAAGAGATTCTTCATGTTGCAAATATGGACATTTCAATATTCTCCATAATGCAAAATAACAGAAGTTTCAGCAAGTGATAAGAAATGCATTCAATCAAATGTAACTATCAACAATAATTCAAGAAAAGCCATCATAAAGTACACTATGGCAGCCAAAATACCTTTCAGTGTTGAGTTTTTCCCTTTGAAGGAAAATATAGCACTGATGAACAGAAAGAAGAACTCGATGATACATTAATTTATGCTCCATCATGTTTTTGGTGCAGTGTAAGTCTGCCCACCTACCTGCCTACAGCACCTATCTATCTGTATATCAGGTTTGTGTTTGCTCAGCTCAGTGTAAAGTGGGCGCTGCAGCAAGAACACAAACAGCAAACAGATCTGTTACATCTCTGTGTCAACCTCATCTCTAATTCATGCACATTATTATAGCTCACCAGCTGTGTATGTTCTGTATATTTAGGGAGGTGCAGTGGTAGCGGTGGAGCATTAGCCTCGGCTAGATCCTAGTCACAGAATCACAAACAGGGTAAAGGTAATGTGGTGTAGCTGGAGGCTGTGGAGGATTTAAGTGTCCATAAACATTACTGTACCACACTATCCCACAGAGACTGTTCCTTTATAATGATTCTAAGTAGGAATGTAAACCCATTTTCATGCAGAGCGCTCAATGGCTTCATCCTGACAAGAGACAGGGACAGTGTGTGTATGTGTGTGTGTGTGTGCATGCTCCATTTACATTTTCACATTTTACAGAAGCTGTTACAGGAAACAGCTTATACAACAAGCGTAACCTTGGTGGCTTAAATGAGCGGGCTGTCACCGTAACAAGCTTCCACATTAATCAGTGTGTGTGTGTGTGTGTGTGTGTGTGTGTGTATTTAGTTGTGGATTCATATACATACATGCTGCAATATGCATCGCGGGGTGCCATAGTGTGCCTCTTCTTACAATATAACAACATTAGACAAGAAATACGCTTTTGCTCCTATTTGCATGTGTTTGGATCTCTTTTCCATTGTCTCTTATCATGACTGCGAGTGTACAACTGCCCAGATGGCAATTGTGTGTTTTCAGTGTATGGCTTCATCTGTATGTACATGTACAGGCTTTATGAGTGCATTTCCTCTAATTTGGAACAGTTTGTCTGCATGATTTATCTCAGAATAAAACAGGATCTCAATTACTTCACGAGTGCAATTTGCTTTCAAAATGAGGGAAACTCTGTAGTAAGCATTTCCATATGTATTCAGTGTAAATGTATTCAAACTGTTTTCTTGTGTGCATTTATTTGCTTCATGATAATCTCAAATGCTGCAACAATATCTGTCTCAGGGACATACAGTTTTCAGCATATGTGATTCTAGCCCTCCAGATTTGTCAGAAAACTTTTAGTTTCCTTTCAAATTAAAAATTTTCTATTGCATACGATACCACAAAATACTCCCCCACATGTGGGCCATTGATTGCAAACAAGATTTTTAAAGTTGCACAAGAGAAAGTATCAATTTAAGGTCAGAATGCAACAATGAGTACACCCCAATCAAAGGGGTGGGAGTAAGGCTATCATATTACCCTGATTAAAAAGTTATGTTAAATTCGGCTTTGTCAAAACTTTGGAAATCTTTTGTTCATTTAGATACTAGTCCATTACTTTTTATAGGGGGTGTACTCATTTATGCCGGGCAGTATACAGTGTATAAAAGCAGCTGCACTGAGACAATGGAGATCATAAGGAGGCCCCATTGAACTTGAAAAAGTTGTTTAAAAAACATCTTTATAAGACACCTTCACAACAGACCTTGGTTATAGGACCATCTTATCACAGTATTTACTTTGTGTGGTAACAGTATAATGAAGAGTTACAGAGAAATTTAAAGGATGATGCATTTAATTGCATTTTCAAGCACCTTAATCACTGTTCTTCCCCTTAAATATGCTAGTATGTATGCTAGTGATGAACTACGCTTGTCTGCGCTTAAAAATAAGAGAAATATGTTGCATGAAGATTCTGTGTGTTTATGCCATGAGCATGTTATCATTGACACATCTGCGATGTTGCCATGTTCAGACGTGCTTCTTTGAGTGGGTCCCCTGTGTATTTGCATGCACATCCCTAAAAGATGGTGAAATTTTAAGGAGATTCTGGGTGATTAAAGTATATTTTAACTTATACCTTTCCCCCCGGGGCCAAATGCGGCCTGCTGCCCATTTCAATCTAGTCCCTGAAACAGCTGATTGAATATAAGCATTTTAATTACAGCAGCAAATATCACCAATCATGCACATTTCCTGCCATGTTTACTTTGTCACAAGGTCTAATTTACAAGGTGTATTGCAATATCTGTCTTCAAGCACCAACATTTTTGCAGTTTATTCTTGTTTTGTGTCTGACAGTGAAGATAAGCTGTAAGGGTCTCCCATCTCAGCTGTTAAGAAGGTCATTCTTGACCTGACAAGGTGTGAATCCAGTGATAGCCTCGAGTTACAAGGGCCCTTGACAGGTGATAGCCTACCCCTAAACCCTAAAACTTTAATTCAAATACACTACAAGTGAGGTGCAGCAAATGGCTCAGTCATCCACAAATTTCCCTTCACGCGGCCTTCGATGTAAAAAGTTTGGACACACCTGATGTAGAGTTTACCCCCGTAAACAATACATGCTTAACGTATGCACAGTGTGTCCAGAATAATGGCTGGCAGCACCACTGTGAGATACAACAAACAGGAAATAAAGGCCAGTTATTTTGCAGCCATAGAAGGATCATAGTAATTTAAGGAAATGTGTTTTTCATTTGGTGAGAATTGTGCAGCCCTATGGTACAGTATATTTGACTGTATGTGGGAGTCTAATAAGTCAAAACTAGTTTTTGCCCACATATATGTGAAAGCATTTAGTATGTATATTTAAGTTTGTTTGCTTCACTGCTCTTTTTTAAGCTCAAAATATGTGCTTGTGCATTTCTGAGTGGGTATGAAGCCCTATTCTGCTGACAGCTGTGCAGTAAATAACTTCTAATTTAACATCTACAAGGCGAGAAAAATCATCTGAGCATTTCAGAGGAAAAACTTTACAACATTTTCCACTTCTCTGCCTCTGAAGTTCTTTAAGTCCACAAGTGAGAGCTGCAGATGGTGGTGACAAATTAGCGAGAAAAAGTGAGAGCGAAACAAAACAGAGGCAGATGCTCCTATACAGCAAATCTGTGGTCACTGCACGCTATTTGAGTATGAAGATTATGTGGAAGGCTTTTGTAGGGGTCCTTTTTTTTATACAATCAAAACTTTTCTCAGATGGTTTGTTTGGAGAAGACAGTGGAAAATCTCCACAACCCACTTAATCCCACAGTTCTGAAAATGTCAAAATCACTCAAATTGGAGCTACATGAAGCGAGACCGGCGAGCGAGTGATGGCAGCTGACTTGAGTCTGTCGCTCTCATTACATGGCTCACTCCGCTCACTGAAAAATACATCCAAAATGTATTCGTTCAACCACAGAGCTGAACTTAAGCTGACAGAGCTCTGCCATAGTGCTCACCTGAAAGCTTCCCCGTCAGTATGTCAAGTTTTCCTGCTCAGACATCATTTAAAAACTGCCACGCAACCGAGGATCCACCTGTTGGGTTTGAAACTATTTTAAATGGAGAACGGGGGGTGATTGGTGTCAAATTATTCAGCCCTGTCATGGCGGTGCTGTAGACTGTGACAAGTTTAAGATTCAACATGAATTAATCATTAATGTTGGGGAGGTGGCTTTGCTTTGAAAGTCCAAAGAAATTATACTGAAAGGAGTTTAACTACAGCAACGATACTGCAAGGGAAATCTGGGTGGAAGTTTAAAGCAGTGACTGACAGCCCAGCTAAAGGATAGATTAGAGAAAAAATACACTGCCTGGTCAAAAAAAAAAAGAGTCGCCACCAAAAAAGGTCACACACACTCTAATACTGTATTTCATAGATTGCCTTTAGTTTTAATTACAGCACACATTTGATGTGGCATTGTTTTGATAAGCTTCTGCAAAGTCACAAGATTGGTCCCAGATCATAGCACTGCCCTCACAGGCTTGTACAGTAGACACTAGGCATGATGAGTGCATCACTTCACTGCCTCTCTTCTTACCCTGATGCTCCCATCACTCTGAAACAGGGTAAATCTGGACTCATCAGACCACATGACCTCCTTCCAGTTTTCCACAGTCCAATCTTTCTGCTCCCTAGCAAAATGAAGCCTTTTTTTCCAGTTAGCCTTACTGATTAGTGGTTGTCTTAAGGATGCACAGTAGTTCAGTCTCAATCCCTTCCCTTCACACTGTGCGAGTTGAAATCCTCTTTCTTTCCCTATTAAACATATCCCTGAGTTCTGCTGCTGTTTTTCTTCGATTAGATTTGGCCAAAAGTTTAAATGATGGCCAATCCCAACATTTAGGGTTTTTTAGTAACCCAATTATAGTAGTTCCTGTAATCTCCTTAGATGTTTTCTCTGCTTGATGCATGCCAATGATTTGACCTTCTTAAACAGACTAACATATTTTCCACGACCACAGGATGTGTCTTTCAACATGGTTGTTCAAGAAAAGAGAAGCTACTCATTGCATCAGCTAGGGTTAAATAAATTGTTGCCGGCTGAAAGATAATCAACCATGCAGTAATTATCCAATAAGAGGCTCATAACAATTTGTTGACTTAAATCTAGGTGGCAACTCTTTGGCCAAGCAGTGTATATCACATAATTCAGTATTCAGGGTCGGAACTCGAAGGATGAGAGCCATCAAAAATGATTAAATGACTCAAGTTATGACATGCTCTCCTCTGCCATTTCCCTGCTGCTCTTTTAGATTGTTAGTGACAGCTAAGTTCAAATCAGCATCCCCAAGAGACAGGAGGTTTGTGACCTTTTCATGACTCTGCCTCTCTATCAAGCTAAACCAACAGGGTAAACAGGCTGAAGTGTATCTCTGAATGAAATAAAATGGCATCAATAGCCTTTTGGTCTTCATGTGCGTTGTACCAATCAAGTGGGAGCAACAAGCATCCAGGGTCCTAAACAAACTTTAGAATTCACCAGCCAAGGTGGTACTGGCTGATAGCTTTAAAAATTAATTTGTTAAGCACATCTAATACTCACCAACATTTAATATGTTATGCACCATTCAATAGATCAGGTACAAATGGAGTGAGAAAATATGCTTGCCCTTAAAGGGATAGTTCAGTTTCTTTGAAGTGGGGTTGTATGAGCTCCATGTGGCCACTAAGTACATCAGATGCGGTTGAAAGTGCTCACCTCTCCCTCAGTAAGACACAATTTGTAACCATTTGTGATGCAGAACTTGCTACAAAAAGGAAAGTATTGTACCAAATTCAAAGGATGCTTTCTCCACCTACAAGAACTTCCTTCAACAAATAACACCACAGTTGAAGAGTACGCTATCTTGAAATTTTTTGAGTGCATTAACTTTTTGGTAAAGTAAAGTTTATCTGGAACTAACCAACTACTTGTATTTCTAGTTAAAGATAAACTTTATTTTTCTGCACAGTTAATGCACTCAAATAAAATTCTAGGTGGCATTCTCTTGAACTGTGGTATTACTTGTTCTGCATCACAAACTTTTTCATATTTGGGGGGGAGGGGGGAGAACTTTCGACTGCATCTACTGGCCACATGGGGCCTTTATAACCCCATTTAGAAAAGATGAACTCTCTCTTTTATGATTTTATGAACGACAACTGGTAGAAACTGTATAGATGCCATGTGGCACATAACCCTACTGCTTAGCTGCCAAATGGCTGATGTATCTGCATTTGTTATTTGGCAGGTGATAATTTCAGACCATGGTGCCAGGCTAAATGCCACTCACCGTTACTTACTGCAGCCCATAGGTCAATTTAAAAGAAGAAAATGTTTGCATGAAGGAAACTAGGCAAATCTGTGGCATTGGATTTCTATTTTAGTCTTAAACTCTGGGAATATTCTGGGTTTGTCTTTGCAACAAATAGACACAATAAGATGTAATTATCCCTCTCAAGCCTACATGAAGCAACCTTTATAAATTCATCTGTAAAAAAAGATTTTTTCTAAATTAACTTTGAAAATAAAGTTTAAATAAATGAAACAGTCCATCAACTGCAAGGTGCAAATGCCAAATGGAAGGGCATGAGAGAGTATGGATGTATCTTTTCCCTTGCGCCCCTGCCATGTCCATGTTGTTCTAGATTAGGGATGGAAACACCTCTGTTGATTCTCTGGGGTTCATTTACTTTTGAAGGCAAAGTTGGGCATTACAACTGTTACAGTCTTTGTGTCTGCAATTCACAGCAGCCCCCAGTGGCTCCAGGCTTAACTATCAGAATAAAGCAGAGGTACAAACTAAAATGGCAAGAGCAGATGGTACTAAAAAGGGTGACACAGTTGCACAGGAGCTGCAGACTTTCGGGAATACAATGTAAATCATCACACAAGATGACATTTAAAACCCTGTTCCTTCTGGGCGAGTTCGAGAAGCAGACTTTGGCTTGTACTCCAGTGTGACCTGTGTTGTGGATTTTATGGTGTATTTGTTCCTTTTTTTGAATTATGATTCACAAAGTTGAGTGTTTGATTAAGAGTGTCCTGCAATTTGTGACAATTTGGCCTCTGGCAGTTAGAACAAAATCAATGTGACCCTCTTGGCAGCTAAAGTCGGCCCTCCCTGATGTACAGTGTGAGAATTAAGATGTCCTTTAAAGGCAGAGGGAAAGGGATCTGTGCAGCTGTGTTTCTGTGCGTGTTTGAGCACAATAATTTCTCGCCATATGTCCATCTGCACAGCTGCAACAGCTTACACTGATTACAGCATGGTTGAGTAAATTAAATAACAATCTATGTGTGCACATATGTGACAATTTCAGTACAGCTGGAGGACATAAAAGTATTATCGTAATAGCTGGAACATATTGTGCTGACCGTACCCCGATGTACTGTTTATCTATTTACTGATGGATAAAAGGCAGCAGCCAAAGTGAAGGTTACATGAGCTCAAGCAGTGTCCGAGCTGAATGCATGCAGGAGATAATAAGGGGACGTCATTGGGCTTGTCCTCTAAACATGATTATTAGAGCTGGTCGAGACCATTTCTGTTGAAAAATGATTATGATGTTTGGACAACCTTTTTGAAAAGAACATTATTAATTCTGGCAGCCAATTTGAATTTAATCTGATGATGAAAATGTGGTGATACTTTAGTTTGGACAACTATGTATTCACCTTTTAGTAGTTGCTTATTGCCATGTGAGGAAGTATTAAATTTGACAATCATTAGCCATTTTTTAAGAGCTTATGATCTTTTAAACCTTATTCTACATGATCATATTCTGTAGCTAGAATGCAGTTACTAAAGTTTCCCTCTAATATCCTAAATACTGCTAATCAATACTAAGTTTAATTGTAGTTGTACTTTCATCATGATCTTCATTAGCTTTACTTAGAATAGCCTCTTGAAGAATATTTGTCTATAATTAGTCTAGACAAAATTGTTCAGTTTTCATTGAACAAAGCTCCTACAATCAGTCATGTGCAAGTAACTCATTATTACATCTTTGTTAAACAAAGTTTTACCTATTTAAAAGCTATTCTTCACAAATAATTCACCTGTAGTTTTAACACACTTTCTCATGCCCAGACTGAATTACAACGCCAAAACACTTCAGGCAGGTGATTCAATTCAGCCCAGTAATCTTGCCATTTTTTTTAAATGTGGGGCTTGTTGGAAAAAAGTTTGGACAGCCCTACCCTTGAGGTTGAAGTGAGGTTTTGCAGGTCTTGTTGGTTGTCTCCCTTTTTCTTGATTGTTCTTTAATTGGATTAAGTAAAGGCAAAATGCGTTGCATCTTAGAGTTCCCCAAGCCCAAGTATGTCGTCTGCTTTGGAATTCTTTAATATAGTTATGTCTCTACAGTTTTATTAGATTAGATTAAAGCTATGGTCTACGATTTGGAAGCTTGGTACATCTTAATAACACCGTTTATAAGGCCGTTGTGGTCCTATGGTCTGATCTACGCAATATAAAGACCAAAAAGAATGAAAAAAAATCCATTCAGTATATCCGCTGCAAAGCGGCATAATAGTTGACCAATCCGAACCGCCGTTCCCCGCGGTTCGGATTGGTCCATGAGTCCATCCAATCCTGTGTCTCTCCATCCCGCACCGTCCCGCCCATGGTCCCGCCTCCTCCCCACTACCTCCCTCATGTACCGGTGAGCAGCTAGCTGCACAGCTACTGAAGCGTCATGGAGCCGGAGAAGACCAGCACCGAAACCGGGAGGCCGCTTCTGTTACCCTCCACATCGAAGGGAAGGAAACGTAAAAGTTTCACGGAAAAGGCTGAAGTAAGGAAGGAATATGAGCAATTCAGGTCCCAACGGAGACTCAACATTGGAGAATCATATGACCGGTGGAAAAAGCTGCAGAATGATTTGGGACTGAAAACTGACACTGAGACATCCGAATTTCTGTTGAACAGGTAATAACTTTGTGGGAGATGTCTGCTGAATAACTCTGGTTAGTCTGTGCCTATACTGGCTAATGACTGAATGTTGTTGGTCAGAATGGGTAGGCTCTGTCAATAGGTTTTAGCATAAGTTAGCCACGCATTGTAAACTGAGCTGGTGAAGACACGCCGAGGAAGGTACATCCTCGCTCACAATCGGCTCTGCTCTGATCGGCTAATAGTGGCGATGCCAGACCCGCTTTGCCGCCAGTCCAATTGAAATGACTACCGCTGTGTGTTACAAGGGGGATGACTGTCGTGTTTGTTACTTTCAGCCATGAGAAATCTGACATTCTGAGTTGTTTTTGAAGTTGTTGCTGCTGCTGATATTTTCTGCCCGCCAGCTTCTTGCTCTATCAGATGGGGCATGTTGTTAGGAGGCGACACAAGCTGGGGGCGAGATCTTGGAACACGGAGGGGAGGGGTGAGTGAAGGGGGGGCAGGCTGCGTTTTTCAAATCTGTCTCAACAGCAAAACTGGTTTTCAGATCGTAGACCCTAGCTTTAAGTTAGAATGGATTTGATTTGATTTGATTAGATAGATTTTTATTAATCCCTTGGGAAGACTCCTTCAGGAAAATTAAGGTTCCAGTAGCACTGAATTGTACAAAGGGACAAAAGAACACAGGGTATCTAAAAGTAAAAGCAATTAGCAGATAGAGGATAGATTTTTTATTTAAATAAGTATTCAAATAAACGGAAATATGGCTACTGGATGGCTACTTCTGCCACCACTGTTCTTTCTCATTCCCAGCCTTTCTCTCCCTCCCCACTGAGGAGTTATAGTCTGATGACCTGAGGAACAAAGAACTTTCTCAGTCTGTTGCTCCTGCACTTGGGAAGGAGCAGTCTTGGGTTGAACAGGCTCCTCTAGTTGCTGACAACAGTGCAGAGGGTGACTGGCATCGTCCAAAATGTCCAGGAGTTTGCCAAGTGTCCTCTTCTCTATCAATGTTGCCAGAGAGTCAAGCTACATACCGACCACTGAGCCAGTCTGCCTGATCAGTTTTTCCAGCCTGGATGTGCCTGGAGTTTCCCACAGATGTTAAAATGATGTTATTGATACTACTTTATAAATATATGCCAATGTAGAGTGAGTATGATGGCAAACACACACAGTCCAGCACAGTTCACACTGAATATCAGATCATTTACTCTCCAGTACCAAGACTGTTTTTACTATCAACCATACTACTACAGCAAAAAATACCCAACATGATAATGTTTTCTAAACTCCTGTACTGCCTTTTAGTCTGCAGTGGTGATTAACGTTTGCCTACAATTTTACTATGGTCTCCCACCAGCTAATGCAATGGTGTACGTTTTTAAAAGGGTCTTTTAATACCACTATCGTTTTGTATTATGTGGAGAAAATATTTGATGCATTTTCAACAGGGGTCCTAAACTCTCCTTATAGCATTTCTTATAAAACAAACATATTTCTCCACAAAACAATTAAATATCAACATTTTTTATGCCTTGTGGTCCACAACTGACATTTGAATCCAGTAATTTGGTTTTACTATCAAATATTCCTTTTTGATGTAGTTGTCATCACTTTCTTTTATTGGACAAGAGATTGAATACAAACAGCATATGATATTTTTTGAAGAATACTTAAATGGAATCGAGCTTGCAGTTGTGTGCACGTGTAGCTGTGTGTAATTACAGTATATGTGTTCACTTGTAATTAAGTTAAGGCCCGCGGAGGCAGCGGCCGAGCTCGTCCAGGCTGTATGCGCGGTGCTCCCAAACACAGGCTCTCATGATTTAATTACCACACAAACACACAGAACAGTAAGCCAACAGAGCATGTCTAACACTCGCTTGTATCGCTCTCTGTATTCCCTCTCCCGTTTGTCACTTTCCAGCCCTCCTCACATTCACTAGCTTTGTGCAGAAGGTGACCACCCCACTATGGCAGGGAATTAACCCCACTATATAGGGCCATCTGACCCATCTGTAGGACATTATTGCCTGTGTGTTGTACGCTTCAGCCCAGTGAGCACCGTGACTATTGCATCACCATCGATACAGATCAATCCTGACACAGTGGGGGGGAAGTCAGACTCCAACAGCCTGAACTGGTGGACTGGTAGTTGTTGCTCGAGGGGGGTTAACACTGGTTTGTCTGACTCTACTCCCGGCTGTGATCAGCAAGAGCAAATGCTGCTGTGTCACTGCCCTGTAGCTGTGGAGAAAGGGGGTGCGATCCAGATTTCCCACCCCACGTGTCCCTTTTTAAACTTGATTTTACCAGGACTATTCCCACTGAGACACAAATCAAACGTAGATCTCTTTTTAAGTGAGATCTGACCAGGAAGGCAACATTAAAGAGTTTCACATGAAAGAAGGAACAACTGACCTACATAACGTGAAATTAAATCAAATGATGAATAACCAGCGCTCAGTAGCAAGGCCAGCTCAATTACTGGTCAAATAATTACAGCTGATCTGATTCCAGTGGCAGAAATGCCTCTGAGATATTGATTAGTCCACTAATTTATATACTGATCTGATTATGAGCTTTCTAGGTTGCAAATACAGTGGAAATTAGAGCTTAAAGCATTGAACTGTAAACATGAGGAGTTTTAAAATCATATTGATATTTTTACTACCAGACAAATGGAATGCAATATTTCTTACTGATATTAGTGAGTGCTCTGTCTAGAGACATGACATGATTTGTGATAATCAGTTAATAATGATGCCTATTTGATACCATAACAACAAAAGACAGTCTGAAACAATCACTACTGCCAGTGATTTCCCTTTATTCAGGGTTTTCAAATCATGGCCCTGGAGCCAACTGCAGCCTGTGCACCACTTTTCAGCATCCCCAACAAACTCCAAAAGTTACAATTCACATAGCCCACATGGCAACACTCAGCTATTGCTTGACTATGGCTTAAATCATGTTCAGTGATCTTTAAACACCAACATCCATACAACGTTTTGAAGCTTTGTCAGTTCTTGTCCGAAGGTGAAGGTAAGTTGTGAGATTCTCTCTCTTTCTGACATTGTATAGAAAAAAACGGTTAACCACTGAGCTATGAGATAGTAATGCGCTGGTGACATTGTATAGAAAAACAATTATTCATGGCCACGAGAAAATAATGCATGGCCACGACATAGTTAATGCGCGGCCACGACAAAATTCACCTTTAGTATTGAGATCTGCCAGTTTCAGAGCAGCACAGAGACTGTAGCCTCTTAATATGGACAACTTTGAATACATTGATCTTTATTTTAATTTGGGAATGAACTTAATTCGGCTGCTCTAAATGACTGCGGTCCCACCATGCACCGCGCTTCGGATAAATGCGGTCACACCATCCAGGTTTTAAATTATGTTGCGCACTTTGCCAAAATGTTACGGTAGGCCAAATGTTACAGAGGCATGACGGTGGTGCGTTCAGTGGCACCGTGGAAAAATAACTGCTAATTTCCAGACAATTTTACTGCAACATTATTGACTGAGAGCACATCAAAATCAGGCATTGGAGGCTCATTTTTATAAATGGCAAATATTGACGCATTACTATCTCATGGCCTCACATTATTTTTTTCTATACAATGTCACCAGCGGGGCTCCGTAGAGTTCTTTGTGTCCTGAATTTGATACACTTGAGTTAGGATAAAACTTTACCCAGTATTTTCAGTATGTAGCCCACAATGAAAAAAGTTTGATAGCCTCTGTTGTAAAGAAACAAAAAGTCTCCTTAAAAGCGAGGGGACTAGTTTGAAATTTGCTGTGCTTCTGCTTTATTTAACAGAGGACCCCATGGATAATCCAGGTCCTGTTAGAACCCTGGTCACTGAAGTGTAGAGGTATTTCAAGCTTAAAACAAACTCATCCATTCTTATCGGGAGGTAGCTGGTTAAGCTACCCCATTAAAATCGTGCTGTGTTGATTTCACACCTGACATGTCATTATTCAGTCACTTGGCAAACATCTTACTAGGTGGTGGTCTACTGAAAGAGACTTATCCAGCAAATATGCAAATACCAATTTTCTGTTCATTTTAATTGTAGACACATTCTTGCTTTTATCCAAGAAATATCACTGTAAATAACAGTCCAGTGAACATTTTCCTTGGCAGATAATCATAAAACCAGAACCAAAAAACTGAAGTTATAGTAATGCTGGGGAAGCACTGGTAGTTACGATGATGACCTCCCATATTCAAAAGAGAGAAATCAATATGAGTAGTGCTGCACGCTGTACTCACCCTCCCACCGTACAGTTTGTCTGCTTTCCAAAATAACACCTATTGAGCATGCTGAATAAAAATGCTCAGATTTTCATTGATAGTGGAAAAAACAGTTCAGTGTTAGCCATGGACAAGACGTGTGTGTGTGTGGTTAAAGAGGCAGCGCAAGTTTAAGACTGTGTGAGTGCCAAGGCTCATTCAGAGCAGGCATGCTCCCTGCCTGTCAAAATGTTCAGGGCTTTAGCATAAAGTGGTACTAAGCCCAGTCTTTTTATTTAAAGAGAACATATCATGCTTGTTTCTCCTTTTCACTATGCCAGACTAGGATGCCTGTAAAGCATTTCTGCCCTCAGTACAAGTCATTTAATTCCTTCATTGCCCCACAATAGCGTTCTCAAAATCCTCATTTTAGGCCATTATTAAGCGCTTGTTGAAACGCTTCGTCTCAAGGATGACCTAAAGTTACCTTGCAACGTCACAGCTCTTTGCGCTCTGATTGGTCAGTTCTATGGGGGCCTGAGCCAGCCTGTCCTTCTTCTTTTACTGTGTTTTCCGGCAGGCTCAAAGCAGCGACCGCGTATCGAGTCCCCCTACAGGCCAGAGCTGGTAATGAGGGAGAGTGTGCGAGGGAGCTTTATACCTCTGCTGCTGGATGTGTTCCTCGGTGAGGGTTTGGGGCTAACGGACATCACAGAGGAGGAAGTGTTTTATCAGATTACTCCAATAAAAAGAAAGGTACCTCGTGATGTCACGACGTTTGAAATCTCGCGGACATCTCGCAATGACCTATTTTCAGAGGCATCAAATCTCGTTCTAGGATATCAGAAAAAATACAATATCTCATTTTTTGAAAATTAAGGGGGTGTAAGGTCTTGTTTTCAAATTTATTATATATGTAAGTATTAAATCATGCATCAGCATGATATGTCCTCTTTAATGATGAGACACAATGTGTTTTAACATAAAAAGAGTTTCAATATCAGTTCACTTACTGATGTGACTCTCAAAGTTGTTTAGAGCTTTCATGTTCTCTCAGACAAACTACCTTCATAACAAAAATACATTTTGAATCACAAAGATACATACATGCTATTTAACAATGTGAAAAAGATCACAATAATTATGATGTTGAATTGGATATATCCCTCTCTACCTTTCTTAGTATGCTGGGTTTTTAAACTTCTTTGTCAGTGAGGTCAAAGTTTGAAATGTCAGGAAGATCATTTTACTAAAGCAGAACCAAAAATTCACATTGTTCTTCAGGTTTTTTTTTTTTTTTTTTGTCGGATCAGTTCTGGTTTAAGCCACTTTGATCAGTATTTTAAAAGAATAGCAACATTGGGCGGACATGGGCTCAGTTGGTAGAGCGTCCGCCCATGTACAGGGACCTCCAAACCCCAGCAGCGGCAGTAGGTTCGAATCCCAGCCACAGCCCTTTGCTGCATGTCTTCCCCCCTCTCTTCACCCACTTTCCGGTCACTCTCCAGCTGTCCTATCAATAAACAAAAAAAAAGCCCAAAAAAAATCTTAAAAAAAAAAAAGAATAGCAACATTTAACTGTAATGTGCAGTTTAGTGAACAAATTTTGTCACCTGGGTTACAACAATGCAAAATTATTACAATAATTTGTAACATAGCTGTACACGGCTGCTTATTTTTTTGTTTTGCACAGATATTGTCAAGTCAAAGAGTAATTGTGCTTGTCATGAAAAGAATGATGATTTTCCTTCCTGTAATCAAGCAGCCCTGCAGTTTAGTGTGCATCTTGTATGACTGTGTTAAAATCAAGTTCTGCTCATGTATCAGATCCCTACCCAGTATCCATTAACTTGTAAATTTAGGTATTGACATTGGTTTACTTTGTTTTTATTAAATTTTTCCATCTTTAAAAATGCAGTAAGTGCTGAATCTCTAGCTCAGACAAGTTGATGGGGCAAAATCATCCAGAGCTTTCTCTGCAGACAAAGACAGCAGGTTCAAGGCACGACACAGATAATGCGTCTGCCTGACCAGAGGAGCAGTTTTTAAAAGTTTCACGAGTTAGAAGAAAAAAGAGGAAAGGTCATGTATTTTGTCCTTTTATAGAGATGTTTCTTTCTTCCTCTCTCATCTCCTTCTTTCTTTCTCTCTCTCTCTGGGCAGCACTTAAACACAAGCACCAACAGGCAGAAGATAACGCAAGGACACACACTCAGCCAGCAGTGATGTACTCTCACGTGTTCAGCTTCGTTTGTGTGTGTGCGAGTGTAGGCTTGAACACAAAAGGCTCGTCCTTCTTATCTTCCTCTGTTGTCTTTTTGCCTCTTTGTGTGAGTGCGCAGGAGAAAGCAGAGGAGAAGTCTCCCACATTCAGACGTGTGTGAATGCTTGTGGGTTTTTCTTGTTTCAGTGAAAAGCTGTTTCTTTTTTTTTTTTGTCTGGCCTGTCTCTCAACTCAGCACGGCTCTAATAGGCATTCTGCAAAGCTAGTCTGCACTGCAATTAGCCGAAAACCGCTACAAAAACATTGATAAACAAAGATAAAACAATTCACACGTACCCTGCACTAAGCCCTCTGTCGGAGTCAAATGCTGTTATCATCCCCTAAATGCATTCAGGCAGGTGGAGGCCCAATCTGCCAAACAGACGTTACTATGCCCTTGAAAGGCATCAAACAAAAACAGATGATGCAAGCGCCTGTCCGTTGAAACACTTATAAAAAGCCCATATAGGCCATTTATGTGGGTGTTGCTGTTGGAGCCGGAGCTCAAAGTGGAGGTGGGTGCTTCATCCTTGTCCACACAGTGCTCTGGCAGCGCTGGCCCGGGGCTGCTGCCCGTAGTTTCATGTCAGAGCCAAAGAGGAAGCCTGCAACCACCACCGGCCACAGCCGAGGAGCTCCATCTTCCAGCAAACACGCTCATCTTTCCAGAGCTGGCTGCAAAGTGAAAGAGATGGCTCCAGGAATTAGAGGGAAAAACACCCATAAATGTTTCTCTCTGCCTTTCTGTCTCTCACTCATCTATCCCTCATTTAAAGCTTCATTTTTTTCCCTAGAGTAGATTAACACAGAATGAAAGTTGACTAGCACACTCCCTGAAGTGTGATGCCTTTGAATGTTATTCTTAGCCTCAGCAGATCAATATCACTGCGCTCCCCGTCCATCTGTTTGCAATTGCTGAAACTTTGTAGTAATGATTTTTTTTTAAATCTCAATATCTCTCTGGAGTTGTTTGATGAAACAGCAGAATCATGGTCCTCTGGAGGGTTTCCTCGTCTAAATGTTGTCAGGCAGAATAATACTCCTTTTTCTCATATTTCTCTGGTAATCTCTTGATGATAATTGAACTGGAACAATAAGGACATTTCTCAATTTCTTCCAAGCAGGCAGTCAGTCACAGTGATGAGAATTGATGGAAAGCTGACATGCATTGCAACACCACTTTAGGTCATTTATAAGCTATAGAAGATGGATGGCTCACCCAATGGTTCAGGGTTTCTATGTGCATTCAAAGTAAAGTATAAAAGCTGTCAAGGCTCTTTTTAAACCATAACTAAGAAAACTGAAAACATTATTTTGATGGGCTGATAGCCTTGTGAATTATGTCTAAGAACCCAAATGAAAGAAGGTTTTCTCTTAAGTACAGCTTTCAGCTTTTGACTTTATTCCTGCATGTCTTTCCAACTATCTCATCCCACTTGAAGGTTCTTAATAATGTGTCTTGACATCAATAGAATGCAAAAATAGCCAAAAAGATCTAGAAAAAAATTTCACTGCAGAACAAACAGCAGACACCACGTGTGGCATATAAGATGTGGCCTTCCTCCTCCATCAATGCAGTCCAGCAATCAATTTCAAATACCAAAACAATTGATTCAAAAGGGAAACAAAGTAAACTCAACTAAGAAAACTTTAAACATGAAAACATTTCCAAGGAAAAGACCTGCAATCGGCTTAAATTGTGTTTTATTTTACCTCCATATATAAAAAAATAATTTGACAGGAACAATGTACTTTAAATAGCTTCAAACACCAGTAAAAATTTGGTTACACGCATTTAAAAGTAGTTGAAACTGGCCTGTATTCTGTGTTTACCTCATTAACTTTAATATCAACATTTGTATTTGAGCCTAAAATAATGCAAATCTTGACAACACAGCTGCCTTCTTTGTTCATTATGTGAAATTTTAAGTAGCTAAAAGTTCAAATAAGAGCATCCTATAACTGCCACAATATGATCCTCCGTCAATCAGGTCAAAACTGTTGTGGCACCAAGGGTAACCCAAGGGTTCCCATTCCCATCATTGTCTAAAACAGTGATTCTCAACTGGTGGGTCTTGACCGTAAAGTGGGTTGTGGTTCCTTTTTCAGTTGGTCATGAGCCAAGTGCCATCAATGCACACTCCTTAACTGGTGGCAATAATACCCTGTAAAATGAATCATCACATGGTTTAACAGAAATGTGTTTGTTATATATTCAGTAAGTAGGCACTCAGCTAAAGCTACAAAATGTTAAATCTTTGAAACATTTCTCAGTAGCTGGACTTTTTAATTTCATGTCTGGTCATGAAGGCTCTGTTGGGTTTGTTAAAAAAGGCTGAAGTTACTAAAGTGTTTGCATGTGGTAGCCTCATGATCAATAGCTGATTTAATGTAGTGAGTTCATTAGTCAGACAGGGCTTACTGGACTATATGCAAGACAAGACTAGAGCAAAGATACTTATCTTCGACAAGACAATTAAAGTAGCGATATATTATTCGACACTGCTTTGCTTGGGCATATAAAAACTACCGGCTACAAAACTAACTAAAGATACATAAATTGCTTGTTGTCACACATCAAAATTGTTGAAAAATTAGCTAGAAACATTACCTTCTGAGTTCGCTGCATCCTGTAAGTTGTTGAAAGCAATGCAGAGTTCTGAGGAAGGTCCGACACATTAGCATCACACTACAGCATGTGGCATGCGGTGTGTTCAAGTTGTACTCTGAAGTATGAATTTCCAAGTTCTGCGTAGGAAACTGCACCTGAACGTCCTGAAGTTTCGAATTTCTCCTCGGTGAACTCGGTGAAACCTCGCCACCCCTGAGTTGACAATCGAAGATGGATGCCCCCAGTGTGAACAGTTATTTAGCTCCTGTAATAATCAATTTATTTGCACTTCTGACTGGGGTGTGTCGCTCTAGATCAGCTGTGTACATAGTATTGTTAGACTTATATTTACAAACATGCTGCCATATTGATAATCACATTCTTCATACAACACTTCATACAACAGCTAACAATAGCCTGGTAGATCGGCATGTTTTTTTCAACTTCAACTGGAACGCCGATAAGTTGGAGATGATGTCACTCCCAGTTCCGAGGTTACTTGAACGCAGCATTTAGACAGTCGCTGCGCGTGCTCATGAGTAGCAGAGTCTAAATGTCGGCAGAAACAGATTCTCCTCACAGTCCCTTTAATTTCAGGAAAATGCTTAAATTTGAGGAAAAGTGTAT
The DNA here is from genome assembly GCA_036419115.1 of Scarus forsteni. Taxonomy (NCBI): domain Eukaryota; kingdom Metazoa; phylum Chordata; class Actinopteri; order Labriformes; family Labridae; genus Scarus; species Scarus forsteni. The sequence goes on from JAZDUH010000182.1 coordinate 22,135,376, forward strand.
TGGTGCGGTATTGCTCTGCACAGATAGTCTATATAATCTTATACTTTTGGAATTAAAAATCCCAAGAGCCTCCAGTCATACACAAAAAACAAACGTGGAGTCTCAGTTAGATACAATCCATAGGAAACACTTATTGCCCAGAATATTTTCCTTAAATTTGACTTGATATTATATACATAGTGACCAAGCTCTCAGTTGTTTTGAGAGGAAAAGAAGTAGTAGTTGGTACCAGGGTGAAACATTTTAGTTTGCTTTAACTTCAGGCATTTAAACACTGAGGTTCATTTGAGTTCGCTCATTTTTAGAGGCAGCCTCAAAGTGGCCATTGGGGTAACTGCAGTTCAGAGAGCCTGCGCTTTGATTTTGTTTTATTTTTAAAAGTCTCGGAGGTTGCCATCAGTTGCATCACAGCAGCTGTCAGTCGGCATGTTTTTCTGGTCAAACAGACGCTCTGCTGGCTCTCTGTTTACAGGGGAGCAGGTCAACGAGAGTCAGGGAGGTGAACCGGAGGTTGACTGGCGCGCTGCTTCACTGGACAGACCGAGTTTAACAAGGACTCTGTCAATAGCTGTGACAAGCTACAAGCGACGTTTCTGCACTCCTGACTGCACCAGGAAAGCCATATACCGGAGCTCAATGGCCAGGGCATAACACTAACAATCCCCACAGGGCCTACAGGAGGTTACAGTATGTCATAAAATACAGACGTAAAAATAACAGGAATGAAGTGAAGGGAAGAGATAAAAAGCTTCAATAAAGACGGATTAGGGAAAGAGAAATTCACACAGCTGGAGACTTCTCTTGAATAAACAAACCAGAGGGCTGGATGCTCACTGAAAATGATAAAAGTATGCATCAAAACAGATTTAAGTCATTTCAGCTGAAGCCCACATAACAAGATTCATCACTGTCACAAACTGAAGAAAAACAGCAGTAAGCTATTCTCTGCGCATGTGCCCATCCCCTGTGTTTGTGCTTACTGTGTAAAGATTGATGTGAGAAAATTTAATTTAAAAGAATCAATATGCACTTTGGAGCTGAAACAATTAGTCAGTTAGTCCATTAGGGAGTACACAGGAGAAAAAAAGTGACAAATATGTTGATCATTAATTAATCTTATACTCATTTTGTGAGCCAAATGTCACACATTCCCTGGTTATAGCTTCACAGATGTAACGGTTTGTCAATTATCTGTTTCTAATTCAAAACTTAATGGAATTTTTAATTGAAGAATTAATCGTACATATCTCCTAAAAGAGCAGAGAAAAATTATGATGAGAGTTTATATTTTCAGACATTTTTATAGACTTTGAGGGGAAACACTGAGAATAAAACAGCAGAACTTGCAAGTTTTTTTTTTTGTTAAGTAGCTGCTTCAAATAAGAAACAAGGTTTGTGTGCCTTTTCAAAGGTAAAATTCAAGCACTTTCAAGGTCCCTACAGGATCTTACAGCTGTGAAAAGTTACACATTCATACATGTACTGAAAGATACAATTTTTTGTTCTTATTGCATCAAAACACATTTTATGGTACAAATGACTAAACTGTTTTATAATCGTGGTCTATGGGGCATGGATGAGCAACCTGCATCCTCCAATGAAGCCAAACAGTCAACTAGTATTATTTTTACATTGCAAAATGAAGAAAAGATCAGGAATTCTGCTGCAGAAACATTAACAAGTTAGAAAAATATTTATGTATACATAATGATCATTGAGCCAGCAAGTGGTTGACATGCCTCAAAGCCAGAAGATTGCTGGTTCGATCCCCTTGGTAGACTTGCTAACCTGGTGTGAATCAATGGTATGTGCTTTTTAAAAGACAGAAGTTCATAATCTATCAATCTAGTTTATAAAAAACGGATAAACAAATGATACTGCCCACAACAGAAGTTTATAATGCTGGTAAAACAGGGATACTGTGATAGTAATTGCATTTACATTCTCTAACTGATACCCCAAAATAAAAGCATTCATGCTGCTGGAGGGTGAATATTTTTTTTACATCTGACAAGGAAGTTATGTTTTAACCAGTGTTTCATTTGCTTGTCTTTCTGTCTGTCTAATAGTGTGTTCATGAGCAGGATAACTACAAACTTCTCAGTGGATTTTGATTTAATTTTCAGGGAATGTTGGCCATGGCATAAGGGAGAAGTGATTTGATTAAGGAATCTTTTCATGGATTAGTTAACAATGTGAGGGAGGGTATTTTTCTACATGTTCACTAATAATTTTGTAATAATGTCAGAAATGCCATGGTGGAAAATTGTGCTTTCAGATAACTTCTACTTTGAGTAATGAGTTGGGCTGATTAATTTTTCAAGAAGGAGTACACGAGATAATTGTGGTTAACCATGAGATATTTTCATCACAGGAGGAAATTGGCAACGTTTACGCTTAAACTAACATCACACAAAAGATGCCAGAATCAGTGCTCTTGGTTGATCTTGTCAAGAGGTGTATTAATTGTAAAATAATACCATAACCTATAATTATGTTGAAAAAATGTTCTTCTTGACAACTGAATTGGTGAAGTTAGACCAAAACTAGCATTTAAAGGGTTCATTTCCACATCCATAATAGCCTTTGACTAAACTTAAACCAATTTCATAAACACATAAAGGAAAAACACTTTAGTGATAAATCTAAAATGATTAAAAAATGACAGATTTTGGTTCTTGACCATTGGATGGTCATAATCAATGATAAGGAAGTCTTTCTTTGGGTGATACATGGGTCAAAATGACAGTGACGTCATTAGCAGAAAGGCAGAAATGGCAGCCCTCTGCAGGACCATTAAATGGACAAAACAACAGTGGGATCACTGCAAGCAGAAACATAAATGAAATTCATTTTGGACTGCAGTTCTTGTATTAATGCAGTCAGTTGGAAATCCTCAGACGCCTTTCCCTGTCTTTCCACATGTAGGATTAATGCCTCAAAATGTAGTTTGCAGTAGATCGTTCAACTTGTCAATTAAGGCTGCAACTGAGTGTGCATTTTATGTAAATGTCTACTTCTTTATAAGATTATCGTTGGCCTTTCTTAATAGAGAGGAGACAGCAGTAGATAGACTTGGAAAGGAGGGTGGAGAGTATGGGGAGACGCATGGTAAATAGGCCTCAGGCTGGATTTTAACCAGGTGCTTCTCGCACAAGGATTGAGCCTCAATATATGATACATACTGTTTGCTACCACACCACACCAGCACAAGTAAATGTGTTCTTTTGCAATTAAAATGGCACGCAGACAGTGACAAGTGTTAAAGGCAAGTTGTCTGATCCAGTGGCCTTAGACTCTGTCAGTAATAAAAACAAGTTTTCTCAGCTGACCAGCCTATTCTTCATCTTAGCAGCCTCATGATTCATGAATGCTGTCGAACAACAGCGTTGCATTCTGTTCTTTCTCCCTCCGGCAATGTCTGTACAGCTGTGGTTTCTGCCTGATCAATGTATATTCTCAGCGACTCCATCTCTTTCTAATTAAGATATTTTACTGTGTTCTCCTCACGGATTCTGCAGAAAGGTCACACTGACTGCTTTCTCATTTAGGTCTTGAGGCATTCACAAAGAGCTTGTTTGTCACGACAACAGGAATGCGGGTCCAGTGTCTCTATTTTACATAAAATGTCAGCGAGTGATGACATTAGGGGTTTGGAGATTTTTGGATTTTGGCGTCTGTGCTCCAGCCTCTCCAACTCCATCAGACTCACTTACTGGTCCTAATCACCTCATGTTTCATCAGAGCTTTCAGACGGGACAAATGATGGCTATAAAACACAGGGAAACAAATTAACCACCGGTGTCAGAGTTTTAATGATTCCAATTAGTCAACACTTTGGGGATTGTGCATTATTAAGAACGATCGCATTCCGCTTCAAATCGCTAAATTCAGCCTAGTTTGAGGCAGTCCAAACCAATGCGTTGGACAGTTTTTACACCTGTCCTACGGGTTATACATCACTGTAAGCAGTGTTGATTAACATGATACATGATATGAGAACAGGGTATTTAGTCAGACCTCATTGCAGCACAAAAACAAACACCCACTTTCATCTCTTTTGCCAGCAAACCACAAACGCTTCCCTGTTTGAATACCAAGAAGGATGGCAGCTTAAAACCCCAACAAATACTCATTTAAGTCAGACATATTTTCCTCCTCTTGGTATTCCTCTTATGTGTTGCCCATTTGTAAGCAAACTCTCAGAAACAAGCCAACTGGAAGGCAACTATTCCAAACTTTTTCTTTTTTAGTACTTTTGGTTTCCTCCAACTTGTTATCAGTACCAAGCGTTGTGATTTGAATGCACATCTTCCCTTAGCTTCTGCCTGATTTGTTCCCAGATTACATCCTGTTGGAACGATGTTCTTTTGGCACAGTCTCTGTTTTCTGCAGTGGTCTGATTCCAGACGGAGACAGTAACCAGGCAGCTTCTTTTTGCAGTTTCTTGAAGAGGCAGAGCCAGCTAGAAGGGTCCTGTTTTCACTTACTGTCAGATAGAAACTTAATTTTTTCCTTTGCCCATACACAATGCTGTACTCAAGTAAAAGTGCATGTAAGCACTTTTTTTCTAGAGAAATTGTTTTTGTTTTTACTTTTGTTTATTTCAGTTTTCTGACTTCTATTGAGAAGTAAGGTTTAAGGCAGTTATGAGTAATATAAATGGATATTTATGATGATTCAACATTGTACTTTTAAAGGTAAAGCAGGGTATACACAAAGATTATCAGGTGGTTTTTGTCCCAACTTTCCCCCTTCCCCACCAAGGATGGCAAATGCAAAATTATCTTCTATCTTACAGGATTATCCTTTAAGATTATCCTGTTGTCTGAGGTATGTTAAGAGTGAATTCATCCTGATAACCTGATAACAAGTCGGGAGCGACAATCGTATATTAAATTTCTTTACTATTCACGACCAAAAATCTTCATGTAAGCTGACTATACTGAGTCATGACTCGATGAATTGTGACATGGAACAGAATGTAGCCAATCGGGAGGCGAGTGGATAGAGGAACAAGGAAGCAGACATAAATAAAACAAGCACACTGTCTCCAGGATTTTTCCACAGTCTTTTCTTTTATTTAGTTCCAGATTTTCCATCAAAATAATCCAAAGACCAACATTTCCTCTTCTCTTTGTCCTCGTTTTGTTACATCTTGTTTTTTTCGGTTGTTGCCATGGACATTATTTATGTTTGTTGCTATGCTTCTTCTTTTTCATTTTTGTAAGATCCCATTTGATCACGTGAGCAGTGTTGGGGAAGTTACTTTTAAAAAGTAGTGTTTGCTCGTTACTCGTTACTTCACTTAGTTACCCTCTATGAAAAGTAACTTTTCACGTTACTCGTTACTTTTACATTGCTCAACCTTGGACAGAACCCCATATCTGTCCCTAAATGTAAAGGCCTACAAAAAGTTCCACTACAGATAACATAACAGTTATTTCTTTTGTGCTCTTTATTTTACAAAATCATGACACATAACATGTGGAATCAGAGCTCCTGCCCAGTGCTTCCACATTTTGCTTCTGAAATAAGCAACCATGTTGATGAAAACAAGCCCAAAATAAGCAACCTCCAGCTATTCCCTTTCCCAATGTGATATACTACTTTTCAAAAAGAGAAATCAACATAAAGTGTGTTAATTTTCGTCTGCATTACATGTCAATATCACAGTGCCAAGCGTCTATTCAAGAAAAGAATGTTGCTTATACTAAGCAGACCTGGCAACTTTGGCTCTGGAGCATGCGCAATGTGCATGAGTGTGTAGGGGGTCATGCTCGATAACCAGGAAACAAGGACAAAGCGGACAAACTGCCTACCACAGTTGTACTTTGCTTTATTATTAGGAGCTGGAAAATAGCCAGGGGTATTAACACAGATAGGAGAGCCTCAAGAATAAACTTCACGTTTAGAAACAAGCCCAAAAAACCACGACACGCGGCGGTGACTCACGAGATTTGCAGCCCTCAGATGCTGATAACGAGCGGATTTGGCAACGCTGCTCTTGTCTATGCGAGCAGCTGAAAAAGCAGCATCAGTGCAGATCTGTCCATGGGAAAAGCAAGCCAAATTAAAAAAGGAACAACGTTTCGTTACCAAATTTTCAGTAGAAGTGAGTTACTTTACTTTTACTCGAAAAAGTAGTTACGTTACTGTTACACACAACACTGCACATGAGATATCTGTCTTTGAGGACTATATTCTAGATCAGTGGTCGGACAGAATTATTCTGTGTTTGCTGTGTATGTTGAGATTATTGGAACACAACATACACATTGAGAGCAAAACTGTTCTCTAGCAGATAAAAATATCTCTTCCAATATAGAAAATCCTCACGTGTGTACCCTGCTGAAGCTATCAAACTTCATAGTTTGTGATCTGGACAGGAAATGATGTGTTTTGTTGTTAAATGTTTTACTGAAGTCAGTAAATGAGTGACGGTGGTGGACAAACACCGTTGTACTACCGTACAGGTTGCAAGACATTTGACCCAAAGTGTAAAACATTGTCACAACATCACTCAATAGTGGTTAAGAAAGTAGTATGTTTCAGAGATATAAGTATGAGTGAGAATGCCAGAGATAGCCACTAAAGTTTAGTTACTTTGATAAACTTTATTCAAGTCCAGTAATGGGTGTTTTAAGTACAAAAGCCCTCTTTAGTTTTCAGAAGGCCGCTTTGAAAAGATGCAAAAATCTTCAAGAATTTTAACGAGTCGAGATGATACTTTAATCATTGGGTATAATGTTTACCATCATTTATACTGAGGAGCAGCATAGCTCTAATTTGTGGTGATTTCTGATAACATTCGAGTAAGAGATGTTACAGCTGCTCCTCTGACCACAAGTCACAGACACAGGATGCCTCTTTTTATCATCTTGGACAGAAAATGAGCAGGACATCAGCTCAAACACACCTTCAGCAGGTAGACCTGTGGAAATAGAGAGACAAATCCTTCTGTGCTATTCTCTAGTGACACTGAGTCAGGCTATTCCTCCTCATAGCCTGTAGTAAACATTTAATACTCCCCCTGCGTCAAGAAGGCAAAGCTCAGCAGTCCGGTTCTGCTTATGGATTTAAAGCAAAACAAACAGAAAACCAGGACTGAGATGACTTAGTTTTTGCCATGAGTTTCTCTTGTACATTGCTTTTATTTATCCACTACTGGGGCTGGGTTGAGTTATTTTATCTGACACTATTAAAAAATACTTGTAATTGGCAGATGATGAATATTAACTTTAAAGCCTGCTATCAGTAACCATCGATTTGCTGCTGAATGAAACGAAAATATTTGGTTTGTGAGAGGGAATTCAAATAAAACACAAGTAGTGTGCCTTCAAATGAACCAATTAATGAGATAAAGATGAAAGTCTAGGAGAAATTAAAAAGATAACCTGAAGGCAATCAGAAAATTAACAGCCAAAGTTGAATAAAACAGACTTAGGAGAAGAAGAAAACAGCAATGTGCGTTCACTTAATCTGGAAAATACAGCAAGCAGATTTCATTTGCAGAACAAATCCAGACAAAATAACTGTGAGGTCATCACTTCTGCTGAGACATTACTGACAAACGTTGGCAGAACATAAAGAACGAAAGATGCAGATGTGTTGTGCCACAAGCTATTTGACTAAAGGTATTGAGACAAATACCTTGCACCACAAAAAAAGTCTTCCAAGAAAAGACAGGACAGATGGGTACCTGACTGAGCTCTCATTTTGTTTGTTGGTAAACACATTCACCTCAATTTCTCGGGGCGAAGTTTAACTTTCCCATCTGACTCTCTCATCTTGTCCCTTTCACCTCTGCACACGCTTTTCGCTGCATGCAAGAGGGGTCAAGTAAGGATCATGCCTTCCCCCGCCTCTGCTTGGTGCTTCCACTTGTATTCAAAGAAGAGGCTTGCCAGCTTCCTGGGATTTCTGAGGGCGAGGTGTCGCTCTACATCCTAAACTGACCTCAATCTTGAGCCCAGTCCAAGAACTCTTCCTTCTTAAGATTCCTGGGTTAAAATTCCTGAGGGTAATAAAGGAAGGGCAGAGGAGACTGTGTGGGAGCATACATGAATATTGGTTGTTTGAGCCTGGAAGTAAAGGTTTGTTTTGTGTGTTGTATGTGCTGACATGTTGGCTCTCGACATTGTAGGTCAGATATAAGTTAAACTGCAGAGAGATAAAAGCAGAGGGAGAGACTCAAAGCCCTGCAGACGCCGGCGCTGCTGTTGCTGCTGCTGAAGGTGTTCGTCTGTGTGTGAATGATAGAGCGCTTGTGTCGCTCATCGTCTTTCTGCTCACGGCTGCGGTTAATTATTCACCGGGGTTGTGCTGCAGAGATGAACTGAGGGGCTCTGGGATAAAGGCACTGGAGAAGGAAGATGAAATTATAAAATCCTAATGACGGAACTCTGGCTGAATGGTAATTTCTTAAATTGATTTTGAAGAGGTGCCCAGACAGAAGAGGCTCGGGGAGACATCGAGATGGGCCATGCGAGAGGATTCCTCTCTCTCTCTGGACTTGTTCCAGACCTTTTCACCTCCAGCCTGATCGTATTTTTGGTGTCATGCATAAACTTTCTGGCCCCACGTCTGTCCTTTAGTTTCAATCTCATCTGCTTAACCTCATCTTCAAACCTCTCCTTATCTACGTTTTCTGTTCATTTGCCTCCGTGATGTGATTATCTTCACAGATTAGCCAATTTTCCTCTAAAATTATGTATGGAAGGGGTCCTTAAGGTTACAGGGGAAATGGTTTAGTTAAAGGTAGAATATAACGAGCAAATTACATAAATTAAGTTAAAAGGCTTCAGCAAAAGGAAAGAGAAGTTGACATCTGATGGCTAATAGATGTAAACCAAGGACAAATGTGGACTGGATAAGGAATTGCACCTCTTGGGAAAACCAATATATAGACTCTGAAGTACCATGTATTGTATTTTAAGACAGGGAAATATACAGATATCATACGTACAATTAATGTGCAATCCTCAATCGTCTAGCAATGTGCAATTACAGTGTGGAAGTACACCCATGTGCAATCACATATCACACGTGCAATTACTCAGTAAATGTGTATATAATCTTTATAGGATTTGCTTTTAGTCTTTGTATATTTTTATATTTTATGTCTTACATAGGTACAGTAATGTACATGCTGCAACTTTTTATACTTAAGTCTATTTTTTTATTCCATTAATGCTGTCCACTTTTGTGCTGTAACACTGTAAATTTCCCCATGTGGGACAAATAAAGGTTTATTCTATTCTATTTTATTCTATTCTATTCTATATGCCTTTTAACCACAATAATGATGTTTCTTTGATGCAACAGGTTTCAATAGAAGACAAAAGTAATAGTAATATATAGGGCTGGAGGAAAGGGACCAAATATCCGACTGAACTTTTTAGATACATCAAGGAGTATCTAGATTTCTTTTCAACTAAGTAAACAAATAATAAATATTTGCTGCAATACTGAAACTATGAACAACCATAGTGTCTAACAGTTATTAAAACTATGCAATATTTTCACTGTAAAAAAATAAAAATCAAACAATGTTGAAACATGTTCACTGTCAAGTCAACAAAACTGGAAGTCCTAAACATCCAATATTTTGTACATTTCAGTTGTAAAATTGTCTGCACCCTTATTCATTATGATGAAAAGACTCTTCCATATTAAATGATAGGTGGCATACTGCACTTTATCATCTTCAAGACATCCTCTTAACCAAGACAGAGAGCACTGTCTAAACTGCATGAATACTTTGGCATAATAAAGAGCTCTTTATCAATTTAAGACAACTTTCAAAACTTTTTTTTATGTAATTGTGCTAAATAGACAGTGCGTAAGAGTTTGCCTGCAGTTTTACTAACAATAAAACCACTCTTTGTCTTAAGTAGATTTATCAAACTGGAAGTGCTCAGAGTTAGAGACAAAAATGTGCAAAAAGTTTCATCTGGTGCAACGGTAACAAATCCTGTTGATTAACAACAAATCCCCAACAAAAACTGGATAACTTTCTCTGAAGATTTCATCATCGCTAATAGGAACTTTTTAGAGTTATCTTGCTCAAAGACAATCAAAACAAACAACAGAAAAAATGCAGCAAAGGCATACTGCAGACTGCACTGATGGAGGTAAATGATGGTGCTTCAGCTGGCCAGATTATATTAAATTGATCATCTTCTGGCTAGTAGTTCATTAATATTAAGTCGCCAAGATCAACCATGTTTAACTGCAACCAGAGAATTTTTTAGAAATTTTACGGACACCACTTTGATTTTAAAATTCATCAGACATCAGAGTACTTATATTTCCATATTCGAACAGTCCATTGACCTCAGAATAGCTCCAACACAAGAGACCCCCTCAAGCTAGACCATTTCTATGCTCACACCAGATGTTTTTGATTTTTATCTTACACCTATTTTTAGCTGAAGGTATACCAAACGCTAGAATCTTATGCAAAGTAGATCCCCTATTTTTTTTAATCTAAAGCATATAACTGAGCTGAAACAAAATGTGTTTCACTCAAGGACACTATTGGCCCAATATGGAGAGACTGTGGTCTTAGGAGCATTCAGCCTGTGATTGAATACAAGATCTCTCTTTCCCTTACATCAGACTTTATACTGTCTTGTTTCTCACAAAATGCTTACTCAGAATCATTTAAAATAACATGAAAAAGCAAGATAGTCCAGCTGCAGACCTCCACTCTCAGCTGAGTGTCTTGGAGACTCTACACCTCCAACGTCAGAAGGAAGGGACGTCATGATACTACAAAATAAAAGCCTCCACTCCTCCAATGTCAAAAAGAAATGGTTTCATGTTATCGAAGTAAAATACTACAAATTAAAGTGGAGATCATTGTCTCCAAAGTTACGTTGGACAGACACTTCAGTTTTTCTACATTTTGATTACCTTGGTTAACTTGATTCCTCATTCGTGTTACATTAAAAAAACAAAGTATAAAATGCAGGTCATCAGTAGAGCAACATAAGTGTGTGGGCACATCTGTTTAGTGTGATGTACTTGAGCATTTTCATTTCCTAGAGACACAATTGCTTCATTTGCTTGACTTGCTGTTTTAACCATAAAGGCAGCATCAGATCAAGGTTTTATTAGTTAAGCCCCCTTTCACAGCCTCAAAAACAGATCTTTCAACACTTTATATGGAGGTGGAGCCATTTTGTAGAGCTCATTTAATGTTTGCTTTGACCCGTGTAGCCTGCTGTTTCCGGGTTCTCTCCTATGATGTGATTGGCTGCTTCCAGGCGGCTGCCGCTAGACAGTTTCAGTGTGGCAGGTTCAAATCCGTAGACATTATATACGTATATAATATAATGTCTATGTCCATAGACATTATATACATATATAATGTCTATGGCAAAATCTGTGCGCGTTCACATGGGTGACAACCGCTTCTCTGTCCTACTACCGAGGTTAGCTTCCCGTCTGTCACCTGTCCCTCATTAAAATGACTGGAGGTGGCACGTTGCGGTGTGAAGGGGGCTATATAGTTATTGTTTACATTTATGTCACGTCAGTCTCACAGTGGAGGTGGCTTCTGATTCACATTGGAGTAGCCCATAGCCGGCTGAGAGTGGAAGTCTACAGCTGGACCCCTCTCAAAAAAGAGTATTACTGTAGCACCTTAAAGGCCGCCACTTTGTTCAGAATGGTGGCCTCAAAAAGAGGATGCAGCATATTAATCCCTCAAAGTTGGAGATGGGAGGACGTATCTAAAGGAGCAGATCTTTAAATGTGCCCTCCAAATAATGCAGTCCCAATAATGGTCCACAGCTATTACCCGAGTTGTTGTAGTGGAAGCAGGGATTATTTTTAAAGCAAGTGAGATCAATGCTAGTATAACCCATCTCGCCTAGCTGCCATTGAACACAAAACAGTTTTAAGGAAATGGCGTAGTCACACTCAGAGAGGTTCCAACTTTGAACAGCTTAAAAAATGCACTTTACTAAATAAATCAACAGGAAATGTGGAAACCCACTGCGCTTGTGTTTTCAAATAGAGAACAAACTCCCTGCTTTGAAAGATTAATGACCAACACGTTTGTTTGAAACAAGGTCTGATTCTAAATAGTTTTCCAATGCTTCATCCTGTTTTTTCTTATTTTTTCTCAAAGATGGATACATGCTATACCACATCAGTATGCTGCAGTACAATAGCAAATGTAAACCAGCTTTTTTTCTGTTCAGTTCCACCAGTGGATTCAAATGTTGCATTAAACATGCCTCAGTTCAGACACTGCTCGAAAAAGCTTGCATGCATCCCTGCATACCAATGCACTCCAGTTTCTCTCCCTTTCTTACTTTCCTATACATTCAACTTTTTATCATTTCAGTTTAGAGCGCGGCGGTAGCCTCAAGGGTAAATGTGCAGTCTAACCATCAATAGAATTAGCAGAAAAAATGTTGAAAGGAGAGTTCAATGCAAAGTATTCTCCTCTGACTGAAAGCTACTGTTATGTTACCATCGAGCAGAGCACTTAACCTTCAGCTGCTCCAGCGGAGAAGAGATCAGTGTGACTGTATCAGAGGAAGACAAGTTTATTTTGAACCAAATAGTTTTACACCTCACTGCCTCTGCCTCTATAAGGACTGCACACTTACAGGTTTTACAAAATCAGAAACATGAAAACTGAGGATTACACACAATTATTACCTCCGCCAAGGAGGTTATGTTTTTGCCGGAGTCTGTTTGTTTTTTTGTCTGTTAGAAAGATTAAACCAGACTGCCATCTTTTTACAGTCTGTGCTTTTCACTGGGCTTGCCACCCTGAGCCAATAGGCTTAAACTTCTGACAAAACAGCAGTAGGAAGTGGCAGTTGTAGGTCTATTTGGGGGCCCAGGGGAATCAGCCATTTCAAGAAGGGTAGGGCTGTTTTAATGAGAAAAGAGAGAGATGCTGCAAATGTTGTCTTATGGTGCGTCCACATAGAATGTGACTTGGGCGATCGAGATTGCCTTGCCCACCTAAGTAACATAACCTGTCCATAGCTCATCTTGTCACTGTCGCATCCTTCAGTGACGTCATGCCTGCTCGATTTTCACCCTGCATTCTTATAATATCATACAATAGGATGTATTAGCTGACATTATTCCAAGTGTATCATTTTCACTCACCTATCAACCACAAAACACTGCAGCTGCTGGACCTGAAGCTCAAGAAGGGAGTTCTCTGTGGTCCCATCTAAGTAGAACTAAAGTACTTGCGAACTAATGTTCCAACGCAGACATGGATTGTCACTCTGTGAGCCAGAATAAAAATAGTCTGTCATGAGTGTTGCCACATGCCCACACGACGCTGATTGTTATTGTAGTACAGCCACAAGCGACACCACCTGAAGAGTTCAAATTTTTCAACTTTGGCAACCGAGCTACGCAACCTGGTCGCAAGTCCAAAGCAACCCCAAGGGTACACATCTGCAGGGACAAGGACCCGCCATATGACTCCCAAGATGCAACCAAGATGGCCAGATCGCATCCATAGCATTGCATGAGATCTGGTCACGTCTGATGGCTGTACATAGACTTTGCATGAAGAGATTCCCAGGTCACCCAAGTCACATTTGGTGTGAATGTGGCTTTACATACTCTGTCATATGGAGGAGACCCAAAAAATACACCAAAAGGCAAAAAGGAAAAGAAAACTTGAAAAAGCATATGGCCTCTTTAATGATACTTCAAGACTTAATGGTTTGCACTTAGGTTGCTATGTAATTTGCTTACTGTAGTGATATTTAGCCAATTCAGCCCACAGTGCATTGCTTTTTGGAGCACTTTCCCTGTTTGGTCCTTTTTTTGGTTCAGTTGGCTTTCATACACAAGAAAAACTTGATTCTGGTCTGCTAAGTAGTGAACCAAGACCCCAGTTTTTAGTTGAAGCATAGTTTTCGTCTTTGGTTCGCACTGGAGTTCATGTGAGCATTGACACAAAACTAAAAGAAGTTAGTTTGGTGTGTAAGTTTGTTTGGGCTGTATCAAATCAATCTTGCTAGGCTCCAGTCTGAAACAAAAATATGGGTTGCCATGTACTGTAAAAGAATTGGATGAAGCCTTCAGCATAGAGTTGATGCCCTCTCGTGAGTGCTGCCGTACTGTGCATATTATATCAACTAAAATTTAGCTCCATCTGTTCACACACAGATCGGCTGTCTGGCCAATATCAATGACATATTTCCAAAACAGGAAATCCTCAATAAATCCTCCATAAAATAAAAACAGGCACAATTTGGAGTCACAAATTAACCTAATGAGCATGTTTTGGTCTGCGGAGTAAAAGAGTGCCAACGCATGCAGGGAAGGGACATGCAATCTCCACAAAGAAAGGCCCCGACTGACCCAGAGATCAAACCCGCATCCTTCTTACTGTGAGGCACGTACACTACCTGCTGCCCAACTGTGCTTACCTGGCATTACTACAGCAAAAGAAAAATGAATACATTAATTTGCATCACTGATCTAACAACATGTCAAAGCTGATAGTCCTGATGAAGGTCATTTTAGCACTCTCTGTTCTCCTACCAGAAACCTGAATGTTTTTTATCTCTTTCTGGTCATTTCTCTTTCTTGTCCTCACCACGACTTCATGACCCCACCTGTCACCCTGTTATCATGGGGAGAGCAATGGCTCAGTGATTGACAGAGATAAGACCTCTAATTAGAAGCAGTGATTGGGGGCTCTGGAGGGGGCTTAGCTTCCTGGCACACAGAGACAGAGACGTATCCAGGCCGCCTTTCCCCTCAACAATTAGACACACATCTGCTATCAGCGATCAGCTCCGTGTCGGGGGGGAAGACGTTCTTGCGGCATGTTGCCTGTCAATGTCATTCATTGTCCCTTTTTCCCTCCCTCATACAACCCACCGCTGCCGCCCAAACCCCTGATGGAGCAGAGAGATACAGAGAGTGCCACGCTGGCATAGTGTGAAAACAAAAGTGTGAGATTGGTCTGGCTACATGCAGACACAAACACACACACAAAAACAGATGAATATTCATTCAGAGTGTCAGGCAGGCTTGCAGGAGGGCAGAGTGAGACAGATGAACAGTCATGCATGTAATGTCTATACTGCACACACATGTTCAGTCATGGATGGATACGCACAGAGGTGAGATCCATCCTAAAATCAGCATAGGCAAAAATGCAAATACACATGCAAAAGATGAGCTTAAGTGGATGGAATAAATGGTAAATGCAAATAAGACATGACAAATACACACAGAGGTGAATCAGGGGGAAAATCAGCTCAGAGCTAAATATGATCAGATACCCTCGGGGAAACATCCAAATCCCAAACTATGATTGGCTTTTTGTCTTGTTAGTGGAAGGATTTATGAGAAACCAGAGTGTAAGTAACCAAAAAAGTAAATGATTTCACTTCACAGATTACTTTCGAAATGGCACGCTGTAAAGAGGTCTCTATAGATTGTACAGTAAGAAAAAGGTGCCAGTAAAATACCTTGTTTTTGAAAATGCAACAAATATTTTCAAAAACAGTACCACTCACTCTTGGTATCATTACTGTATTTCAGTTAACATCAAAATTACTTTATTTTCAAAAACAGCATAGTTTCTAATTATCATTATTGCATCCCTCACCTCTGTATCTTAGGGTTTCAAAGAGGTGGAAGAGTTTAAAGGGATATATGGAAGTTAACTGAGAATTGGGGGCAATTTAACAGAACTGCAATAAATCCAAAGATAAATATAAACATTGTTTTGTCATGAGCAGACATCCATGCAAAATAAATCAATCTAAAAACATATTCAACAGATTAATCTGTAAGTATAACTCTATTAAAGCTGGTGTCTACGATTTGAAACCGCAGCCTGCCCCTCCTTCCCTCACCTCTCCCCTCCGTGTTACAAGATCCCGCCCCCAGCTCATGTCGCCTCATATAAGCCCCCTCGGACTGAGCTACGAGCGACTAGCACAATATATCAGCAGCAAACTCAATCAAAAACAGCTCAGCTCAACTGAAAGTATCAAACACGACAGACATCTCCCTTATAACACACAGCAGTAGCCATTTCAACTGGACCGGCGGCAATGCGGGTTTGGCGCCGCCAGAGCGGAGCCGAGTGTGGGGGAGGATTAATCTTTCTCAGCCTGTCCTCCCCAGCTCAGCTTACAGTGCTAACGATTAGCGGCTAACAGGCTAACCCGCTCCCCTACAAGTTATTAGCCCGTGCAGGCACAAACTAACCAGAGTAATTCAGCAGACATCTCACACTGTAGTAAACAAAGCCATTACCTGATCAACCAGGGGCGAAACGGCCGATGCTGAAGGTCTGACGGCCGGCTGAGGCTATTCGTTAGCCGTTAGCCCGCTAACAAGCCCCAACCCGCGGGCAGAGCTCCGTTGGGCCTGCGGGAGAGGGAGGCGGATTCCCGGGTTCGGCGCTAGGCTTTTCCGGCTCCATGATAGTTCAGTAGCTAACGCTGCTAGCTGCTCACCGGAGGTAGAGAGGAGGAGGCGGGACCATGGGCAAGATGCTGCGTACTGCGTAGTGAGGGAGACGAGGATTGGATGGACTCATGGACTAACTCACGGACCAATTAATAGTTGCAGGTTCTTAGGTTTGATTGGTCAGCTAGTATGCAGCTTTTCAGCGGATATACTGAATGGATTTTTTTCGTTCTTTTTGGTCTTTATACTGTGTAGATAGGACCATAGGACCATAACAGCCTTATAAACGGTGTTATTAATATGTACAAAGCTTCCAAATCGTAGACCATAGCTTTAAGATTTTTTTTTTTTTTGCCTGAAGGGAGCATGGCCCCAATAAGCAGTGCTCTGTGCATCTGAATGAGTAATAGCAGATATATTCTCAAGTACACTTGCATGAAGTCTGGTTGAGTCAAGATTGAGCTAAAATATACTTTCCCCAACCATATTTGAACTCCCTCTGAAGGGCCAACCTTCAGTTTTTTAAATTCCAGGTTTTATCGCCATTTGTTGCCATAAATTCCCACTAATTCTAATGGAAAGTTTCCAACTTCTGCAGTCCACTACCATTGGCACCTAATTTACATTTACAACAACTGCCAAAGAAAACTTTATTGGGCTCATCGAATTTTTGGAATTCCATTAACAAAACTTAACACTGCAGTTTAAAATAAAAAATCTCTAATAGTACATAAATACAAGTCATATGAGAAATTTTGAGTGACTGCATCAAAAATGTATTGTTTTGCCCTTCAAACATTTAATACACTTTTGTGTTGAGATCCCAGTGGCTTAGCAGTGCCATGTTACTATCTGTCTCTCATCTGTCCACCTGAGCAGCTGAAACATTTAAAATAATTCTTGTTTTCAATCGGCCACTTTCCTGGATTAACATCGGTGACTGAATGTTTTCCTACAATCCATTGCCATTGACAGTTACATACCATGTAGATTTCAGATATCATGTTAAAGCACAGTTAATTAAAAAAAAAAGTCAGTATAATTTCCTACAATCCACCACATACAGTAATTTACTTCATAAACCTTTTACAGCATGTAACTGAATTTTTATGGCAAAATACTGTTAAGTCTACAAATATCAGTTAAATTACTTAAAGCTTATTGCAGCAAGTATTTTTTAACATTACATTTGTGTTGATCTATTACACCACCCAGTATCACTGGCATTTTGCTGCTTATCCAAAATCTGAAGATAAACCTGGCAAATTCACACTTCAGTACTAATCTTTATTTTAACAACAACATGCACAGGACTTGCCTTTATGCTTCTGCAAACAACTAGAAAAACAACAGCAAAGGTGAGAAAATCAGCTCCACCAGCACTTTATTCTAAAAGTGTCAAGAAAGCTACAGCACTGGCAGCGTGCTTTAAATACCTTAATCTATAATACGATTGTTAAGTCTTTGCAAGCCTTTCTTCTCCATTATTCATGTGTGCTTCAAGTATCTTTATCTTTGCCTGGTGAAAATAAAGCCTCACCTGATTTAGTTTGCATCATTCTTGTATGTTGAGCTTCATATAAAGGTCTAAGGGTCCTCAAGTAAAGGTACAGCTGTGTGCGTATTGACTTTTGTAAATATTTGATGTAAAGCTCACTGCAGCAGAGATATGTTTCAGACCATCAAACTGAACCATTTCCAGTTTCATCCCTGTCCTTCTCTGAAACAATTCCAAAGATCTAATATCACAGAGTCAGTGTTGCATATGAGCACATTAAAAGGGGCATTTGATCTATTTGACTGCCCTCCTGTTTCCAGGAAGTCAAAGGCAGATAAGTAGTATATGCGATGTTATAATTATTTAATCAGTAGCTGTAATGATGTTAAACATCAAAGTCATGACATTACAGCCTTACAGAATCAATGGCCCATTTAGACAGCCTTCAATCTTTGTTCTGACGGTGCTTATTTCTGAAACCAATAGTCCAGCTTTTTCCACACTGTATGTCTCGAGCAAAATATCACTCTGGCCACCATTTTTCAATCCGACATAGAAGCTTGCACAGACCCCAGGAACAATGGCTATGGCCAAGTGCCAAAGCTAATGGGGATCCTAAATGATAATTAACATATTTTGGAGCAAAAATTATCGAACATCTTCTCCCAGCTGTGATTGATGAAACACGCATATGCGTCAAATCCCAGAGCAAGAACAACCGTGTGTTGATAAATGCGGTGGTTAACAACACGGCACTTAATATTCACAGCTGAACCCAGAAGTTACAACATCCACGCATTACCCCTTCCTCACTTCTGATCGCCCCTGGCTCATCCCCTGTCCCTTTCCTTACCATGCACACCAGGCTGTACATCAGCAATATATCAGTTTTGTCTCCAAATAATATAAAAAAGATGCATTTAAAGGAAGCAGTGTTATGACGTTTCATCTAAAAAATAATAAAGAGTGAAGGTTTTGGTGCACAGAATCCTTAATTTAAAGATTTGGACCAATGAGCCCAGCAACCCACCACCTCACAAATGAAATTTCCTCCGAGTTTCCTGTCAAATTGCTGCAATTTTCGTTTTTTCAGCTCAAGCGTTTTACAGTTTTTGCAGCAGATATTTTACCGAACAGAATAAAATGGTTGTAATGACTAAAAGCAGTCTTTCTAACTCTGGGGGTAACTTGAAGACAGCACTGATTTATTAACTTTGATCAAAGAATCTCAAACTGTTTACTTTTTTAGAGGTGTAATGTTACATTAAATACATTTTAGATGATGCATCTAAATCACTTCAGCTCTAAATCTGTGAACTTTCCAGTCTATAAATGCACAGTGAGTATGCTGTAGAGATTCTTCTTTGCATACAAATTGTATTTGGTGCAGCATGAGACTATGCTGAATGTAAATATATATAAACACGAGTTTAGACCTGGGGTGGGATTTGAATGTGATGATATGACTCCTCAACTTTGTCATCATGTCTCTTGGGAGATTCACGAGGCATCCATACGCAAAAACCTGGTCCAGGGGTGAACAAAAGAGACCAGAAACATATTAAAGCACACTACACAACAGTCAAAGTTGACTGTGATTTTAGTATGATAAATACAAAAAGGAAAACAACTAAATAAACCAAAACAGGCTTGAGTTGTCTGCAAAAAGTGATTGACATTCCACCTCTAAACTGCCTGATTAAAACTAACTAAATCAAAAAACACTTGAGAAAACTGGACTACCAACAACCTACAGTCCAAACAAAAAAATAAACATACTAGCAACCTAACACTGCTGAAGAACAAAAGAAGTTCAGGGGAAAATAATACCTGTAAACTGAAGAAGACAGAAAATATCATGGACAGAACAGAGGCCTCCACCTCATGTCCAGGTGTTTGTGTACCAGCAGCCATGCACTCCTCTCCCTGCTCCTCTATACACCCTCCTTCACTCTTGGGAGCTGATTCCACTCAGGTGTGCCCCATGCAGCAGGTTGAGGGAGGAGGGAAGACTTAGAGCCAGGGAGAGAAAACAGTCCACAATCCAGGACACATGCAACAGAGAAAGTTATTTGATTTCTGCAAAAATTATATGTTATTATAAACCGTACAGATATTACTGAGATAAACAGAAGTTCACTTTCGAAACCTCGCAGCACTCTGAGACACTCTTGGACTACAGCTGTGAATGCTGTCAGCCCAAAGAATGGGGGGTTTTGGACAGCCATTTTGGACTCTACTCGCTGAAACCCTCCCAACACCATGGGACTGCTAGTACCCTGGAGCTTTAACACTTATTTACTTATTTCTCCGAAAACTGTTAAACACATCTTATTGAGGACAACCTTAACCTTTAGTAAATCTGTAGAGGACTAAAGGTTTTAATCCAGCCATGAAGGGCAGTGTTTGGTTCTAAAATGTTGTTTTCAGACTCACACCCATTACCCCATGACAAGTGATTTTCTCATCACATTTTCTGAAGGAAAAATGTGGCAGTTATTTTACAAGACCTCCATTTTGACTTTGAGAGAAATGGACAACTTCTGTCAGTAAACTGACCAATCAGAGACTCCCCGTTTTTTCTCTCATTTTCTTGCCGGTAGCATCCAATCAGGAGCAGCCATGGATCAACAGGATACAAGAACGTCTCCTGTCAGTTCCCAAAAATAATAAGAAAACTGAATAAGAATAAAAAAATATATTCTGACAGCCTAAGTTGTCCAGAAAATAGTCTTTAACTTGATTGTGCTTAAAAGGATTGAAGCTCTACATGTAGTATTACAAAAAAAATCAGTCTGGTTTTTATTAGCAGAGAATGGCCTGGGGTTGCAAGGGTTTACAAGGTTAAGATTTAGAGTCATTACCCAAAGCAACTCATTGTCTGTGCACACAAATCTATATGCATCATCCTGTTTTGCAGGCTTTATTGGTCTGTTTGCATGTTTGTTTTGGTGTTATTTGCCATTTTTGTATTTTTATGAATGCTGGACGTTCTCCAAACCATATCATTTGAACATAGAACTTTTCAATAAAATAGCATAATTTCCTTAAATTTCTTTCATGAACATGTGGCCTTACATGTGCAGAATTAAGTCAGCAAATTGATAAAACAAATCATTTTCCCCTGTGAGATTCTGTCAAATACTAACCCCAGTGGGTATATGACAGAATTTCTCAAGCTAGAGTCAGTGGAGGTAGAAAAGGTGAAAAATACTTTTGAATTCAAGAGTCAGTGCACACAAACTTCTTGCTGATGTGCTGATGACTTAGCAGTTGGGTCGCTCCACATTTTTAGGTTCACCTCAGAAAAGGGCATCACAGGTTCAAGCCTGACTCATGGCTCCTTTCCGTGTTTTGTTTTTCACTGTTTGGCTCTAAATTCCAGCACTCTGCAGTGCCATGTCCTCGCAAAAAAGGGCAAAAAGACCTTAAATAATTCTTCATGAGAATCATTTGTGCCACAACCGCACAAGTCAGTGCCCTGCTTGGAGCACCCCGAACCAATAAAGTCCAGCTCCACCCCTGCACCCACATCTGCTGTAAATGCTCACATTAAACATACCATTAGCATACAAAAGCCTGACTCAGTGCTCTTCCTGCAGGCTTAGAATTTACAGTGCAGAGTGGGATCCGGCCGCAGAGATTTTACAGCGCGGGCGAAATGTCACATCATCTCAGCGCTAAGTTTTATGACTCTAATCTGGACGGCTGACACAGACGCAGCACCCACTAGCATGTTCAAAATGGAATAATAGCACATTATGACACATGAGCGCATACATCACTGCGGTTCTCTGCAACTAGAGTGTGTTGTCAGTTGGAGCCAATTTATGAGCAGATTCGTCTGCAGACTAATTCCAAATATGAGGGCAACGTCATTTGAATAATCTACTCCGAGGAAGTGGAGGGGCTGAGGTATATTCAACTTGATGAATAAGCTTGAGCTGTGCAACTTGTGCTATCTGCTCAGGTCTTAAATCTGGAGTGCTATCCTGGGGTAAATAGGTGACAGTGTGGATGGAAGAAGTCCACATTTTAGAGAGAAAGAAGGGAGGAAGGTCAGATAATTACACTGAGGAATACGCCAACGTGGGAGGCACAGGAGGCCAGTTTGCATAGGCTCAAACTAAAGAGATTTCTCTGCAGACACATCCGCCCAAAAGACAAATTAGTCCAAGAACAGGCTAAACCGGCTCTGTGAAACTGGCCACGAGTGTTTTCTCTCTGGGGAGCCAGGTCTTTATTACTGCTCTGTTCTTCAATATCACACCTCACTCTGTGCCAGGAAACTGGTCGCCTCAGCAACAGAAGAATTTAGTTTTTAACATGCTCAGTAAAAAAAAAAAAAAAAAAAAAAAGCCTCCTCTGTGCATCACTATTTAAATTGTCATGAAACTTGAACACTACTCTGCTGTCACATTCATCCTCTAGTTAAGCTCACATCCATGTGCCCCCACTTATTTTACATGTTCAGTGAGATTTTTAAAGGAAGTTAATTAAAGATGTGGTGTATTTTGGAGGGTGAAATGGAAGTTATAACCAGACTGCCAAGTATGACTCCACAGGGACACATGCTGTTTTCACTCTGAGAGTTTATTTCAAAGACGTGCTCTGCACCCATTTCCGCAGTTTTCCTCATTAATTGGACTTATTTGACATGCAAGTCTAGTTTCTAAGGAAGAGAATATTTGTGATAAATTTCCGATTCATAATGCATGAATATAAAAATATATTTAAACTACTTTTGATAAGCATTGTTCGTTCTTTTGTCACCATGCCTCTGGGTGCATGATTTCATTTAAAGAAATCCAATAAAGTTAAAAAACCTTGTAAATGTCATTATGTTCGGTCAATAGAGCTGACTTCAATATAATCAAAAGTGAGCACTATGACAGTAAATAGTTCTTGAAATCTGGATATTTACAATTATTAATGCTTTAGGTCAGGTACTAAGGAATTGAGTTGCAAATTTAGCATTTGTGCTAATGGGAAACAGTCACAGGCTGTGTTCATGGCCACCGAGTGCTCACTATTTATGTTCTAGTAAAAGCACTGGTTCCCACCCAAGGATCCAGGACCTCCTCAAGAGGGTGCAAGCCTCTGTCTACTCTGAGATTGTAAAAGTTGGATTGAAAGTTATGACCACAAAAAACTGTGCAAACAACAGTTTTAATGGTGTAGGCCACATAATTCACAGATTGTTGCAGAAAAAACAACTTCTGTCAGTCAATCTCTATTGAGAGCAGTGTAAACAAACAGTGACAGTGACTCCACAGACCCTACAAACATTGAACGTTGCAGCAGCTACTTTGATGTGAATGGCTTCCATGCACCCTCTGCATCATTTCATTGAGTTAGATTGACACAACGCTCAGCTTACTCATGTACATTCATCTGCACCTGGGAAAAAGTTTTGGTTACTTTTGGGACTAATGAGGCTAATCCAGTAAGGGTGCCTCCTCCAGCAGTGAGCAGCAAACAGACACAGGAGCCTGGCTTAAATCATGTGGAGCATTAACTAAACATGCAGGTATACTTTAACATCCATGCTATTTCTTAGAGCCAAAGGCTGTTGCTTTTCATCCTTTCAGTGCTCTGTTAATGACAAAAATATTAAACTCATACTTGAGCATCTCCCCTCTTTGTCCTCAGCTAGTTTTACAAAGCTATGTGAAATCATCGTAACCGAGGCATGCCAGTCATTTACAAGCATCACCATGCAGGAAATCCTATGTATTTTTCTGAAATATCCAAAGCCATACCAAAAATATAACCATTATTCTCTCATTTACATTTTAAATCCTCACTAAAATATAGTCCCTTAAATACCTTGTGTTAATTCACTAGCACCCCTAAACAGTGGCGCAAACTCTTGCTGTTTTGATGTACAAACTCCAGTTTCGAGGCTTCACATTAAAGCTGTGGTCTACGATTTGAAACCGCAGCCTGCCCCCCCTTTCCCTCACCTCTCCCCCCCGTGTTCCAAGATCCCGCCCCCAGCTCGTGTCGCCTCATATAGCCCCCTCGGACTGAGCTACGAGCGACTAGCACAATATATCAGCAGCAAACTCAATCAAAAACAGCTCAGCTCAACTGAAAGTATCAAACACGACAGACATCCCCCTTGTAACACACAGCAGTAGCCATTTCAATTGGACCGGCGGCAATGCGGGTCTGGCGCCGCCAGAGCGGAGCCAAGTGTGGGGGAGGATTTATCTTTCTCAGCCTGTCCTCCCCAGCTCAGCTTACAGTGCTAACGATTAGCGGCTAACAGGCTAACCCGCTCCCCTACAAGTTATTAGCCCGTGCAGGCACAAACTAACCAGAGTTATTCAGCAGACATCTCCCACTGTAGTAAACAAAGCCATTACCTGATCAACCAGGGGCGAAACGGTCGATGCTGAAGGTCTGACGGCCGGCTGAGGCTATTCGTTAGCCGTTAGCCGTTAGCCCGCTAACAGGCCTCAACCCGCGGGAGAGGGAGGCGGCTTCGGTCTCGGCGCTAGGCTTTTCCGGCTCCATGATAGTTCAGTAGCTAACGCTGCTAGCTGCTCACCGGAGGTAGAGGGGAGGAGACGGGACCATGACGATGCGTGGTGAGAGAGACAGGGGATTGGATGGACTCACGGACCAACTCACGGACCAATTAATAGTTGCAGGTTCTTAGGTTTGATTGGTCAGCTAATATGCAGCTTTTCAGCGGATATACTGAATGGATTTTTTTCATTCTTTTTGGTCTTTATACTGTGTAGATAGGACCATAGGACCATAACAGCCTTATAAACGGTGTTATTAATATGTACAAAGCTTCCAAATCGTAGACCATAGCTTTAAAGCTTATACTGGATAAGAGCCATTAAGTAATTGTGCCAAACATTATCCAACAATTCAACTAAAAATGTCTGTACGCAGGAACTAGTTAGCTCTGATAACAGCCATTAGGTGCATCTCTAGGGAATAATACATTTGTATTTACTCAAAAATATCTGGAGATCAAGGTGAAATGAAAATAAAAAAAAACATCTTTTGATGTCTGTTTTTGTCATTTGGATCATACAGGGCCACAGTTTTGTTTTGAAGGGTGTTTGAAAACAACTGCCAGGGCCTCTCTGCTGTTTTGCAAAGCTCTTTTAGTTATGACTAAATAATATCACACCCTACATAAGAGGCTTGTTGTGACTTACAATTCATTGGGAAAGGCAGTGAACCAGTGATGTCGAGCAGTAGGTACCATCATGCATTGTGCTGCAAAGCTTTGAGGAGAAAACGGTCACTGGAAATGATAAATGGACATTAACTTAAAAAGTCCTTTTCTAGTTGTCTGTCTACTCAAAATCTTTTTACTCAGGACACAGACATTCGCACCATATTCTCCAACTGATGGCAGAAGATGCTAAACATAGCATCTATCAGCATGTACTGATATAATTTATACACATTCATAGATCATACAATCAGCAGCGATTAGTTTGGAGTTTGGACACTCCAACTTACAGTTATCATCCTAATATATGGCTTGTGCTTCATTATTTTAAAATAATTTAAATAATATATATTCATTTACATCATATTGATGTCATTGTTGCATCCAGTGAGATGGTGACGTGCGTCGAACCATTGCGTTTTCTGTTTGGATGGCTTCTTTGTTGTTGTTTTTCTTGTTGTGTCGTTATTGTTGTTTGTTTGCTCTGTACTATGCAGATGAGTTCAGCCTTGAGTTCACAGCTTCTTGTAATGCTCATCTGTTCTTGCCCCAGGACCCACCACCACCTCCTTAATGAGAGATCGTGGCCCAAATTCCTGAATATTTTCAGCCGCATGAATTAAGAGAATAAAATGTGTTGCAGTTTGGACCATAGAAAGAGCAAAACACGTCTGAAAAGGAGTGAAAAACACAAATATGTAAAAACACATCTTTAGAAGTCCCCAAAGAACATGCAAGTAAATTTACCAAGTTGGACAACGCTCTTGCTGGTCTGTTTGTCTTTTAGCAAGATTACGCAAAAAGTTATGACCAGATTTTAATGAAGCATTCAGATATTGTTGGTCAATGTAAAAGAAAGAAGTGATTTTATTTATGTGATGATCTGAATCTGAGTGCACATTAAGGACTTCCTAACATCAATCAATCAAAGTTTTTATATATACCACTTTTCATGCACCAAAATATAGAACAAAGTACTTCACAAACAGATCAGTTACAAGAAAAATTGCAAGACAGTGCAGTTTTTACAACTGTGTTAGCAAATCAAACAGTTTTTCAAAGATGTTGATGAAATTTTTTAGAAATGTCTCTAAAGACAAAATGAAGAAGTGATTAGATTTTAGTGGTGACTGGAATCCTGATGCAGATGCAGGATTGTTTTGAAATGACATTCTATGATGGGCATTTTTACCCACTTTCAAATTGTGAAAATGATTCACTTGTAGTTTTTTTATATATATATGTTGACAGATTGTATGTTCTATGTAACACTTCATGCTGACTTAATGTTAAGAAATCTATACTTAAAACAATGTGTTTGTTTGTTTTCAGATCTCTTGAGGAATTACGTGGCTATCATGGAAAAATCAGCTCTGCTGTTCTGAGAAAAGGAGACGAGTAAGTCAAAATCTAAGAGAACAGTTTCATTTCTAAGAGCTGTCTAATACAGTTTATCAAAAACAGTCAATGTAAATCCACTTAGAACTAAGTGGGGGGCTCTTTTTTACATCTTTAGGAACCACTTTTAGGTCCTGATCCATCTGTTGAGAAACACTGCATTATGTAGGAAGGTTTATACCTTCCCTGCAGTTTGTTTGCCAGTCTGGGATTTGCTTTTTGACACTCTTATTTGTGGGAAATAGTAAAAAAAATAGTGACCACAAAGGAGGGTTAAACCACCAACCTGCCCACACACCCTTATCATCACACTGAGAACTGAATCTCACAGAGGGAGGGGCACAGAGGGTCCTTTATGTTCTGCCACAAGTGTTGAATCAGAAAGACGTTTCATTTCTGGGGAGATTCAGACTGTGTTTACTCATCCCTCAAATGTATGTACCTTAGACTGACACTGTGAAAAAGTGGGCAGGAATAAAACCAAAGACATGATCACTGGGCAGCAGAGATCTGTAGTCAGTTGTCAGATCTTTGGTTAACTTGTTTTAATAAATATGCAGAAAAGATCATCTGCACCAGGTGTATCTTGTGTCATCGCTTCATTAATATCTCACACACAAAGTCTATAACACAAAGAGAGGAACTGGATCAAGTGAGCGGAATATTGAAATAAAGAAACAGATTAGGCAATGTGCCACATTAGTACAGATCCAAGTTTTGAAATGCATCCATCTTTGCTGCATTACTATGTCCAATTGGTGGTGTAGCAGTATGCCCCATTTCATCAGCTTGATGCTAAGATATAAAGGACATTTTCACCAAAGTGCTGATACAAATTGCACCAAAGAAAGGATCTATTTTAGTCAACAATACTAAGAAAAAAGATCCTAAAATTAACCTTTGACTCATTAAAACTTTCAATGAAGTTGTGAGGTGTTCAAATAGTTGTTATTTAGCACTTCTCCATTTTGTTTTTGCTTTGTAACAGCAGCTTTACAAACAGCGCTTAGATCCTCACAACCTCCTCTGGAGGTAGGATTGCATTATAACTACGTATATTTGGGAATCAATGATGATATCACAAGACATGGGAGGATTTTATTGAGGCAGAATTAGAGTTAAGTACATGAACAGAGCAATAATAACAAACTTAAAGCACCCACAGACAACCCCTTATTTATACACTCAGACAAACAATACTGTGAACCTTTGATACAGTTTCTCTTGGCAGTCAACATCTTTTTTTAAGGGCATTTTGTCACTGTCCTGTTTCTGGACTGGTCATGTAGGAATAAATCAACAACATTTTCTGGTATCACTATCAGTATTTGTTTAACAAAAACTTCAGCAATAAGTTTCGGTATCACACAGATATAAAAAAAAAAAAGTCTTGTATGACCCATCACTATTTTGTACTGGCCTTGAAAAACAGATAATTTTGACTTATTAAATGTATTAATGACAACTCTGGGTTGTGGAGATCCTGTTCTTCCTTTCACTTGCTAGTATACTTTGAATTATTTCTTTCATTTGTAGTCCACTCAAGGTTGCATTCTTTGCCAGAGAAATGGCAAACATAAAACTTTGGGATTCATTTGACTCATGGGACCAATATTTTCCTAGTTTTCACCTTCTTATCATTATTTTTTGGCCATGATACTAATGAGGTGAAGATTTGATAGTGTTACTGCCAGATTTGGGCCTTAACGCTGAACTTTGTCACATAGAGAGGCATATATAATTCCAATGTGTGCCACAAAATGCCAATGACTGTATCAGAGTGCTTTAAAGCCTAAAGGTGCTAACCTTGAAGATGTTTTTGCTGAGTATGAGTTATTTTCCTCAAGAGACACCTGAGATAAAGCTCATGACAACAAGAAGAAAATTAAGCAAAAAAAATCAAGGTTACAAATTTTGCATATTACAGAGTTTTATCCCGGAATCGAAGCAATTGCTCCTCCGTTCTTGCAGTGTAAATATCGTCGGTGTGTGCTTAGCCTTGGTTAAATGACCTTGGGCAAGGTGTCTGCTCAGCATAATGGGAAGCAGGAGGAGGAGAAGATTGTTAGCACTGTGTGGGGTGAGGAGGGCAGAGTCATATCCCCTCAGCGCAGGTCAGACAGACTCAGTGAAATAAGGAAGAAATCAGGACAGGAGCAGAAACGAGGAGGCAGGGACAGGAGAGGAGAGAAGGGGAGGTGAGGGGGAATCTGTGAGCTCAGTCGAGGAGAGAAATGGGAGAATTGGAGCATTTCCCCCTTGTGGATACTCAGCGTTTATGACCAGACGGAGAGACAGATAGAAGAAAACAGACGGTTTGAGCTTTCAGTATGCCCGGGTTTGTGTTTGTCTCTCTTACAGATGTTTGTTACACTCTGCAGCTTTAGAGTCAGGCTCTTCTCTTTAGCATTTTAGGCTAAATCCTTCCTCTGCTGCTTTCCAGCTCAGTGCTGACACGTGAGTCATCCGAGTCCAGGAGAGAGAGGGAGCAGAGGGATGGTAAATAAAGAAAAAAACACACAACCAGAGTGCTGAGCTGGGAGCACACAACTAGCTCCCAGTTAATGACACCAAACTTGTAGTCAGCCTGAATAATTAAAGCAGGCCAGAATTACAGTTCTGTTTAAAGACAAGCACCACACTATTCCCCCTGCCAACAACATCATTTCTTTTTAAAACACTGAATCTTGACTTTTTATTGCAGTTTTTTGTGTGCAAGATCCTTTCCTCAGGCAAAAAGAAGTCAAAACATTGCAATTCATATCTTAATTGGTGTATTTATCCAGAAGAAAACATCTTATTTCAAGCAATATGAAACAAAAAATAAGTCTTTAGTGGCTGTCATAAGTTGATAAATGTTCCAGTGAAACAAATATTAGACGAGTCTTGAGGGCAAATTCTACTTCTCAAGTTGTTAATATAATTTGAAGGACGACCATTTGATTGCTGCCAGATTCATTTATTTATTTCACCCATAATGACTCCTTCTCTTTCCAAGTTTAGAAACATGAATCTGAACTTATCAGAGGACTACAGCCTGTACCAGGTCTTATGTTATATTTGCCAAGATTTGATTTGAATGGTGTATTGTATTTAAAGGTGCTATGAGGAGAATCTGTTACCGGCGACATTAGGACTCTGCTACTCATGAGCACGTGCGGCGCACTGTTGTAATGCTGCGTTCCAGTAACCTCTGAACTGGGAGTGACATCATCTCTGACTTATCGGCTTTCCAGTTGAAGTCGGGAAAAAACATGCCGATCTACCAGGCTATTGTTAGCTGTTGTTAGCTCGGGAGTGGCGAGGTTTCACTGAGTTCCCAGTAGGAAATTCTGACTTCGGGGGACGTTCCAGTTGCAGTTTCCTACTCGGAACTCAGAAATTCCTACTTCTGACTACAACTGGAACGCACCAAATGAAACAAGCCAAAGCGTGCCTTTGTTGTGATGCTATTAAAAGCATGCAGCTTGGTCCTTCCGTAGAACTCTGCATTGCTTTACAACTTCTTTTTTCAACAACTTACAGGATGCAAAGCGACGAGGTAATGTATCTCTTTCTAGTTACATAGTGGTAGTTTTTGATGTGTGACAAGCAATTTTTGGAAAACTTATTATCGTAGTTTTGTAGCTGGCTATATATCGCTGCTTACAGCCCGGTGCTCTAAGACATGTCCAAATAATATACATTTGTTCTCGTTTTAATTGTCTTGTTCCCAAAGTTGAGTGTCCAGGCCAGTCCAGCCCTGTCTGACCCAACCGGTAGGCTAAGGAATAGCATTTATAGATAACCTATTTTGATGCTATAAAACTCATCTTAAAGTGTGTATTTTGATCAGGCATATATCTAAAAGTGAGACTTTTCTGCAATTACTTAGAAACTCCTCACAGTCTCTTTAAATAACAAACTCAAATTATTTTTAATTACAACTATAGATAGTGTAGAAGGATGAGCAACATGGCCGCTGCCTAATACTGAAGCCAAAACATTATGACCCCACCACTGATAGACTACAGGAAAGGTCAAGCCCTGTGCCCCTCCCCCTCCGTTTTAAAGAGTCAAATTACTGAACCCCATTAAACAATCCTAAAAGTGTTCGGAAACATTATTTGGTTGATTGTTCTTCCCCTTTCATAATGAAATTGGTATTGGAAAGCCTGATTAGTCACCTTTACAACAAGATACAACATGTAAGATTTGGGCATTTTAGTAACTAACTGAACATGTAGGTAGCCCTCCCTGTAAAAGAATGTGCCAAAAGGTGTTGAAGGACACGTGCAGCATTATTTGGTGTCAGTCCTGATACCATTTCAAAACTTAGGGACAAGTTCTGTGAGACTGTTGAAGTCAAAGACAGTACATCGAGCAATTGTCCCAGGGAGCTAACACCCCAAGAAGACCTGTTCCTACCCTTGCTTCACTGAGGAACATTAGGCTTCCTTCAGGGACAAGAGGGGATTTTTTTTGACACATTTCTGTCTTTTTGCTGCTACACACCAATCCCAGACCACAGAGCAGACCCAGGTCCAAGCAGAGGGCTAGCTGCACTGAAAACAAATGGACAGACCTCTCCTGGCACAGCACTAAAGTCTTTTCAGAATCCATACTGCAGACTGCTGCATCACTTTTCACAGGCGGTACTGAGCTACAGTAGAGCAAACTCTTACTTTTCCTTCCATGAGTTTGGAATAATGTCAGAATGATGCGTTTGGGACCTAACATTTATCAAATCTTTACCCCAAAAGCTACTGACTAAACCACAACTCCTGTGAGCTGCTCTACCTTAACTGTTTACCCACCGACTCTCCTAACCTTTACTTTGTGTCTCACCACATGAATGAAACAGAAATATCAGTGTCTGGACTGCATAAATCAAATCTGAGATTTAAATTAATCATGAGATGCAGAAATTTCAGTCTTGCAGGGCTACTTGTCTCGTTTTTTAGTTAAAATTTGGCAGCTAGTCTTGTTTTGGTTTATTAAAACATTGAAATATGTCGAAAAACCAGCAAAGATGCTAATTCAATCTGACTTTCAACTGCAGAGAAATTTAAAAGCCCACTGGAATAGCAGATGTTGAATCTGAACATTGTTAATCATTTGGATTTTTTCTTTATTCATCATCTAAGATACGTAATGAGGCCTATTTCTACGTGTACACATGAAAGAAATGAGCCGCCATTGATTTTGTGCCTGTGTTTTAATCATGTTTGTGAGTTAGAATTGCACATGAACTTTGCATGCCCGATGCTGAAGTCTTAAATGTGTGCTATAAATAGTTTTTGCACATTTAAGTTGCGTCTTATATCTGCTTCTCTATCCTCTATGTGTCCCGGCCTGTCTGTGTTGACCTCATTACCTCTGACAGTGACAGATCTGCACAGCATCACACATGTACAGCGAGGAGACAGTTTAATAAAAGTTTCAGCACTGGCAGTATTAGAATCTAAAATTACCCCAGTGCTGCATGCAAACTGAATATAGCTGCTCTGTGAAGGTCTCATTATTATAATTGGTGGAGCTCTAGCATGTTCCAAATTAGGAGAATACTTTCTGTGCCTCTTTTTTCCTCTGACTCTGACTCTTCTCCTCCTGTCAAGATTCATTTTATATCTCAGACTTTGGGGTTTTGTGATAATTTAAAGCATTGCGTGAGATAAGGCGAGGCTCCGGAGTCTCATAGAATCAGCGGCTGGGAGGAAAAGTGCGAAAGCTGAGTATTTATGAATGGTTTCTAACAGCAGGGGAGAGATGAACTGTTGGATTTTCCCCCGCTCTCATTTCTCCGTCTCGCAGCCCCCACCCCGAGTCAGAGCGCGGCATCCTGCTGTACGTGACATTCAGCCTCAGTGTGAAAATCAGCAGATGGGTAATTTTTGTTTGTATGCTTTAGCGCGACTGTGCGTGTTTCTGAAAGAGAGAGCGGGAGAGAGAGAGAGCTAAGGAGTGGGGAAATAATTCATGACCGCTGTACCCTATAATTAGCAAAAACTAAATTGCATGTCAATGTAGGAGGCAGTTAAATAGAGTTCTGCGTCTGTCAGAGGACATTAAAAACCTCAAACTACAGTAGCAGGCTAGAGAGTATTTCCTCTCACTCCCCCTCAAAAGGATTGCTAAAATAGGAGCCTTTGGCCTGAATGATTCAGATCCAGTTTGCTGTGACCAAAGCTGCCAATAACAGGCTGATGAATTGCTAATTCTCAATTACTTTTTGGCTTTTAATCTGTTAATAAAGGCAACAGCACGACCCCAAAGGCTAAATCACATTTAGAAACACAGCACTTTCTAAAAAAAAAAAAAAAAAAAAAAAAGAGCAGCCATTTGATGATTTTCAATTCTTCTTCTGTTCACTCTGCTGCCTGTGAAGGTCCAGGCTAGCCTCAGGTCCATGTGCGTCACTGTGTGTGTGTGTGTCAGTGTGTGCGCTTGTGTTTGTGTATCAGTGCCACACTTCCACAGATGGAGGCTGTTCTCATTTAGCGTTTGGCTGATTGATCAGATTGACTTTTTTAGATGACAAGTCCCCAAAGCTAAATCTGAGACTGTGCATAAGGATGGGACAGTGTTTGGTTTCACCGGTCAAATATCAATGTTATGATCAAGAGTTCACCAGTCAAGTCAAGCACCATGAAACACAATGAAGTCTGGAAACAAGGAGTGATTGTGCATCAAATCAAAATTTTGTCATGAGCTGAAAAGTAGTCTGGATTGAATTTTGGCCCTGAAATGTCTGAATTTATCAAGAATGACCAAACCTACATCACACTGCTTATGAATTGTGGTTGAGCATTTATATCACCTGACCATGCAGTGCAGCTGGATCAACCTGATTAAATGTCTGCAATCAGGCAGCTCTGTTTTGCAAAGCTTCAAGCTGATGTTATTGAGTTTAGTCCCCAGGAGCACTGACCAATCAGCATCCCTTTAGCAGAAAGTCGAGAGCTTCGAGAGTGATGACACTGAGAAGACAACGCAAGGCTATAAACAATGGCTGTCCATGCAGGGATTAGCACATGTGCCGTCTGCTTTCACAGCAGGTTATCACATCAAAACAACAAAAATACTTTTCCCCCCTTTTCCAACAGGCTTTGGTTAGAGTTTTATGCATAAATTAACAAAAGGTTAAGACCATTACTCCTTAGCAACAGCGCCCTCTACATCATCTAATTGGCCTTTATTGAATTTGATTAACAGAATGATTGTCCAATCACCTTTGGAAAATATTTTCGTAAGGTTCTGCCCTCCAAAATACTTTTGTTGGCCTATCTGCGTTTCATCTCGGCACATAATCTATCCTCTTTGTGCTCTACATCTGGCAGGCCATCAGAGCCACAAGCTTTTTTTTTAAAGTATTTTTTGGCATTTTGTGCCTTTATTGATAGGAAAGAATGACAGTGGATAGGCTTGTGAAAGGGGGTGAGAGAGTAGAGGAAGACACTGTGCATACTGGCCACCTGGATCCGAACCCGGGCCGGCAGAAGTCTGTATATGGGATATCTGGTTGTATATATCTGGTTGCTCACCACTCTGCCAAACCAGCACCACAAGCTTTTTAACAATGGCCCCGTTTACATGGATCAAAAAATCCTATTTACAATCAGATTGAAAAGTCAATCAGATTAGAAATGTCTCATGTAAACACCTTAGCCAATTGGATTCACCCGGATCTGATTGTATTTCGGATTGGATCATAAGAGGTAGTCTACGCTGATTGATAATGCGCTCCATGCTTCATGTAAACGGCTGAGTGGAGCGGATTGGGTTGATAGAGAGGATTGTTCGGTCTGCGCAGGCGCTCTGTGGTACGTAAGGGGCACATAGTGATGTACGCAGAGCGTGCTCAAACAAACTTGGCAAACAAACAGAAGAACTGGACGGTGGAGGAAACAAACTTTTTAATAGAGCCTCAAATACATGTAACCATAGCACAATAAGCGTCCCTAACAAAACACGACGTGGATCTATCTTTCTAGAGGTAAACAGGAAGCAGGAAGTGTACCTCTTCTTCTCTTACACATTTGCAGGTAGTGGCAGAGTGACCTTCTACGCATGTCAAAAAAAACAATACAATCGGATTCAGGTGGGACCATGCAAACGTGGACTGAAAGTGGATCTCTTTCCCTAAAGTTCATGTATACAGATCGAATTAGATTAACCTAATCCGATCTATTTCAATCAGATTGAGGAAAACTACCCATGTAAACAGGGCCAATGTGCACTGGACTGTCAAAAAGAGGCTGTAGACTGAACTGAAAAACTGTTTACAAACTGTTTCTTATCAACGGGACTTCAGCAAGATCAACAATATGTCTCCACCCTCCTTACATTTTAACTAATCTCTCTGACAGTATGCGTGTAGTTGTATGACAGACATGCATTCATTTTCAACTGCATGTAATACAAATATTCCCCAAAGCATCAGATTCATAACAAAACTAATACTGAAAACAGAAGCTTTCCTGAGCATGTCAACACCATTTAGACTGTTTTGAACCAGCACCTGAATAGTCCCCTACATTTTATCACTAATCCCTGTGCACTCATATTTCTACACAAATGTCTCTGAAGATGCTAACAAGTACTAACTCAAGGTTAGTGAGCCTGGTATACTGCATTTTAATGTTATTTTGGAGAGACTAAAGTCCTGAAAAGCTCCCAAAACTTCTGCCTGAACTATTATCAGGTAAATTAACACCAGTTAAACTGCTACACCAGTGTGCCAGCTTAACAGTATAAAGTTGCTGGTTTTTACATGGATTTTGAAAAAATCTAAACTTCCTCACTGAAAAAAATGCAAATAATCCAGTGAGCACTGTGTAGGGAATACAATAAACTGATACACACCATGGGCAACACCAGCACCACCACAAGTTGTTTATTAGAAGAACAAACATTGCATAAAAACAACCAAGAGACATCACAGATGCTCTTATTTAACTTACAGTACCTTTTTTACCTCAGTTAAAAAACTGGCATCATGGCTGGAAACCAGTTTAAAGTTTACTGAAGCCACTTTTAGGTGACTATATTGGTCTGGACAGACTGAATCCCTCTCTAATAAATTGTTTCAAATGGAGGCTATGCAGACTGTAGAGAGATTTGTGAGTGTAAATGTTGAAAATCTCTGTGGTATCATGCAATCAACCTTCAACTTAGGGTTTCAAAGTGGTCTGACCTTGTCATGCCCAGTTTGTATCACATTTTTTGTTTCTGAAATGACTCATGGCAGCTTTGTTCCCCAGTGTGCACATCATGATAGTTAATGCCTTCAAGCTAACCTATCCTCATCTACATGTGCCGACATTTGTAGATGCCGGAAAAATAAATTTTATATTTAAGAAGGCATTACCATCAAATTCTCAGTGAAATGAGATGTACACTATGGCCAAAAGGGTGTTTAGTATGGTGCATATAATCCAATTTTTTATCATATATAACATTATTTAATAACATTATGTCATGGTGCCCAAATCAACACTTTTGCTTTTTTAATCTTGTGTTTGTAATCATGACAGTCTAAAGTTGAATGAATAAACTGGAGAAAATTTAATCAGCTACTCTCAGCCTCTTTTTTCAGCAGAACTTTAAATTAAGTTCATTGTGCACTGTAGATCAGTATAAAATACAAAAAATATATAAAATGTACTGTCTGTGATTTATAAATGCTTTTTATTATTTTTTACAAAGAGCACCAAAAGGTTGGATATGTTGTCAACCACTTGTCTGGAAATTGTGAACCTATCTGTGTAATTGAAAAAAGTGCCTGGAAAATTGCTTACTTTTTCAAGTACTTTAAGCAATAAAATAGTATTATTGCAATCTAATAAAACACTTAAATTGCAAACCAGTATCTGACTTTCTAACTCTACAGTTCATTTGGAACATTTTTGGACTTGGTGAAACTAACTTAAACATGCTATTTCTTATTTATCCTACTACTGTCTATTTTTGTGTCAGTTAGAATCATTGCTTGCAATGTAATGTATTTTGGGAATAAAATGGATTTTTTCAAATTATTCAGCTTTAATCTCATGACACTGTTTTCATTCCCACAAAACAGTTTGCAAGTTTTGGCATTGGGTAAAACTGGCAAGGAGCTTTCCGCCAACTTGTCAAACTTGTTTCCACCAACATTTCCAAACCTTGCCAACGTATTTTCAAGACAGCGCCAGGGGTTTATTGCAGTTTTGATAAATAAAATAGTATTCAACAATCAAGCTCAGTTTTTATTTCACTTTGATTAACTTTTGTGTAACCTACCAGAGAAATCTTGACCTTGCTCACACTCTCTTTTACTGAAAATATTTAAGGTAAATTCCTGCACAATGTTAAATTTTCGAGATATTGTTTAGCAAGATGGTTTCATTTGCTTTCCCAAATGTTGGCAAGCTATTTCTGCAATATCAATACTTATCAAAGCAAGTTAATTCAAAAAAAAATGTGGATCTCTAAAATCAATTGCAATCTACAAGTGAGAACATCTTTCCAAAACTGGTGAGAAACTATCTAACAATTTCACACACTTGCCAAGGTTAAGGTAATTTTGCAATTTCAACAGATTAGATTACAAAAATGACTGAAAATTAACACCTTTTGAACTTTATAAGCACAACTAAAGCCTTAAATTGATTGCTCACATGCCTGACTGCTTTTAGCTGTACAAGGAAGGGCCTCAAAATATTCCAAAACTGGGCCTCCACATTACTGCCCCTCACACAGACATTTATCATACGTTTACATACAGGCATGTAAAAAGGCCTTTTCCAAACATTATGTCATTTAACCCCTGTTTTTAATTACCTCCTGTCATATAATTAATGCCTCAGATGTTAATTGCATATCTTATTAATGCCTCTTCAGCATTGTTGATTGTTGGTAAATGAATGTGCATCAGTTTGAAGAGCATGACACAACAGGAGATTATTAGTGAGTCCCATCTGCTCCAGAGCCTCTGAAGGCCTGTTTACACCACACACCCTGATGTTCCTTTCAGACTATGACGTCTGGCTTTTTATCACTCTATGATTGGACGCTGCCTGCAGTAAGAATTAAAGAACGTACTATTAGCTTTAAGTGGATGTCAATAGTGCTCAATGTACTTATTAGAGCCTATTGTGTTGAGTGGCCCTTATGGGGGGCTATTCTTGGATTGTACAAAATGTTAAATGAATTACTTGGAACATTAATATCAATGAATGGTGCAAGTGAGCCATTTAATGATTCAATAAAGGGACATTTACCATGGTAATTCACCACCTTTATGATGTTTTTCTTCCCTTACGTCCCACATTGTAAAAACCAGAGTCAACCTTGTCACTTGCTGTGCATAGATGGAGTTGGCATCAAGGGAAATATGCAGACAACCTTAAAGCTGTTTTGTGCTGGAGGGCAAAACACACAATAGGCCACAATGTCAAAGAATCAGCTGTGCCCTTCTGCATTACTAATAAGCTTAAAAATCCCAGGCTTCATGTAAATATCCTATTCAGTAGAAACGAAGAGTCCAATGGGAGATTAATTAATTGCAAGTCATCCTGAAGAGCGACAACCCCAGTTGCTCATGAAATTCAGAGTCCAAAGGCGTGTATTACAGTTTTTTAGGCATGTGTTTCATTTACACAAACAGTAATCCATGGTCAGGGATGAAATAAAACTTGGATTAAGTTTTATTATTAAATTCATCATATCCATGGCAAATGTGATTTCTCTTGACAGGAACTTGAAAAACAGCATTTAACATCTAACATCAGGAGGCTCTTAATCAAACTTATGACAATAGAGGATGTAAGGACATGCTATCAGCTCTGCCCATCTCCTTTGCTTACTTTGTGTCTTAAAATGAGGGCTCCATTCAAAAAAAAGCAACTGATAATGTAAATTGACTAAATAGTAAAACAAACTATCCTTTTCATGGATGGATTCACATAACTAGGGGTAAAAGCTGCTCCAAGTTTTGCGCTGTGCAAATCCCGTTACCAAATTTTCCCCTTATTTTGGGAAATAACTGGTCACACTGTCACTGTCTCAGTGGTATTTGTTCCGGTTTGTAGCACCATTGGCACTCTTAACTATATTGCCATGATTTTGCTAAAAACCTTCGTGTTATTTCGGACAGTGAGCTTAAACTCCATAGATAGATACGATTAACTGTAAACACAAGCTTCTTTCAGTTGTGGTTACTGGCAAAAGTGAAAACCTATCTCCCCAAAAAAGATCTAGAAAGGGCTACTCACTGCTTTGTTATGTCATGCCTGGGCTACTGCGATTCCCTAGTTATAGGTCTTAAAAACTGCAGCTGCCCACCTGCTGACTGTCAGGAAATGGCGTGACCACATCACACCTGTCCTTGCCTCTTTGCACTGGCCTATTCGTTTTAGAGTTCATTTTGAGGTTTTATTAACTGTTTTAAGTGTTTGAACAGTTTGGCTCCATCATACTTATCTGAGTTGTTGAAGCCTCATTTGTGTTACACAGGTCGTCAAACCAGCTGCTCCTGGCAGTGCCTCGGTCCAGGCTCCTGCCCACTTGCTGACTGTCAGGAAATGGCGTGACCACATCACACCTGTCCTTGCCTCTTTGCACTGGCCTATTCGTTTTAGAGTTCATTTTGAGGTTTTATTAACTGTTTTAAGTGTTTGAATAGTTTGGCTCCATCATACTTATCTGAGTTGTTGAAGCCTCATTTGTGTTACACAGGTCGTCAAACCAGCTGCTCCTGGCAGTGCCTCGGTCCAGGCTCTCCACTCGTGGGGACAGAGCCTTTGCAGTAGCATCACAAAAACTGTGGAACAGCCTACCTATCCAGGTTTGAGCTGCACAGTCAATTGAACACTTAAAAACTCTGCTTAAAACCCATCTTTTTTTCTTTGGTGTTCAGCCCCAGCGAGACGAGTAATCTTGGCTTTTATATCTTTTTTTTAATCCCCTATCTTCTCTTTGCTCTCTTTTGTTATTTTTATTCTTATCTTTTTATCAGCATTTTTAATATTGGGTTTATTTTATTCCATTACTGTGTTTATTATCATTACTGTTCTTATTATGGTTAAGTGTATGCAGTATTATATTGTACCCTGTACAGCACTTTGGTAAACTGAGGTTTTTTAAACTTGCTTTACAAATAAACTTTGACTTAACTTGACATAGCTTTGCTTTTGATTCATTATTATGTGTTGTCTATATTTATATCTATTTAAATATGTCTACTTTGTTTAATGACTCTCTTTCATTTCACTGTACCTAAATAAAGGTGTCTTGCCTTTTTGTTTATTTTACTGACTCATTGACTCACAATGGCAGTGCCTCTTGACCAGTGTGCTCAAGCTTGTTTTCAGGTTAAAGGAGCTAACATGTATCATAATGAAGTAATGAAAACTGGAAAATTTGAACTCAGCCTCTCATTAGCCAGGTTTACATGGAGTCTAATATTCCGATTAGAATCGGGTTAGAAGCCCAAACCAAATAAAAATGCTCCGTATAAACACCTGAATCAGAATAAACAGGCCAAATCTGAATGGAATTTCATTTGTTTGCACAGGGGTAGTATATTCCTTTTCCCAAACCGATTAAAAGTAAAATCCTGTCATGTAAATGGTGAATCAAAGTTGTTCTGTCTGTGCATGCTATGTCTTGACGTAAACGAGCAGTGACGTTTATTCACTTGGAAACATGGCGGCTTCCAAACAGAGCACACAGCACTGGTCATTGCCTCTGGGAGTATGTTTTTAATACAAACTCTCAAAGAAATAAACATTATAGAAGGTAGGAAAACAAGAAATAATAAACTATTTTCAAAAAAAGTCAACAAAAAATTCAGCAAAGCCGGGATAGACCAAAACGTCAACAAATAAGTTTCCGACGGAAAACTCTGAAGGCTGGTTACTATAAGGCTAAACAGCACAACTTTCAAATAATTCATTTAAATACCTACTTACTGCCATCTTTTTAAAGGTATTTTTGGGCATTTTTGTGCCTTTATTTATTGAAGAGAGACAGTGGATAGGATTGTGAAAGGGGATGAGAGAGTAGGGGAAGACACTCTGCAAACTGGCCACAGGCTGGATCTTACTGCCATATTTGATAAATCATGTGATGTTTAAATAGATCTGAGCATATCACATGTCTGTAAAACAGCTGTTCCAATTAAATGTTGTGGCACATGTAAACACCAAATCAGAATGGATCACGTCACATGCAAACAGTTCACCTGAGATCTTCAATCAGAATGATTTTAATCAGAATGACAAAAAGTCTGCATGTAAATCTGGCTATTGTCTCCAGTGTCTTTCCTCTCTACATTCTAGATATTTGCTATACATGTCACACTGCTCTCAAATAAGCATAGCAGTGGTTTATGGAAGCCAAAGAGTCAAAGCCTACATACAGCCTATGAGTGATCAGCACAACCCCTGCCACTCTCAGCCTGCTGTCCACACCTACTGCTGCAACACAATGACCCACATGAACCTCAAACGTTATCATATCGGGGTCCCTAAGGAACCAGGTTTCCATTCTCATCTCTTCATTTGCCAACCTGTTTTAACATAAAACAGTAAATGGAGGGTTCTCCTCTGAGCAGCAGCAAAAACAATCTCCAACACTGATGTTTATTTATATTCTGGTAAACTTCTATGGGCTCACAGGGGGTAAAGGTCAGAACATGTCAACCTGGTGTAGCCGCCAGAGAAGACAAACATTGTAAAAAAAATAAATCCACCAAAGTATGAAGAATGCGTCTTAAGAGAGCTCAGAGACTATATTATTT
The DNA here is from genome assembly GCA_036419115.1 of Scarus forsteni. Taxonomy (NCBI): domain Eukaryota; kingdom Metazoa; phylum Chordata; class Actinopteri; order Labriformes; family Labridae; genus Scarus; species Scarus forsteni. The sequence goes on from JAZDUH010000182.1 coordinate 22,176,671, forward strand.
CCATGTTCTTGGCTGTCCATCTGGCCACATGGTAACCTACATTCAGCACACATCTAGGATTTTAGAGAAGGCGTTAAACACCCACAGAAGTCACGCTAGCTGTTATTGGTCAGTAAAAGCCTTAAAATGTGGGCTTGATGTTTGTTTAAGTAAAATACTTTTCCTTTTGTTTTGACTCTCTCCATAATCCACAAGCAATGGGATAAACATGAAAGTCTGAGATACAAAAATTACTCATTACTTGTTGAGCAATTAATTCAAATGTGCAATATTTTCCAACGTGCAGTAATTTCTCATGAGTCATATGCCCTCCTTTAACTCAAAACAGCTCTATTTGAATTTTAAGTATGTTCTAGTCATCAAATTACGCCTACAGTTAGGAGTCAAGTGGTTTAGTTTACTGACAGTTTTGTGCTGTACACACACACATAAGTAAGAACAGAATAATTGGATGAATCTGTGCAGTCACAGAAGTGTTAAGACTTCAGAGGTTGATTTGCATCAGAGTTATTTGTGAGTATCTTGCAATGTTTTTTTTAATATACACATAAATATTTGGCAGAAAGGATTGAAAAGATCTTTACTCTTCTATAATGTTGAAGAGGAATCTAGTTTTTTTGTCCATACAGTTGCTGTATTTAACTCTTTACATACAAGCCAGGAGTTCAGAAAGCTTGGAGTAGATCTTTGTTTCATGTTCTTCTCAAAAAGCAGCAATGTTGGTTTACGTGTTATATATGAATATATTACACCAAATTTCCCCTTGGGGATTAATAAAGTATTTCTGATTCTGATTTTGAAATACTTCCTAAGTGACCCTTCTTTAAGAGGTGTAAACTTATCTCAAAGCCCTGGGAACAGGATACCAAAAAACAAACAAACAAACAAAAAACACTAACATGGGATATAGACAACAATCAGTCAATGTCTGCACTCCTGGATGGGTGGATGACTAGATAATTAAGAAAATGAAAGGACAAACTAATTAATTAATGTATAGCTGAAAGGTTGGATGGGTAATTTAAAGGATGGATCAATGCATGGAAAGATGGCTAAATGAACAAATAGATGAATGGCAGGATTACAGGATGAAGGATGGATGGATGGGTGGGTGAATTGATGGATGGAGAGTTTGATTATTTGATAAAAGATTGGATGGATGAGTAATTCAATCAGTATATGATAGTGTTGGATTGTTGGATGAATTGGATGAATAAATAAATGGATACTGCCATAAAAAAGAAAATGGATTAGTGGATCAGGGAACTCATGGGTGGATTCTGGTACCAATCTGCCAACTCAGTGGAAAATAATGGACAGGTGGCTGGATGGACAAGAAGATGATTAGTTTGATGGTTGAAGGGATGGATGGATGGCAGTCAGATGGATAGACAGAAGAAGGGGAGATAGCTGGATGGATGGATTGATGGATAACTTAAGCTGTAGTGGTTGTTTTCTATATTTTGTGTTAATTCGAATCTAGAAAAGCACTCAGAGAGCACAGACCTCCACCAAGCAGCTCAGTTATGGCAGTGGTTTTTCAACAACCCCTGTAAAAGATACAATACCGGATCACCACACCATTAATTAACCGATTGGACGGCCTAATCTACGCTCATGTTTGCCCATGTGGAGAACTCCTCGACTGGCATTGCAAGGGAAGTTAAAAAATGTAGTGACATAGGCTTGTAAAACATTTCCATCAGTTTTCAAATAAACTACAAATTCCCATAATGAAGTAAAAGGGGCACATCCCTCACAGCAGCTGAGGAGAATTGAAAGTAAACTTTGATGTTTTATGTGGCATGGTGAAATGAACCTTGATGATAGAGTTATATTATATATTTTATTCTGAAAATTTTGAAGCAAATCCATCAAGTAATGTCAGAGATATGATTTTTTAAAATACAGCCCAATGTTAAGTTATGGGACTTTGAGAAAATATAGGGAATTTTTTTTACATCCAGACAAATACACAGATCACCACCAAAATGTAATGGTTTCTTCCTTGGACCAAACCCCACCTCTAGTAGAAATTTTCATGTCAATCTATCAAGTAGTTTTTGTCTAATCTTGCTGACAGACAAACAAACCAACAGATAGACCCTTGCAAAAACATAACCTCCTCGACGATGGTAATAATTGAGTTTATGGGCTTTTGGATCAATAAATAAAGGGGCAGAGGGATAAATGCGTAATGTAACAAGGAGAACATGTTGCATGAATTAGCCAGTGCATAGACAGCAGACCAATGGAGAAATAAATTAACTTATAGTAGCATTTTCAGGTGCTTGTGAATGAGAATGACTGAAACCTGAACAGCCACCACCACATGATTTCAACCCACAGCCAAATTATCCCCTCAACATCAGCTAAGCATTACCAACTGCTCTGTGTGGAGCAGATTCCCTCCAAGATGCTAAAAGCTCCTTCAGTCTGTTTCCAGTAACACAGCCAATTACTGCTGCTTAAAACTTAGTACACAACAATTAGCACAAAGCCTGGAGGTCTTAAGGAGTCTGCACATCCTGCTCACAACAGCCCAACAAAGAATTATCACAGTGGTATTATATTTTTTCAGTTTTGGTGAAGTTCCAGTCAGTAAATACAAATTGCATGAATCCTCCTTGAGATTCAAAGCACTTTTCTAACTTCAGTCATACTCAGCCAAACATCGGTGGAAGCTGTTGCCGAGAAATTCGACACTCCTCGGCGAGTCGCGTGGCAAACAATCGTCTAATCCTGGGTGAAATATTGTTTTCCATTCCATTATCATACAAAGAATGTGTCGCCGGAAGCAAACACCTTGCCTGAGAGACGCATTAAAATTTGGCGACTTTTTTTGTCAAATCACCAGCTTCACTTCACAGGAAGCACTTTAGGAGAGTCTGACAAGGATCCTCATTCACAGGCAAACATCTCTACTTAGACAAATGATCTGACACTTTTCGAAAGCCATCTTCTCTTTAAGGGGGAACATTTCTTTCACCATCAATAGGAGTTTTTTTAACACAGGATGTAAGATGAAATGACTTGTTGAAAGGGACGTTCTTTCTTGAGTTTCTTTTACACTCCCATCATAAATCCCAGGGTGGAAATGCTTAAATCTGTTTCCTCTGCAAAACCTATCCATTTTAACTCGCAGCTCATTAGCATCACTTCAAATCCCTCGCAGTATCGCATCTCTTTTGCCTTTTGTTCAATCACGTGGAACAGCAACCCTTTGCTCTCCCTCTCCAATCTCTCCCTCTTATCCCTTTCCTTTAGCTACCTTTTCTCAGGAGGGCCATGCATTAAGGTGACTGGTGCTGCCCTTTTACCTACCAGTGTATATCTGTTTCATGCAAATAGGGAACAGCAGGGTGCATGGAGGTTTTTAATTGCAGTAGAAAACAAAGTTAATCTCAGTGAATAAAGATTACCCGAAAGGACCTGGAGAATTCTCTCTACCTATACGCTACGATATTGTGCAGAAATGATGAATACTGAGTAGGATCTATGAGGTTTTGATGTGCCTGGGAAATCATTTCACCTTAAAATGGGACAGAAAGTCAACAGAAAAAGGGATCGTGACTGGAATGAAGTATTGATACCACCTCCCGTCCCTCAGGGTGGATGGATTAGAAATGACTACAGCGAGCACAGGAGGGGGAAAAGCACAGGGCAGGGCAATGGAGCAAGTTTAGAAGGGAAAATGAGAGGGGGAAGGGTGGGTTATTGACACAAAGATTAAATGGATCTCCCTGTAAAACCAGTGGATGAAAATCTAACAACTCTAACATTGGTGCATGGGGGAATAAAAAAGCCACAGGAGTGCGTAATGGTGGGTTTTCATGGTAAAGCTGTAAAGATTCAGGGTAATGGTAATCACTGCAGCACTTGGAGCTCTTTTGTAGGCCTCAATTTAAAAAATTAAACCAGCGTCCAACAATCTCTCACAGGGACAATCCAATTATCAGTGTGAGGGGGAGTTACTGCGTGTGCTTTAAGGTTGTTTTTCGACTGAGAGGACTCAGAGAAAGCTTACTATATATTCAAGGACTTGATTTTGTATTTTGGCTTGAATTTAGAGATGCAATATGGAGAATTTTGCAATAAAATGTCAAGAAAAATTAACAAAAGTTCTATATATCAGCAAAGGAAATCACCAGTGTCCTAACTGAACCCTAATTCGACTTTAGCTGTCATCCTTAATATCTTGTGATGTTCTAGTGATACGTAACATTCCGCTATATTGTGATTTACAACCCTTTTGTCTATTGAACCTTTATTTAAAAAGAAATTAAAGATCAAATTCTGCTTAATTCAATAAGAATCATATCTTAGTATACCCAATGTCCCTTCAGTCATTTTTATTAAAACAGGATTAAAACTCAGACTAAGGTGAGAGCATTACAAGATAAATCAACCTTCTATGCTGTGTTCAGCCTCTCCAACTTTTAGCTTCACTGCTATGTGGAGCTTCAGTACTGCTGTGTCAGTGAAATAATGCAGAGATTGGGGGACAGACTTAGGCTCTTACCAGCACTTATCAAAAGAGTTTGTTTACCACAACATGGTGAGGCCTTGGGTCCTTGCGTATGAAGTAAGTAATGGATTGTTTTGTTTTCTTTGCTCTCGCATTATTGAGGGGGAGGGGCTGATGTTTGATTAACTAAGGCTGCGTTTACACGGCGCTGAAAACGGTCAAATCCGATAAGCATTGCCTTTTGGCCTTGCGTCTACATAGAAAAAGCGTTGAAAATGGTAACTTTTGAAAACGGGCTCCAGGGTTTAAAGTTTCCAAAACGCTCTCCATGCAGCTGCGTGTTAACCCACATTGGAGCATTTCAGGGTGAAACGCTGACATCACCACATGCGCAGTACTCTTTCAGATGAAGGCTGCGCACGCATACCAGGACCAACAACAGCTTCGGCCGTCTGCGGGGTAATGTGTGAGCCTCTTTCCATGCTCGGTTTGTTATCCAGTCAAATCTATCCAGACAGATTTGTTGTCCGAACTTATTTGTTGTCCAGAAAAGAAACTCCTGCGTCTGAGTGCGTCCATTTGCCATTGTTGTTTGTGAAAAGTTTTTCTTAGTACATGTGTTGTATCAGCTCTGCCTCTCTGCAGACCTACAGCGCCATCTACTGAACCGTAATGCACACTACAGTAGGTCCATACGTCTCCAGCGTCTTCTTCTGAATGCAGAAGAATTTCAAAACACAAAGGAAAAATCTTTCCGTCTTTAAGTCAGGAGTGTCCGTGTAAACGTAGCCTCAGTCTCTCCTTCAAACAGAACGGCACCTCTGCTGACCTCACCTGCAAAATGGCTCAACATACCCGTCCTGTGGACTGAAAGACTTATTCATGTTATTTCTGTCAAACCATAAAGCTTTACTTCATGTGGGAAAAATATCAATACTTGTTGGTCATGAGTTGTTATGACGTACATTTTATTTTTTCCAAACTAACATGTTAGAACAGATGTAAACAGCCCAAAAAATGAGATTTAGACAGCATTGACCTGGGAAGAATACCTTCCTGTCCTTTTTAGTGTGTATAGAAGTCCATATGCTTAATTTTCTCGGTTGTTTTAAAAAGTGTTGCCTGAAATGCTGCAATGTTTAAAGGATATAGTAATAAAATAACAGAGCAAGTGAATTTGCACAACTGGCTGCAGCTATTTTAGTGCTCTGAGTAGATATACCAAAAAAGGATCCAGTAATACAATGGAAACATTTCAAATATGCCTTTTTTCACAGAGTTAAGGTCCATAGAGCATGAAACTCTGACTGCAGTCTTTAATAATGACAACCTGTTACCTAAACACTGAAATATGGTTTTGTTGCACTACAAGCTGCATGCCAAGTAAAAAGCTGGAGAAGATTGTGGGGAATTTGCATCAGCCACTGGTAATGGTATTGCATGAATTTATGTTATATTTCATGTAATGCCAGTACCTTAGTACACCTACTAACATTAAGCAAAGAGCTTTTATATCAATTGGGCGAAAGAAGTGATAAACATGAGGAAGAATATAAATAAAGAGGGTGGTATTGAGGTAGTCTTGTCCCAAAGACTACTATAAAGACTACTATCAGCTATATTAATGTTATCTTTGTTTTCACCATCACTGCATCTTTATTCAAAGCTGTTAAAGACTTGACATGTGCCTGTACAAGGTGATAGTAAATTATATCTTATTTCAAAAGTAAAGCAAACTCACTTTTATCAGAGATCCACAAAGATGGAAGCTTCAAAAGCAAAGTAGTAGTCTCTAAGGATTAACAAGATGAATCAGTAGATCTTTCAAACCTTGTGTGGTTGGGAAAAGCCTTTGCTGGACATCTCCTGTCATCATGAGGTTTAAATAAAAAACTTTTAGTTGCCCTTTTCCACATCCAACAGACATGGGGCACCATTAGCCTTAATTTTTAATAATGTTCCTCCACACATGAAGAACTTTCGTCCAATACTCAGTGTCCTCTTAGCACTTTCTCAGTTCTTGAAAACTCCTGGGGGAAATTTATAGCTCTTTAGCTGCTTAATGCTCCACTAAATTCACCAGCTAGTTGCTAACTCTGTGTGTCTGCTTTTAAGTGTTGGGTAAGTAGTGTACATCGGGCTTATGGAGGGAGTTTTCTTTTACAATTATAGATTTATGCAGCCTTGAAGATTAAAAATCATGCTCTGCTGATACCAGAAAACGTTTCAGTTGAGTGATGCTTTAAAAGTGTGCGTGGAGAGTCCTTTAGCTGTTTTTAAGGAGGAAAAACATGAAGAAACACTTCTGCTGCTGCAGTCCATGCAAATCTGACACTGTTAAGGGAAATCAGTCTCATTTTGCAGCTCGTCCATAAAATCAGGACAGTCTGGTCACAACTGCGGATGCAACAATGATCAGCCCAAGCAAATTATAACTAAATACCCATTGATCTCGGGGTCTCCAACCACTGTAAAACAAACCTATTGATGGCATCCACTTTCTCAGCCGAAAGTCACCACTTAGCACGGCCACTGGTCATGGTCTATTTAGTTTTCAGGGAACTAAGCTTATGATTCCCTCTGATCCTGCTTTATGGTGATTATGAGCCCACAGACTGCTTCACACTAAACAACCTGTAGTCACAACTGACATGTAAGCAAACCACCCCTGCCAAACAATGCCAATTTCAAGTCTTTTTGACATGAATTAATTTCATCTTATAGATCGTTGAATTTATAATTTATATTTTGACCCAACATACAGACTTTCAGGCATGCAGTGAATTTTTAAACATGCATATTATCCTCTGAAATACTGTGCAGGGTGCCTCCTCTAATCTATACGTTGTTTTCCTGGAGTTCAGCAAAGCAGAGGCTGCAAAAATACTACTTGTCTATATTTGTTGTCTATCCACAAGGAAGTATCAGAGGTAGTAGGATAAAAATACTGGGGCACACTGAAGGGAAAAACTAAACAAAATCAATAGCCTGTAGCAAAAGCAAGGGCTAAAATAATTAGAAATGGTCATTTATCTATTTATCTTTTTTTTTTATCTATTTATCTATGCTCCTCCATGAACTTGTCCCTGGCTTAGCAATGGCCAATGGCTTAATGCAAATCTGTTTTTTGTTTATACTATTTTAGTTGATTGTTCTGTTATGATTTTTTGTCATTTATTTATCTTCTTTTTCTCCCTCTACTCTTGGATTTTTTTTTCCCTTTTCAAAGGAAGTTTTGGTGTATGTGGGAGGGATTTTAAGTGAGAGTCTGGTAGTCGACTGGTTTATGAGTTTATATTTCTGTTATATACTGGTTGATGTACACATGGTGAAAATGCTAAAAAAAATACTGACTGCATAAAACTTTTACTTCTAACACAGTTGTATTTAGGGGCCCCTGTCAGCTACTCGCCCTTAGAGCCGTCCTTACTTTCTCTGCCCTGAGTGTTGGACTTTTAATGAACATCATGTACGTATCTGTCTGTACGGCTCTGCTGTGAAAACATCATCTTAAACAAAACTGGTCCACGGTGTAAAACATGATGGGACTGCTGCTCTAGGGCTGCCAAATATCTGAATAAGGCTCATAACAGAAACAAACTACCAGATTGTCAACTTCACTGCTTCTCTCACTCTCCACTTGGTTCAGCCTCTTACTCTCTCTCTCTCACACACCCACTCAATGAACATCTAGCCAGCTATAGAGGGATGTCAGAGTGTTTCAAATCCTGGATGAAAAACCTACTCAGTCTCTTCATATTTAACTCCAAACAGCAGCGATTGTGTGAATTTAGACCTGAGGAAACTTGATTACTGACACTACGAAGGTAGCGTTTCTTTGCCGTGATCAAGGGTGCTAATATTAGTAAGGGCGTCATTTCATGACTTCAAAAAGAATAGTTTGATCTATTCGCACAGACAGAAAGACAAACAGACAGCTGCAAATGATGAGGAGAGAAAAGAAAAAGACAGAGTATACCAGGAGACGTAGGCCGAAACAGAGCAGATATAATTGATCAAACTGTGGTTATAGGAGATCCTTTTAAAGTATAAAAGGTATTGACCCAGTACTTGTAACTTTTTCCCAACTCTCTAGCCGATTTCAAATTCGCCTATTATACTAGCAGTGCGTACTCATTCGACCAAAATGCAGTATGCAGTAGGCTATACAGTAGGGCCGAACAATTTATCGTTTTCAGATCGAAATCGCAATTTTAGACAATGCAATTTTGTGATCGCCAAAGCTGCAATTTTTTGCAGCGCTCCTGACTGACTCAAGATCTGTTGTGTCAAGTATTATACACATACCGTTTTACAAATTTGTAGACAATCTATATGTTAAAAGTGCTGGTAAGCAGGTCAACAACACAAAGCCTCTGTTTAGGAGTAGAAGTTAATGAAAACAGATTATTTATCATCACTATTGAAGGTGAATAATGTGTTAAGTGTTTTTCATCATTTATTTCCTTACTGTTGTTTGTACTGTAAACAAAGTGAGTTTTGCACTGAAGTTTAATTTGAAAAAAAAAATCGTGAATTGCAATATCTGCCAGAAAAATCGAAATGAGATCTTTTCCTAAAATCGTTCAGCCCTACATGTGAATATCCCAAAGCTTGATTTGAAGAAAATCGTAAATCGAATTGAAATCGCAATATCTGCTAGATAAATCGCAATTCAATCTTTTCCTAAAATCGTTCAGCCCTACTATACAGTATGCGAACAAAAGCAAAGTTGCAGTATGCAAAAAATACCCGGATGACGTACTGATTCGGAAAAAAATTCACAGTATGCATCGGACCAGTCTGCTTCGCCTACTGTTACCCACAATGCAAAGCGGCTGAAGCAAAGCTTCAACAACCGGCAGCACATGAAAATAAATATACAAGCCACTAATTGTTATCTTTACCTTTTTAACGCGTAATAGTGTGTAATAAGTTGTAAAGAGGTCAGTTGTTGATGTTTTACGTAAACGGTTCGTAACGGCCAGACGGTGGTGCTACCTAGGTCCTATACCTGTGGTATTATTAGCGTAAACCACTGACAAGTCTGACATTTTTACCGTTATGTTCTGTATTTTTCCTCTTTATTTCCACCACCCTAAATGTTCCTGCTTCTCCTCATTAATACTGGATTGTCCGTGTGATGTTTATTCTTGAACTGTTTTTTTCTTTTAAGTGGCCCTAATAGGCCGTCGTACGCCATCACATAAAAATATTTAAAATAATTCCTCTCCAAAATTATACGTATTCTCCACCATTGACTGTTTCATATAAAATGCTGCTTTTGGCAATATCTTTGCAGATTAATAACTGAAATGTCAACATGTACTCATGGTTTATTTGTTTTGTACAATTAAAATTAAGATGGGAAAGAAATAAGCTGTAGCCTACTTCCGCTTTGCTCGAACTGGAAACCAGCGTAGCATACTACAAAATAAACCTAACAGAACAATCATACTACAAACTACATTTAAGTGTAATAGGCAGTCAACAGTGCCTACTACATACTACTTTCATATGCAGTATGTAGTAGGCAAATTCGAAAACGGCCTCTCTCTTTAAAACTATACTGTGCCAGGTAATGATGACATTTTTGCAAATAAAATGTATCCATATCTAAGTCTGGGGAAAAATGTAGGTAATTGAATCAAAACAGAATATGTATTTGAAATGCTCTTGCCCTAACAAGCCTCTCCATGTCTCCACATCCTTGTTCACCGTGGACAGCCAAAGAAAACATCTGAATGAATACGGTCCCTACAACCCTGTGTGTAAAAAATAGTATGTCATTGATGGGAAATTGAGCTTTCTGAAAGAAAAGCTTGTACAACAACACATGAATAACTGGGCTTAGGGGACACCAAAACAAAATCTTGCCTGGAGCACCAAATTGGCCCTGAGTAGGAGGGAGGTACAAAGAAACCTCCCTGTCTGATCACCTGAAGAGCAGGAGTCAGGGGCTGTTAGCAAATTGTGCACAGTGGGAAACAGCAGAAAACTTTGGCCCTGTCATTTTCTGGCTTGAACCACCTCTTTTCATCTGATTAAAGAGGACATAACAGTCCTAACCAAGGTTGCACTTTTATTCCAAATTAAACAGGCCAAAATATTGCACTTCACCCTTCGCCCAGGCATTTCCAACATTGCCAAATGAGTTATTAGTGAAAATGTTTTAAACTGCCCTATTTAACACTGTTAACAAATCCTTTTAAAAATACTGTATCTTGATCCACAATCTGATTTGGATCTCTGCCGAATTCTAATTACTTTCCCCCTGTGTCATGACTTAACATTTTGTGAAAATGTCATCAAAATATGTCAAGAACGTATTAAGTTATTTCTTAGCCACTTCATGTTCTGTATCTACTGCGTCAGTTTCTTACACTCACCATGTTCCTCTCCTGCTGCCACCTAATTGTCCACATCTGTTAGGTTGTGCAGCATCTGGATTAAAACTGTATCACCATAATAATGTTCTTCTACATCCAGACAGCCATTATAACAATATGTATTATGCTTTCACTTTCTACTCTGAAACAAAGGGGTGTGTTAACTGACCTGTTTGTGACAAGACTGGACCAACTCACTATCACTATGAAGAAAACAGTCAATGTGCTGCTGCCATTGTTTTATGGGCCACTGATTAGCCATAAATCAGAGCTTCAAAATGTGTCTACCAGCTGAAAAAATGCCTGGTATTGCACATTATCAGTCCTAGTAAAACTGGAGGAGGATCTTTCACAAGTTCATTGATCATAAAGTCAATCTTACCGGGATAATCAATAAAAACAGTAAACCTGTCTACCAAGGTATTGTCCATGTGTGGTAAACAAAGGGCTATAGCTACAGATTAAGTCTTTACCATGGTGCTTTTGTAGAGCGTAGTTACTCATGCTTCATACTCGAATGTGTAATGGAGGGGAACAGCATCCAGCAAATAAGAAAACCTGCACATTCAAAAAACACAGGACAAAGTTATGTCAAAACTGATGTCAAAGCCTGATATTCAGCCCCACATTTGGGCTACAGCAGTGATTTCCAAACTGGAATACTCGTATTCCCGGGGATATGCAAAGTGATGCAGGGGGTACGCAAATACCTGTCGGTTTCAACCAGTTGTTTCAGTTTATGTTCAAACTAGTAAATGTTTGCATTGTAAGATTTGATAAGGGCCTGGAGTGTTGGCAGAGAGGCTGGAGGCTGGATTTGTGAAGCATCCTGGAGAAGGAAATCCATCCTGAATTATCTAAGATTCTTGTATCAACATAAGTTTAGTCAGACAGCCTTCTCAACGAAACTGGCGAGTTTGTACTTTAAGTTCATTAACAAATATGTTCCTGAAATATACATTTCTATTTCCAAAGTGAACTGGTGTTCCCCCTGGATGTATTATAAGAACTGGATAGCGTGGCTCCGCCTTCTACCATGTAACAGTTTTGAAGGGGTACATGGCTGGAGGTCAAGTGTCTGAAGGTGTACAGGCTTCGAAAAGTTTGGGAACCACTGAGCTACAGTAAATCTGAATTGAAAATAAGTTCTAGCTTTCGTCCTGCCAGCATGAAAATCCCGTACAAAGTTAAGAAGGGTTATACAGCCTTTAAGCACCCAGCCTCAGAGGCAAAATAAATCATAAATTTGCCAAACATCTCCATTTTTCTTGAAAGTAATATCATCTATCTGATAAGTACTCTAAATGTTATTTCTGTTTTGAACAGCTTTGCGCACAAAAACATTCCCAGAAGCTCACAATCCATCAGGTTAAATGTCACCTCTCTGACAGAATAAGGTCAGTTTGGTGGCAGGCTTTTAAGGTGTGACAAACAAAAAGAGGAGCAGAAGGCGACGGCCTAAACTTTGTTCAGAGAAGAGGAGCAAGAATTCCCAGAAAACTAACATGAACAATTTTCTTGAGACAGCCTGCAAAAAAATAATACCCCAGCCTTGATGAACTCACAAAAGGTTTTAAATTGAATTGCCAGCGCTGTGTTAGATACTCATTGATTCTTTAGAATATGGATGGTGAATTCCAGGATCCACTTCTTTCCAAAGCGATGAGAGATGAAAGGGAGCCTCAATGGGCGATTGCACTGAATTACAGAAGCTAATGGAACAGTTGCGAGGTGCTCTGCAGTCAGGAGTGTGTGTGCGGTAACTCAATATATTGACTTCAAAGTTTTGATTTCAGCTTTTTCAAGATATATGTTGTAAGACAGTAGAAATTACACACATCTCAGACAAAAGATTGGACTTTTGCAGGCTTTTCCTATAGAGGATGATGTCTGCGATGGTGCTACGAGTACACAGTGGGTAAATTAAGTCTCTCAATGGTCTCTTCATTTAAAGAATAACATGAAGCTTTGTCAGAGTATGCTAATTTATGCAAAAAGGCAGGGGTCATCCAATGCTCTGGTAATTAGGACATATTGCTCACTCCTCAAGGGCAATTTTTATCTAACATTCCAAAGATTTTTAACCATTGAAATTAATTTAATGTAATGCAATTCAGATCTTAGATGGCACAAAACATATGATTGAGCAAAGAGATGGGCCATCACTGAGTCCATAGCACCTGCCTACTTTTTCCTCTGCTGGAACATAGATTTCAAGGGCCCATGACAGTTAAGAAATTGATCATTTTTCTGCAGTTAGAACGCACATCAGTGCCATTTTTGGTCACTATTGGCACAGACACAAATAAAGAAGTAAACATGCATGGATGAGCATTAAAGGTGTAGTGTGTAGAAGATGGCAGCATTTTGCCGAACACAAACTGAGAATATAGAATATAATGTTTCTATTTGTATGTTAAGTCCATCATAATAGATGTACAATCATCCTCATAATACTTTGGCTTTCTTTTTATTAAGTTAGAAAAAGCTTTTTATATCTATCGCCGGTCTCCCCTCTGTGGAGGCTGACATAATGATTAATAAGAGTCTACAAAAGTTTACAAAACTTATAACCATCGTCTTAACTGACTTATAATCTATGAAAATAATAGTTACATATATGAATGAAAAAACCCTCACCTTGTAACTGTTGTAAATAATGCCCTATTAACAATCCTTTTTGGACTTCAACGGCTCGCGTTGCTTTGTGATGTGACGTATTAGAAACGGACAGGCTCATTCTGCAATCTGAACACTAGATAGTGCTAAAATGTCAATTTCTACACACTGCACCTTTAATGCCCTGGTTAGCCATTTTACATTATGAACAGTGTTGACTGATAAGTTTTAATTAATTAACTCTGCTAAGGAGGTTGTGTTTTCACCGGGGTCTGTCTTTGTTTGTCTGTCAGCAAGAAAGAATTGATGGATTAACATGAAAATTTTACCAAAGGTGTGATTTAATCCAAGGAAGAATCAAATACACTTTAGTGCTGATCTGAACAAGATTGACGTCACAAAAACATTGAAGTCTATAATGACAAATCCCGTTCATTTACAGCATTGTGGGAATTGTAGTTTATTTGCACAATGTCAATGTTTTTCAAGGCAATGTCACTACATCCCCCACCTTCCCTTGCAATGCCAGCGGTCAATCAATCAATCAATCTTTATTTGTATAGCGCCAATTCATAACGAGTGTTATCTCAAGACACTTTACAATAGAGCAAGAACTCTTCATTTTGTGGATACACATATATGCATAGATACATATATACATATAAAGATACACATATACATATATCTACAAATATATACATCCAACACCCAACATGAATCCATATAGCCAATCATGAATCCCTCCATCATGGCGGCAAGAAAAAACCTTCTGTTAAGAAGCAGGAAATCTTGAATGTGGATCCCAGTCTCATGATGAACAGCAAATCCACACGATGCTGTGATGGGTGTGAGGGCAAAGGAAGGGAGGTAGGAGGAGACAAGTGGACTAGAATAAGAACTAAAGTTAGGGACAGGTTCATGAACACAGACCTGTCATCTGATTTATTAGAGGTTAGCCTCTTGAGATGCTACATCTCATTTTCGGAAGGGTCCTCATGTCTGAATGGTTGTGGTGATCATTTTATAAAAGTACAACCAATGATATTCTTACTGAAAATAAGAATTTATGGTAGTGACGAACTCATGGATGCCCAGACCACAAGTGCATCCCAACCACATTTGTCTCCGTTAAGTATAAATGTGTTTAAGGCCTCTTGAGATGTGACATCCCATCTTCAAGAGGGACATGCCTATGTGATGATAAAAAATAGATACTATAAATGTATTGATCATGGATAGGGAGCTCATGCTAATATCTACATGAACAGTTATAATGATAATGGGAATGGAATGTTCCTACTAAAATGGCCAACTATGTGTCATGTCATGTCAGCAGTGGACTTCTGTTAACACAACTGCAAACAATAGCATCGTTTTTTCCAATTTCAACTGGAATGCTGATAACTTGAAGATCACTTCATTCACACTCCCCTCTTCCCAGTTCCAATATAAATGGGACGCAGTATTCTCCACATGGGCAGACATGAGTGGACACTCAGCTACCTAATTGGTGCAGAAAAGCCAATGCCCTAATCGAGGCACTTGGTGGAGGTCTGCCCTCTCAGAGAGCTTTTCTAGTTTTAATTAATTGTATTTGGCCGCCCATATACAGGCAAAGCCCTTCCTCACAGGGACACCAGGTTGGGAACCAAGGCCATAGGAAATTGACAAACAGGGTCAATAATGCTGTCTATCACAGGTGTCAGTCACAGGTAAGCTGTAAAAAACATTGATGAGGGAAAGCAGTGGGAATGCAGCTCCTGGTGGTATGTACCACATCCTTATATAGCAGTCTTTGAGGTAACATTCAGCATTTCAATGGGACTGATAAACTGTGTCCTACTACCCCTGCTCTATTGTGGTTCAGGCCAAAACTACTCTGACATGTGATACTTTGAAAATCAAGCACTTCTCTGAGTTTTAGTGCGGTTATAAATATTTGAAATAACCTTAGTATATAGCCTAAACATTCCATCGGCTCAGTCTTTTTCAGTGATTCAGACACTTCAGAGCTAAAGTTTGTAATGTGCCTTAAAGTGTTTGTTGTCTCAAGAGTATATATTTTGCCACTAGTCATCTCGGCCCCCCTGTGTCACCGCCTAACTGTTGGGGTGGGATGTCAGGGGACCGCTCCTCATTTTGATGAAGACTCACTGTGGCACGCCGCCTTTGATCCATTCCCCAGCTTTGTGAATAAAGAATACGCTTTGATTGACGCTGCGCACATTATGGCCGTTTGAGAGTTGGCAGGGGAGAAAAAGACATGTCTGTCATGTTGAAAAAGGGGGGCCGTGTCTCCGCTGCTGAGGGCCAAGTTGGAGGCGATGCACTCTGTAAGCCGCTTTCAGCATCCATAACCCTATAGGAAGGCCTATTACCGGATCTCTTGCGCTGCATCCATGTAGCCTTTGTCGTGCCCTGTGATTTTAGCAGCGTTTGATCAACACCCACGGCTATTTTAAAGCACAGACAGCCTGAATGCAGATCGGGTTAGTTACAGTTATGTGCTGGAATGAGCCTCCAGTATCTATCAGGGAGGCAACGTGACAGAGAGCAGATCTGCCTTAATCAGGTATAATGGGTGATAAAAAGGCTTAACCCTTCTGCTACAAAACACTGCCATCCTTCTCTGTATTCAAGCGTATTGCATCTCAAAAACAAATAAGGTACCCCAGTCGCAAACCCCAGTTCCAAAACAGCTGGGATTTTGTATAAAACGTGAATAAGAACAGGATTCAATGATATGCAAATGAGTTGCAGCTGATATACAAAACAATTCAGCAAAAAGAGACGAGGTTTCCAATGTAAAAAAGTATAAGTTATATTGTTTTTTAATATACATATATTCTAGATATGATGAATGTAAAACAACCAAACAGAAGCAATACAAGACTGGAAAATGCGTTAAACTCTTAAAATGAAAAACCCGGAAATGTTTCACATGGAAGTAGATTCATTGGCAACAGGTGATGACACAATGACTGAGTGTGAAAGGAGCACTGCTGAAAGGCATCGTCATTCAGAGGCAAAGCGCATCACTCTCTGAAAGACTGCATGAGAAAATTCACCCAACACATTTTTTAAAAAAACATGCCTTTACCTGGTTGCAAGGAATTCAGTAAATTCACCATCTACAGTTCATAATATCACCAAAAGACTCAAAGAATTCAGAAAAATGTAATCCATAAAGGCCAAGGCAGCAGCCCAATACCGCATGCCTGTGATCTTTCATACATTCATTCCATTGAAAGGTGTCATTATTCTGCAATAGATTACACAGTTTGTGCTTGGAGACAAATCAACATCCATTCTCAGATACTGTATGTTTCTGCCTACAAATCTAAGACTTGATTCTACTGTGCACAGCCAAAGCCTTTAATTATAGCCATTGAGTCTTGTGGGATAAAAGCCAAAAAGATCATGCATATATTTAACAAGGCAAAGTTCAAAAGACAGCATCTGATGGCAAAGGGGTGCATTCATGCCCATGGCATGGGTAACTCATCCATTTGAGGCACTATTAGTACTTAGAGATATGTACAGGTTTTGAAGTGACATACGGCAACCAGGCAGTATCATTTTCAATAATGACCCTGCTTATTCCATCATGGCAATTACCAAGTAGGTGAGGGACAAACATCAGATTTGCAGTTTGTTGATGTCCTTGCATGTGAAATGTAACCTTAATACTCCAGGGGCCTATTCTACGAAGCAGGATTACTGCCTAGCGAGGTAACTTTGAGGGTAGGTTCCGGGTTCCCTGTTCTATGAGACCGGTTCACTTCTTAGCGAGGCGAGTCTCCATGGCAACGTACGCTGAACGGCTAACCTGCTCCGGGGCAGGTTAGGTTCCAGATTGAACTCGCGGACTATAAAAACCCCGCCCGCTGACCAATGAGCTCTCTCGGCCAGCTCCTCTGCAGGAGTAAAATCTCGGGGAGGACTCTCATTGCCGTAACAAGATCTTCAATGCCAACACTTCTGCTCCATGACAATATTTTATTGCCCATCTTAAAACTGTGACAGGAATTGATGTAGGGCTCATGTGGCCTACATATCACACAAAAAATGTAAACACGATAGAAATGAACAAATGAATGAATTCATCTTGGAAATGAATCCGACATGCCTGGTGCATGTTACAGTAAAAGTGCATGTTGAACAGTGCTATTTCAGGATGGTAATGGCACCAAAGATTGTTTGCGCGCTTTACTTATGCATTGAGACTGTCAGCAATTTTCTGACGGCACTCCTTCCGTGCTTTTACAGCGGTAACGGTGTTGCTTTTGATGTTTATTACATGTTTTAATTCTTCATCCTCTGTCATGATCGCCTCCTGCTCCTCGTGTGTGAAGTATGCGGTCCTTTGCTCTCCAGCCTGCTCTGACGCTCCAGACTGGTCCATGTTCGCGATTGGTCAGATGCGGTGGGCTCCGCCTTAGATGCGTGCACGCGCTCATTGCAAAGCTGGATCCACTAATGAGGTTGATAACCAGCGTTGTCAAACCGTGTAGCGAGACCGCTGGCTACCGTGCTCAGTTCAGCAAGGTAGCTCCAAGGCTATCTCACTAGGCTGAACTTGCTTCGTAGAATAGGCCCCTGGTGCTATGTTTGCAGATTAACAAACACGGGCTGATAGTATTTATTGTATGTCCAAAAAATATATAATGTCTTTAAACATTTTTATCTTATAGAATAAAACTCAAAAACTTAAAAAATTAATACTTGTTGGTCATAGCATTTGTAAAATGGACCCTTTGTTAGCTCTCTAATTGCCCCCTCCTCTAAGCAGCCGTTGCTAGGATAACCCAGCCAGCCACTTTGTGTTGTAAGAGTCTATTTTAATGCATTGTAGGGAAAACTATGGCATAGTATTGTTACTTCAACATTGAGATTCACAAGAAAGCCTACCAACAATCAAAGGTAGGAAAGAACATTTTAATAGCCACAAATTTTGTGTTCTTCTTCAGAGGATGATCAACTTTTCTTGATGTGAACAGCGAGTGTTAGATGACATCACACAATTCAGTTACTAGTTAGATTTCTAGCCATTTAAAAGGATTCAAAAGATTTTGTTTTCTTCATACATAGTGCTGTATTTTTGTCTTTATTCTTCTGCTGAGGCCAAAATTAAGAAAGAGTCAAATGAATGGAATGAAAACAAAGATATCAGAAAAGCCAGTTACAATTCACCTTATCAGAGTGATTTAATATCCCTCAGTTTTTCACACATTTGTACGTCCTGGAGTGTGAATTCTTGCAGTATCACCGTATTGTGCTATTATTGCATTATTGATACTGAAGACTATTTATGGCATATTGTATAGCACTGGAAATATTCCTGTTTCCCGGCCCCATGCCCAAGCTACTTTCTTCACGAGTTACAATAACATGGTATTGCAGTGGAAGAGTATGGGTACATGACTAATATGCATGTTGCCAGATTCTTCTCCTAAGGAAGATACTGTATGTGCATTAAACTCTAAACAATCGGTGTCTTTAAGTAGTGTGTATTGGCAAAAATACTGCAATATATGGGTGTATGGATGTCTTCTAACACCCCTTGTGTCTTTAATCCACTAACACCTGGATAGTAGGCAGAAGAAAAAGTGTTAAACACGGTGGAACGCATGCTCCTTTCCCTGCTTTTTGAACCTGTTACAGGCATCAATTACAGAATACTTGTTTATTTCCAAAAAAAATGCAGTTGATCAGTTTAAAGAATACATTTTCTGTTGTTGTGCTGTATTCTATTGAATACAGGTTGAACAATTATTTGCAAACTTGTCTTGTTTTTATTCACCTTTTATACAAGCTTACAACACTTCAGGAATTGGGGTTTGTATAGCAAGCAGAATAACAAGACTATAGGAATTTGAAAAAGTTAGAAAAACAACCTGCATATTTTACTCATCTTATTCAAATGTATGCCTTTGAATCCCAAGAAAAAGGTGAGGAGGACTGAACTTGTCAGAAATAATGACAAAAAGATGCAAAAACAGTCGTGTTTAGAATTCCAACAAGCATCGCGTTCATCCATTAGATACAGTAGATATTCACTGTGAATAATGCTCCGCAGACAAGGCTAAGCCCTACAGGGGCCGCTGAGACTGAAGGTTTTAATACATTGAGGAAAATGTGCTGAGCGCCTCGGAGATGTCACACACATTCATCAGAACGACGACGGGGAATCAGGCCGATGTCTCCGAGTACAGGAAGGTTTGTTATTGGAGAGATGTGTGAACATGCATTCAGGGATTTGTGGATATAATGCAGTGTGATGTTCTAATCAGTGTAAGATGGATGTGATCAGCGTTGGGCATCAGAATGTGATGGATGAGATTAAGACGTGATCTGCACACAGCAAAAACTCCAATCTGTGCGCGTGTGTATTTGTCTTATTTCTAGCCCCAAAAAATCTCATTACACTTAATTTGAGCTGCATTCACCGAGCAAGCTCAGATAAACATCTCATTTCAGGATATTGAGAGCGAAGACTGAGGCCTGAATAGCACATAATTGCAAAACACCTGCGAATGCAGTAAGCAAAATATTCTTTAGTCAACCAAAACTTTATCTGTATAGCGCAGTTCAGACACACAGCAACACAATGTGCTCTACATTTTATCAAGCAATCAAGAAATCTGTCTAACTATGGTGCCAATTCATTTCAAAAAAGGGCCCAATTATTAACAGATAAAAGCCACTGGATTTTGAGAAGCAGAGAACTTCAAACATTTGTATCTTTATCTTATCCATGTTGATTCATAAACATACATCTTTGGGTATTATATTTAAAGTTTTTTAGTTATGATTTAGTGCACAGACTTCTGCACTGTTGGTCAGAGGATAATGGTTTTGGCATCTCTGCATGCCAAGAACATATGGCAGAAACTGATAATAAAGACGACTTCAGATTTTCATGCTTTCTTTTTGAACATACATTGTGACTCTGCGTAGACTCTCTAAGTACCCTTTACACCTTTGGAAGCACCAAGCAGTGTAGTGAGAGAACTAATAAAATGTTCCCAGTTAATTCACCACCATTTGGGACACTAATTAGAAGACAATATGATTGATTAAAAATGTACATGCATCCCTTGGCTTGTTCTGTTAGTTCAGGGACCTGCATTATTTAATTCAACATTCATGATTGATTAAAATGTTATCACAATTATGATTATGGGTATTTTCTAACAGTAAATGACCTCTGTAGACCATCAGTGGCCCCTTGCACACAATTTGGGAAGCACCAATTAACTGGTTATTTCATTATTTCCTGCTGACGTATCATTTTGTTTTGGTTTTGTTACAGATGCAGTGATGCATGCATGAGTTTTACAGAGACAGCATATCACACTGCATATCAGTATTCAAAGTAGATCATTGAAAAATATCTTTACACCATTTTAATGATAGAGTTTGACATATTTCTTTGCTTATAATTTTGAAAATTTGAAGCAGGACCATGTATTACCCCCATGCTGCCACTTTTTCACTCCTGATTCATACTTCTCAGGTTCAGGTGGCTAATGCATGATGCAATTAGATATCTTTTAACAGGCGTAAGACTAACACAGGTTTTAGACTTTAGTTTTTTGCAAAGAGGCTCCTGAAATGGAAGTTTTAGTGATGCCTGTTCTTGTGTTTTTCCTCTCCTAACATGTAAACATGATTTACATATGTGCGTGCATATGTGTTTATTTGCCTGAGCTGTGCCGAGCTTTATTTTGTGCTGAGAGAAATCAAAGCAATCTGCCACCTCTCCTGAAACTAGCCAAGCACCCACAGTAACACAAAGGACGGCACAGAACACCTGCTGAGATGATGGAGATGGCGGGCAGCCAGGCCGACATATGGGTCTCATTCTGGCCCTAATGAAGACAACCTGACATAAATATCGGACAAAACGGGCCGCTCCAGAGACCGGCCTCCAACCCACTGCAGAGTAACACTGACATTGATGGAAAGATTTGATCAAACCTTGGTTTGTTTTGAGGCAGGAGGAAAGAGAAGCGGAGGTGTGAGAGGAAAGCAGAGTTGGAGTTGAATTAAGATACGTTTAACACATAACAATGCCACTTTTCTGACAGCAAAAACATCTCAGTGTTCTTTGAAGCTCTCACGTAATAGAAACCATTCACGGCTGCCGGATGAAATGATCTTGTTGCTGTAAACAAGTGCGAGCTGTAGGTGTATGAAGTGTCGGTGCATCTTAGTGTTAAACTGAAAAGCTGCTTGAAGCTGGGGAGACATAACTATCCTTAAGCTGTGAGACGTGTCAAAGAGACAAACATCAGACATAGTAACAGGGGTAATTAAGATAAGCCAGAGCTTAAAAGACGGTAGTGGTGGTGGTAGTGGGGGGTTCTTCAGCATGTTTAAAAGCAGCAATTGGAAACAGCAGCTTTTACCTTTATGGGCTGTGGTGGAATTTTTGCCAGAATACTTTCCTTCAGCATTTCTGACTTTTCTTGTGGCCTGAAAAGACCTTTTCAGTGTATCTTAGAGCTGTCAGGAAAACAAAATGAAACATAGCAGACATGCTCAACCCTAAGTTTTTCTCAAGCGTAGAGCTGGAGGCCCTTTACCATTTGGCTAAATCACTGCATGTGAAAAACAGAACATGTTCACCCAGTACCTTATGATTCACACTTAAAAATCAGACCAAAAGACAGAAAGCACTGACTGAATTACACAAAAACTACAACTAAACTCTCCACATTTTCAACAGTGTCAGAAGTGTCCTGCATATGATTTTTTTAATTAATGAATTTACTTGTGATTTTTGTAAAGCAATTAGTAATTTGAGAGAGGCTGTCTGATTATGGTTCAAAAGAAATATTATGTTTTGCAATGTTTGGACAAATGATGGAAACTTGACTAATTAAGACATGTGAACACTTTCTGAGCATCTTTTATAAACTAAATACTTTTATGACAAAAGTACACTAATAAATAAAATTGCACTAAAATAGTGGCAACATACTGAAAAGTGGGTAGAACTGACAACAACTGAGAGAACTATCAGTCCTCTAAAGTCCCATCTTGAATCAAAATGTTACAACCATGTGCAGGAATCCACCAGTAAAAGTTAGCAGTTGGAGAAAAAGTCGGTATCTGTAATTGCACAATAAGTTTGGCTGCATTAAATCAAAGCTAAAAAAGTTAGAAAGAAAACAAAATATTGGATATAATATGATGTGCTACAATAAACACCATTTATTTCTAAAGAATTACTGCAAACAATTTTATGCTGCAACTTCTTATTATCTTTTCAAAATTGTATGATCAGTAGCTACATGCAAGGAGACACCTACCAGCAAGGCTGCCAAAAATGATGGATATATAGGGGGGCTAAGCCTCAAAGGAGTGCTCATAAATGTTAAATGTTGAATTCAAGTAGTTATAACTAGGGCTGGGTATTTCCAGCAACCCCATGATACGATATGAATCCCGATAATGAGGCCACAATACGATACATATCCCAATACACATAAACTTTAAACACTGACTAGTCTTTTGACATAATTCCTGAAAATTTTTTGTTTATTATTACAAGAAGAAAAAGAACATGGGTGAGTTTTAAAAGGATTCTACAACTTAAGATAGATGGTAGACCTAAGTTTAAATTGGAACGTGTGTTTCACCATGTAGTTTGGCTTCTACTTTGAACTGTGCCATTGTTCGTAATACTCAAAGTGTATTGACAGCAACTATCAAAGATTGAGGCTGTATCGATTCTGTAGAATCCGTATCGATACATGTATCCCCAAGGAGTGCATGACAATATTTTGAGCACAGGCCTAGTTATAACCAAACCTTACTTTTAATGCAAATACTCACATTTCCTTTCAAAGAAACAAAAACATACTTATGGGCACTTCAATGAAACTGTGCCTATTTCAGAGCTTAAACACTTTTTCCCAAACTGTAAAAGGCCTTGTTTCATACGCCTTTACGTCGCAATGATGCTTGGACTCAACTTGCCCTCAGTGTTGGACTGTGTACTGCCATTTGAGGACCTGAATAAAAGATGGGATGGCAGCAAATACAGGAGAATTAAAAGGAGAATTAGTTGAAGGATGTGACTTGAACAATAAGCCGTTTGAAGCCAGGCCAGGAAGGCCAATGTCAGCCAGAAGTAAATACAAAGGCCTCTGATCCAGCACATGGGTTAACATCATCTTATGTCAACTGGAAAGGTACCTGACTGGGTCTTTCCGGGGCTTGGTAATTGCTTTGAGCAGTCCTGTCCACCGGCACCCCAACACACAAAGTGGTTGATGTGTTATTAAAAAAGGATGATAAGTAAGCCTTCATTTCACAAACGCAGTTCATCTGCAGTGGTTACAAAATAATAGACTATTAAGTGGAGCAAAATGACTCTTATTATTTGAGCATCTTAATAGTACGCACAGATGATAAATACTGTCAAAAGAGCAGAAACATGCAAAAAGTAAACCTCATCCACCCTGCCCTCAGGTTTAGACAATGTTTGCAATATTCAAACCAATAGAGAAAGAGCTCTGTCTGAAAGCCGACAAATAGGGTTATATTTAAATTGAGCAATACCTTACCCCCTCCAAGGACAGTGATGACATAATCAGGGAATATTGGTCATTAAACAAAAAAGAAGTGATTGGATTTTGGAGTTGATCCAAATGTGAATCCAGTTATTGTTGAAAGGATATTTTTAAATCGCAAGATAGGGCAACTTTCCAGAATTTTTACAATGTCAGAAATGTCTTGGTGCAGACCCTGCTGACCCTATGTTTTCTTTTTCTTGTTTTGTTTTTAGTTTGTTCTCTTTCTCTTTAGCGACAGTTATGGAACTTTCATATTACTTTTGGAGTCATTATATGTTGCATGAGTCATAACTTTTAATCAATAAGTAAAAAAAAAATGTAATTACCAGCATTGTTTCAAATACAGTTCTGTCATATGTGCAGGTTGTTGTATAATTTGTCTTAAAAAAAGAAATGCCTTGGTGGGGGTTTGGGCTCTCTGAGTATTTGTGGTTAAGAAAAGGGTTTGACAAGTTCCCCAGATAGTGTCTGGATTGCACAAATTAGTTGGCCTGATCAATTTTCCCTCACTTCTGGTGGGTTTTGTTCAAACATCGTCAGCCTATTTGTTTCAATTTAGTCAATGTGCATTGTATTTGTAATCCATGTGTTAATCACAGTGTATTTGAGGCATATCCCCTTTGGTGGTAACACATATAATGACTTTATCTCAAGGCTGTTTGAAGCATAAGGCCCCAGTCCATTGCCTACCTTTGCCTCATAGTAAAACTGTCTGTGGCTGTGATCCATGATAAAGCCTGCAGCCACTGAGGGACCCAGACTGTTAATACAACTGCCTGACGTGGAAGCTCTGGCTGTTTAGAGAGATAATAACTAGGACCACAGACGCTGTAATAGCCTCCCTCTGCAAAGAAATGTAGCACTGTCTGTTCACAGCCCTCCATGTTGTCTATTTATAGCAGGACATAATTAATATGCTGTAATTGTAGCGTTAAAGCAAAGCTGAAATGAACAGAGACTTTGAGTGCTCCTACAGGACAAAAAAAGCCAGGCAAAGATGTAAAACGATAGTCGACACGGCTGTCACATCACATATCTACGGACATTTCTTCCCTTCTTTCCTCTTTTTCTGCAGTGACACCGAGGGCTAATCTCCAGCCACGGGTGATACATTATAAATGCCAAGCGGAATATGCAAAACAGAGCGGAGCATTTCTGTCATGATTTCACACTGACAAAGGCACTTTTCTACTCTACATGACAGAAAGGATTAATAATCATCCATTACTGTCAGAGTTCATCAGCTTTCCCGTTTCGTATGACGCCAAATCGCACCATTTGATCCGTGTTTCGCAGACGATGTCGTAATTCCTGGGAGGTTCAAACCATCCAATTTAGCTGCTCCAGGCTGTAATCCGTTCATTAGGGAAACAATCTGAAAGTCTTTTTTGATAATTAAAGACATTTAAACGATGATGTGATGTAGTGTATATAAGGCAGCAGCCTCCCTTATAGTATGTTAATGATCCGAATCCTTCCTCTAACCAGTCAATTAATCATCATCTTATGAATTTAATCTCTTACTAAGTCTCTGTTCTACATAATGGGTTTTAAACATTCAGAATCATGCTTGGATTACAAATTAGGTTCACTCTGGTGCCACACTCTTTTCACTGTTGACATACTTTGGTTCGAGAAGTTATTGGGCGTGACATTTTATTTTTAAATATAAGGATAAGTAAGCATGACTCAGCAAAATCATCCACTGAAATCCTAGGGAAGCTATGAATGCTAAAAAAGCAAATAAAAGCCACAGTTTGGGCTGAAGTGCATCAAGGGGTGGGTGCTGTGGCCTCATTATTAGGACAGAAACATTTGAAGGATAGCTGAAATAGTGATATACACCTGAGCTTGCAGTGCAGCTGGATCAGCCCAATTCATTTTCTATAATCTTGCAGATCTAAGTGCAGTCTGCAGAGGCACTGTATATAAAGAAAGGAGACAGAGGCAAGAGTTACAACTGTGAGAGTGAGAAGCAACTGCAAGCCTGTAATCAATGGCTGCATGTACAAAGATTAGCATAGATGCTACCTGCTGCAGCATCAGTGTTATCATAACTGGACAATAATTCTCATTTGAACAAAGAACATACAACACTGAAAGAATTTCTCCATTGAAACGATATATTTGCTCCCCATCCAGCAAGAAGTTGCCCACAAATTGGTTCACATCTTGTATTTTACACCACTGCAGCAGAACCGTCCTGCTACATCTGATTGGTCCATATTGAATATGTCATCCAATCACCTTTAGGATATGTTTTTGAAAGGTTATGCCCTCAATTTAGAAATATGATAGACTGTTCTCACCCAGAGGGAGTTGGGTGGGCATCTTTTGTACAAAGTTCCAAGATTCTTTGCTCTTATCTATAGTCTGACTTTTACAATCAGCTTGTACTGAAGAATTTATTTTCATTCATATATCGACTTTTTAAAACATAGGATCACAAGAAGTAGATTACAAATATATGCACAGGTAAGAGATGCATTTGTCTGTATTTAATTTTGTTTCAGGAAAAACGTGGTTCATTTGAGAATTTTGATGTTCATTTAATGGTATATTATGTAGAAGACACAAGTTTGTATATTTTCAACCTCAGTTTAGGAAAAACATTGATAATAACAAATACATAGCCTATGAGGGACATCTGTCATTTCCTTACTGAAGGGGACTTTTCAGTCAAATCGGCCTCTTTAAATAGGTGCCACAAGAGGGTGTAAGCAGGCCACTGAGCAACTCTTTCAATGTACTGATTACGGATGGGATGAAATATCGTTTGGCAATATATCGAGAAACAGTATGTGACGAAATGCATCGAATTTGAAAAAAATGGATTGAGAAATAAAGACGTCACGTCCGGTAACTGCGCATGTGACCAGAAGTGATGACAACAAACATTAGCACCAACTACCTTGCCTCCAAAAAGCTGAATGATGGAGTCGAATGAGGTCGAAATTGAGGACGCTCCGCCTGGATAAAAGTCATCTGTCTGGCAGCATTTTGGCTTTCTCATTACAAAGACGAAGACGGTGAAAATGAGTCTACCGCTCGTTAGCATACACTCTCTTTAACCTCTCTGGGGTTAGAGAGTGTTATTGTTTGTGTTTGGCCTGTTAGGCCTTGTGTTTTCCTGTGTGCAACTGAAACAAAAACAAATAAGTTGTAATTACACAGTAATACTTTTTCATTTTTACTTGTTTGATATTGTATCGTGACCTGGACATATCGAGGTGCAGCATATCATGAGTTTAAGTGTATCGTCCCATCCCTCTTACTGATACAATATCCTTTATTATCACTGACATTATCCTGTCTGCTGACTGGTCATGTATGAGTGGTCTTGCCAAAATGGAAAAGATGTCCAAGGATCTACATTCCCACAATCATCTGCACCGTAGCATTGTTCCAAATAGGTAAAGCTGGCTATTATGTGCAAATTTCAGTTCTCAGCTATAACTACTGAAGTTACTGGTTGTATGAAAAGTGGTGGTAAATGGGATCCTAAGAAAAAATTGGGTATAAGGTTAAGTTTAAGTTTTGTATTTTCAAGAATATTGAAGTAAACATTCTTCACTGAGGTATTATCATAGAGAAAAAACCTCTTTACAGCCTCTGGATTTCCATCAAAAACTGCTCAAAAGCCCACTATGCCTTGTTGATTTCACACAGACCGGCTGGAAAACAAACTCGTGTTTATTTATCACTGAATCAATCTCATATCAAGAGCTCAGTTAGTCTGAATTAGAGTGAAAAACAGCCTTTTGGGGTAGAAGAATTAACAGTAATGAGACAATTTGTGGATCTGGTTATTAGAATCATTTCAATTAATACCACTCATGTTGAGCAGTTTATTGCCTAAAAAGATTCATTGACGATAAGAGCACAATTCTAAGCAGTTTGTTTGTTTCTTTTGAATTATATGCTGCTGGCAAATGTGCTGCTTCTGTGTTTTTCTTACTTTTCAATTGGAAGACAAATCTTTATGAGGTGCTATCTGCAAAAGAAAATTAATTAGAAGTATAATTTGCTGACAGCCAAAACACACTTAATAGATCATATTTTGTTTTTACAGGTTAGCCAGTAACTTCAGGAAAGTATCACACATTATGTTTTTTAGTTAAAGCCTACTGTTCCTGTCTGTGTGCCATATGGACAAAGACTGCTGTCCTCACACGGGGCAGTGAGGGCATACATTTGCCCCTCTTTCCAGCAAATCATTAGAAATCTCCGTCCTCACTTGTAACTCCTTTGCTTGTCTTATTTTTCTCTACAAAAAAAATGGTTGCTGGATCGACTCCCTGGTCGAGCAGGGCTTTTCTCAATGGAGTCTACATTTTAACTTGTGGGTTTTCTCAGGGCACTCTGCTTTCCTCCCACGAACCAAAACATGCTCAGTAGGTTTATTGCCTGTAGATGTGAGTGTGAATCAGTTTTCTGTCTGTGCATGTCAGCTGGGATGTGCTTCAGGCCCCTAGACCCCAAAAGGGATAAGAGGGGATAGATAACAGACAGAGAAAGAAAGGGAAAAATGATGAGTAGAATTTGAAGAAGAACTGTATCTACCAATTTAACGATGCAAAAAGTTTCCTCTTTGTTGTGTTCTGTTAATCTGGCTACATCAGTTTCAGGAGAAGGGGCAGAGTCACAGGGAATCCCTCCCTGATTGTCATTCTTCCCTTGACCTCATCCTCTGTTATTGTTTTTGTAATCACTTGAATTTCAGCACGTTTTTGTGGATTCACAAAACATTCAGTTCTCCATAACATCCCTTATCCTCATGAAGCGCTCCATTTAGAGTCATTTTTTACACATTTTCTTTTTCTGGCGACACAATTGGTGACTGTGCTATTATGAACATTATAACAGGAGGAAGCTAATCAGGATGAAAGCCTCATTCTGAAGTTTTGACTCTACACCAGCTTGGTCCCTTTCTCTTCCCAAATATTTACCAGACTTCATAAAATTTTGAAAAAGACACTTTAGCAATGAATAAGTGATTAGACCGTCTGACAACAGACCACTGTGCACAACTGAAGTGCACAAGGACCTTTCAGTTGAAGAATGCCTCATCCTTTTTCTCCTGCAACAAAGAAATTGTATCAAGCTGTTAAGCCCCGCATCTTTTAGGGGAAAAGGAGAGAACATTAAACCACGTGTTTAATAGTTAAATAAAGGTTATTAAAGGATAAGTTTGGTTTCTACAGCTTTCACATTGTTTATAGAATTAAGTAGAACAATACACTCACCCAGAAGGCTTTCCTGATCCAAACAGTGCTTCGGGAGATATTTAGATCCAAAATCGAGCGGCGGACATCCGTATAATGGTAGCACACGGGGCATGTTAGCGCCGCTCCTAAAACTGCATTAATCGTCCAAAAACTCATTAGTTTCACCAATATTTCATCATGGTCCGATCACGCTATTCCTCCATTACAGTCTGTGTCGCTCCAGTCACTGTTGTGACTGTGCTGACCTCTGAACTGAAGACTGCTCTCTGGCCAGCTGTTCTTCTCTTTGCCTCTGTGTCCTCCTTTCGATGAGCTCCTCATCTGTAAACTCTGGCTCAAAACTGTAAGGAAACCCATCATATTCAAAGTTCTCCTCCACAACATCTTCATCCGATAGATATTCGTCCATTTTGCACAAAACTGGAAGAAGAAAGTCGTTGTGTAGCCGGTGGTCTACCCTAAAAGAATGAGCCGTACTGCACATGTGCGGAGGCAAACCTTCTTCTTCTTCAGTTCAGAGGTCAGCACAGTCACAAAACATGTCTGAAGCGACACAGACTGTAATGGAGGAGTCGTGAGTGGACCATGATGAAATATTGGTGAAACTAGTGAGTTTTTGGACAGTTAATGCACTTATAGGAGCGGCGCTAACATGACCCGTGTGCTACCATTATACGGATGTCCGCCGCTCGATTTTGGATCTAAATATCTCACGAAGCACTGTTTGGATCAGGAAAGCCTTCTGGGTGAGTATATTGTTCTACTTCATTCTATAAACAATGTGAAAGCTGTAGAAACTGAACTTATCCTTTAAATAAGAGGTAAAGATGTGTGTGACAGTACATGTGGTCCTGTTCAACATACAGCCCAGACTGGTGGGAAGTTATTAGATTACACACAAAGCGCAGTTTGAAAATGTAAAGTGTAAATATATATGTATTTTCATTATAATTATTAGGACTGGGACGATATGCTTTTCTCCCTATTTGATTTGTTATGATTTTTTAGGTGCTGATTCGATTTAAATTACGTTTCTACAACTTTAACGATTTTTGCAATCTTTAGTTAGCTTTTTTAACACCAGTGAAAAGGATGAATAATGATGATGCCTACAGACTATATCAGGAAAAATGCACATCACATGTGAGTTCATACTTAGGATTTATTCAGCAACATATTTTCACCAGCTGTTTATACTCTCTCTTCGAAAGCCTGGATTGAATATAAAGTGGCTTATTAACACAGACTAAAATGAAGCATTTAAATTAGGAAAAAAATCGATTTTTGAACAAAACAATCGATTTAAAAATCATCTAACAAAAAATCCTTATACTTATATGAATGGATTTTTCTCCCATCACTAATGATTATACACTTACTATAAACCTTTTATATGACTGTGTGAAAAACCTTCATGCTCACACTAGAAACTGAAAGAGAGAAATCAAGACAGAATATCTCGTCACTGATAAAAGACTGTGCCCTCAAATCAGCAGAACTTCATCTTGTCTCTGATAAGTGCGCCGTCACTTCAGCAGAAGAACTCACAGTTTCTGAGTGAGAAGGATGACTGCTGTTGTGACATGTTTGTGTAATATTATCGGTTGATGCTTATTTTTGGACAAATGCCCACTTGTGTAGCACTGCATATAAGTTTGAAGAGATGCTATGGATCTTTAGTGCAAGAGCAAGTTGCCTTTGCTGTAAAGTGCTCCCACCCCTTGAGCTTGTAAAATATTAAAAAGCTCCCTCTCCTGTCTTTCTTTCTATCTGGGCTGTCAGTCAGGGTCAGTGTGGGACATTTTCCTGACAGAAAGAAAACCAAACCAAGTGAAGATTGCAACAACCCCTGAACAAAGTCTGTAAAACTGTGAATTTGAAAGCAGGTTAAAGGTGCTATGAAGAGAATCGATTTGCAGCGACATTGAGACTCTGCTACCCATGAGCACGGGCTGTGACTGTCGTAATGCAGCGTTCAAGTAACCTCTGAACTGGGAGTGACATCATCTCCGACTTATAGGCATTCCAGTTGAAGTCGGAAAAAAACATCCCGATCTACCAGGCTATTGTTAGCTGTTGTTAGCACGCCCTGCGTTGTTGCTCACAAATATCACATGAAGAATGTGATTATCACTATGGCAGCATTTTTGTAAATATAAGTCTAACAATACTATGTATACAGCTGATCTAGAGCGACACACCCCAGTCAGAAGTGCAAATACATTGATTATTACAGGAGCTAAATAACTGTTCACACTGGGGGCATCCATCTTTGATTGCCAACTCGGGGGTGGCTAGGTTTCACCGAGTTCCCAGTAGGAAATTCCGACTTCAGGGAACGTTCCAGTTGCAGTTTCCTACTTGGAACCTGGAAATTCCTACTTCTGACTACAACTGGAACGCACCAGAAGACTTGATGCTAATAATAATGCAGCTCGGACCTTGCTCAGAACTCTACATTGCTTGACAACTTCTTTTTACAACAACTTACAGGATGCAAAGCAACGAGGTAATGTATCTCTTTCTAGTTACGTAGCGGTAGTTTTTGATGTGTGACAACAAGCAATTTTTGGAAAACTTAGTATCGTAGCCGGCTATATATCGCTACTTACAGCCCGGTGCTCTAAGACGTGTCCGAATAATATAAATTTGCTCTAGTTTTAATTGTCTTGTTCCTGAAGTTGAGTATCCAGGCCAGTCCAGCCCTGTCCGACCCGAACCGGAAGGCTAAGGAATAGCATTTATAGATAACCTATTTTGATGCTATAAAACTCATCTTAAAGTGTGTATTTCAATCAGGCATATATCTAAAAGTGAGACTTTTTTGTAATTATTTAGAAACTCCTCACAGTCCCTTTAAGTGGCAAAGAGTTAAACCATTCCAGCATATAACCTTTTCTGTAAGCTGGCATATGAAGAAGCCACGTGTTAGAACAAGCCGAGGAGTCAGGCTGACCGAGCAGTAAGCTGGGATTTAATGTAAATTTCAGGTCACATTTACTGTCATCTTTATCTACTCGACACTGTAGATGCAAGGTTGAGCACATTTGTGAGAAACTTAAAAACAGTTGCATTTGGCTAATGGCTGCTTTCTTCCAGTGACGTAAAAATACCCCACATTTATTTTGACCTTGCAATTCCAAGCAATCTCGTTTATGACTTTTTTCAGATTTCTTAGGCTTTTTTTTTTCTCCAACTTATTCAGAGTACGCTTTATTACTGAAAACTGGCCTCATGGTCTTTGTCAAATCTGCATTCACACAGTGTGAACCACAAAGTCAAAGTAATTGTCGTGGAGAAAACTAGTCAGCCCACGAAAAAATAGAAAATGAGTAACACATAGACGAGGAGCTCTTGTGAGAGTTCTCATGTGTGAAAAAAAATAACCCTGACGCTGTCACTGTCATTTTATCCTATTATTAGAGAGAGATGACAGGAAATGAGAGAAGGAGAGACAGCAATCAATGTGTGTATCAAAGAGACACTTCGTATGTTACTTTGATTTTGACCTTTTTTTTTCTTTATATCTGTCTCCTCTGAGTGCTGCATGTTCCCTTCAGATGATTTTTCTGAATTTTATGCCCTGTGATGGCTTTTAAGGATATTTTCAGACATACCAAAATGACCTGTTTCTAGCTGTGTTATGAGCAGAATAATCATTACTAATTCTTGTGTGGGTCTGCTTGTCAGCTTGAATTACCCTCGTGGTTGGGTTGTTGGAATATTTTGGGATGGCTATGTACCTTCGAGGCAGAAGTTTCATGGTCACTTGATTCATTCTGGTCATAAAACGCTGCAGAGCACTCTAAATGCTGCTCATATCTGGAATTGAAATGTAGCTCAGCTGACAGAAACACTAATGTGATTTATTTGTGTTCTGCATGGAGAACTGAGTGACAGGGGAAGCATACAGAAACTATCGGAACAGCACACAGTGACGGGTAAAGTCGACTTCCTGGAGATGCTCACCATACTAACAGACTTTCTTGCTGATTAACATACTCCGATCCCTGTTTCCCAGTCTTGATTTTTCTTCATGCTAATATTTAGACATGCCGGGTTATTTATTGATGAGGCTGCTGCACAAGGTGGTGGATTCCCGCTGACAGGTTAAGCACCCAGCATCTGTACAGTCTTTTTTTTTCTTTAAATATTTAATAAGTGCAGTAAACGTCCAACTGGTGACGAGATGAACCCGCTGACCTAGCCCGTCACACGCTTGGAAACACACATCAGCAGGAGATGCTAAAGCAGGTCGAAACAGAACACCTTGAGACATCATTCTGCAGAAATAGACCGTAATTGGAGCTTAAGGAGACTGTGAGGAGTTTCTAAGTAATTACAACAAAGTCTCACTTTTAGATATATGCCTGATCGAAATACACACTTTAAGATGAGTTTTATAGCATCTAAATAGGTTATCTATAAATGCTATTCCTTAGCCTTCCAGTCAGGTTGGACAGGGCTGGACTGGCCTGGATACTCAACTTCGGGAACGAGACAATTAAAACTAGAGCAAATTTATATTATTCGGACACGTCTTAGAGCACCGGGCTTAAGTAGCCATATATAGCCGGCTACAAAACTACAATACTAAGTATTACAAAAATTGCTTGTTGTCACACATGAAAAACTACCGCTATGTAACTAGACAGAGAAACAGTACCTCGTCGCTTTGCATCCTGTAAGTTATTGAAAAACGAAGTTGTAAAGCAATGCAGAGTTCTGAGGAAGGTCCGACCTGAGTTTATCACAACAAACACACGCTTTGGCTTCAGTCACATCTTTTGGTGCGTTCCAGTTGTAGTCAGAAGTAGGAATTTCCGAGTTCCGAGTAGGAAACTGCAACTGGAACGTTTCCCGAAGTCTGAATTTCCTACTGGGAACTCGGTGAAACCTCGCCACCCCCGAGTTGACAATCAAAGATGGATGCCCCCAGTGTGAACAGTTATTTAGCTCCTGTATTAATCAATTTATCTCCACTTCTGACTGGGGTGTGTCGCTCTAGATCAGCTGTATACATAGTATTGTTAGACTTATATTTACAAAAATGCTGCCATAGTGATAATCACATTCATCATACAACAACGCAGGGCGTTAACAACAGCTAACAATAGCCTGGTAGATCGGCATGTTTTTTTTCGACTTCAACTGGAACGCCGTTAAGTCGGAGATGATGTCACTCCCATTTCCAAGGTTACTGGAACGCAGCATTACGACAGTCGCCGCACGTGCTCATGGGTAGCAGAGTCTTTACTTTGCCGGTAATAGATTCTCCTCATACAGTAGCACCTTTAAACTGCAGATAAGATTGGGCCAATATAGAAGAATTATTACAATTTGTATGATGTTTGACGTTCTGGACGGTGAGTATTCAAATCACAGAGCCGGTTGAGATGTAGTCTATTTTTTGATAATAAACTAACACTAAAGAAACAAGAACTTCCATCTGACACTTAATTCTCCACAAAAAAAGGGAGGGAGTAGGGTCAGGATAAAGGATTGGAGTTTTTGTGCCAGTGTAGATAAAATGACTTTAACTTCAAAGTCTCATCTTTTGTACCCACAAGTCTGAGTGTAGGTCTGTCCTTGATTTGACACAAGTGACAGATGAGGAGTATTATAAAATCTTCACTTGAAGTGCATGAACGAAACTCTCTGCCAAGACATTTCTGACACTATTTGCCAAATTTCACAAAGGTAATGAATTCTTTAAAAAAAAACTCCTTAATCCAACTGACTCGATTCTGTCTTGTGCCAAGACAAAATATTCACTGAAATATTCATCAAAAGTCATTCATAACTTTAGAGTTATCTTGCTAACAAACACTGGCAAAACATGACCTCCTTGGCAGAGGTAGTCAGTTAATCTTTTATTTAAAAGACACTCTGCAAAGTTTTCAGAAATTCTCTCAAAGTACACTAGAATTTGACTGAACACTACGCCTGAAATGACTGTACCTTTGACCATCAGCAATGAACCACTGCATCATTAGGTCAGAGTCGACTTTTGTGCAAAGTTTGAAGAAAATCTCTCAATACTTTTGAAATATTGCACTGACAAAAATGTCCCAAATGGTTGGACAATCTGAAATCATGCTACCTCCAGCCACAGTTATCAGTGTTGCAGAGCTGTCCCATATAAAAGTCTACTATTTGGGCTGTGTTGCAAAAAGACATAAGTAGCTTTTGTTACATTTAAATGAAGCCAGTGAACCTTTGCTTGTGAATTAAACTGACTTTTTGGTCAGGATGCCTTCATAAGTCCACATGGCACAGTGTCAGTATTTGCACATGTGGACCCAGCAAGCATTTTGTTTGAGCACCAATCATTTGGGGAAAGAGAAAATCCCTTTTCTCATGACTGATTACTAGGGGTGTAACGGTACACAAAAGTCACGGCTCGGTATATACCTCGGTGTGGGGGTCACGGTTCGGTACTTTTTTTTTTTTTTTTTTTTTTTTTTCCTCGGTACAGTGCAGAAAAAGTTACAAAAGCTTTTTCATTTATTTTCAGCAGATCACGACTTACTGCAAGACTTCTCACCATCTCCTGTTGTTAAAGTAAAAAAAATAAATAGAATGAAACATAAAAGAAATGTATTAGGAGGGAGCTCTTAATATTCATTCTGTTCATACAGAGGAAAAGGAAAAAAAACAGTGCTGCAGTGCTGTACTCAGGTAGTCAAGTATAAACTGGTAACTTAGTTTCCTGTTTGGTAAGTTACCGAACACTTTCAGTGTTGTATTGCACAGTTAGATATGTATATTCTAATCGCCTCGGTAATTTTTTTTTTGGCCTCGTCAGTGTTGTTACTCAGAGTCTGGTTAAATGTACCAGGGATAAGATGTTTCACTGTTGACTTTTTTTTCCTCACACCAGTGACAGACACGTCAGGATGATGTCGACTCATGTGTCAGCATGTTAGATGTATTACCCGCGACATACCCCACCTCTGTGGAATCCATATTGTCTTTGTCTGGTCCACTGCTCTTCTGCCATCGTTGCTGTATTGTTCCGGGAATCCAAAGTTTTCCCCACATGACAGATTTATACGAGGCTGGTGGGTCTTACAACTCCACACGCTGCATCTCTCATTGTTTGTTTATGCTTTTACTTTCGTCTTCGTTTGTTTTTGCTTGTACCTGCTTCTTCTTCTTCTTCTGTAGAATGGTAATGGGGATCGCTGGCAGCTTTTAGGCTCGTTACTGCCATCTTAGATTGGAGTCAGGACTCGCCTTTTTTTCTTTTCTCGCCTTTTTTTTTTTTTTTACTCAGCCTACTCATGTATTAGTTGTGTGATGTGTGTACCGACCCGTGACCCCCGTATCGTGACGATACGGGACGAATACAAATACCGTTACACTCCTACTGATTACAGGCATTTGTTGGACTGATCCAGGGATGAATCCAACATCGATTTAGTTATTGAAATATTTAAGATCAGACAGTGCTGCAGTGAAGAATGTATTTGACTCTTGAATAAGTTTTTTGGAACATGTTGCAATAAGTTCTGTTACATACTCAAGAGTTATTGATGTATCGGTTTGCTACAGAACAGAATCAAAAGAGATTCTCCACTTGTAAATTTTAAAGTTTTTTTTAAAGTGTTTGTCATTTACAAGTGTCTTCTAAGAATTTTAAGTTTTATAAATTAACATTTTCGATCATCTTTGAAAAAGATGTTGGACTCACAATTGACAAAGAATAAAGCTGATGAGGTCAGGCAAAGCAGCAAGTGTGTTACAGACCATTTTGGAGTAGATGGAGATGTACATGTGTACTGGTGGCAAGAAAATGTTGTGATTAAATTGTGAGGTTGAGGATTCAAATAGTACTGCAACTAATGTATATTTTCAGTCTAATCATTATAAAGATGATTCATGTTTTGAACCTCTCGACTAAGACAAAACAACAGACAGTCCCTCTAAGGGTCAACAGATGGCACACTCACACTCAGCATAACTTCTGTCTTTAAAAAAAACATCTGATAACTCTCAGCATTTAACGTCTTGGACATGTCTGCAAAGTAATAAAATATTATTCATCTCAATTATCATCATTGGGATTCACTCACTATAAACTACATGAAGTTGTCTATCCACTGAAACTTTGTTTGAGCGGTTGATAACTGATCCATTAACCCAAGAAAAAGCATGGCTATAAATCTCTTCCCACATTGCAGAGGGTTAGCTTGTCACTATAAAGCAACTTGACTCCTGCTGACAAACAATATAAATCACAAGAGAGAGCTTCCAGGTAAAGAGCTCCATGATATGCTTCAAGTGCAAGCTATGACTGGTGGACTTTTTGTCCACAATCTTGGACACAAAATGTATGAAAATGGTCCACAGAAGAGAAAAGAAAGTGAAATTACAACTAAGTCGGTCTACTGTGGTCTTTCTTTTATCACCTTACCTTGGCTCTTTAGTTTTGCTAATTATGTTTAAATTCCACAAACAATGACCATGGTAAAACATTTCTGAATATCTGGAGTGGCAGGACATGTTACATTAACCATTTTTTAATCATAGAGTTTATTTCAGCAACTAATCAAATCTCTGATAAAAGAGGTTGTGGTTTGACATGTTCAACCCCCCCAAAAACATAAACAAGCTGATGGAGGATATTAGTGCATTCCAGTTGTAGTCCGAAGTCGGAATCTCCAAGTTAAGAGTGGGAAACTGCAACTGAAACGCCTCCTGAGGTCGAAATTTCCGACTGGGAACTCAGGGGAGTCTGGCCACCCGTATACATTGTACTGTTCGACTTATATTTACAAAAATGGTGCCATAGCAATATCTACATTCTGCATGTGCTATTTGTTAACAACAACCCAGGGTGTGCTAATAATGGCTAACAATAGTCTAATAGATCGGGATGCTTTTTTCAGACTTTTTAATTTGAACACTGTTAATTCGGAGATGACATCACTTCCAGTTCTCTCTTCCCAGTTTTGAGGTTAATGGAACGCAGCATATATCCCATTGGTGTTGACACAGAACTAAGAAAAACTAGCCCAGTAGGATTTGACTTAGGGTGAATTCCAATTCCTCCCTTAACCCTCAATCTTAACCCTCATTCTCAACCCTCAATCTCAGTGACACTCAAAACCAAGTGTTAAGGGCTATTTCGTGACTTACAAATGGGACACCCCTTAAATGAAGTTACGTCTTCAGACTGTGGGGGCAGCACTCTGCCCAAGCTGCATTCAGTCTGCCAATTTAAAAAAATAAAGAAGAAGCCATTTCTGTCATCCATAGTCCATTTCCGCCGACTCCAGCAACAATGACGAAATGTTCCATCCATCTCTGCTACCATAACTTTAGGTTATGAATGAGGCTGTGCACTGAAACCGGGACCGCCAGTCCGGCTGGCAAACATCGTCAAATAAAATGAATGTTATGCAACAATGAGGTCAATAATCCGTGAAGAGGGCTTAAATAAGATGATACAATGGTTTTCGTAATATATTTCTATTTCATATTGACGAAAATACTTACATTTGTAGCTCGTTTTTTTCGCCGCTTTGGACGCCATCTTGGTTGTGGTGAAGCTGGTGAAAATACGCAATGCATTCTGGGTAGCCCTTACTCCCAAGGGTGGTGCCAGAAAATCTCAATTTGAGGGGCCGTACAGCCCTCAAACTTGTCCCTCAACTTAACATTCTGAGAATCGGGACAGCACTAGCACTTCGCGGGATCGTGCATTTTTGAGATTGAGGGTTAAGATTGAGGGTTAAGGGAGGAATTGGAATTC
The DNA here is from genome assembly GCA_036419115.1 of Scarus forsteni. Classification (NCBI taxonomy): domain Eukaryota; kingdom Metazoa; phylum Chordata; class Actinopteri; order Labriformes; family Labridae; genus Scarus; species Scarus forsteni. The sequence continues at coordinate 22,215,724 of JAZDUH010000182.1, forward strand.
ACCCTTAACCCTTGAAACTCCAAACCATTTGGACCATTTAGTCTTTAGTTTGAGCATAGACAAATGCAGTAATTTGTGGCATAGTTTAGTGAAAAATCTGTCTCAAATACTTAAGTTTGACTCATAAGATTGCTCAAATTTCCTTTCTGAGTCTTTTGTAAACTGAGTGACAACTATCATGTTAGTCTTTGGCTGCTTCTAAATAGAAAACAAGAGAAGTTGAAATTGTATGCAAATGATTCTCCTATCTGCCAACAGGAAGTTGTTACTTTCTTAGGAGTCAAAAAACCTATATAGTATTGTTACATTTTTTATTAGGAAAATTAGAAAAAAAAATACAGTATATTCTGAATATACGTGGACTTGCCACCGTGGACCAGCAGAACAACATTTCTCAGAAAATCTTGTCCATAATGGCTGAATTAAAAACTTTTGTGAGGGGTATATTATTCCTGGAGTTTCCTAGATATTAAAAAAGCTTCCAAAAGATTATTATAAAGATTCAGACATACTAGTAAACAAATTGAGTTGCTGTTTTAGGGGCCCTGGTGATCCTACAGAGTTGAAAGTGTTAAAAACCTAAATGATGCTTTCAGCAGTTTAAGCTGATAGGGTGGTTCGAGATAAAAAAAGACACTCCTCAGACCTGTCCAATGCAATTCCATGTCCCCATTAGGCCAAGCTAGTCCAAAAAGAGCCTGGACCCGCCCTTGAAATCTACCACCCAAACAGCTGCCCAATTATTATATCTGGTGATACTCGAATCATTCTGCCATCATAATCTCATTTTTCAGACTAGAACTGCCATACTGAAGCGCTTTATGTTAAAGAAATGAACAATTTCACCACCTTTTTCCAATTTAAACTCCACTAATGGGAAAAGAGTAGTGCCAAGTTATGCTTTAAAGGAAAAGGTGCAGAGCAGTTGGCTGCTTTATGAGACTTTAAAATTGGTTTCTACAATATCTTGTTATAAATCCTGTATTAATTTAACTCCCTAAATTAAACTACTGGCTGTTATGGCTCCAAATATGCAGAATATAATAACGTTACCACTGGAGCATATTAAGCCATGAATCCAGATATCTTGTGACACATCCCAGACAACAGAGAGGTAATGACATCCTAAAGCAGTCTCCCTCCAACATGTGCAATATGTTCTGCCCTATCAATAGTGCAGGAGGCTTTATTTGAGCCAAGCTGACACATTACTTGGCTCCTCATATGTGAAGGGCCGTTGGCAATGAAAACTGTGTTATATGGCCCAGTAGTGCTGACAGGTTTCTTTCTCCTTCTCCCCTGCCCTCCCCCCCTCCTCTCCTCTCTTTATTTCCCTCTCTTCCAGGTTGTGGAAAGGCCGGCACGTGGCAGAAGGAGGAGGGGGGCTATAAGGATGGATCTTCAGCTCGGTGTGAGAGCCTCCCCCCAGGGAAGCCGACGTCGGACGCAAGGCCTCATGGGCCGTTGACCTGCTGTCTCTGTGATTTATGGCGGCTGGGGGCCTCTGGCCACTGCAGACTCCTCTCCTCTCTCTCCTCCAATTCCCGTCACACACACCGCAGGACTGCAAGGAGCCACACACACTGCACCACCGTCTACAGGAGGATCCAAAGAGGGAGTCCTCGCACATGCTGAGCTGTAGCACCCCCGCTGTTTTGTACACCGGATCATACAAAAATAAACACCCCCATAAACATTTCTACATTGCAGCACCGTGTCTCGAAATCCCATCACATTTCCATTAGACCAAAGGGAGTATTCTCCATTTGACTGTGTGTGTGGATTACTATCAGTCATGGTGTGTCAGCTGTAAAGCCCTCGGTGTAGCTGCTGCTCATGAGCAGAAGCGGATCAATGGAAGTGCGCTGAGTAACGAGGTGATGTTCCTGTTTCCTCGTGGTCCGAGAGCAATCAGCAGCAAAGGTATCTCTGCAGACCCTACACACCGTTCTGATTCTTCACTGCAATAACCAGCCTCCTCTTGGGACAATCAGTGCCGTGACTTATAGGATTGGTGTGATATCTTCCAGCCCATTTTTCCTGTGCACACCACCACTGGATCACGCTCGTGTAATCATCCTCTGGACTGGCCTTACATTGGAAACTGGGGACTGAGAGTGAGAGCCAGCAGGTGCCTCACCATGGTGTTGCCACCCCCAGACAAACGCCACGTGTGCCTGACCACCATCGTCATCATGACCAGCATGGCCTTCATGGACGCCTACCTGGTGGAGCAGAACCAGGGTCCCAGGAAGATTGGGGTGTGTATAATAGTGCTGGTTGGGGACGTCTGCTTCCTAATAGTCCTGCGATATGTGGCTGTGTGGGTCGGTGCAGAGGTGCGCACAGCCCGAAGAGGATACGCCATGATCCTTTGGTTTCTGTACATCTTTGTCTTGGAGATCAAGCTCTACTTTGTCTTTCAGAATTGCAAGGCAGACAGAAAGAGCCTGGAGACGGTAGCCCGGAAGGCTTTGACGTTATTATTATCCGTTTGTGTACCGGGTTTGTACTTAGTTTTAGTCGCTCTGGATAGCATGGAATACGTGAGAACTTTTCGAAAGAAGGAGGACATGAGGAGTCGTCTCTTCTGGGTGGCGTTGGACTTGCTGGACCTTCTGGATATTCAAGCTAACTTGTGGGAGCCTCAGCGGACAGGCCTGCCCATCTGGGCTGAGGGTCTGATGTTCTTCTATTGCTACATCCTGCTGCTTATCCTGCCCTGCGTGTCACTCAGCGAGATCAGCATGCAGGGCGAGCACATGACGCCCCAAAAAATGATGCTGTACCCCGTTCTGAGCCTGGTCACCATAAACGTGGTCACCATCCTTATACGAGGCGTGAACATGATACTGTTTCAGGACAGCCGAGTTTCCACCATCTTTGTTGGAAAGAACGTGGTTGCCATTGCCACAAAGGCCTCCACTTTCCTTGAGTACCGCAGGCAGGTGAAGGAGTTCCCCCACCCGCAGAACGCAATGGCGCTCGAGCTGCAGCAGAACTCTGTGAGCCACACGCAGCCGCTGCCTAATGCCACCAGTTTGCCACATGAACCTTCGCCGGCGCAGGATGTCATTGACACATGACCACCTGCGCTGAACATGAGAAACGGACTGCTTTTTATGTCAGCTTCAGGAGTGGAACAGATAGAGAAATCAGCTGCATGACAGGATGATATTCTGCTCTTGTCATGCCCACATGAACTTCTGTGAAACCATAAAAGAGATTTTCAGCATCACCTGCCTGTCAGAACTCACTGTAAACCTTCTCTTGACTCAGAGCTGATTTTAAGACCAAGCAGCGAATACGAGCAGACTGGGAAATCAAGTCAAAGGTTTTTATTGTGCTATTGTCTTTTTAATTGTTTCCAACGTTTTAAAGTTTCAACTTTTATTAAGAGACAATCTCGGCTCCACGCAGACCGCTGACATTATGTTTGTGTAAAATGGACAGTTGGTTCCCCACCGGTGAGTATCTTGTACTTTTTTTTAAAGGTCACATTTTTAACAGTGCATCTGTGGCATTTCCTTTGAATTCCAGCAGCAAAGGACAGAGCACTCAGCGTGAAGCACTGATGGAGAGGAGGAGCCGAGAGTGACAAGGGTCAGTCATGGAGGGGCTTACACTGTGCTAGAGCAGAGGGGGGTGGTGTCAGAGGAATGCTTATCTGTCTGTGTTTGGGTTCTGCTGAGAAATGAGCTCTGTGAAGCTGCTGCCTCGGTCAGTGTGACGCTTTACGACCAAAGGTCTGATTAAAGCACCAGAGCTCAGCACTATACCATCTACTGCAGGCATCCAAGCGTGTGTTTTACTGTGTGTGTGTGAGTGTGTTTTTGTGTGTGCAAGTGTGTGTGTCTCTGTGAGCACACACACTGGTCTATGGAGTATGTGTGCCTGCAATCATAGGCGTTCACTACAGGAGGTTTAGGCTTTTCCACGTTGTTTTGAAGCAAATGTGAGTGGTTGCTGTGTGTTATGACTTGCAAATGAGAAAAAAATGTAAAAAAACATAAAAGTAAAAAAAGCGCAGTGATGGTGAGGGGTAACTTTTTGTTTTCTGTACTGTACATTCCTCCAAAACTAGCTCAAGCCTTGAAGTCAGAGAATGCAGAGATCAGAGTCCAGACAGCGCCTCACTGAAGAATTGACAAAAAAAAATACACAGAAATACAAAAGTATACAAACAGAAAATATGTTTTCTGATGATATTCAGTTGATTATTATTATGATTATTATAAGTATTCTGTATATTCTTTACTTGTTGGAGGCAAATCATGTTTTAATAAAAGTATTATTACAAGAATTATGGAGAGTGAGACTTATTTCTTAACACTGCTCATTCCAGTTAAATGTCAGGGTATCAATTATGAGGGACTTGAACATTATGGATAGACCGCAAACCACAAAATCAAGACCCTGCTTACTTAAATATCATCTCCACACATACTTTTAATTGTTACATTTTAGGGATGTAACGGTTACCGGGAAAATGGTAAACCGCGATAAAATTTCCCACGATAATAGTTACCGTGTCCAATTAAAATTACCGTTATATCGTGCTTGATCACCACACTGCCTCAGTAACGCACGGTGATGCTGCTCTTTGCCTGGAAAAGCCGGAACTATGTATCTGCCCTCAATTAAGGAGCCTCACAGTTTGCAGTTTGCATTGTTTGGCCTCTGAGTCTGACACATTTATTGACAAAAAAGACAAAAGAACTGTTATGAATATAATAATAAAGGGGTTAAATGATTTCAATTCTGTGTAAAAGTACTTTTAGAACATTTTGAGCACACTGCAACAATACCGCGATAATAATGAAAGCCGTGATAATTTTGGTTACAATAACCGTGATACAAAATTCCCATATCGTTACATCCCTATTACATTTTAACTCAGCATGTGAGTTGTGCAGATTCTGTTTTTATATTTCTTGTTTTCTTTTAATTTTTGCTTCTATTTTGGAACATTTTCCTCTGTTTTTATGTTTGGATTTATTTCATTTGTATTATATTTCATCCTGTTTTATTTCTAATTGGTAGTCACTGTGCAGCACTTCACTGTTCTAGAAAATGTGCTTTAGCCTATAAATGAAGTAGATTGGACTGGAAGATTCAGAAATTCACACCCTAAATCCTTCAATTATGTGCTGCTGTAGCCTTCAACTTCAAACTGAACTTTCAAAACCACATTAAGACAGTTGCAACATGTATCATTTGACAAATATCTCTACACAGCAAACTGAGAAGAGTTAAAACTTTGATATTGGCAAAATTTCAGTGAGGGCATGGAGTCCGGTTGGGGTCAAACCCCTGAAAATGCATTCTCAGCTGAAAAAGAGTCAGTGTCAAAACAAGTGTTAAAATGATGTTACAGAAAACACAATGAATACGTGTCACTGTTAGATCTTTAACTCTGAACTTTGGACTTTGAACTTTAAACCTGTAAGCAACATCTGTAGTCAATCATCATAGAGATTCCCCGTAAGTGGATATCAAACAACAGATGCCGGAAACCCACGTCATGAAAATATGTATAAACATAAATACAGATACTCCAACCAAACATGATATTAGGCCTGTCGCGATAATCAATAAATCAATTAACCAAACAATAATAAAAAATGCCCTCGGTTAGTTTGCCGGCCTTAATAAATTGATATGCATCTGTGTTTGTTTCCCTCCACTCTTTCTACCAAAGAGGCTGGATGAGAAGATGGCTCACTCCGTCCATCTTTCTCAATGCCTGGGTGCGTTGGTTCTATAGCGGAATGAGCAGGGTTAGGGTTAGTGATCCATCTGTCATTCATTCAATCTTTGAGGGGGGGCCGCTCGCGTTTAAAGAGAGCTAAAGCGAATGTCGTGAGGAGCAACGAGGAAACAAACACTAATATGAATGATTGCATGGAAGCAACGGTTCCTAAGCCGAATGCCACGGTTCAAGTGCAGGAACATTTTGGTTATATACAGAATAAACAAGGTGTGAGCTCATAAACACAGACGAGGTATTTGTTTGAAAGTAGTGATGTCAAAGAAGAGGAGGTGCAGCGGAGCCTACGTCCTTACTGTGGCGTTTGGTCGGCAAAGTAAATATAAATAATACAGCGCAAAATGGTGCGCAGCCACAGACAGTGTCGTTCACTACATTGTAAAAGAAATGCAACCCTTCAATACTGATGAACAATCAGCAGTTCGGGAAATGTTACAAACGCTTGACAGACAGTACAAATTGACTGGGAGAAAGTACATGTCACAAACAATTCCTGAACAGTATAAACTACATTTTATTTATTGTTTTTATTGTTGTGTGTGTTTTTATTGGAATTTTTTTTTCTATACATTGACAGGGTCTATTTTTTGTTGTTGCAGTTTTTCCCAAAAGAGTCCATTTCATTTTCATTGAGGTTTTTTTCCTCTTTTTATTGTTTGTTTAATTTATTAGATTGTTCAATTTATTTTATTTAAAAGCTCTTGACCTTCCAGTTACAGTTAAATACTCTTAAGGAATTAAAGTTCACTGCTTTTGATAGTGTTCTCACTTTATTACGACATATAATTACATTAATGAAAAAATGTTTCAAAATAACATTGACAATAATATCGTTTATCGGCAATAATTTTTGGGACAATTATCGTCCAGCAAAATTTGTTATCGTGACAGGCCTACATGATATTATCACTTCATAAAGTTTTTGCCAATAATGTACACTATACACATACAGCAATGTTTACTCCTTGCAGTGTTAATATGAACATATTAATTTATATGACCACTTTATGTACAACAATGCACTTTCATTTTAGCTCACCATTTCTTCTCTTTTTTATGTCTGTTTCAATGTCCTCGTTTCAATGTTTCATTCTGATTTGTTTTTCCTTTTTCTTTGTCACCATATTTTGATGTATTCTGTGCCATGCTTTGAAATGCCTTGTTGCTAAAAGGTGCAATACAATAAACTTGCCTTGTCTACTTTTAGACCTTTCTGGTCTACATTTCTGACATGCTAACAATTGTTTCAAGTAGCAACAAGGATGTAAAAGAGATCATGTTATGCTTTTTCAGGTTTAATAAGTCCTCAAGTGTGACATACATTAGTCACTTCTGACAGAGTACTTCTTTCTCAATCTCAATTTTAATCTTTCTTTGTAACGTGCCAGTTCATAACTTCAGTCAGCAGCTTTTCCCTCTCCCTCTGTTTACAGCACCAGTAGCTGCCGGAAATGGTTTATGACCCCTTGCCTTCCAATATCGTCTTTCCAGTGTTGTATTACAAAGCTTTTTTGTCACAAGTTAAAGCTCATTGGCTGTTGACAAAAAGCAGATCAAAGAGTGTTTAAAACTGAACTGACCCAGAGTGGATCTGTCAACCTCTTAGAACAGACTGAGACTGAGACTGAGGGAGGGGCACTCAGACAGAGTGGGAGTAGAGGTGGATCAGGGGTGCTCATAATGTGGAAACTAGATGGTTTTTGAATATTACAAGTTGTGAACATGCTCTTGCAGTAATCTAAATCAAATATACAGCACGAACCTAAGGCAAAGTTTGACCTCTTTAATTAATTCCAGGTGATGTCTATAATGTGGCTCATTGTATCCAAAGTCTGTCCATAAAGTAAGTCATTACAGCTATGCCACAACATGCACAAAAGACGAGATGCCAGAAAGGAAAGTGATAGAAGCAAAGTAAAACTTTTAGGGGAACTCTGAATCAAAATTTCCAGCTTCAAAAGAACGCTAGCGCTTGCCAGAACACGGTCCATCCTGCTGCTACTCCAACACAGCTGCCTAGATATAATTAAAACATATCTAGTGAGAGTGTATTCACTCAACATTTTACATGCCCAGAGATTTTCGTGGGCAGGCCTGTTTTTGGCACACAGTAGTAACACAACCACTGCAGGGGCAGCAGCTGGATAGTGAATATCATCTCCCTATTTTCACAGTAATGAAAGCATTGCACCTTTGAATGTCTAATACAATTGAAAAACACAGTGAATAATATTTGCTCCTTATGATAACAAAGATTTTCCATTTTCAGTTTTTTTATTAGTTTTTTTATCTGTACCAAGTTTGATTTTTTCAAGTTTAAGCTATTATTGCTACATACCAAATACTCTTTATTTTATCATAGGCTGAGCTGAGTCTCGTTAATGTTGTGCTGATACTGATTTCATTATGATAACAAAATTAATAATAATAATAAACTTTATTTATATAGCACTTTTAAAAACAGAGGTTTACAAAGTGCTTTGACAACAGGCGGGAATATAAAGTGAGCAAGCACAGCATAGCAGTTTATCAGTATGCTTAGGGGCCACCTGAACGGAGATGAGTTTAGAAGTATCTGCAAAGTTTTTTGGTTGTATGTTCATTTCATCCACACAAATCCAGAGTTTTGGGAGCCAGAAAACACACATTTTTGAAACCAGGTTCCAGAGGGAATAAATCTTAAATGTCTTGTGTTTCCATTGCACATTAACAGAAATGATGATCACATGGCCACACCTCTTCTTTAAACGGATGATCCAGCTCAACAACAACAGAAACAAAAGCACGACCTTCGACCACCAAGAGCAACAGTAGACATGGAGAACAGAATTTGCCAGTTCTTGTTGTGTTTGTTTACATAACACGTTTTGTGCACTGCCACAAGTCCTCTTTTCTTGTTTTAATGTATGTCTGTGGCAGTGTTACAGCACTACCTACAGGCCCGGCATGAGTACTACAGCATATATCAGTGTTTTTACGTGGAAAGACACATTTCTTCAGATGATGTTGTGTCTACAGAAACGTCTTTAAAACGAAATACTGTTTTTGTCTTCTTGTGGACAGGGCTTTAGCTTTATCGGACCACGGACCACAGAGGTCGCTCTCACATTGTCTGCAACATGTTTCACGCAAACCATTCACACATTTTATAAGACTTGGAAAACAAAAAAATCATTGCTACTATCATTGCTCCAGTATTCATTCAAGTTTCTTACTCAAACCTTAACTTTCGTATCCTAAAGTTACATTTAAATACCTTAAGGTGCGTTCACACCGCAAGCGACCCAGCTACCAAAGTCGTGTCGCCCACTGATGTAGCGTCGCGCGTCCATAAATACCCGTTTGGTCGCCGTTGGCGTTGGCCGTTGGTCGGTGACGTCACGTCCGCTCGAGTTTTACCGCGATCATATATCACATAATAGGATGTATAAGCGGACATTATTCCAGCTGTGTCCATTTCACTTATCAGACACAAAACTCTGCAGCTGATGATGCAGCAGCATCCTCTGAGTTTACCGCGGTCCGTCTGCAAATGTCCTCACTGAGATTAGTTCAGCCTAGAAGGAAGTCATCCACCCTGTAGTCCGGATGAATAACTGCACCGTCACACGTACACACACCGCTGATTGGCTGTTGCCGCACAGCCACACACGACATCGCCTGAATAGATCAACTTTTTTTTTAACTTTGACATCGCGCGACGAGTGAAGCGGTCGTCTTGTCGCCGGCTGTCGCATCGCGGGAGGGTTAGCCCCGCCCCATCGCGGCTGTACATTGACTTTGAATGGAGAGTGATCGCCGAGGTAGTACAGGTAGCGTCCAGTGTGAACCCACCTTAAACCTGGCATCCTCTTTCCTGTGCCCTCCAATTCATTCTCTCCCATGTTTCTGGTGGATTAAGCCTAACAAAAAGACTGAAGTGAAAGACACACTGACAAAATTAAAAAGACTTGGGATAAGGCTGCGGTTTCTAGTGAAGCAGTGCAGCACTTAATACAGTAATAAATCCGAATGTCAAGATTATTAAGTACATCTCTTAATTGCCAAAGAAAGAAATGAGTAGAAACTGCTTCACATATGGTCGTAACAACACAATTTTGAAAAGTAGAATACTGCATTTAAACGCAGTGAAGGCAGCCATCAGTCACAATGAAACATCGAAGTCTTGAATTCATATCATCTTTAGTTGTATAAAAGAGCATCTGGTGCTTATGCCAAACTTGAAAGGAGCTGCTTCATGACCGCAAAATAACAGCAAAGCAGTGAGTGTGATATTTTGCATAGAAGATTCACACAGCACATAAATATTCAGGCCAAGCAGCCGCCTTCTGGACTCCAGCGTTGGTTTTCTACCCCTCAGGCTATCACATTTGGGGAAAGCAGGCAGAGAATTTACGTTTAGAATATGATGAAAATGTATGAAGCTTTTCTCCCGCAGTCCTTTTTATCACAATCACATTTTTTTTGTTCTGTTATGGGTAATCTTCTCCCGCAGATCTCTTATCAACTACAAACACCGCCGCTTCCTTTTTGATGTATGGGGACTTTTATGCACTGACTCAAACTGCTGGGGAAGTGACTTTACTGTCGTCAGGTTAACGGGTGCTAAACTGCTGACCTCTGCACGGAGACACTCTCCAAGACCCCAGATGCCCCCCTATCCATTAACAATAAAGTCAGCAGCACTGAGACAAAGGAGCTGGGGAGTACCAGCGAGTGACGTTTCTTCTTCCTTCAAAGAGTTTTTACAAAGATCACTGTGATTTTATTCAAAACTAAAAACTTTGCAAAGCTTCCTCTAGATGAAAAACTGGAGCTTCTTCAAAGTGGCTGAACAACAAAAATCAAAATAAATGGAGTGTTCTAATTACATAAAATAGAATATTTGGGTGCTTTTAACATTTTGATGTACTGCAGTTTTCATTTATTGTCTCTATTTGCAAGATGATGGCTAATAAAACTTTCTATTCTGTCACATTTGATACCACCTCCAGTATAATCTCAAGTTATTATATATTATATATATTATGATTAATCCTATCAATAGCAATAGAGTCTAAGAAATGTGGAACACTTCCTGATAAGTTATTTCCTCTGCTTTAATCTATGGAGACATTTAAGGTCTTTGCAAACCACATGTTTTGAATAAGGTCATCATCTTTTTTGAGTGAACAGATGATAACACTGTAAAAAGAAGCTCTCATTACACTTTTACAGAGCCCAATCTCCCAAAGAAGAGCCAATAGCAAATCAATGCAAACAGATGCTCCTGGAAATTACATCAACAGTAATGAACACACTTAATGTAACTCCTGTATAATTCTTTGTGTTGACTTGATCAGAACCACTTCCCTGGATGAGAGGACCTCATGCGGCTATCATATTTCAAAACTGTGCTCCCCTCTCCCACAGTCAATCTCTCATTTCAGTGTGTTTCCAACAACCACCTCGTCCAGTTCCTCAGAGGTCCACCCTTATCTCATCCTGTACCCCTCAACACCACCAGTGTCTTGACTCTACGCTGGGGGGTATCCAATCCTGATGTCGGCCTCCCAACCTGTAAGTACACGAAGACCTCAACATCAAATCAAATCAAATCAAACTTTATTTATAAAGCACTTTTCATACATTAAAAATGCAGCACAAAGTGCACAAAGGTCTAACTGATACTTATCACCTAAGTATACACATATAATTTGCAAAATAAATTACTGTTCATTCACAATTAAGTCTCTTCTATATAAAATACAGCTGATTCAGTACTTAGCCTTCAAAAGGAATTACATGTTAACCATACAAGTCCACAGCTTGAATATAAGGCTGCCACTTTATACTCAATATTTGAATATTTGTTTGAGCATGGAGGGAGAGATCCGTACCCAAATTGTTGATTTTTTATAAGATAAAAAATATATTTACATTAAATATAAAACTAGAAAAGCACTGGGAGAGCGCAGACCTCCGCCAGCGCCACAGTCCTCACCCATATTGTGATTTTGACCATAAATATTAGTCCTACCTTTATTTCATTGAAATATGTAGATTCCTTGACCATGAAAACACACCATTAGCAACTGGATTCATAATGATATCTATTTTAGTTCAGTAGTTATTCACAGAAATCACATTTTTCGCCATGGCGGCCAGACGCTGATCCGTATCAACACCAAAATCTCCCTTCTTTCTTCTTCCTTTTCTCATGCTGAACATTTCCTGAAAATGTCATCAAAATCCATCCATTGCTTTTTAAGTTATTTTGTTCACAGACAGACAGACAGACAGACAGACAGACGGACAGACAAACTCTCCCGAAAACATAACCTCCTTGGTGGAGGTAATGAACAGCTCAACATCACAGGTGCTCCAGCACCTAGAGCAGTGAACAACCCTATCCAACAGAGGGCATTCCCAGCACAACCTGACCTTCCGATGCTGTACAACAGGTAGTGCCTCAAGAGAACTGTGCAGCGGACTATAGGAGGGATGCAACACACCTTAACTGGGTCTAGTCTAGATATCAACAGAAAAAGAAGACACTTGATGGAAATGGAGGACAGACAAAGCCAATCTGAGCAGACAATAACACTGAAACATCTGAAGAGTACCATAAGGAAGCACCTTGGTTCAGCTGTATGTCGATTATGTGCATCACAGACAATCGTACAAGATTCGTGTGCAAGGGCATGTGGTTCAATGGTGTGGCCTCTTGTGAGGTAAATAGTGGGGGAGGGCTAATGGTCATTTACGTTAATAACCAAAGACATTTGATTATTAGCTTGTATGCTCAAAAAGGAATCCAGAGCATGTGTCATAGGTGAGTTCCTGTAGCAATGAAAAACAACTTCCCTCAAGGTGAAAATCCTAAGTTGAAAGGGCAAAATTACAGAAAGATGAAAAACTGCAGGAAGAGTTCCTCAGTGCACTGCCAAATAGCATGGAACCCATATACAGCATAATTATCTATTATTTATAGATAAAACTGCTTGGCTGGCAAGTTCCTCCAGTAAGAGTGCCTTCACTTTGTGAGGCCTTTTAAAAAATATGCAAACTATAACAAGCAAGTATCATAAATACTTCCACCTCATAAAACTAAACACACACCCTGAGCTCCTGATTTCAATCCCCACATCCGCTCTATGGCTGCTTCAAGCTCATCAAATAGTCAATCGTTTAACGGGGCGAGCAGGATCAGTCTGGGGCCTTCACTATCTCTACAAATCCCTCTCCTAGAATCTCAGCTGCAGAAACATATTGATTGTTCTTGCCAGGAGAGTATTAAATATTTCTGAGGAGGAGCTCCCCAGGCATATCCACTTCATTCTAGTTGGCAGTTCTCACTTCAGCTCCAGTCTTACAGTAACAGTCCACCATAAGGCCTAATTACCGAGTGGAGAAAGTGAAGAATACTGAAGAAGTTTGACGCTGTAGTTTCGGGGCTATTTGCTGGAGATTTCCTGTTGAGGAATTCTCTCCATACTGATAACTGAAGAACTTTATGAGTGTGGACGGATGTTTTTATACATGTGATGTATTTTTAATGTTCCTACACCTACTGCTATTAATGATGTGTTTTATGTGTTACCAATACTGAAGGCAGTAGATTACAAAAACTATGTTAATGAGGCCAAAAAACAAATGTATAGAGTCCCTCCTTAACACTCTTCAATTAAGGGCATTCTGGGTTATAACGAGTGATTTGTAGCAAAGATGTCAACTTCATAAACCTGTTTTTTGCTTGATGCATCTGCAAGGCCCTGAGTGTTAACCAGTGTTAACTATGTTCACAATTATTTTCGTCATTGTTTCATCAACAACCTTGTTTCCCCTGACGAAAAACTCGACTTTAACTTAAAAAAACAAGTGCACATTGGCAAAAACTAAAACTGAATTGACGTACATTTTCATCAACAAATAAATCAGAGACTAGATCCAAACTGACCTAATTTCGTCATGTAGAAAGTAGTGACAAGGTAGGAATATATCCAATCTACTTTGGTTGTGTGGAAAGGTTGGATGAGTTAAGAGTTCCATCCAATCACAACTGCCTTGGCTTCGTGTTGGTGGAATAAGTTAAGATGGATCCAATCAGAGCTGCGCTCTTTATGAATTGAAATTCATGTAGAGCAGGTTCACTGTTTGTTGTCAATTCCGATATTGTAACTGAGATGCTCTACCAGGTAGCCTAAATAAAGGTGATCACAATTCACACAAATGGTAAATTTGTTTTTGTTAATTTATACACTCAAACTTTACTAGCATTCAAGAAGGGTTATTAGATGTTTCATTATGACTTCAGAAATTCAAGGAAACATAGAAAATGTCTTACCCTTTACAAAATTTTATCAACTAAAACTAGACTAAAATGAAAACAATTTAGATGGCTAAATTATGACTACAACTAAAAGATATTTTAGGTAAATTAATCAACTAAATCTAAATGAAAAGTGCTGTTAAAAATAACAATGGTGTCAGCATGATGTCAAATATTCAGACACGCTGCTCCACTCATGTTGTATTCAGTGGATTTTTGTCTGGTTGTGCATATCCCAAAAATGTTCACGGACAAAGATGACAAAAGATGGCTTTGAGGATCTTCTCCTGTCATTACTTCATAAACAGGCTGAAGATATGATCTTTTAATATATTCTTGTGTTTAACAACAAATAATTCATCTGTGTCTGACACTGACCTCACAAATACACTATACTCCCACTCGTCTTGTCCTCTCTTGATTTAGCAGTTACACAGACAATCCCTTCGTCCTTTTTTGTCTGAATAACATGAGTAAACACAGCAGCTTCTGCTCTTGGTTCTCCATGTTGACAACACAGAATCTTTTTTACTAGCTTTAACTGACCCATGCAATAATCAGGGCTTCTCTAAAGACACTGCCCTGTGAACTATGAGAGAATATTGGCAATGAGAGCAGAAATACTTGAGCATTTCCACGGCATGAGTCAAAGGCAGTTTGTGTCCATGCTTTTTGCCATGAAATAAGCATAGTAGAGCTGTCAGACACATATTTGACCCCAACATCCTTTATTCTTTTTAGAAACCAACACCAACAACCAACATTTGAAAGTACCAACATTTGGAGACAATGAACCATTTTTCTATCAGATCTTGTGGCAGATCGTTAACTTCTTTGAACCCTCTTTGGCTCTCATTCACAAAACTTCATATCCAGTTGATTTTCTGGTCTTTTTTGATTATGCACTGCAATTTTTAAATTCTATTCAGTCAGTGGAAATTATAAACTCTTGGCTGAAACTGATTTATTTTTCTGAAAGTTTTGAATATTAAAATTCAACCTTTTTGACCCTTCACTGATCCCTGCCTCCCACAACCAAAATCCCATCCTGCATATCCAGATGACATGGTGTTATTGAATTTGACTGTATGAAATCTAACAGCACAAAATCACAAACTTAGCAACACCAAACACATTTCTGTAAGGCTTTGAAGGACACATTAAATTAATTTAACCCATTTTTGACCCCTCAAACATGCCGACCTGCATGTTCTGCAAAATACTTAGTGTTATTCAATTTGAATTGTTGACTGATTAAACCCAATGACGAAGATAAAGCACAAACTTCCACTTGATAGCACCTTGTGCCAGGTTAGAAGCAGAATTACTGGATTCATTTAATTCATAAATGAATCTGACACAACTTGAAAAATAATTAACCCTTTTACCCATTTGACCCGCACCTTACCTTGACTTACATGCCAAGCAAGAACATTTTATAACAGGTTTAGTGGAAAACTTCAAGATGTCTGAAGGCTTTTGCACCTCTGCTTGATTAATTTTTGGAGCACTCCAAGTTTCTGCGTGCACAACCTGAAAGAGCTTAAGGAAATTGTGGCGTGTTTGAAAAAACCCAGGAGCTCTACACCAACACAATTCCCATCATACAATTTAAAGACACATCAACACCAATATACTACTACTTCACACTGAAACAGGGCAATTACTTGTTTAATGATCAAAACATGCAGGTAAACTTCTGCTCTCACATTTTATCAATGCTTGCTTGAGCTTTCAGCACTTTTGAGTAAAAATATGATCATATATATTGATTTTATTAAAGTTCAGATACATTTAAATCCTATAGGACTCATTGTTTTCCTGTCTCTCTCTTTTACATCTACTTAAAACACAAAGAAAAAGAAGCTTTATAGGCCTGTTTACAGTCACTCTGCTCATCTGAATGTTTGCCCAAACTGAAAAAAAGGAATATTTTGACTTATTTATCAGATTTTAACATGATTTGTCCAATTGAACATAAAAAGCAAAACAGCAAAATAAAATCCCAGCTATGATAATTTATTAGGATACACAGCAAACAGAAAAAAAACATCACTTGTGTTTGATTACATTATGTGCCTGTAATGCCTGTGTGACAATAGCGTTCAGTTAATTGAGCCTTTTAAAGTGCTGAAATTCTCATTAATTCAAAACATGATGATTACACTGTTTACTGTCAATCAGCTGCCAGACACAGGATGGTAAATAACCCTCACAGTAAACAATTATTCAGCATTTGTATCACCCTAGTATCACATCCACGTCCCTATATTTAAAGCTGTCTTTTTAGAGGGGACAGTAAATGCACAGAAGCATGTATAGCACTTTTCTTAACAGCAGAGATTTGTACATGTTAACTTGTAAAGAGGATTAGAGATAAAGGCTGTCACCTTGTACTCAATATTCAAGTGTTCATTCAAGCAAAGGGGTAAAAATCTTTACCTCAACTATAAATAAACATAAAATAAACAGCTATTAGGGATCGACCCAAGCTTTAATGACCTCAACAAAAGCTGCATCTGCCAGAAACAAACAGAAGAATAAAATAACCTGAAGAAAATGGAGGACCAGCAGAGCCACTCTGAGTAAACAACACCAAAACATGTGAGGAGCGCCAAGTGGAAGCACTTAGGGCTGCAACGTCTAGCAATTATGTGCAAAGCAACTGGCCCACTATCACAAAACTGTAGGAAACATTTGTTTGCCTTCAACCCACAGCACAGGGAGTAAATGAAGCAAATAGGCCTCAAGCAAAAACTGAACCCAGACAAACTGCACAAGGCATTAGCTCATATCTGTTGATGTGTGTTGGTTGCTACCCACTGCACCAAACCAGCACATAATATCTTTGTTGATGATCACCAAATATTGCTGACAAATTCCTAAATGCCATCTAAATTGTTCCAAAATACTGACAAAGCTTTGTGTATTGGGGTTTTTGAAAATACTGAGACACTAAAAGCTGCACAGTAATTGAAAACCAGTTCAATTTGAGAATCAATAAAACAGCTCAAGAAATAGATATATTTATCTTTCTGCTTAACAATTCCCTTATCAGTGTTTTTCACTTTTTCTGTATGCCTTGAGAATTCAGGACACTATACTCTCATCAGAGGCAGTCAGTAGAAACGACAACAAAGAAGCCAAAGAAACAACCATGGCAGACAGGAGACAGAGGCGCTCAGAATTGTGGCTTTATTTTACACAAAATGATTCCAACTGCATAATGTCCAGCGTCCGGTCCGTGTTATTTCAAGCAAGGTTTATACCAGACACAGAAGCAGACACCAAGCAGAACAGCATTAAATATCAGTGCTAAGCTGTCAAGTTCCAACCTTAAGGAAATGCTGCAACTCAGATAACCTAAACACCCTGTCTGAAGTCTTTAGTCTGACACAGTGTTCCTGACCTTTAGAGGCTGTGCTGGGAGGGCATGCTGCACATCCATAAGATCAGACAGACATACTCCACTGAGCCTGTTCCACAAACAAGATACAACAACAGCATGCCCTCTTAAAATCAGAGATATACTTCCATTTTGTCCTTGCGTTGACATTTAAATATGTCAGCGGCATGAGCATTTTTGTTTATATACTTGCCTGTACGGGACACTTGTTACTGGAGGAAACCACTAGAGGGCATAACCTGTATAGGCAACATACGACTACCTGCTGTGTTAAGGTGCTTACATATCGTACGCTACTTGTACTACCTCGGCGATCACTCTCCATGCAAAGTCAATGAACAACCGGACGGGGCGGGGCTAATCCTCCCGCAATGCTGCGTACAAGAAGATCACTTCACACGTCGCGCGATGTCAAAGATAAACAAAAAGTTTATTTTTTCAGGTGATGTCATGTGTGGCTGTGCAGCAACAGCCAATCAGCAGTGTGTGCGTGTGGGACGGTACCCGTGGCACAGTTTTTCATCCGAACTACAGAGGAACAATTTATGTCCGTGTGGGAAACATTAGTCAGTGAGTACATTAGTTCTTCCTAGACTGACAACAGAAAACTGACAGACGATGCTGCTGCAGGGCAAAGGGAAAAGGACACAGTTGGAATAATGTCAGCTTATACATCCTTTTCTGATATATGACATGATCGCAGTGAAACTTGAGCGGACGTGACGTCACCAAGCGACGGCCGACGGCAACGATGACCAAAGTGAGGTATTTATTGACACGTGACGATACTTCAGTGGGTGACGCGATTTTGATCGCAGAGTCGCTTGCGGTGTGAATGCAGCTTTAGAAGTATACTGCGAGTATACAGCAAAGTACTGGAAAAAGCAGAGGGTGAATTCTTTAATGCTTCACAGTGATGAAATGGCACAAGTTTAAATGTGATGAAATACAGCCAAAAGAAACTAGGCTAACACAAACACATCTACGGACAATGTCAATCATGGTGTCAACTCCAAGTCACGAATGTACAAGGTCAGTAGTGGAAATACTGCACTGAACTAATTTCCTTACTTCCTGACTTCTAAAAGAAAATGTATCTTCATCAACCAGATGAACAGACATATTTATGCCTGTGCCGTTTCGCACATTATTTAGATGTAGATGACTGCAGTCTTTAGAGATGCATGATATTATCGGTTTGGTATCAGTATTGGCCAATATCACCCTAAAAACGTTAAGTTTCGGTATAAGCAGATATTGAAATTTTTTGCAGATATTTACAGCAATATATGGCCAAGCATATCGGCCACTTATCGGCTGCAATATAGGTAAATCACACAGTTGTACAATATTGATGCACCTTCTCATCACTGCATGGGTACATTTAAAAATCAAGGCTTTCATTGTTGCTTTTTCTTGTAATACATCTGTATTTTGCAAAAAAAAAAAAAAAGTACTGTAACACTGAAAGGAACAAGTCCATTTTTGTTAAGTACAGTGCTTGTGCTTTTGACCAGAAACATCATAGTAATATAATGAAATATAATGTATTTAGAAATATCACATATCAGCAGAAGTCTAATATCATGGATCCCTGGTGATCTTGATTTATCAATTTGTCATAAAACCTTTCTGTTGTAGTTGTTTCTGCTGCTGTGATCGATCTGTCTTCTCTCATCTGCTTCTACACTGATACTGTTGGTGACGTGCAGACAGCAGCTCTCAGTCATATCGTGGTAAAGGTGCTATGAGGAGAATCTATTACCGGAGACATAAAGACTCTGCTACCAATGAGCACGCGCGGCGACTGTCGTAATGCTGCGTTCCAGTAACCTCGGAAATGGGAGTGACATCATCTCCGACTTATCGGCGTTCCAGTTGAAGTCAGAAAAAAACATGCCGATCTACCAGGCTATTGTTAGCTGTTGTTAGCACGCCCTGCGTTGTTGTTCACAAATACCACATGAAGAATGTGATTATCACGGGACGTTCCAGGGGGCATCCATCTTCGATTGTCAACTCGGGGATGGCGAGGTTTCACCGAGTTCACAGTAGGAAATTCTGAACGCGGGGGACGTTCCAGTTGCAGTTTCCTACTCGGAACCCGTAAATTCCTACTTCTGACTACAACTGGAATGCACCAAAGACGTGACCGAAGCCAAAGCGTGTGTTTGTTGTGATAAATGCAGCTTGGACCTTCCTCAGAAGTCTGCACAGCTTTACAACTTCTTTTTTTCAACAACTTACAGGATGCAAAGTGACGAGGTAATGTATCTTTTTCTAGTTACGTAGCGGTAGTTTTTGATGTGTGTCAACAAGCAATTTTTGGAAAACTAAGTATTGTAGTTGTAGCCGGCTATATATCGCAACTTACAGCCCGATGCTCCAAGACGTGTCTGAATAATATAAATTTGCTCTAGTTTTAATTGTCTTGTTCACGAAGTTGAGTATCCAGGCCAGTCCAGCCCTGTACGACCCGACCGGGAGGCTAAGGAATAGCATTTATAGATAACCTATTTTGATGCTATAAAACTCATCTTAAAGTGTGTATTTCGACCAGGTATATATCTTAAAGAGAGACTTTTTTGTAATTACTTAGAAACTCTTCACAGTCCCTTTAAGTCTGAGTGACCTGAAATCAACTGACCTGCTGAATCACGCAGGGGACATGTCTATAGCCATTATGCATCAACGTACGTTACAGCACTTATTTCTCTGGCTTAACAGTTTGATATCAGAACATTTGCTATAACAATCTCATTTCAATCATTCAATACAAAAACTTCTGTTTATTTCAAAGCTACCCTCTTTAGTTCATGTTCAAACATCCAGAAACTTTGAGAAGAACACACTCTGAAATGCTTTCATGCATCAGGAGTTGGATTTTCTTTTTTAACACACATAACTGAGAGCAAAATGTAACTGTTCATGCTGATTTTTGTGTTCTGCGAACCAACTAAGAAAAACAGTCAAGGAATCCAGCAGAGATAATAAGATAAATATTTGCAGTGCTCTTTTGATGCTGAGCGAACAGAACATTTGTAAACATTGACCTGTCTGATCCTGTTTGTGTGCCTGCTGATTCGGATAGTTGTGAATACAACAGTAGGAGAATACTGATCACTTCTGTTGTAGCATGAATGCTTAATAAAATAAATGTTTAATCCAAACATGAGCATGTTCCATATATTGTCATGTGTGTTTTCTTTGTGTCAGAGCTACAGTGAAAGGAAGGGAATCAAACAATCCAGCTGGAGCTCAACCAAATTATGAATTCCACTGTGTAAATAACAAAACACCAGCCAGCAGGCGTTCACGGCTGTTAAAGGAAATAAGAGCTGACACTCTGCCTCATTTGATTCATGTTCTGTTCTCAACACATAGATGTATAATCAGGTGACGTACCTGAACAGGTCTTGTGTCGACGTTGTAGGCTGTCTGGTTAACAAAATGAAACTGAAGGCACCCCCAAACTGCTCCACATGCTTTTCACAAAGGTCTTTATGATATAGAGAGGGTTTCATGTCTGTAAATTAAGAAAACAATATGTTATTTAACAAATAGGCAATGTCAAACAGAAAAAAACACTCCACGTTCCTGGTTTAACACAGTTAATGCTGCCAATGTACTGGAGCAATTTGGATAGGAAGTGAAGGTTTGTCTACAGTCTTCGTGATTAACAACACATTTTTACATTTATTTGGGAAATTAGTACTCATTTAGACCAGAAATGGGCATCTTTGGTATGCACAAGGCCCCATTATTGTTACTTGAAGTGTCTGAGGGCCAATCATTTAATATAAAAGGATACAATAAAAGGTCGCATGTCCTGCAAAATCAATTTCATTTGCTTTAAAAATTGTTAGAAGGGGTTTGGGGAGCAGAAAAACATGACATATCTTACTAAACTCTCAGTTCAAAGTGAAATGCCCTCAGCCGCTTTGAAGAAAAGGCTCTTCAGGATGTCCTATTTTTCACTTCCTGTGGTTTATGATGTAATAGCGATACAGCCTCCACCTTCATGTGTGTTTACTGCTCATCACAGGACTGTTTTGAAAGTCTGTCCTGGGCCCTATAAACCCTCAGATCCAAGCTTTTCCAAAGGGAAGGGGAAAAGCACCATCTGAACCTTTACTGAGATAAATGCTTTCATTTCTTTACTCATCTTAAATTATCAAATCCTTACTGAACAGACACTCAAGCTGTGATAGTTAAACATATCAGGACATGGGACCTTGAAATGATCAAAGATATCTGTAAATTATGAAAAAGTGAATCTGGCTTTCTTCAGGATTGAAATATATATTTTC
Organism: Scarus forsteni; assembly: GCA_036419115.1. Lineage (NCBI taxonomy): Eukaryota > Metazoa > Chordata > Actinopteri > Labriformes > Labridae > Scarus > Scarus forsteni. The sequence continues at coordinate 22,237,521 of JAZDUH010000182.1, forward strand.
AAGCTAGACACCACGCAGTACAGCTACATTTAATGAGCTAAACCTGGGATTTGTGCCAAAAAAGGATACTTTTCTAATTCAAGAAAGTCCTTTTTTTGTTACATTATCTTAACGTTACATCACGAGAAAGCCCCACTGAGAATTAAACTGTTTTTACACAGTGAACCTGGCTCAGGTAGCAGATATAAAATTTCAATAACTGAAGGGTCTTTCAATGCATTTTCTCATTTTTCCCAAAAAAATCTTAATAACTTTTTATGAAAGACCTTTACAGAAACCATTAAAGATAATTATATCTAATAATTCCTTTATAAAATATGATAAAACCAATTATTAAAACCACTGTGTAAATATTTTGGATGTTCAGATGAATTTTGCCTGTTCTGCTGTAGTAGAAAATCAAATAAAAATACATTTTGGTAATTTTTTTAACCACTATATGGTTGCAATTTTTGGAAATTTAAAATTAACTGGAGGGCAGTAATATCAAGAACCGCAGTAATCATCTTATTGGGACTCAAGTATCATAGTACTATCCTGCCACTGGTGATTGCCACGCCGAATGTGAACAATCTTTTAACTGAGTTTTAGTCCATATATCTCTTTGTTTTACCTCAACTTGATTAAAATACATAAACATATCTGCAAAACTGAAATATATCCCACCCCTAAAGCCATACAAGCATTAGATAATTCATCAAATGTAAATAAGCCGTGACTCTCACTGTTGACATGACACTTGGTATTTAGTCTGAACTCTAACAAACCCGTGGAGCCATCATTGTGCCTGAGCGTGAATGGAGCCTGCGCTGACAGCTAATGGCCCGGTTGGCTCTCCGCTGTGACTCACATTATTAAATCTCTCTTATGCTGTCCAAACAGAGCTCTCAGCAGATTTTTACTCTCAAATAATAGGAATAAAGACCCAACATTTAATTAAAGTGTGCCTCCCCTGTCGGACTAAGAGCCACAGAACCAGGACATGGTATTCTTTAAAATCTTCTGGCTGACATGAGGACCAAATCCCTGTTGTAGTCTGGATCACGGCTCATTGTTAGGCTTACAGCATTAGACAGTGTGCACTGAATAAATCTTGTCAGACAAAGTGGTTGAAAAGGGGGGACTAAATGGCAAACTTGGGAATAGAATAAATGACCTGTAGCTGCCTTAGCAACAGGGTCAGTGGACTTTCAGGCACTTTGTCTTCATGGTTGAAAACACCAGGGAAAAACACATAGGACTTCAGAGCACTATAAATTTATGTCAGCCCATATTTGAGAAAGAAAAAGCTAGAAATTGAATATGCTGTAGTTTATTTATTTTTTTAATCAATAAGGGAAAATTAGAAATTAAGTCATTTTCAAAGCAAAAAACAGGAGAAAAATAAAGGCAGCATTTTATTTTTGTTTCGTCCTGTTTTGTTTTTATGCCTATGCATTTAAAAAATGAGTGGGAATAATCACATTGCTTGGCTGAAAAAACGGTGAGTCAAAATAAAAGCCTGAGGGTGAATGGATAAATAAATAAACAGATGGATCAACTACAAAAACAGGTTGCCAAATGATGGATAGATGGTTGGGTGGATAAAGAGTTTGGTGGATGAATGGGTTGTTGGCTTGTTGGATAAATGAATAAATGGGAAAAACTATTGGCTGGCTAAATAAATGAAAAGATGGTTTGATAAATAGATGGATGGAGTGGATAAAGAGTTGGGTAGATAGATAACTGGATGGATTTCCAGATGGGTGGATGGATGATTGGACGATTAAAAAAATAAACAGACAATAAACTAATGGATAGATGAATAAATAAATGAGATTGACAAAGGATGGATGGATGGATGGATGGACGGATGGTTGGATGGACAGACAGAAAAAGATGAATAGCTGATGGTTAATGGATGATAGGATATGATTGACATAAAGTTAGATTGAGAGAATGGATAGATCAAAATAAATGGATGATGAATGGTTGGATGGATAAAAGGATGGGGTGGATAAAGGGTTGGGTAGATAGATACAGACAGATAACTGCATGGATTGTTGGATTGGTGGATGGATGATTGGACAATTTAAAAAAACAGATCATAAACTGATGGATGGATGAAGATATGATTGACATAAAGGTAGATTGATGAGTAAATGGATAGATCAAAAGAAATAGATAAATTAATCCATCCTTCAATTCATATGCTTCTGTCTATCCACTCATCTATCCATCCACTGAATTGTTTGTTGCAGGCTTTTATTTTGACTAGGGCTGAATGATATGGACCAAATTTCATATCTCGATATTCATGCCAGATACCACAATATCGATAGGAAATGACTACGGGTTCAGTGAAAGTGATACTTGTTGACTTCCAGAGATGTACATGCAGGGCGTACGCAGGGTAAATCAATACTGTTTATATCGTTCCTTTTAGATTTTGATTAGGGGTGGGAGAAAAAATTGATTTACATAAGTACGATTTTTAAATTGATCTTTTTGTTAAAAAAATCTTTTTTTCCAAATTTAAATGCTTTATTTTAGTCTGTGTTTATAAGCCACTTTTAAATACAATCCAGGCATTTGAAGAGAGAGTATTAACAGCTAGTTAAAATACATTGCTGAATAAATCCTAAAAGCGGACTCACATGTGATGTGTATTTTTCCTGATATAGTCTGGAGGCAGCTTCATTGTTCATATTTTTCGCTGGTGTTAAAAAAGCTAACTGAAGATTTCAAAAAATCTGCAATCTCGTAGAATTGCAGTTTAAATCGTATCGGCACCTAAAAATTTGTAAAAAAATCGAATCGAGAGAAAGGATATCGTCCCAGCCCTAATATTAACATCTTGAATGTTCATATCTCGATATAGATACGATGGCGACATATCTTTCAGCCCTAATTTTGACAGAATTCCTTTAAATATCAGGTAATGTGAGCATCCTTTTTGTCTAAATTCCTGTGAATCAAAACAAACAATAATCAAAAGTTAATTTAGCCTTTACTTTGAAGCTGGTTGTCTAAGGTTCATTATTTTACTTTCCTACTTTCGTAAACTAAAAGATAAAATACTGTCCAATGGTTATTTTGTCATTGTTTATTTGTCTTGATTTTATTTGTTTCATGTGTGTAAATCCAAACCAAACAGACAAAATGGGTGATCTCACCCTGACCAAACAAAAATAACCTTTCCTGACTGAGCGAGCGAAGTTATCATCACAACTCATCAGGAATGTGACTTGCCAATGTAATTGTGCTCCCTCTGTATGTAAGAAGTCGGTAAAAGTGCTTTTGCCCTCTCTGCCTGAGATTTACTGTGCAGCCATGACTTCCTGGAGCACTTAGTGGGAGCATAATTAAATCAAACGGGGGCCGTGTTTACACTATTACAGACTCCCTCTTACTCCCTCATTTTGGATTTGCTGACTTGTATGAGTTCGTCCGGCCTGTTGTTACTCCGTCTGCGTGGCTCTTGTTAGTAAATGTCTCTGTTCTCTGGCTCTAATCACATTGTTGGCTACACACCATTTCAACTGTACTACCCACCGTGCACAGTCATCTATATGGAAATCGCTCCGACCGAGCCTCTATCACAAAAACTGCTGCACGTTTGTTGTTCACTGAAGGCCTGGATAAAAACAGTGACCTTCTCTCTAAAAAAGTTAGCAAAATGAGAACATTTCTGAGGCTAAGGCAATCAGTTTGGAGAAAGGAGTTCAGAAAAAAACACTGGACAAATCACTTGAGGGTCCCATTTTAAATCTTTAACCAGCAGGTACAGGAATAAAAAACAAATCCAGTTGAGAATCAAGAACAATTGCCTTCAAGAACAACATCATTAGCCCTTTTGCTTTTCAGTTCCTCCCACTTTGTTCTGTACACCCTGCAAATCAAGGATCAGACACTCTTCAGAAATAACTTGACTTGATGAGGAATCTACATTTAAACATCATGTCAACGCTCTTGTGACCCAGTTGTGACAGAGAGTTGGCTTCCTTCACAGAAATAAATCTTGTATTCCAATGTCATGTCCTAAAAAAATCTGAAAGCCACGTTCTTATCAGTCTGAGATTATGGCTATATGATATATAGACATGCTACAATTTCAAATCTCAAGCCCCTGGACTCAGTATACCACTCTGCTCTCCTATTCATAACTGGTGACAGGTACAGCACTCATCATTGCAACTGCTATGAGGAGGTTGGCTGGTCATCTCTTGATCAGAGAGGGAACAAATATTGTTTGTTGTATATTTTCAAAGTAATTACTAGCAAGCTGCCACCCTACCTCACAAACCTACTGGAGCTTTATGCTTGCTCCTACGTGACTCATTCCTCTGGTTCACTCACTCCAAAAGTTCCTCGAGTCTACACTGAACTCAGGATTTCTTCAGGAAGGCCATCACTCAGGGAATAAACTACAACAAACTCTAGAGATACCGTAAAATACCAAATAAAGGCCTGGTTCCAATTAATTTATTTGGCACAGCCTAGGATCTACGGTCGAAGTTTACAGAACACACATGCAAACGCTGAGCTCACAACTGACTAGGGATGTGCCATCAAAGGCACCTCATGATTCGATTTGATTACGATTCAGGGTGCTGCGATTCGATTATTCAACGATTATCACGGTTTTTGATGCATCTTTTTTCCCCTCACTTAGTGCCTACTTCATATTTTTAAACAATGTGAAGCTATTTCTCAGTATACATAAATCAAAGTAATCATTTGGCTCCGGTGTGGCTGTCAGTCATCACTCTGGTTTGGAGAACATAACTCACCAGCTTCCAGTCGTTGCGCCCCTCACTCATTAAGTTTGCCGTTACTGTGACATATGACTGTGTAGCAACTGAAGGCCATGCATCACATGTCAGGGCTACCCTGCATGCTTTCTTCAGTGATTCCAGCACTTCGGTTTTAGTCATGTCGTAGAGTTTGGGAACTGCTCTCTATGCGAAATACTTTCGCTTCGGAAGTTTGTATCTAGGCTCCAACGTCCGCATCAGAGCACGAAAGCCCTGGTTGTTGACAACAGCATATGGACGCAGGTCCCTGGCGATAAAGGTTGCAATGGATGATGATGAAGTTTTGATAGTCCTTCTTCCATTGTTCGCTGGTTAGCACCAACAACCGGCAGATTCCTCTCCCTCTCTAATGCGGTATTACCACTGCACTTAATTTTGGCTTTACACGCCTTACAGATGGAGTAGGTTTTGTCAATGCCCTTTCCATTTTCCTTGTCATCAAAACCAATATGTTTCCAAATACAAGCTTTTAATCCAGAAGAATGAATCTCACGTTCTGTGACTGTGGCTAAAGAACTAGCTGCCGCCATATTCACCGGTCCGTCACTTCAGGTGTCCGGGTGGTATGGCGTACGTGCTCCTGGCTTCAAGTTATTATGAAAAATCATCGTTTTTGAACACTTACGAATCGTAATTGACTGATTACGTGTCGCATCTTGATTAATCTAACAATCGATGTATCAGCACACCTCTACAACTGACAGTCGACACTTGAAAGGAAACATAATCTGACTGTACCTTTACAGTCCACATGGTTTATTTGTCTCTCTGGACGTCCCTGTCGGCTTCTCCTCCCTCTGTATATCAACAAAATGCACGTTGGTCTGAGGCGCTCTGTTTTACAACAGTGCAGTTCCACTCATCGTCCACAGAGGCCCCCAGAGCGAAGAAAGCCAGAATCTTACATACTAGGTCTCTGAAAATTCAAAGGAGAAGACATTGCCACTGCCACTGCATGTTTTTAGCCCTTAACTAACGTCAGGAGGCCAGTCACGGCAGTTAGCGGTACATTGCTGCTGATCTCTATGGCCCTGGTGCAGCGGGAAAAAAAAGAAGTATGACCTTAACTTAACTACCAGTCGTTCCTGACTGGTAGTTAAGAGTGTTTGGAGAGAGCTGAGTTGAAAGAGGAAGACAAGAGTATAACATCAGTACTGTAATCTTGACTTGAAAATGTACAGGTGTTATTCATACCAGTGTAAATAAATAATTCGATTACATTTACCATATTTTTTCATTTTTTTGTTAAGCAAGTTTTTTTGAGCAAATAAACGCCTGGTCTGCTCATTGATTGAAACAAATAAACGCCCCGGCTTTTATTTGGTACTTTACGGTAACAGTCATTCCCTCTCTTACAGAGACAAAGACCTGGACCACTGTTCCTCTTTTCAACTGTTTTAATTGATTCCTTTGAGTTGGGATTAATTGATTGATTGTATTTGTGTACTGTTTACATAATGATTTCGACAACACTAAACATTAGGGAAACCTCAACATTTTTTTGGCAATGAATAAGGTTTAAATGAATAACAAAAAAAACAAAAATTGTGGCTGGCAGGTAGGGTCAAACCCACTGATTAATTTTGACATAAAGGAGCTTGTAGCACAAATTTCAGTAAGTGGAAACACCAGTAGGGGATCAAATGTCAGGAGTGTCATGTGTTTGACATTCTTGCTACTGAAAACCTATGTAGGTCAACTTTTGCCCACACATAGAATCCACAAAAACCAATAAGGGAGTCATTAAAGATTGAGCTGTTTAGCATAATTGGAATCAGAATGTCATAAATTTCCATCCCTATCAACCATCAGACACTTTACCTCTGTGTTAAAGAAATACTGCCCAACAGTTAATGCACTTTGACAACAACAAAAGAACAAACTCAGAGCCAAAATGAAGTAGAACTAGCACAGTATGAATGTTTTAAAAATGCCTTAAAGACAAAGCCTCTCACAAAAATAAGCATAATGTTACTGAATAATTAGCACCACTAGTTAATACAGCCACCATAATTACCTTAATGTACTGGATCAAATTCAAGGTAACAGTTAATTTAAAGCAAAGTTTTAATTAGTCTTTTTCAACAAGCAAAAGTAAGCCTCAGGGCGAAATGGAAACACCTAAGTGTGTGCTTGGACTAAGCAACTTGATTTACCAGAAATAAGCATTAAATGTGCTTAAGCCTTAATGTTTTAAACGCTTCAAGGTGTATTATGTGGTTTGGAGAGAGCTCGATAAGCTGTTGGCCTCTGTTTCAGTCTTTATTTTAGGCTACCTTGGCTAACTGCAAGCTCCCTCCTACTCCATACTCAGTCATGGAAGTTGTCAAGACAGAATTAGCAATTAGCATGGCAGCATGAGAGGCAGCAGCAGATACAGAGAGGAAAGTGAACCCACAGCAGTTAAACAGAGGAGTCAAAACTGGACTTTCTGTTATCAGGTGGCTGAAAACAAGATTCCTCATGGATGCTAATGTTGCTACAGGCTGCTTCACCTGTGACTTCGTTGTTCAGTGGAAAAAAAATGCAACAGTTCCACATTATCAGGTTATCAGCACACTCTAAAGGTCAGAAGGATCATGACAAAAGCCTTCAACAACCAGAAAGGAAGGAAGGAAGGAAGGAAGGAAGGAAAAGAAAGAGGTGCAGAAAGTAGTTTCTAAGAAGGTTAGATATTTCCAATTAAAAAACATATTAAGTGCATCACTGGTCAAAATAAATACATTAATTAAACAGTAACTATAAAACTGAAGTCAAGAGCCTTCTGGGTGAAAAATAAACTTGAAGTGCTCCAAGACAACAAGACTCCGCCAAGGCCTGTCAAACACTGTTGATGAGAAAAAATGTGGATAACTGCCACACTGCACTGTTAAAAATTTATGAGGAAATTCCTGGATCTGCACCCAAATTCAAAACACCCAAATCAAATCAAATCTCTCTTGTGCTACTACAAACACTTCCCTAAAATGCCATCAAATTCTGTTCATAACTTTTTGAGTTATTAGCAAGAATGTAGGAAAACTCCCCGATCTCACAATGTAAAAATAAATAAATAAAAATATTTAATGACCCACATTGGGCTTCAAATAAACACCAAGTTTCATTACATATTTCTTGCCTGGAGAATATTTCCAAATAATTCCATCAAAATCTATTCATGAGTTTTTGAGTTGTAGGTGGGAATGTGGAAAACTGCCGTATCTAACACCTGAAAACACTGTGCCTTGATCTTAATACCATCAAAATTTAATTTACTTTATTTTGACGCAGCATGAGTGTTGTGTAGCCCCTTTGTGCTTTTATTTCATTTGTAATTGTGCAGCATTTTAGTGCTATGTGAATAAAGTGGATTAGATTGGATTGGATAATGCATTCATTACTTTTTGAGTTATTGGTGAGAATGTGTAAAACTGCCCAATCTTAACATTACTGCCAATCCTTAGAAAAAAAAAATATGGATCCACAAGGCTGAGATAATTACAAAATGTCATCACTCCTTTCTTGTGTCATGACCAACATTTCCTGATGCCTGGGCAGAAAGCCATTAAAATAGAAAAAAAAAACAGATGTGGCATAATCATAATTGTGAAGTCAATAGATTTTTTCAAGTAAAATGAATATTTTAGGCATTTGTAAGCCTCCCATAGTCAAACATCTGCAAATCACCAGTGAGATGTTGCATTATTTTACAGTTCATACACAGAAGACTGTACTATCTTTCCAGCCAAGAGTATACCAAAATCCTCTTTTATTGTTTGGTCAGCCAGCTAGTACTTTTTGCTATTTATGCATGTAGTACCTCAACTCTTTAAAGCAGAAAATTCTTCAAGACATCATCTTTTTCAGTATAACCTGGACTGTTGGAATATGTATGCTGTAATGGTGTCAAATTAATTAATTTAAATTTGTAAAACCATATAGTCTAGACAAAAGAAAAAAATCTAAATAAAACAGAGTCCCCTTGTGACGAGTGGCCCCGTTACTGAGTACAGATAAAGCTCACACACGCCACACACCCCACGCCAAACTTTCCCTTGTCCCACTCTGGTCCACCGCAGCGGTCACTATCATCACGTTAACTCACGACCCCTCAGGTCTTGTAGTTCGCGCGAGCGTGCACACTCGCCGTTCGACACACACACACTTTCATACACAACATAAACACTCACCATAGACGCCAAGTTGTGCTCCCCGCTGCGCTCTGTCAGGTAAAGTGTCAGCCAAACAGGAGCGAACCCACTTCCTGTTTTTTTTTAAAGGGCACTTAGCGGGAAAACAGTCCCCTCATTTGTTTCCTTCAATTATGTCTTTTTTTGTCATCAGCAAAGGAGACTGACTAACAGCATATTAATGGGGAACATTTTTTTCTATTTGTTAATGTGTGCTAATGCATTTTTGGTCGTGTATATGGGAAGGAAATGCTGATGTTGTGTTTAATTATTCTTTTTGTGGCACGCCCAGTGGGAGGGGCTTATTATTTAAAAGGCAGCCATTTTGAACATGTCAGGTGCATTATTTGGCTTTCTAAAAGAGACAAAACTTATGTGTAGAATATAGAGGTGGAGATATGACGCTACACACTCTTGTACAGTAGGTGGCGGGATGCACCTAAACGTTGTTTGCGATTCGCCATTAAATGAAAGAAGGGGGTGCTGGTTTGGCGTAGTGGTTAGCACCCCATGTACATGCTTCTGCCGGTCCAGGTTCGAATCCCGCCTGTGACCAGTTTGCAGAGTGTCTTCCCCTGCTCTCTCTCCCCCTCTCACAAGCCTATCCACTGTCTCTCTCCGATCAATAAAGGCACAAAAACATACATTTAAAAAAAAAAAAAAAAAAAAAAGTGACAGAAGAAGAAGAAGAACATGTCAGGTGGAAAGAGTTGGAGATAGCATATCCTGCTCCACACTCCAGTCCAGTAGGTGGCAGTAATGCGCCTTTCAGCTGGTTGCCAACCGCCATTAAACCAAAAGAAGAAGAAGAAGAAGAGTTGGAGATACATGGAAGGTATCTAGAGCATAGCTGTCAAGTTTTGGATCTGAAAATAAGGGACTTTTCCCGGCGACAGCCCCACCACCTGGCTTCAGTATCTCTTACATTTTAAGACAAGTGTACAAGAAATCTAAAATAAACACGTTTTTCTTGGTTTGTTCCGCTGTGGGCTCTAATCTCACGACAACTGCCACTCAGGCTACTGCAAGGGGCAGTTCTCGCGAGGCTTCTTCTTCTTCTTCAGTGTTACGGCGGTGTTCATCCATCATTCTGGTGGATTTCCGCCCCGTTTTTGCGACGAGACTAACAGAGTTCAATTTGGAGCGACAGAGGAATGTTTTATTGTTTATTTTTTATAATACGGGAAATTTACGGGAAAATACTAATACGGGAAGATGGCGGGAAAGGGGGATAAAATACTGTAGTGTCCCGGCCAAAACATGAGACTTGACAGCTATGATCTAGAGAGGCAGGAGAACCTTTGGTTATGAATGTTTTTGAATATTGGCTGTGTTGCTTTTTTTTTTGGCTTGAACAGGAGCTTTGGGTTGCTGAAGTACCCAGATCAGCCATTGCTAATTTTTTGTTCATAGCTTTTGTAAATAGTTTTTCTTTTGGTTTGTCACTTGTATATTTTTTCCACTGTTGGGAGACTGGTGAATTAAAACCCTAAAAACGTACCTGACTATGCCATATTTTTTCAGGGAGGAACCCCGCGACACTCCTCTTACTGTCTTGATGTGTGTGTACTGGGTGTGGATTGGTAATTTGGATGTTTTTATGTACAGTATATTGTGCTTCTAGATTTTGTTTGGAAAATGCCATACACATACAGTTGAAATGATTGATTGCTCAACATGGATGATTGTAAAGCGCCAGTACTCTATTGTAAAATGACAGTATGCTGTTTAATGATTACATTAGTCACCTGTAATTTAACATCACTGCAACTGCAGGCAGTAAATTCATGTTATTTACAGTATGCATACTAAAATTGAACATTATAATCTTACAAATATTAACTACTCATGAACTACAAAATCCTCATTCCTGTACTGTGGAAATTTACAGTCGTAACCCCTGAAAGCTCGGTGATTTTTAACAGTGTGAAGTCCTCTGTAGACTGAACTTCCAAACACAGTCATCCCATATAGAGTCGCTGTTTCAAAGATTTCAATGAACAAAGTGAGTGTTATAACTCTGGGATGTTGGAGATCTAAAGCAGTTGAATCTTTTCTTTGGCTCAGTGTCGGACATTTTCAAATGAGCTTGGATCTTAAAGTCATCCAGTGTGTGGCTCGCCTTACCAAGTTTTTTATAAAATGAGCTTTAATGATGAGGATATATGCCACTTTAATTATGAATAACAATGTACTGAATTATGATTATTACTTGGATAAGAAACCAAGCAATGAATCCCGGTCAGCTTTAGTGTTTCAATTTAAACTTACATCTGATTCAAAGAGCAAATCTATACTTCAGGCCATACAATAAATGCCGAGCTTGGCCTCTTTCCCGCACTAATATGTTCTTCCTCATAATGATGAATGTCGGAGGAATAGCTCAACAAAAGTCAACACAGCACTCGTTGATCTATGGCACGCTGCACATCCTCTCCTTAATCGTGATTAAAGGTCCCCATCACAACTATCAGTCTCCATTGCCTCACCGGGAACAACTGCCTGTTATTCATAAATACCAAAGATATGAGGGTGTTGCGTTACCTTCATGAACAGGATGGCATGTGCGGATTCATCACACAACACACAAGGGAGTTGAGTGTCATCAGCTCGTAAGCATAATTGAAAGCTGAGCGTGCATCATGATGAAAGCTGCCTCTGTTAGGTATGAAAGTCGCTGACTGACCTCAGAGTTTGTTATTTATTTAAACTTTTAACAAGGACTTTGAGGAACATTAACCATAAACCAAAAGATTTGAGCTACTGACAGTTTTTACTGCCACAAGAAAACTTAAATGTGAACTTGAGGGATGCAGCAAAGCCTTATTTTGAGACATGCACCAGTATTTTCCTTTTATTTGTTTAAGGGAGACAAGGCAGCTTTCTTATATAAGACCCCATGATGTGTGCAGACACCCAAACCAGAGACGAAATACAAGGCAGCATGATTTTCCAAGTTGAACATTTTCAGTGATGACAAGAACACCATAGCTGTTCCAGTCTCAAACTACTTTTTTGCTCCAGACAAAAGAAAAACAGTGCTGCTTAAGTACATACACATCTGTTACTCAAGGAAAAAAGAATGATTTTATGTTTAAATGCATTTAATGAAGAGATTTCTTCTTTCATTTCCTTTATATCTTACATTTATCAAGGTGAGAATAAGAGTTTGAACTTCTGACCTGGACAATAAGAAAAGACAAGATAGATACAGTAAAAGCTCGTCATTAAAGTATGATCAATGTGAAAGTAGTTTCCTTCTGAGGAAAGATGCTAATGAGTCTTTTTACTCACTGTCTCTTAATTGAGAGCCCAATTTGCTTATGTGCGAAATGAAAGACGACCGAACATAGACCCTTGTGGAACACCATTTTAATAGTTAAAAAAACTTCAGACAGGATAGGCCATCAACTCTGTCACAATGCTTTCAGCCACTGATTTTTCTTAGCCTTCCGGTCGGGTTGGACAGGGCTGGACTGGCCTGGATACTCAACTTTGGGAACAAGACAATGAAACCTAGAGCAAATTTATATTTTTCAGACACGTCTTAGAGCACCGGGCTGTAAGTAGCTTTATATAGCGGGCTACAAAACTGCGATACTAAGTTTTCCAAAAATTGCTTGTTGTCACACATCAAAAACCACCGCTACGTAACTAGAAAGAGATACATTACCTCGTCGCTTTGCATCCTGTAAGTTGTTGAAAAAAGAAGTTGGAAAGCAATGCAGAGTTCTGAGGAAGGTCCGGGCTGCATTTATTAGCGTCACAACACAAACACGCTTTAGTTTGAGTCACGTCTTTTGGTGCGTTCCAGTTGTAGTCAGAAGTAGGAATTTCCGGATTGCTAGTAGGAAACTGCAACTGTAACGTCCCCCGAAGTCGGAATTTTCTGCTGGGAACTCAGTGAAACCTCGCCACCCCCGAGTTGACAATCGAAGATGGATGCCCCCTGTGTGAACAGTTATTTAGCTCCTGTAATAATCAATTTATTTGCACTTCTGACTGGGGTGTGTCGCTCTAGATCAGCTGTATACATAGTATTGTTAGACTTATATTTACAAAAATGCTGCCATAGTGATAATCACATTCTTTATGTGATATTTGTGAACAACAACGCAGGGCGTGCTAACAACAGCTAACAATAGCCTGGTAGATCAGCATGTTTTTTCCGACTTCAACTGGAATGCCTATAAGTCGGAGATGATGTCACTCCCAGTTCCGAGGTTACTGGAACGCAGCATTACGACTGTCGCTGCGCGTGCTCATGGGTAACAGAGTCTTTATGTCGCTGGTAATAGATTCTCCTCATAGCACCTTTAAAGTTTAAAAAAAATTTATCAGTAAAAGAATAATGTTATCTACCATATCAGAGAACTTATTAATCTAAAAGGAGTGAAACACAGATCTCTACAGCATCATTAATAGTGTTATTTAAGATATATAGTTACCCTGGCAGAGGTGTATTTTCTTTCAAAAGACAGACTGTAAACAATTTAGAATATCACAGTGTCAAACGAATACCCCTTAATTGATCACATATGTAAAATAAACTTAAGCCATTTCAATACCAGGCTGTTGTAACATAGGGTGTTAAAAATACCCAAGACATCCAGTGACTGCAGGTACCTAGTCTATTAATACCACATACCTCATCCTTATTCATTTTATTTTAATTTCATCTTGTTAATAAAAATATGTAGAGGCTTTAAATACCAAGAAAAGGTCAGAGCACCACTCAGTGATAGTGAAGTGTTCAGTAAGAGACTTAAAATAGACTCAGACAGTGGCTTGTTAAATAAAAAAAAGGCATTGTAGATCCAAAACAGGAATTGCTGAAAAAAGAAAAGCAGCAAACAAAACTAAATTAGCGTTTGGATCAGGTCACATAAAAATGCACTTTAGAGTCTGTTTAAAAAAGAAGCTCTCAAAACCATGTACTGTGTGTTAAGGTCACAACATCGACGACAATTGACACAAATCACTCCCATTTCAGTGGGTTATATAGATTCAAATCAAACTGGCATAGGTATGGATCATAAGGAGTGCTGATAAATGCCAACAGTTCACCACAACATGATCATTACCTGACACTTGGACATACAATCTGCCACCAAATTAATCAGTAAAACTAATAACAAAAGATGATTTGTGGAGATGTGCTGACTGCTCTGCCCACCTCTGCTGCTTACTTAATGTTTTACTTCAAGTAATATTTGAATAAAAACTGCACTTCATGGGGAGTGTTTCTAAAGTAATGGACCACTCTTTTGGTTTTAATGGCTGAAATTCATGTGGTGGAGGAGAAAAGTTGTTTGAAGTTGCTTATTAGGGCTTGTATCTCGAAGTACAAGGCTGTTTTCACCATTGTTCTCCCTTATTGTGGAGGAGCCATCTACAAAACCAAAATGTGCTCCACTGTTCAGTATTAGTATACCTTATGGAGTGTATTTTTGTTGAAAAGGGTCCTCAGTGCTTTGTTTGTTTAGTTGTTTGTTTTTTAAGAACAGCAAAGGTGAGTAGAGCTGTGCAGCATGTCTCTCATTGACTATGAAGAATCTATTTTGGCCACAATATTTTTAGGATTGGGTGGATGGCTGGGGGGATGCACTGTTGTAGGAGCTTGGGTACCAAAACATGCTGAAGGCAGAGAATATTTTTAGTCAATAGCAAGACAGCAACACAAAACACAAGTGACTGAACAGCAGCTTCCGAGATACTGCATTAATCCAATTCACACATGCAAAATCACCCGAAAGTATCCAAACATTGTCATGGTGAAGCGTATGTGTGAACGCTAACATTCAAGTTTATCACTCAGATTTTACCTGGATAATTTTCCTTGCTGCCCATCCCCTAGAATTTTATCGGTGTAAAGTCAGAGTGAGCTTATGTCTGAATACAGCTGCAAATTATCAGGGAAATTGACTGTGGGAGTACTGATGACATCATCCTGTGCGACTAGAAAATAGAGACTTGACAGGATGGATAAAAACAACAGATATACTTCTGCTGCTGGGTGAAGTATATTTGATTGTGAGGGGACAACACAAACTCAATTGTGTCTGGACATCAGATGTTTTGTTTTTTCGACTCACCATCTTAGTTACATCTGCTACAAAATGATCACCAGTTGGTCACTTGCGGGTCTCTTGCACCGCTGTTGAATATACTAATTATAAATTATACTTATACATTTTACCATATTATTTATCCAACTTTTATTCTATATTGTTATATTATTTTATTTATTTATGTATTTACACATTTATTTATCTTACCCTCTAGTATTTTCAAGTATTTCTATGTATTATTTAAGTATTATTTTTGTCTAGCACCTGTGTTTCGTCATTTTTAATTCAAGATAGGGTTTCCTCAGTCCTCTAATTCTGTTTTCTGTCGTAATTTCCTTATTATGTCTTTGTGTGTTTCAGTAAGTGAGTGTGTATACTGAATGTGAGTTGTGGGGGTCTTATGATTTCACTTTATGCAATTATGCAATTTTCTGCTTTTTATTCCACTTATTATTTTATTTTATCTTTTTCCCATGTAAAGCACTTTGTATTACAAAGTCCTGTATGAAAAGTGCTATACAAATAAAATTTGATTGATTGACTGATACAGATGAAATCCTGCAACTTTCTTTTTGCGGTGTAATCATTGTGCATGTTGTGATGATGCTTCATATTTTGGTCGTTTCGGTGCTCCTTCTACTCTTTGATTGATGCTGCTGATACACTTTTTAACATTTAACACCAAAGTCCTGATAGAATTTGTTCATCTGCCATTACATTATGAACAGGCTGCCCTGATATTGTCATGATACCATCAGGGCTGCATGTGTGAAAAGGACTATACAATCAAGTATGAATATGTCAAATCTTTTCATGCTTATGGTGGCATGAAGTGCAAAAATGTATCATTTGTACCTCTACATCATTCAAAATGTCTCAAAAATTATACAGAGCTATTTGAAAGTGATATTTTTTGGCAAATGTTGACTGAAGTTTCTCCTTGTTTGAGGTGATCACTTTTGCACTCCATGCTTAAGCATGATAAGAAGACATTGCTGTATACAGGCCAAACTAATTTGGACCTGTTGCTCTTGGAAACTGTAAAACCCACGCCAAAGACTTTTGTGGGTTGTTTGAAACCAGTCTGGCAGACTGAGGCCAACCAAGCACCAGGAAATTGTTTTTTGAGGCCAAAAAGTAACAGACTGCAACCATTCATGTAAAAAAGAAAGTTTTCTGTCAAAAGTTTAATTCCTGTAAATTTGGTGGTGCTGGTGCAGGTGATGGGGGATTTTATGTGGACCAAGAAAAGTCTTCTGTAAGTACCTGTTTTTTTCTCCTCTTTTGATGGTTTATAATAGGGAGGGGCAACTTTTGTCACTATCAGAGCCACACTGATGTTTTACATCGTTTCAAGTCACTACACATTTACGGACACCACCAATTTGATGATCAATTTTATTTGTAACTGGACAAATCAATAATAAACTCAGGTTTATTAGAACCTATATTAAGATTTTCAAGCTGAAAACCTAACAGTAAAGCAAAAATGTATGAGCTGAACATGGGATGAACATGAAGTACTTTTCAAGGCAATGAACTAATTGATTTGACCCATTTTACAAGCAAGTTCAATAAAGATTTAA
Source organism: Scarus forsteni (assembly GCA_036419115.1). NCBI lineage: Eukaryota > Metazoa > Chordata > Actinopteri > Labriformes > Labridae > Scarus > Scarus forsteni. The sequence continues at coordinate 22,254,143 of JAZDUH010000182.1, forward strand.
AAACTATTTTAAAAAAAGTAACTTGTCATGGGAGCCGGTTTGGCAAAGTGGTAAAAACAACTGGACATCTTTGATGCTATAGCTTACCTAGATGTAATTCCTGCCCGAGGTCCACTGCTGAGTGTCCTAACCTGCTCTCTCTCAGCCCCTTTCGCAAATGTACTCAGTAACACACACACACTCTCTCTCTCTCTCTCTCTCTCTCTCTCTCAACTATTCATTAAAGGGCAGGAAAATGTCTCACCCTCAAAAAAAGAAAAAGTAACCTGTCCTTGGCAGCAGTCAGAAAAAACATATATTTCAGTTTATTTGACCATTTTTTCTCCCCCAAAATGCTTAGCAAAAGACCCTTACATAAACTAGAATACTAATCATACCATTTTTTACAAAGAATGAAAAAAGCTGATCATTAACAACAGTTGTAAAAATATTTTTTTATAATACAATGCCTTTCGCTTCAATACATGGTGTCATAGTAGTAAATTAGATGAAAATACCTCATTGCAGATTTTTTTGAAATATGATACTGACTGACAGGCCACACTGATTAAACAGGAGGGTGACATGTGCCCTCTAGGCTGCCAGCTGCCCACCCCTGCTATATTATGAACTACAAAAGGACAGTTAACAAATGTAAAATGACAACCATGTCACTCAAAACAACATCAGAGATGGAGGAACAATGTTATAGACCATGGCTACAGTGATAAACTAGAAAAGCACTCCGAGAGCGCAGACCTCCGCCAGCTCCACAGTCCTCACCCATATTGTGATTTTCACCAGAAATATTAGTCCTACCTTTATTTCATAAAAATATTTAGATTCCTTGAACATGAAAACATACCATTAGCAGTTGGATTCATAATGATATCTATTTTAGTTCAGTAGTGTCATGATCACTGTTTTTCGTTGTCAAGTTACCCGTTTTGTCGTCCTGTTTTATGTTGATTCATGTGTTCCTGTTTTATTTTGTTACTCACACCTCTTTCCTGTCTCGTAGAGTTCACTCCTGTTCGACTTGTCACCCCTGTTCCCTGATTGTCCTTCCCAGCTGTATCAATCACCCCTCATTACACCTCTTGTATTTAACCTCCTGTCTCTCCTTGTCTTGTGTGCAGTTGATAGCTTTCAGCAGTATCTTTCTGGGCGTTCTACCTCAAGTCATGAGTCTTGTCTTTTGGGAAACCCTTTTGTCTTTTTTGGATCACGTTTTTTGCCTCATCCCTTTTGGTACCTCTGCCTTGGACTTCTGCCTGATCTTTTGTGTGCTGACTTTTGGACTGTCTGAGAACCTGTCTTTTGTGTATCATACTGTGGGCGAATTAAATACCTGAACTCTGCCTTGATGTCATCGTCTCCTTTTGAGAGTTTTGCCATTGTTCGCAACAAGTAGTGGTTCACAAAATCACGTTTCTCCTCATAGCGACCAGGCCTTGATCCGGGATCACAAAGCTAGAGAAACTACAAAGAAACACAACAAAAACACTAAACACAAAGAGATCCAGAATGACATCACAGACAACATATCTGCAATGTCACACAAGCAACAGAGAGAATGGGCAGGAAACAAACAAGTCCAAGAAGAAAACATGCTTAAGAGAAGCAACCTTCAAAAGAGACAAAGAATCACCCGGAAAAAAACATCAAATGGCTTCAACGGGGAGAAAAACAAAAGAAAAAATACACAACATAAAACAGATCTGAGAACAAAGAGGAAAAGACCAAGAGCGACGGCACCTACAACCACCGCCATGATGGAAGACTTGGACTATGGAGACAAGAACAAACACAACAGATGAACGTAAGCTACTGCAAACAATCGCAAAGCAAAAATGTAATAATGGATTCAGAAACAATAATGGAAACAAAGACTAAGACAAAAAATCCCCACAAGTAGGAGCGTTACGGCTTAAGCAACACCAAAGAACTATAAGGCCCTACCACTTAGATTTCTCATACAAACAGGCCCAGCTAAAAGGTAAGCAAAAAGTGACACTAATAGGCTGGAAAGGCAATGAATGACCCTAAAGACACATACAACTTAAACACATGTTTAAATAAATACATTTACCAAAAATATCCAGCCCAGTGGGTGCAGCAACTCTTGAAAAAGGCAAGTGAAAACAGCCGTACCACAAACAACCAAAATAGATAAATGCCAACTTAAGATTATGAATATCCAGTTGTTGGCTCATCTAAAAAAATAACACTGAGCACATCCTAACACTATCTCATACTGTTTACGAGTTACAGCTATTAAATGATGTAATAGTGTTAATGAGGATAAAATGTTGTGGTTCAAAGTCAGACAAAGTGATTTGTATTTAAGGAGTGGTATTCACACACAAATGCCACCCTGTTAGTTTACAACAAGTGACATGGCTCAATGCTATCTACTGCTTGAAGTGCATGCGTGTATATTTCTGTGCTTGTGTTTGTTCTATTGATAAGGAGTAAAGAGTTGTGGAATAACTTTGATTTTAGAATGAAATGGTTGTTGCATGGAATTAACAAAACAAAAGTAAGATGCACATCACTGACATATTTGCATGGTAAACAGCGTTTAACAGTGCCTTTTTGCATTTTTCATGTGTGCTGGATTCTCCTCAGAAACATCAAATGTATGCACTGGATTGTCCTGCCATCTTCAGTCCTTGGTTGATCAGTTAAAGCCGGGCATCCACTGTACAACTTTTTCGATCGTGGTGTTATGCTGCTGCTCGTACTGTACGTGTGAATCACAGGGGTTAACAGTTCACAGCTCACGATTCTTCTTCTCACACTATATGTGTGCGATCTGACTGCTCACACTGTTCGTCCATGTATGACTCGCATGGGTGTATTATAAGAACTTATAATATAATAAAGTCTTGTGATACATCCATGACGACACGTCGGACTCTTGTATCTGGAAATGCAATGTTAAAAGTAGTTGTAGAAGAAGAAGTAGGAAGTGGCTCACAGATGCGAATGACTAACAAACAAAAACGCATTGCCCGAGGCTTCGCTGTGCCTGCCACAGCTCAACTAGTCGACCCTCCATTGCTTGGGTCCAGGTCCACTGTGATGCCATGCTGCACCGTCTTGTGCATTTGTTTTCTCTTCTGAATCTATGTTTGCGCATGTGTAGTGTGACATAGCCTCACGAGGGGCGACCTGGATTTTAAACAGGTTTCATTTTCATCCGATCGATCGGGAGGTGGTCGTGAGGTGTTAATTGCTTCTCATTACCTCGTGTATACTACACGAATTGAGACGGCCCGATCCCCAAAATAGTCGCACAAGTAAAAAATGTGTCAAAAAGGGCTAAAATTGCACAGTGGATGCCCGGCTTTACTCTGTGCAGTTGGTCAGTCTAGTCAGTTTCAGGGCCAACTGCAGTGTCTCTGCACTTACCTTACTGGGCTGATGGGTTCAACGCTTACAATATCACACGGGTACAAGCAAAATCTGCATAGACAAATTAACACTGTCATGAAACACACACTAGGCACAAAAGAACTCAAATGCAGATGAGTCAGGTCCGTGAGGCAAAAACCAGGGTTTGCTAACAGTCCAAGGGTTTGGTACATGCGCAGGCAAGACAATCCAGGCAAAAAAACAAGAGGCAACGTACAGGCAAAAACAGGTATATGATCAGAAACAAGGCTATGAGATAAGTGCTCAAAAATAACTCTTTGGTTCAACAATCTGGCAACAAGACAGTGGAAAGGTGCGTTCACACCGGACGCTACCTGGACTACCTCGGCGATCACTCTCCATGCAAAGTCAATGTACAGCCGCGATGGGGCGGGGCTAACCCTCCCGCGATGCGACAGCCGGCGACAAGACGACCACTTCACTCGTCGCGCGATGTCAAAGTTAAAAAAAGTTGATCTATTCAGGCGATGTCAGGCGTGGCTCTGCAGCATCAGCCAATCAGCGGTGTGTATACGTGTGACGGTGCTGTTATTCATCCGGACTACAGAGCGGATGACTTCCGCATAGGCGGAACTAATCTCAGTGAGGACATTTGCAGACGGACCGCGGTAAACTCACAGATAATGCTGCTGCATCATCAGCTGCAGACTTTTGTGTCTGATAAAGTGAGTCACAGCTGGAATAATGTCGCTTATACACCCTATTATGTGATATATGATACGATCGCGGTAAAACTCTTTTACCGACCGGCGTAGGCGACAAACAGGTAGGCTATTTATGGGCCTTGTAACCTCAGTGGGCGACGCGACTTTTGTCGCTAGGTCGCTTGCGGTGTGAACGCACCTGAAGACATCAGGGTTAAATACACGGGGGGACCGGGGGTGATGAGACACAGCTGGGGAAGAACAATCGGGGATAATGTGTTAAAATGCCAGACAGGAAGCAAAACCTATGGAGACAAGGAGAGACATGTGAATTTTCAAAATAAAACAGGAACCTCAAGACAAAATATAAAAGAACAAAACAGGTAACTTAAACAAAGTGAGGCCTGATCATGACACTATCATGGTAAATATTGGAGTTTCTTTGGTGTCTATGGTTCCAGTGTTGTTTTCACTCCTTTTTATGTTAATACTTTTACTCTCATAAAGTGTAATTGTTAACTCTTTTGTAACTCTTTACAGTGTGACTTTTGATCAACACTTCTATGTTGAGAATGCTTTCTCTGAGTATCTTTTTAAGCTACTTAAAGGAGACATATCATGCTTGTTTCTCCTTTTCACTTTGCCAGACTAGGATGCCTGTAAAGCATTTCTGCCCTCAGTATAAGTCATTTAGGTCCTTCATTGTCCCATGATTGTGTTCTCAAAATCCTCATTTTAGGCCATTATCAAGCTCTTGTTGAAACACGAGGATCTCAGGATGACCTACAGTTACCTTGCAACGTCACAGCCCTTTGTGCTCTGATTGGTCAGTTCTATCGGGGGTAGAGCCAGCCTGTCCTTCTTCTTCTACTATATTTTCCGGCAGGCTCAAAGCAGCGACCGCCTGTTGAGTCCCCCTACAGACCAGAGCTGGTCATGAGTGAGTGTGAGCTAGGGATCTATATACTGCTGCTGGGTGGATGTGTTCATCGGTGACGGTTTTGTGGCTAACGGACATCACAAAGGAGGAAGAGTTTTATCAGATTACTCCAATAAAAGGAAAGGCACCTCGTGTCGTCACGATTTAAATCTCGCGGACATCTCGCAATGACCTATTTTCAGAGGCATCAAATCTCGTTCTAGGATATCAGAAAAAATACAATATCTCATTTTTTGAAAATGAAGGGGGTGTAAGGTCTTGTTTTCAAATTTATTCTATTATATGTAAGTATTAAATCATGCATGATATGTCTCCTTTAAGTGTAAGCTGTGTAAATATTACATAAAGATGTTTGGTTAGAGCATAGATATTGAAAAAGAAATCTGCACTGAAGTTCTAATGACATAAACTTGTGGCTTCTGTTAGTACTGGACCAAAAACAGTATGACTGACTCTACAAGTGTCACTAACAGAGTGGAGAGTGAGAAATTCAGAGCTAAAAATCCTACAGTGACACAGATGGATCTGATTTACAGAAACATAATTTATCGCTTGTTTTTGACATCAACTCTTTTTCACCTGGGAGTACATTTTCAGGGATATGACTCCCTCCAGAGTATAATTAACTCTGCACTACAGCAGTTTCAGGCAGCTACTGGTGCTGTTAACCGAACAGAAAGTGCAGTCCTGATACAGCAAAACTTGGGCTCAGAAGTCCTTTACGACATGGAGGAGACATTTTAAATGCACTATGGGAGTATAAAACCCAAGGAAACATAATACTACTACTTCAAGTTTATTATTGTGTCATTTCAGTTTCATCCATGCTTAGCTCAAAGGCTAAAAAATACAAGATTTCTGGGAAATGAAAAAAAAGGAAGAGAAGAAAGTACATGAAGTCCTCTTCTTTAAAAATGAAGATTAAAGTTCACCAAGTCATGTCAAAGTGCAAAAAAAGAAACCAATCCAAAACTGTGGTTTGGGGTGCCAGATCTACCCATGAGCACCTTGCACTCAGCAGCTACAGGATGAGGTGAGAACAGCATTAAGCAGCAACCCAGTTTCCTCACCATCCATCACTGCAGCATAGCAATTTACACATACAGCAGCATGGAGACAAAAAAATACTGCAAAGGCACAAACTAGGAAAGAAAACGTCCCCAAACTGCATCTGCGGGGGCGTTAGGGGCGAACAGATAAACAACTTTTCAAAAGCAGGATTACGGTGCCATGTTTATCAAGGCCAGGATGCGTGGGCCCTGCTTCTCTAAATGTGGCACAACAAACAGTGAAGGAGAAGCTAAGCCGGCGTTCAAGAGAGACCCGCAGCTGCTGCCCAACGGGCTTGTTAGGGGGGCACAGGAAGAGCTCATCAATGCTCACGATCACGGCTGACAGAGGAGCTTGTTAACAGGGTGCACGGTGGCCAAGAGGGTGGCTTATTAGAGGGAAGAACCAGTAGCACGCATGGGCCATACTGGCTGATCCAGATGGTTCCAGCCAGGATGTGGACGTCCATCATTAACAGATCATCTGGTGTTTCTATTCTCCTCTTCTTGGTGCAGCATGTTGTAAAGAGTACTCTTCCTTGTCCTGGTTTGACTCTGTCACAGTTTAATGCCTGAAACTTTAAATCACACACTGCAACAGCCCTGTTCACATCCTGAGCTGGAGCAGTTTGACTGTGACATTAAAGAGTGAATCCTGCTGCAACAGTGCCCCCTGCTGGTTGTACAAAACAAAACTCCATAAACTGCATTATAGTTACATTACAGTAATGATGGCAACATTTAGACTGAATGTAAATAACTGTTTATAAAACAGCATGACTTTAAAAACATGTTTCTTATTGTTCAGTTAGATTGTTTTGTTGTTGCATTTTTTTTGGCTCGTTTTGTTGTTGGGATGCTGCTGTTTGTTTATTCCCCTTCTCTAGCTTAATTGTTTTTGTTCTCTTTTAGTGGGCAATATTTATCAGGTATAACACTGATGTTAGTGTGTTCTTTACATTTATTAAATTAAAACAAAACAAAACATAGTAAAGGAATACATTTAATTTAAAAAATTGATAGAATAAAGTAAGCAAAACAACTGAAATTATGTTAAACAAAAAAGAGTACAATAAAAATGAAATAGTAGAATAATATTAAAAAGAATTCAAATAAGATAAATACAAAGAACTGATACTAAAAAAATCAGAAGAAGATGCAAAAAAATGTCAAATATGACTGAAACTTTAATACAAAGAAAATGTGAAGAAATAAGATAAAATAAGATCAAAACAATAGATGAAATTAAAAAAATAGAATTATGCTTAAAATGTTTGGTCAACTGTATCCAGGAAATACAACAGTCAAAAATACTAAGTGAGGAAAAAGAAATAAAATGGATACAATAAGATATAATTATCATTAAAAAATCCTAATTGAGAAGAATTTTGATTTCAGCTAATTTGATAATAGTTGAGGTCGGTTGGGCTAATCTGTGTAAATCAGAAACCGCTGATTTGTTTCTCCAATATTTACAACAAATGGTCTGAGAAAGAGAAAGGGAAATACCCAATTAGCAGTAAGTTTGCAGACAAAATTGCCATGTTGGTGCAGGAAGTCAGATAATATTGTTCAGAGTGGTCCAGAATGGTGGAAAGGCAACAGTGGCTGAAATAACCTCTTGTTGCAATCAGAAGATTATTCCTGAACACAACACTTTCAATCTTGAAGCACATGGGCTACAGCAGTGGAAGACCACACTGGGTGTAACTCTTGTTAGCTAGATGCAAGAAAGTGGGGCTACAATTCGCAAAGGGTCATCAAAATATAGAAAGCTGGAAAAGTGTTGCTTGGTTTGATTAATCTGAATCCCTGCTTTCACATTCTTCCTCCATCTTTGAGTCTCATCACCCCTCCCAACACATCTTCTCCCAGTTACCATCTAAGAGGAGATACAGGGGCATCTGCTGCAGGACCAGCAGAAAGCTGAACAGTTTTTTCCCCCCACAGGCTCTCAGACTGATCAACAGCCTATGCCCCCTCCCCAAACTGGTCTGAGTGTGCAATAACCAATAACTGAGGTGCATTAGCTGATTCTGCTAAATTTATCTCTTTAGCTATTGCTCTTTTTTATCTTATTTATATCTTCTTAATTTAACTTTTTATCAGTTGTGCTAGGTGCCAGACTAATGCATTCTATGGCAGTTAAATCAGTAGAAAAGGTTTCTCTTGGTGTCGAGGGCCCAGCACAATAAACAGAGTATTTCCTCATGATATCACCAAGGGGAAGCATATATAGAGAGAAGAGAATTGGACCTAGCACAGAACCTTGAGGAACCCCGTAACTTACTTTAGTATACACAGAGGACTTGTTCATGTGTACAAACTGATATCTATTAGATGAGTAGGACTTAAACCAATTTAAGGTAGTCCCTGTAATCCCAAGTAGCATCTCTAATCTCTGTATAAGAACACCATGATCAATGGTGTCGAAAGCAGCACTAAGATCTAACAAAACAAGTATGGAGAGACGTCCTTCATCTGAAGCTGAAAGTAGATCATTGGTTACTTTAACTAGAGCAGTCTCTGTGCTGTGATGAGTTCTAAATCCTGACTGAAAGTCCTCAAGCAGGCTATTGTCTTGAAGGAAGTTGCACAACTGATCAGCCACTACTTTCTCCAGGATCTTTGAAGCAAATGGAAGGTTTGATAAAGGCCTGTAGTTAGATAATGTTTCTGAATCGAAGATAATGCTTCTGAATTGTTTCTATTTGTTTCTAAATAGTTTCTGTAGAGCAAGAATTTGGTGTAAACAACATGTAAGCATGTATACATTCTGACTTGTGACAGTAGTTCAGACTGCTGGTGCAAATGTAGGGAATATTTCTCAGCATCCTCGAGTCAATAAGTACCATTAGAGCATTTTAAAGATGCCATTGCCTGAGTGCTGATGACCACATTCACCCCATTATGACTACAGCGTACTGATCTTCTAATGGCTACTCCCAGAAGGATAACACAGCATGTCACAAAGCCCAAAACATCTCAAAGTGGTTTCTTCAACATGTGGCACTGCAGTGGCCTTCACCATGACTGTGAGGAATGTGAGACATGCATCAATGATGTGCAGCCAGTGAGGATATCTGTATCTTGCTTTCAAAAGGGAGATGTATTGAGGGGTGGCATACGCACAAAGATGAGTGACCAGCTGCAGCATGGGCTTCCTTTGAGTTTTACATGACCACCCAATATTGTCCTCTAAAACCAAAGTCAGTGATTAGCCTGTTGAAAAGACAAGTTAGAACAATCTTTTTATTTGTAGGCAGTATGGGAACACACCATGTTTTTCTCAAAGCCTCCCTTCTCAATAGACTCTTCACATGTTCCCCGCATTCACAACAAAAAACAAAGTGCTTGTCATCTCTCTGTCTGTAAAAACGCCCACAGTGCTCTCCGGCTTGATTATTACACAGACAAAGTCTCCACAAAGGACTAATAAATCATCATTCTCCGAGCATAATAGCAGAATCAGAAATGGGAAACATTCATTTAAATTTTCTTTCCAGGGAAGCGGCAAACAAACAGCAGTTGATTTATATTTACCTAAAAAAATCAAAAGAAGAAGGAAATATCAGTATTTTAAACAAAGCACACTACTTTTTAGAATTGTAATTCAGTAGAGAAGCCTCGAGGAGTACATCAAACTCATTAACTGTACCTCAAGGGTCATTTCACCAAGAAAGATTTATTACATATCTTCAGCTGCTCATATCAAAACTGTTAAAGCAGCAACTGTGTCATTTGGCTTCTGCTTAAAAGAAGAAAAACTCTTTGAGTCAGCGCGTCTGAATTTATCCTCCAGTGCTTCACTTTTTGTTAATTAAATCTGATAGTAATGAATTTGAATAAATTACTGATAAGGACTTTCAGTGCAGACTGTTTGTGTGAGATGATTAAAAATGTTGATTTGTTCTATGTTTAGACGTGAGAATAACCTCTTATCCCGTCTTCTAATTCTAACCGGATCTCAACCAGCCCAACTCGAGCCTCAGCCTAAACCCGGCACAAACCCCTGAATTTCCCCACATACGCGTTTGTTCTCTCTCAGCTTTGTTAAGGCAGCGAAGGTCAAAGGTTTCTGTTGCAGTCAGTGACATAGTCTCTGCGTTCACTCCGTGGTTCAGCTTCAGCAGTCTGAAGTCCTCTGCAGTAGATCTGCAGGGCTTCTGTCTCTGCCAAAGCTCTGCATATCATTTCAGTACAGAGCAGGATGAGCAGACACAGAAACTACATTCAACTATGGTTGTAATGTTTAGAATAAAACGCTTTCTCTTTTCTAATCCAATTTTATCTAATTGGGGATGCTTCCAGAAACTTTGGATCCATGAAGAGATATCAAGTTGGGCCTTATCTCAAACCAGCTCTGCACAAACACAGCACTGATAAGACAAATAAATATGAAGAAATACACGCTCAAGACTGGATCACTTGTACTTATTATTTCCAAGTTACAGATAAGCTTTAGACAGTAGGGCTGGGTGATACTACCTAATCTTAATATCATGATTAATTGAAGGTCTTACCTTGATTGCAACTAATAAACGATTTTTTCTGCTATGCTGGAACAAATTAGTGGTGATACCAATGGCCATCGACACTGTCTTCCTGAAGTATTTACACTTAACCTCTTTCTGCTAAATGTCCTCTGCACAGAAACCAAAATGTGCCCAAACAACTGAGACGGTATTTTTCTTGGCTACTAGGTCCTCTGATAGATTGGCCATAGTCAGCTCCATGTTGGTGGCTCGTTCTTTGCTCTTGGTGAAACTGAATATAGACTGTATGGAAGGGGGTGGTCACATGACTTTGGCCCATTTTCGCATTCAGCATGTGTCTTTTTTTATTTCCAGCATAAGTAAAATCATACCAAGAATCTCTGATCTTTAACCCTGTTAGAGATGTACAACTTCTGCAAATCAAACTTTAGTCTTACTCCATAACTTCTTCTTTTGAAGACCAATTTATTTAAAACGCCATTTAGGCTCTAGGACAATCAGACAAACGCATAATATAAACCTAGCATATTCTAATAAGTGTTCCAAAATGTACATATTTTATGTAATCTATTTCATGTATTTGAATATCTCTTTATCACCCTGTCCTAATCTTGTTTAATCACTGTTTAGCTTTTGCATTCTTCTGCCACACACACACACGCTACATGGCCTTGTGCAGGCTCCTTCTTATCAAACACCTTGACTGTACTGCGGGCATCTTCCCAGACCAGCTCAACCCGACATGGAGATGAGGAGCCTGCGCGGAGGTCACTCCACCTCGACCCACGCTACATACACACACATTCTTATCATTCTTATAAAAGAGAGAAGACATTGTATTAGCTTCAGTTCAACATCTCAGACTGTTTGACACTCTGTATTGTTGTTCTCCTTGCTGCAAGTAAAATTCCACTTGATTGCATCCAGCTGCTTCTCGTCATCTTTATTCTGAATTATGTCAGGTGTTGGTACGAACCTTGAAAGCGATACTGAGCTCTTAGAATTGTGAAGGGAAAAATCCTGACAGGTAGTTTTGGTAAGCAAGGAGAAAATCTTCCCACCTTTTCCCCCTTTAAGGCTCTTCTGTAACATCTGAGGACTGATAACCTTACATGGCAAAAAGACTGTTCAATATCTACTATACAGGATGTAATTCACTTCTTTCCATCTTTGCAACAGCCCATAGAAAGTGTTTGGTGAGGGCAGGGATGGGTGTGTCCACAGATATGATTTTACAAGTACTCTCCTGTTGTGAATTACTCCCCTAAAATATCAGTAACAACCATGAAAAATGTTGCATTTTTTCAACAGATCTTTAGATTTTGTTTAGTGTAATTGTCAATTCATCAAAAGAAACAAATCCTACTTAAGTATTTAATGGTGGAATATCTCATAAATGGATTTTCTTAGGACTCTGATGTTGTACTAAACTCACTTAAAGATCTTATGATCTAGAGTCTGGACTACATGTTTTCTTAATGTGGTTTTTGTCAGTGAAAGGCATCAATTCATACTTCTTTTGTATGTACTGTAGGAGATGTTTCGTATCAGTTTAAAAAAAACAGAACAAAGTATTGGTATATTTTAAAACTGCCTGGTATCACCCATCACTCTACAGAATCTTTCAAACATTCAGACCAAAATTCATCTTTGGCCAATAAGATAATGTGATATAGACATTGTTTAAAGGCCTTTTCACAGGTGTTATGCTTACAATCCCTGCCTCTTTCTCCTCAAAGGACACTGATTGGACCATCCTTCTGCAAGCCAAGCTCAGTCTTCCTAATTTGAAGCTTTTCAAAATGAATCTGCCTGATTACAGCCAAAAACACTTCAAATATCCCAAGGAGGATATGAAAAATGCTGCTTGGGAGAAGAACATCTGGTTCACCTTATTTGGCCTCCTGCCACAGCAACCTGTTAAAAGAAAAGGAAGAAGAAAACGAACAGTGGCTATTTTAATAAAATAAAGTTCAGCAGTTTCTGCCACCATAGCGACCTATTGTATTGTTCTATGCGCCATATTTTAGGGTTGGGGGAACTGGAGCCTATCCCTGCTGACACTGGGCAGAAGGCAAGACACCTTGAACAGGTCACCAGCCAATCACAGGGCCAAATAAGCAGACAGACCACCATTCACAGTCATATCTCAGAGCAATTTGAAATCACAAATAAACCTTTAGAGCCCGTTTTTGCCCCGAGGGGAGTGAAGACGGAATGCCCAGTAAAAACACGCTGGCACAGGGAGAGCTCCACACGAGGGCCCAGACCAACATGAGGAGCCAAAGCAGCAGCCTTCTCTTGGTGAGGCACAAGTACTAAACTGCTGAGCCAATGTGCTGCCCCCAGACTTCAGACAGAAGGAGGAAATACTCTGCAGAAATATCCCAGAAATGGGGTGCTGGTTTGGCGGAGTGGTTAGCAACCAGGCACCCCAAGTACTTGCTTCTACCGGTCCAGGTTCGAATCCTGCCTGTGACCAGTTTGCAGAGTGTCTACTCTCTCGCCCCCTTTCACAAGCCTATCCACTGTCTCTCTACTATCAATAAAAGCACAAGATGTCCAAGAAATACATTTGAAAAAAAAAGAAAGAAAAAGAAATATCCCAGAAATTCAAACTATAATTTGGTAAAATAATCTTGAATCTACAGCACTTTGCATAGTTATTATATAACTGTTAGTATAATTATTTGAAATTGTCATGTAATGGTAGAAGTTGTAATAGTAGTAGAAGCAGTATTGGTAGTAGTAGTTGTAGAAGAAGCAATGGTAGTTATAGTAGTAATTGCTCTAACAGTCATAGCAGTTGCAGAAATGGTATAAGTTGTAGTAGTAGTAGTAATGGAAGAAGTAGTAGCAATGGTAATAAAATGACTAGTTGTAGTAATAGTATCCATATTTATTACATTATTTTAACTCTTCATTGAATGGTTTTCATTTTATTTTCAGTCTAGCTAGCTAGTTAGCTATATCTATTGATGTTGCTCAATCTCAGTGAGCAGGGACCTAACAAGCATTGTCTGTTCAATAAAAAAAGAAAACCTAAGAACAGAGCAGTGGAAACATTTTTTTTTTCTTACTTTCATTGAAATCACAAAATGAACCAAATCATGACCCATAAACTGAGGTACAGTTTGATATGTTAGCTCTATGAACTGTTCCTTCTTGGTATCACAGCTCTAAAAATAAACTATTTTATTGTTAAAGCATTTAAAAATAGGAGATTATCTTAGTTACTGAAAAACATAAGGCACAGATTTATCCACCCTATACTGCTCATCTCATTGAGGTGGCCGGCCAATCACAGGACCACAGAGGCAGACAACCATTCAAACTTACACCCACGACTAAAGGCAATTAAGGGCGTTTTCACACCAACCACATTTAGTGTGCACCAAAGAAGTTTTGGGCCAAGGTTTGGTACGTTAGTATCAATGTGAATGCAACCACTGCACTTTGGTATGCACCAAATCAGCCGGTCCGAGACCTCCATGAAGGGGTGGTCTCGATCTGCTCCATCTCCCTACATTTGGTGCCGTTTCACTGGTGTGAAACAAAGTGGTCAGAACCGATCTACTTGAGACTGCCGTCTCAAACATGATAAAAAAAACACATTTGAAGGAAAATGTAAACGAGAGCGAAACGCAAACATTGGTTGTCTGGTGTAGGAAATGGTTACCATGGTAGTCTCTTCTTCATTCTCCTCCGTAGCAGGTTCGGTAACCAGTTATGTGCCTATCGCCCCCTGCTGTTTCAAACTTAGTAAATACACAAGTGGGTCCGGGCATGGTTCGATGTTGCCAGTGTGAATGCAAGCCAGCGGGGGAGGGGGAGGTGGGCGAACCCATGGCGAACCGTGGCACGGTTCGAAACAAGTGGACCTAAATGTGAAAACGCCCTAAAAGTCATTCAGTCGACCTAACGTGCATGTTTTTTGCCTGTAGGAGGAATCCAGACTGCCTGGAGAAAACCAATGCAGGTGCAGGAAAACCATGCAGACTCCACAAAGAAGGGTTTTCATCAACACGAAGAATTGAACCAGCAACCTTCACGCTGTGAGGCCACCATTAACACAGATTCAGCTGTTTTAGAAATGGACATTTTAGTGCAAAAATACTGCTTATTAACAATAAGGACAGTTGATAGACTATGAACTTGGACCTTTGAACACCTTCAAAGTCTGTAAATGCTGTGAAAAACAAAACAGCACGAGCGTCAGATACATGTACAAATGGCTCCATTTAATTTATGTATTTCACAAACAATCCAAGAACTTGTGAGACAAGTGTACAGGAATTATTTTGCCATTTTATTTTTTTCTTCACATTATTGCTTTACAGTAAAATGCATTGGTTGGATATGTCCAGTATAGCAAGACAATACATTCATATAAGTTATACAGATGTCCTCAGTAATGTTTTATAGTAACTAACTTTACATTAAATATATTTTTTAATCATTTATTACTCTTGACAAACAACTCCCACGTCACATTGAGCTCACAGTGCATCAGGTCGCATTCAATCAAGAAATACATACCAGTCTTCTTGTGTTCAATTGCCATTTCTTTACGCGTGTTTTTCTAAAGTGTGTGCGCTTGTTTTTGTACACAGGATTCTCCATACAATCTGAAACAATGCAGAGCTACGACAAGTATGGCATTTGAATTCTCTCCACGTACAATTCTTCCTCTCCGTAAAAGTGTCTCGGTAAGAAGTCAGACGGCTGATGAGGACAAGAGAGGGGCGGCTGTTTTGCCCCCACTGTGGTGTTTTACCTGTCAAACCTGGCAACCAGGACATGACCACACAGAGCAAAACACAGAAATATACAGCAAAATAAATACCAAACCGTAACACTGCACATTCTGAATCAACTCAAGAGCAGTACGGGGCATGCCTTCCCTCCCAAATAAAGCATCAAACGCAGATTCTCTAAGCCCATCGAAAAGGTTCAACGAAGAAGGGTGGTGTAGTCAGATGTCCCTGTGTGGTCACCTCCGTCCAGTGGTAGAGAAGCAGCTTAAGGGGGTCCGTGTTTTTTTTAAATTCCTTAAAGTCTGCTCTCATCCAGAAAATGTCCCAATGGTGGAAGGAACCCATCCCACCTCTCTGCTCCATCAGCACGGGTTGTTGAAGAGTTAATGCCCTTGTGCAAGAGAGGGGACGAGAAAGGGGAGGAAGGAGTGTGTGCAGGAGGAGGGGGGGAGAACCAGACTTCTTAAAGCAGCTGTTCTGGGAAAAAGTCCACACTTTGGGCTCCTTAAAACACACACCTGTGAGCTCATACATCAAGTACTACTAGACAAATCAACGTCACATCTTCGCGGGATCCCCCTTTTTAATCTTTTATGGCGACCTTGCAGGAGGGGGAGGACCCTCAGTCACATAGAATTCTTTAAATTGAGATTGCATATACAAGTGCCTGCTGCCGGCGGCACGGCAGAGGAATATTTTTAACACGTAAAACACTCCCCACGCAAGAAAAGAAAAAAACAGTTTCAAGTCTCTGCACCTCACTCGTGGACTCCTCGCAGGCATTTTTGCATGATGTCAGAACGTCTGGATTGCAGTGTAGCTCGTAGCTGCCGATTTTTGTAAAAGTGGGCCAGGCGTTGGTTTTGTCAGAGACGCCCTGAAGCCCTCAGCCTTTTTTTTTGTTTGTTTGTTTTCTCACGCTGTGCTGTGGAGGGAGCTGCGTTTTCTAAAAGTCCCAGCATGCACTGCAGACAGACGGACAAACAAACAAACAGAGGCGGGAGGGGGGGTGTGCTCATGGTGGTTCCAGTCCGTTGTCAAAAGAGCCCCAGAGTGAGAAAAAGGACATAGCGTGGGCTCACTCTGAGCGCACGTAAACACACACTTGACTCTTCGTCTCTCTCTCACACGCACACGCACACATGTACACTGAAAATACACACGCACAGAAGGAAGCACTAGTTGATTCAGAATGAGAGGACGGCTGTTAAAGTGCAATATCTACATGAAAGTCAAAAATCAAGAGACCATCACTTGCGACACCTCCAAGTTTCCCTGATAACCGACGGCTGTGGTTAGCACCCTCAGCTCAAGTAGCAAGGCTGCAGTGCCCTCTACTGGCCAGAGGGTGGAATAGCAGACAGTCAGTGTGAGAACCGTCCGGTTTCTTTGCATTTTTAGTAGTTGAACAACCTTCCTCCGTGGTGTGGGCTGTCTCAAGACGAGAACAAGCCACCGTATGATGATGAAAATTAGAAATAAGATGCGTCCAACAGATCTGTAGCCAGTTATTTTTTCTTCTGAAGTTGTGCGAGGGGTAAAGTGGACTGACCCATCACTCGCTGAGTAAAAAAACTGGAGCGGAAGTCGCCACAACCAGACGCCGGACACCCCTCTGAGTGGTCAAATCTCCTTACAGCACAAAGCAAGAAAAAAAGCATTTCCATGTGCAATTTTATCAATGAAAAAACAGGCAAAGTCCGATATTCGCAACAAGCTCTCATCCGTATTTCACACTAGACTTGTTCTGAAAAAATAAATACAAAATCAACGACAAAAAAAAAAAGAAAAGTGTTTACAAGTTTACATTGTGCCGTGCTGCATATGCATAACACCCTCACAGTCGACTGATCCGGACTGTGAGACTTCTGAAAGTGTCTTTTTTTTTTTAAGAAAACAGAGCAGATTTGATCAAGCAGATTGGGGGTTTGGTGAAGGAGAGGAGTGAGGAGAAGCGCTAACAGTTTCTGCTCCCTGATGCCAAAAGGCCATGCCAGGGTGGGGGGGGCGGGGGAGCTGGGTCCAGGCTGGAGGAGGGGAGCTGCCAGAGACATAGCCCTCCTCTAAAAAAACAAATAAGTGTACTTTTTTGGGGTGCTGGGGTAAACTCTTTCAGGAATGATTTCAAGGAAGTTTTGGTTGGAGTCATGAGATTATTTTTCATCTTCACAGACTCGCAGGTTTGGTTTGTGGAAAGAAAAAGCTTTGGAAAAACAGTGTGTGTGTGCGGTTAATCTACAATTGTGAAAAACAGTGAAAACACACACTAACACTCAACAGGGGGCACTTATGATTCTGGAGGTCCCCGACATCTAAAAGGCATGCTAGATGGGTAGAAAGTTTAACAGGCCCACAGAGGAAATAAAGACGTTACTGCAATAACAGGCAATGCCCCGAATAACGGGCATCAAGGACTGGCACTGTGTGACGAGGACAAATCTGAGACGTAGAACCGAGTCCACTCTTACAGCTTGTACTGCCTCATGAGGAGACGAGTGTCGAACTCAAGACAAAAAAGGATTACGGGAGAGAGAGAGAGCGAGGAAGGGAGGAGGAGAGGAGTCTCCTGTTAGGTCCAGTCCGATTCAAAACACAAAATAAGAACATCTGGGGTTTCCTATGAGGGAGTTGAGGTTTTGGTATCCGAGGCATGCTGCTGTGCTCTCTTACTCCTCCATGCACATGGGCAGGTTGACGAAGGTGAAGACGTTGTACTCAATCATGATGGAGAAGCAGAGGAAGATGGCATACAGGACGAGGACGTACGCGCCCAGCTTCACATCAAGCCGCCACTTATTGAGGTGGATCCCCAACACCTGAAAATACAGAAATATATTTGAGGGGTCATTGGGTAAGTCTTTCATAACAGATGTGGTTTTTTAGAAGATGAGAACACACTAGAGGGCATATGGACTAAAGCATAATGTGACCTCTGGAAAGAACAGGGATGCTTCCTGTTTGCAAATGAAGAGCTAGATGACTTTTAATTCTCTCCAGCTCAAACAGTAACTTGAACTATTCAATGGAGTACATGGACTATAAGTGACTTTTTTCATAGTTTAGCTGTTGCTGTGACTTATAGTCAAGTCAGACGTGTATATCAAAATCATTTAACATGACTAAAATCAAAAATGTTCTGGAAAAAGTATTAAAGTGAAAATCCCTTTTAATTTTGTCACTCTGTACCTAGGCCTTTGACCTGAGACAATTGTTGGACTTCCAAACAAATATCTGTTTAATATTTTAATGTGAGCAAGTAAAAAAGCTCTTACGAGAAAATGGATGTCAGTAGCCACACCAAAAGTTGACAATTGGTTTGATGTGATTCATGACATTTTCATAATGGAAAAACTTACATTCAGGCTTAAACAAGAGAAGTTTGTAAGTTGTTGGACACTTTGAACAAGGTATATCTATACATTACATCCTACTTTAACTGATCAGAAAAAAATGGAATTTATGTCACTATCTCCTCTCATTCATTTTTTTTGTTGTTGATGTTATGCTACTCAAGTGTATACAGTTGTTGAAGGCCAAATCATTTCCTTAAGGAAAGAAAGGACAATATCACATGATGAAGGGTGTTTTATTTTGTTTCCATCTTATTTTTTTATTCTGTACTTTGATATTAGTGCTATTGTAACTAATATTTAGAATATTAGTAACAATAGCACTATAATAATATTTATAATATAATATTATTTATAATAATAATTAATATTTTTAATATATACTATTTTATATGAATATATGCAAATATGTATATCTATGGGTGCTTGCAAGTATACTCAACAAAAATATAAACGCAACACTTTTGTTTTTGCTCCCATTTTTCATGGGATGGACTCAAAGATCTAAAATTCATTCCAGATACACAATATTACCATTTCTCTCAAACATTGTTCACAAATCTGTCTAAATGTTTGATAGTGAGCACTTCTGCTTTGCTGAGATAATCTATCCCACCTCCGAGTGTGCCACATCAAGATGCTCATCAGACACCATGATTAGTGCACAGGTGTGCCTTAGACTGTCCACAATAAAAGGCCACCCTGAAATGTGCTTTTTTTTTTGCTTTATTGGGGGTCTGGGGACTCAGAACCAGTCAGTATATGGTGTGACCACCATTTGCCTCATGCAGTGCAACACATCTTCGCATAGAGTTTATCAGATTGTCAATTGTGGCCTGTGGAATGTTGTTGTGAGGCCAGTTGGATGTACTGCCATATTCTCTGAAACGCCTTTGGAGACGGCTTATGGTGGAGAAATGAACATTCAATGCACGAGCAACAGATCTGGTTGACATTCCTGCTGTCAGCATGCCAATTGCACGCTCCCTCAATGCTTGCAACATCTGTGGCATTTTGCTGTGAGACAAAACTGCACATTTCAGGGTGGCCTTTTATTGTGGACAGTATAAGGTACACCTGTGCACTAATCATGGTGTCTGATGAGCATCTTGATGTGGCACACCTGTGAGGTGGGATGGATTATCTCAGCAAAGCAGAAGTGCTCACTATCAAACATTTAGACAGATTTGTGAACAACATTTGAAAGAAATGGTAATATTGTTTATCTGGAATGAATTTTAGATCTTGGAGTCCATCTCATGAAAAATGGGAGCAAAAACAAAAGTGAATATATGCTTATATTCTATGGGTGCTTGCAAGTATGTATAGTGTGGATATTCATGCATGTATGTGCATGGGTATATATGTATCTTCAACAGGTATGAATTTTGCATCACTATCCTAAATTAAGGCCTTACACATGATTATTTGTTGCCATTATTAATTTTTTAAATCTCTATAGTTATTACTTTTATTGTCAGTAATAGTAATATTGTGTGTTACACATTCTCTTAGGCTCAGCCTTTTTATATTTCTATATAGATATATATCTTTTTGTTTTGTTTGTGTTTTTTGGTGTATGTGTGTTTATGTATATATATATATATATATATATATATATATATATATATATATATATATATATATATATATATATATATATATATATATATATATATATATATATATATATATATATATTATTTTTTTTTTTTTTTTTTTTTTTCTCTTTCATTTTACTTTACTTACTTATTTGTTATTTATTTATGTTATGTTACTTTTTATTTTTTATTTTGGGAAAACAAGAACAGGAAGTCTTTGTAAAGATGTCATATGGAATGTATTGGCTCTGTTCTCAATAAAAATCAAGAATTAAAAAAAATCATTTAACATGTCTTTAAATGTTTATTCATACTGACTGACATAAAACAAGGGGTAAACATCGTCTACAGCCGTGAGAGGGCGCTCTAGGCTGCACATAAACAAAACAGAATGAAAATCCTATTCCACAGATAAACTGCAGGTTGCAAAATATTATGCAGCAATCGAGCAGAAATAAAGTTTGGAGTGAGTGAAAAACTTGTGAGGGACTGGCAAAAAGTAGATGATACTCTCAGTGCAATGAAGAAAATGATGAAAGCTAATCGCAGGGCAAAAGCAAGATGGAGGAACAAGGCCACAGATAGATGCTTGAGCAGCACGCTGTTGGGAGAGACCTGTTAACGGTGCAGTTACGTCTCCCGTTCTGGTATAGCTGCCAAGGAGATGAACATAAATGAGGCAGGTGGGTCATCCTGGTGTTACTGCTTCATGCAAGGCCCGCCTCTCAGAGCTTTAAATAAATGTGACTCGTATAAGTTTTTTTCCTCTTCATACGCATTTTTTGACTGATGAGACTTATAGTCCATTCAATACGGTATTTTACCACTTCACAACATAGTTTTTCACATTTCCTGATGAAATTTTGTTCTAGGTCCCATGAACCAGGTTCCATGGTGTGTTTCTCTGTTTCCATCATGTTTTAGGTGTTAATTAAGCAAGGAGTTAAGTTGAATAAAAAAATGTTTGTTTCTGTAGAGTATCTGCTGCCCAAACAAAGTTGATGAGAGGGGGGACTAGGGGTTACAGAATGTGACGCAGACTTTTGAGACAGTCATGAAGTCTGCCTGTGACGACATACATGTAGGCGGAGGGTGTACAGCCATTACATCATGAACTCCAAGAACTAAAAAGACATTTGACACCAGTCCGTTTTTTTTAATGTTTTTGGAGGTGCTCCATGTTTAGTCCTTATTTGAACACTTTTATTCAACATTTATATCAACTGCTTAGGACACACTCCAAATATTCCTCTTTTCATTTCTATGCTGATGATACTGTTATTCATGGTTTGAATCTATCCTGAATAAGCTCTGACGAATCCTCGGCATGCCAGGATACAGAGCACTTCTGTATGCTTCAGGTAAAACATGTTTTTTTTCAATATTTAAGAGCAGCAAATTCTTTGTCTGAGAAAAGTGTTACAAAAGATGGTACCTTCCTTTAAGCACTTAGGATTCCTGCTTGATGAAAATGTGTTTTTTAGGAAGCGCGCTCTGCGTGTTACTAAAAATGTGAAGGTTTTATCATTTTATTATTACAAAAATAAATAAATACTGCTTATCTTTTATTCCAACAATAAGCTGCTGGAGAATTTAAAAGGACATTATAGTTGAAAACCCACAAGACCTACCATTAAAATTATATGTGGCAGTTCCTTATGTAAAACATCCATGACAGATTTTGCAGGGAAGGACAAAGTATTTTATTCTGCCTTTTCGTTTTGTTCTTCTAAGTCTAGGAATTGTGTTCAAGCCAAAAGTGAATTGATCTATGAAATTAATTGACTATCTCAATGAAAAGAAAATACCAAACAGTTTTGTAAGTTTGGGTCTCAGGGAGATAAAGAACTTTCACACGGGTCCTGAACTAAAATAGTTTGGGACCCCTGCGTAAACCAACTGACAGGCTTTTATCCAGGCTCTCACTATGCAACTGTTTTAACTGTGAAGCTGATCCCTGCTCTTTTCTGGACATGCTCTGTGATTAATCATGAATCATTTTCATTTCTTCTATAAAAATGTGAATGCATTGAGTGGGTCAAATATAAATCTGAAACATCTCAGTGCAGACCAGGCTTTAGAGTAATGAATTAATAAAAGTGTAATATCAGAGAGGAGCTGAAGGCTGCAGCCAATGTTTAATTGGTTCTGTTTAAATGCATCACTCTCTGAAAATCACAAGCTCTGTATGTTTTATCTATTGTATCATCCAAATGAACAAAAACTGCAAAATATTGCAGTCAAATTGCGTTATAAAGGAGGCTTTTTTCATCTTTTTGTCCGATCAGTGATTACATAAAAGCAATGTGTTCAACTTTTTGTTTATTTTGTTCTATTGCTGGCACATTTCTTTTGTGTTGTTCGTCAAAACCAAAGAAAATTGGCTCGTTGCGTGTTCTGTTGGCTGCCGATGAGAACAAAATACTAAACTGTATGTGTCCAAAAAACAAATCACTGTTATCACAAACACATGATTGAAAAAACAGTTACCATTTGCATCTATTATGAATTAAAATCAAATTCAGCATTTGTGTTATTAAACTTCAATCATTTCAGAGCCAATATTTTCTGAATGATTTCATATAACTGCTGTTTTTTGCTCTTGTTTAATCTGAAATGGCCTATTCTCTTCTAAGACTTTTTCTTTGACCACTTTGTTTTGGTCTGTCTTGTGGATTTTCCAGCATTGACAGTTTAACAGCAGCATTACCACTTGTTTATTTCTAATGTTTCAATTTTGCTTAATACATCTTATCCCTGTTACTGCTTTGGGTTTTCACTCTTTGTGTCACCTGAGTATGAAAAGGGCTTCATTATATAAAGTATTCTTGCCTTGGACTAAAACTTTGAAGTTCAAGGAGGGTTATTTTGTTCATTTTCTCCACTAAGAGCCACACACTCCATTTTATTTATGAAGCAGGAGACCCTAACAAAGTCTTGCTCTGTTTATCTAAAATTAAAAATGGATTACTTCTCTCAGAGGGAGGCAATTTTGTGCAAAGATTCCCAATGTTTACAAATCTGAATTTTAACATTTTGATGAACCAATTACATAACTCTGTTCAGTTACTGTTGCATAACAGTGCAGCAAACAGGAGCAGCCAAACAGAGATGGAAGTACTGACAGCTTATTCTACTTGAAGCACGAATCATAGACAACAGCAGGGGTGAAGAGTAGGGCTGAGTGACATGGACCCAAATTACATGGTAATGATTTTAGGCTGAATGGCTAATACAACATACATCAATACTTTTTTTTTTTTTTCTGCGAGCATAGTCAAACGACTGTTGCAACACCAGGAATATAAACTGTGGTAAATGATGAAACAACCATGAAACCCATTTGCCTCCATGGCAACCAAAATAGAAATGATCAAAAACTGCAGCAGAAGTCCAACACACGAAGGTGTTCAAAACATTGGCCTTGAGTTATAAGATAATGAAATGTTCAGTAATCTGCCTCACTTACGTTCAACCATTGCTAACATGTCTGTAACATTTCCTCTCTCTTTGCTTCACACTGAGGCAGCGCTGTCTCAAAATCATGTCCTATAGTCTGCTTTCTCCATTGCATGGGTAATAAATGCCATGCCCACTGGTTTCACAATGCATCATGGGATGCTGATAAAGGAACTTTGCTACCAACAAAATGTGCTGTGGTTTGTTGAGCCCTCACAGGGAGACAGGCTAAACACAGGCTCAAATACACATGAACCAGTTCAAGTCCTGGACAAACCATGATTGGAAGTTAGTTTGGTTGCTTAAAAGGTGCCAGCTGACTTCCCATGCACTGCCAAAGTGCCTTGGAGAGAGGTCAAGAACTGAATTTACCCTTAAGAGATGAAACCTTAAGAGATCCTAGGGATATTTTGTGCCATTCAGTTATTTTATTTTGAACTCATTTGGCTGTGTTGAATGAATACATCTCAAATTTGCCAGAGATTAATTATTTTAGATTTTTTTTTTTTAAATGTGTTCCTGAAATTAGAGTACAATTGGCAAAGCTACACAAAAAACATGTTATTTGTTAAAAATATATATATATATATATCCCATGAAAAACCACTGAAAATGCAAATACATCCAAATTAACTCTGATGCCAATTATTGACCCATCTCAGGATCCAATCCTATAAAAATCAAATACTCACTGAATTTTACTTTATGGAAATAATTTTATTTTTTTATTTTATTTTTTTTTTATAACAGTGGAGGGATGTACACATACTTACTTACATAACAGTCATTAAAGGGTTAAAAAAAACTCTCCAAAATATAATTTATGTTTGGTATGTACATTTCAGGTTGAAGTAGTTTTTAAGGGCTGAAAAAAATATTTTTACAGCATTTATTGGGGAAAGTAGGAATGGGGAAGAGTTTTCAAACACGTTATCTTGAGGTGCATAAGCATGATTGTTCGTGTTTTCACAGTAGAAAGGTTTTTAGCATGTGGCCTGTTTTTACTCTAAAAGGCATAAAAGGTATTACCAACTTTGGTTTGTTGACCTACTTACAAGGCCATGCTGATTTGCACATGCACCTTGCAGTTTAGTTTTGTATACATTCCTTTGGAAAATTACATAAATAAATCGCAGTCTGGATATTATAACAAAACTTGTTGCAAAGAGCACACAGGACCATTGAGAGTTACTGAAGAGTTTATCTGATGACTGTAGGCAGAGGCAGGCTAATGCTACCCATTGACTCCCAGTGTTTGAGCTACACTAGCTGCACACAGTCAAGTTAATGGCATCTATCTGCTTGTCATGGACTCAGGAGTAAGTTGGGACACAAAATTTAAAATAAAATGTTGGTGTATCCCTTTGATACACCATCTGCACTCTTCTATGATTAATGGTTTTGTTTTTGTTTTTTCTACGGTCAGCTGGCCGGTCAGGAGGGAGCCACAATTTGATTTCATTTTGCAACCTGTTGTATAATGACTAACTATCCTGTTATCCTTGTATCTCATTTGAAAAATTCTTCGTGCATTTTTATACTATCAATATCCCATGGCCCCACTTTTGTGTAAACATTGTAATTTTCTCACCGTGAGGGCCACAGAGCCCAGCAGCAGCACCACAGAGTACACCAGACCCCGACTGTTGATCATCACCTGCAACAAACACGCAGATAAAAACCTTTTCAGTAAAAGAGAAAAGAGGAAACTACCTCTGAATCTTTTCTCCTGCAAAGTACAAAAGCTTCTCACCACTGATCCGTAGCTGACGCACATGGTCTGTATCGCCCAGGGGACCCCCAATCCCACCAGAATATCAAACACATTACTGCCAATAGTGTTGGACACCGCCATGTCCCCCAAACCTGCAATAAAACCAAACATCATCATCATCCATACAGCTGAAACTGGGTTATTTGACTCCACATCCTGACTCAAAAATAAAGATGAGGTCTTTTAAGTTTCTGCCTTTTCTGATGTTTAAAAAGGCCTTAACCTCATTCAGCTGAGGAAGCAGTGACGCAGGGCTGAACTTTAATGTCTATAAACAGCTCTGTGCCATTTTCTTTTGTTTCCATGCACAGAAATACTCTGTTTATCCCTGTATGTCAAACTCATTTTTAACACTGGGGAGATAACACACTTCAGGATTTGGAATAGCCATTAAAGTGCACCTCTATTTATGTGGATTTAGGTTTTTCAGTTTGACAATAGGCCATTTGTTGTCTCTCTGAATAATCCGCTGAACCATCAGTCTGAGAGCTCCCTCTTTTAGCATCTGCTAATAAATTTCCATCGGTTAAACCAACTTTCACACAGGCTGAGACTTTATCGTACATCACAGTAAAATTAAGCTCAATTTTGTTAAATAAACATGATTAAAAGTTATGCTTAGAGCACCCGTAAGAGTAATTTAAGATATCTTTGTCGTTATATTCAAGCTATTATAATTATATTTCCTAAAAAATCAGTAAATTGTGAATAATCATGAAAGAAACCATCTGCAAATAAACTAATTCATCACACTACAAATGATATTTAAAGAAATCTTTTATGCTAAGAAGGAGGAAAACACTTTAATATTTGTAGATATGATCTGATCACATTTAGTAGAAAATTAGAGCACTGGTAACCAAATGGTTGTGTCTGCCTGTCCCATGTATTGAGACCTGGAAAGGACAGGCTAAAACCAGCCTTAGGCTCTTTTTCTGTCACTCCCATTGCTCTTCATCTCTTCAGTTTGACTCTACTCACCGTCCAATCAATATAAAGACCTACAAAAACCCAAAACTAGAAAACAGAGTCTATGACTTAAGAGCAGGCTGAGGGTATAGTGATGTGATTAGCAATGCTATTGTTGCTATTCTGTTACATAAGTAAACAAGCCCCAATAATAATAAAAATAACTATTTATATTGCACCTTTGAAAAAAGATGTTTACAAGGTGTGTTAACAGAGAAAGCAAAGGCAGAACTCTGGGTAGAATAAATCAACAAGATAGAAACCAAAAGAGTCAGATGATAAGGCACAGAAGTTCATGAAATAAAGCAACAAAAAGGACGGAAAATGGTCAACTACATAAACCCATATTTTGCCTGAACTTGAGTTTGCATATTCAATTTGTTATATAACCAGATTGTTTCTGTTCACACTGTAATACTGCACTGAGGCAAGCACCCACTGAGGCAGGGTTGTCCTAAAGTTATTGTCTCACGGTCTGCTTTTCCCTTTGCAGAGGTAAACAATGCCATGCTTACTGGTTGTACTGTACTTCATAAGATGCCAATTAAGAAGCTACAGTATGTTACCAATAATAATACACACTGTTGACAGGGGGAGAGGCAAAAGTCCAGATGCTGTAGGCTTCTCGTATTGTGCACAGAAGTGCTCTATCATGCAACTATCCAGTATCATTAGACATTGGTAATATTTTTAACATGTTTAGCAAGTCTGTTAGCAATTAAGAGTTACCCTTACACACCCAACCAAAGAGGTTCCAAACAATCCAGCCTGCAGCCCCCTGAATTAGAGTTCAAAAGATCAGTACTTTGAATATCTAGGTAGTAGAAGAACTTCAGTCAGGCAACTCACACTTATATTTGTTGAAATATTTTGTTGCAGCAGGGGCAAAACATTCATTAAATTTACGTGCATATTTTACAATATTTATTAAAAAAAATACCATGTAAAATCATTTTAAAACTTTCCTGAGGCACGTTAGGCTCACCCTGCCACTGCCTTACGATCCCTACAATCGTAAAAACGGCCCACCTTGTCTCCATCTTTATTTTTTCTCTTGGATCTTACTCAGAATTAATTCAATATACTTCACAAAAACATCAGTTTGTCAAATCCAAATGTTTTTTTAAATTACTCAACTGAATCTATCGACATGAGCTTATGTTGTAAACTATCAGAGGTCAATTTCATTAAGAAAAACATGATAATCATGCCTTTGGG
Source organism: Scarus forsteni (assembly GCA_036419115.1). Taxonomy (NCBI): domain Eukaryota; kingdom Metazoa; phylum Chordata; class Actinopteri; order Labriformes; family Labridae; genus Scarus; species Scarus forsteni. The sequence goes on from JAZDUH010000182.1 coordinate 22,281,820, forward strand.
TGAGTAGGATATCCAGGTGAAATGTTATTACAGTCTGAAGTGTGAAATCCTAACCTTTATATAAACATCATTCTCTCCTGTAATCAATCTCTGAATTGAATCTAAACCTAAAAATAATCCAGCGTAGAGGTTACCTTGCCGAGCCACGATGAGACTGGCTATGCAGTCCGGGACGCTGGTTCCTGCTGCCAGGAAAGTGATGCCCATGATGACGTCGGGGATCCCCAGAGTGTATCCAATTATAGTCACCTATGGAGAAATGTTCAGTGTCAGAGTTTAAAAAGGCTCCCTCTAAAAGTGAGAAAAAGAGAAAACCCTGAATACAAGTTCTTATTTTTAAGGCATACAGACAAAGCTTGAGGACGCCTGTGATACTAATTACAGGACACATCTTAGTTTAACATGTCCCTATGGTCAAATCCTTTGCTACCTTTTCTAGGGGTACCATCAGTTTTGTCGAGGCGTTTTATTATTTTGTCATTTAAAATAATTCTGTTGAACAAAAATTACAAAGCAATGTCTGATTTTCATTTGTTAATTTTCAGTAATTTTTTATTTATTATTACTTTTGTCAGTTCCACGTTATTTCAGTGACCATGTGGATTTTTTTCTTTAACGGAAGGGTACCAACATGTCTGTATATTACAGTCTGCTAAAGATGTTAATCCAAATTTATCTCTGTTCACAGTTGTAGCTTTTGCTGACAAAGTGAAGCTTACATCATCCTCCAGTTTTTTTGAAAACTGTCCTTGTACTTCCTGCACTGATGAAATGACACAACACCTAGTATAATTTCCCAATCATCTACACGAAAATGTGCCTGGAAATATATATCATAACTCTCTCCCTCACTGTCACTGGCACCAAATTGATCGACTATCTGACATCCTCTTGGCACTTCCCAGGCTCTCAGGGAAAATGCTAAAACACATTCTGGTAAATGCTTTTCTCTGACAATCTAATAAAGCAGTTTTTCCTGCACATACAAACACTCACCATCCAGACCATTAGGTAAGAGAAGACAGCGATCCAGACAGTAGAGAGGATAAAGGAGACCATGAAGTATTTCTCCCAGCGAGGCTTGGCACAGTTGGGGACGGTAAGGTAGAGCAACAGGAGCAGAGGCCACGAGATGAGCCACTTCAGCTTACTGCCACAGCCCTCTGCAGGACAAACACATGTAAACATCAGGGGAAGCCACACCATGGAAAAGGAAGAAAAACCCAGTATGTTTCCTAATCAACAAGTATTTAAGTCCTTTTGTTAAAGGGATAGTTCAGTATTTTTGAAGTGGGGTTGTATGAGCTCCATCAGACCACTAAGTCCATTAAATGCAGTAGAAAGTTCTCTCCTCTCCCTCAGTAAGTCACAGTCTGTAGGAATCGGTGACGAAGGAAAAGCCGCGAACAGGAAAGTGCTAACCTGACAAGCCAGATGGTCAGCTCAATATATCTGCCACAGAAATATTTCACTAGTCCATCTGGGTAGGAGCCCTTTAAATTTGTTTTCAGGGGCAGAACGTTAAAAAAAACACAAGCTTGTGATTGGACAATCGTTTGGCTCATCACATTCATCACAGACCAATCCACATCAAGCAGGGTTGTCTCCTATAATGTAGCATACATAGCGGCTAATGTAGCAGCTATTGGCTAACAACAGTTCATGGATGTTAGCATAGCGGCTAACTTAGCCGCTTACAGCTAACAACAGTTAATGACTGTTAGCCGTTAACTTAGCTACTTCAGCTAATGGCCTTTTACTATCGTCTTACACTAAATTGTACCACAGAGATGATTCATTTAACACTTATATGTGACATGAACCTCGCCAAAGACTTTCCCTACAAGTAAACATTTGAGGAGAGCAGATTTCGCCAAGTTTTACTAGGTAGCCATGAGGACAATAGGCTAATCGATATGTCCGTTCTCAACTTCCGGTTGTCGTCATGTCCGCATTCTGCTGCTCCCGCCTCTCTTCTCTGATTGGGCGGTTAAGAATTCAGCCGAGTCAATTCATTGGACAATGGAGGCTGGCAAGACGGACCTGCAGGATTTCAGAATCAGGTAGGTTTGTCTGCTCTGCAAGGCTAGGAAAGTACCGTACCAAGAACAAAGGGTATTTTCTCCACCTACAAGAACTCAAATAAGAAAATAATACCACAGTCTAAGAGCACGCTACATATGAATGTTTTTAGGTGCTTTAACATTTCAGAAATATAAAGTTCATCTGGACCTAAGCCAACACGTCATGTATCCCTCCGCTAAATCACTCCGCCTCACCGTCAGCTGTTAACAGAACAAGCTAACGGCTTCAGATGCTGTAGATGTTGTAGACTGATTGAAAGCAGACTGTGGCTTACTGAGGGATGAGATAACTTTCTGCTACACCTAATGTACTTAGTGGTCATATGGAGCTCATACAACCCCACTTCAAAAATACTGAACTATCCCTTTAAGTGTTTGACAACATGATACATTGCATTTTTTAGGTTATTGTTGTCTTCAAACATTGCGATTGAAGTGGCCTGTTTGGCCCACAGTTCTCACAATGTCTCTCATCCTAAAAAGTTGGAATTGTACACAAGACAATGCTTTTGTTTGGTTGATTTTCGACAGGTAAGGCATTGCTCTGAATGGAAAAAGGTTTAAAATATCTATCATTATATTTAATTGTTTCATAGTTTGCTGGTTTGTGAACAGGACAGCTCAAAAAGTTACCAACAGAATTTGATGACATTTTTAGAGTAAGTCAGAAATGGGCCAAGAGCCATTCAACTTGGTTCCAGAGGTGATCTTAATCCAGATGTGGATCCAGGAATTGATTGTTCTTTGAAGTTTATTTCTGGGCATTTTAGGCCTTTATTGACAGGAAAGAGAGACGGTGGATAGGCTTGTGAAAGGTGGTGAGAGAGTAAGGGAGGAAACTCTGAAAACTGACCACAGGCTGGATTCAAACCTGGACCGGCAAAAGCATGTATACAGGTCATGCCTTGTTGCTTACCACTCCACCAAACCAGCACCAGGATCCAACAATTTTTTCAAGGATTTCCTAACTTCCACCAAGGAGGTTATGTTTTGTCTGCATTTGCTTGTTTGTTTCTCAGGAACTACTGAACAGATTGTTCTGAAATTTTCAAGAGATGATACCCAGCTTAAAGAGGACATATCATGCTTGTTTCTCCTTTTCACTATGCCAGACTAGGATGCCTGTAAAGCATTTCTGCCCTCAGTACAAGTCATTTAGTTCCTTCACTGCCCCACAATAGCGTTCTCAAAATCCTCATTTTAGGCCATTATCAAGTCCTCGTTGAAACACGAGGATCTGAGGATGACCGAAAGTTACCTCGCAACGTCTCAGCCCTTTGTGCTCTGATTGGTCACTTCTATCGGGGGCTGTGCCAGCCTGTCCTCCTTCTTCTACTGTAGAGGCTCAAAGCAGCGACCGTGTATTGAGTCCCCCCTACAGGCCAGAGCTGGTAATGAGTGAATGTGAGCTAGGGACCTATATACCCCTGCTGGTGGATGTGTTCCTCGGTGACGGTTTTGTGGCTAACAGACATCACAAAGGAGGAAGTGTTTTATCAGATTACTCCAATAAAAAGAAAGGTAACTCGTGTCGTCACGACGTTTGAAATCTCGCGGACATCTCGTAATGACCTATTTTCAGAGACATCAAATCTCGTTCTAGGATATCAGAAAAAATACAATATCTCATTTTTTGAAAATTAAGGGGGTGTAAGGTCTTGTTTTCAAATTTATTATATTATATGTAAGTATTAAATCATGCATCAGCATGATATGTCTCCTTTAAAAAGGATTGAATATTGGTGGTGATCCAGATAACTGCCATTACTGAACAATCACTTTTGCTCAATAGTTGTCAAACTAACAATGATAAACAAGATTCTCAGTGCCAGGTTTTCAGGGATAAGGAATCAAATAATGATTGTAACTTTATCATGGAACTATTTTTAATGGTGTCACATCAGTATGTGCACGATCTTCATTGAGGTTCACACTCTTCATTAATAATCAACTTGATATTGTTGGAAATACCTTGGTGGAGGATTGCACTCTCGTTGCACTTCTATTTTTTTATGTAGATTTACAATGTCTAGCATTGCTACAATAAAAAAAAAACCAAAAGTGTACAGTGATAATTGTGAAGTATAACAGTCATTGTACACTGTGTCACGCTGTCCACCTTTCCTGTTGTTAAGGAGTAATTTCAATCAAAACCCTAAAAGGTTTTGGGTTGCCAAATAAAAGTTACAAACAGAGACACCACACAGGGCACAAATCATGTTGGGTTTTTATGCACAATATTTGGATATTTGCAAATGTTGATATTTATTTTCAGAGTACTACTTAAAAAATAATCACATTTTGTCCATGAAACTCCAACTGTTTTTTTAGAAGGCAACACACAAAGACCTAAACCAACAGTAAAGTTTAAAATACTGATAAAAATGCCAACAAACAAATAAAAAAAGGGATTCAATCACAAAAAAATTGATTTTCATTTTGTTCTCAGTTACATGTTTGTTTTGTTGGCTGCTTGTCTTTTGTGCATTGCTTGTTTTTTTTCCCCTTTTTGACATCTTCCTCTGCCCAACTGGGTTTAGACATTTCTGAAAATACATGTTAATATAATGAATACTTTGTTTTTGAACTGAATATGAACTCACTGAAACAAAAAGAAAGTGGACTGCTCATATTATTCATACAGTCAAATGCTCCCGATTTAATGTAGGAGTCAACATTTATACATATTTAAATATTTAGCTGAATTATTTGAGACTGTTCTTTAGAGCGAGAACATGAATTAGTTGTTGAAGTTGAGGTAAAGATGAATATCAGAGATTAATGAATACTTAAGATGGCTTTGAACATGTTTAGAAGGATGGGTCTGTTTATTTTCTATAAAAAAATCCAGCTGTGACTGCCAACAAACATAAGTTCATTAAAACATGATTTACATACTTGGAAGATGAAACGGTGAGATAGTGTCGTTTTCCTCTGGCTCGGTTGGTTTGTCCTCTGGCACGTTCCCGTTCTCGATTTCCACCTTCCCGTCAACCACTTGTGTCTCCACTCCATTGGCGGCTTGGACCAACTTCTGGCGCTTTCAGAAAAAAGAAACTAAGTGAAAGAGCACACAAGCGGACACGTCTCTGTTCTCTAACTTTCACTTTATTTCTTCCGTCATACTTTTTGCTTCTGCAGTCACAAATGAAAAACACAAACACATGAATGCTGCGAGAGGGAGATAAGAAGACTCTTTGGGGCTTACAAGGACTTCTTTGAAATTAAACTCAGAAAATGAAAACAGTACACACTCAAAAGAAACTCCCTGCACTCAGATGTCAAAACTAAATCCTCTTATTGGAGCATCAACGCCCCGCTGTACCTCTGTAATGATGAGGCGACTGGCCATGCGCAGGCGGGTCTTGGGTCCAAAATGGCTGGTGACCATGACGCGGAGGCCCGCCTCTGGGAACCTGAACTTTGAAGGGCTGGCATTCATGATCTCGTCCACCATCACCACTGAGCCACGGCTGTAGGCTTTGGTGGGCTTGACTGAAGGTTAAAGGAACATTACACAAAAATATAATGAATGAATCATCTGTGGGTAAAATAACATCACCACTGGACAAACAGCACCGTATTCTTAACATCCTAATTAAATGTGTATGTTTAATTCAAGTGCACACCCCTTCTAACCCTGTTGGTTATAATCATAAATCAGTTCCACTTTCTTGTGACCACTTCATTGAGAAAAACAACTTACCAGTACTTAAGCATTTGTGGCTCCATCTTTTACTATAAAAGTCCCTATAGTTTTATTCCATAGACTGTGTTTCACTTTCAAGGTCCTTGTCCCTAAAGAATATTAATGGGTGCTGAAACACTGCTATTTGTCACCATGTCAGATTTAAAGCTGCACCAGGCAATTCTTTAAGACGAGATACAGCATCCCATTTAGCCTGAATCATGTCGTGCTTAGTTCAGACAGTTCAATGCCTGCACAAAGCCGGTAAAAACATAGCCAACCTGACTTAGTGAAGGTCTCACAGAGTCTGGGTGCTTTTAAAGAGCTCCAAGTTTTTACTACTTCTGTCAGTGAACTTTATCTCCTTAACTTTTCTTATGTGACCTGGAAAAAGAGTTGTGGGTGTGAGGAGGTTCAACAGTAAGAAGAGAGCTGATGGATTTCTAGCTGCATGGCATTATCGCCTATTTAAATTCAGTATTTTATATATTATGTATTATATTGCAAACTTACAGCTCATACACAGCCAAACATTAAGGCTTTTATATAGGTGCATGTGTGAGATCCAATGCAGCTGCATCTCCTTGCTGCCACATCCTCGTGAATTTCACCGTGATAAAGGGCTTCAATAGATTGGTGAAAGGATGACTTTTGTAGGCCAAAGCAGAAGCTGGAATCAGGCTGGTTCCCTGGACTGCAAGCATGCTTCAAGTTTTTCTAAACTTCACTGAATTTCATTGCTAATACTGATGATGGAACTTGAGTGAACAGAGAATAAAAGCTATCAGAACGCTACGATGTAACAATTCTATGGTGGTTCAATTTAGAAGAAACTACAATATTCCGTTGTGACTTCTTTAAAAATTTCCTCTTGTTCAAGCGACCTTACCAAGTTGATCCTCATTGCTGTGGCAAAGGTGTTTGAATTATTGATTGTTCAAAACAATCTAAAATGCTTGCCATCAATTTTTGTAGTCCTTGTTGGTAGATAAACAGCAAACTGCATTCTAAAACACACACAAGGTCCCATTTCCTCTGGGTGACTGGAAACCAGGAAGTGCAAAATGCCAACTCACTTAAGCATTTTTGGACTCATTCCTGAACCAACTCTATAAAAAGTTGAGGAAAGTCCCAATACATCTCCCCTTAAGTGACCTGCTTCATTGAATAGCTGACTTGGGGAAACTTCACCACACACGCATTTTGTACATACAAGGGGAGTTTCTCCACAAAAACAGGAAAACTGGGCTTTTAATTTGAAAGATCCAAAGAGGAAGTGCACTTGAACTGCTGTTTTGTCTGTGACATATTGCACCGCTGTAGACATGAGGTGTTAAACTAACTTCTGAGACCACCTATCTGCAAATTAGAAAATATAGATATTTTAGCAATCTTTCAAAAACTGAAAAAGTTTTTTGAAAATTGATTAAAAAAAATGTGAGCTGAAATATGAAATATCAAATTCACTTTTTGAAAACAAAATACGAGTCTGCTCACAGGACTCCAAAGAAGTCAGGAATTAATCAAGCATATCATTCAAGTACTAATATGTATTCTGTGGTTTTTTTGTGTGTGTTTCTTTTGTAAAACAGTAATTTCCAAAATTTATAGATGACAATACACGTATTTTAGCGTTAACATTTCAGTTAAAGAGCTTCGGCATAGTGGTGTATTAGCCATTACAGAAACATAAAAATTATTTTGATAATTACAAGTGTTGTTACTTTAGGACAGCTGTGGCACTAAAATTACTTTGGATGATGGTCTGATAAATTTGTTAAGCACTGTATGTTCAATGAAAGCATTTGGTGCATGTTTTCAAACCAGTGAGTGAGTAATTAAGTTTTATAACTGTGATCTTAATAGTTATTGTAACAATTGGGATTATGGTTTTTGTCATAATGGAGAAGCCCTGACTGTTATACAAGATGCATTTTTCAGGAAATAAGAGATCTTTATTAAAAAGGGAATCAGATCCAAACAGCATCACATAAGAGATCCCTAGCATCTGCAATACTCTATCAAATGTTTCTGTTGGAAAGAAAACGCTTCATGAAATCATGATCACACATCTAATTCTGACATATGACGCTTTGTTAGCTGCACATCAGTGAGAGACAGCCATTGCTGATTATGCACCATAGACTATAGAGTGAGAGACAAAGACATAACAAAACTTAACATGTGGAATATTGAGTATTAAGATTGTACGAAGTGTTGGCAAGGACCTGGATTTAAGTGCTTTTGCTTGTGTTTCATTTTGAATTCAGAAAAAGGTATATTGATGCATCCTTATCAAAAACAAATTTGGCTTCAAGTCTTTCAGGCATGAGACTTCCATCATAATTGAATCATTCACTCTAATACCAAATTATTTGTCCCCAATACCACTGTTACATCATTTTATCCTCATTTCATGGAGGACACGATGAGTGTGAAATCTTCAGAGACTCGCCACTGCTGAACATTTCCTCCTTCTCATCTCTTTGGTATAGAACATCACACACCTGCTGTGTTAGCATGAGTGTGTTGAGTGCAGCTACTGACACAACATGATTTCTGGGTGCTCGACTTCAAAAAGCCTCCTCAAATTGCCTGGTGCGGCTTTGAAGTTCGTCTACTAGCTGTGAATATGTATGGGTGGACGAGGATTTGATTTCGAAACCTGTAACATGGAGGATAAAACACCTCTGGCATCTCTGAGTTAATGACACTTATGCAGACGATATTATGGTCCCACCAGACTTTTGCATTGACAATAACTAACAAATTAGAATATTGAATTCAGAATGGACAATTCTCCTGTCCCTGTACTTACAATTAGCCATAAAATGCAATGAATGGGGAATAAGAAAGTTCTACTTATTAGTTTAACTCTGAATTAATTTGACTTATTATGCATGCAAGAATGCACATAAATTAAGAGCGTAAACAGAACCGGCATAAACATTTCCTCTTGTGAAATTCATTACCACTTCAGGAGTGAGTGGGTCTGTGCCCCAGAGACTGGCAGAGGGAGAAAAAAGTAGTAGGCAAGCAGAAAGAATCAGCACATGGCAGCACAAACACTGAAGACAATAAGCAAGAGTAAGTTTAGTGAGGCTAAACAGACAGGCGGGTTAACACTAACGCAGCCAACGTGGGAAAGGTTACACATCTAAGAGGGGTTAAAAATCATTAATAGGCTTCAGAAAGTTCAAAAAGCAGAGAAAGAAGGAAGAGAACTGTGGCAATGTACCAGACATGGCATTAAAGTTGTTATTTAGAAAGATATTTATGAAGTTTTTAATAATTTTGAAGCGCAAGACAACAAATTCCCCTGACGATAAACTGCATTACCAAAGCAAGATTAAAGAATATCTTCATTATGCTGTTCCTGTTTTAAACAAGAGCTTTTCATTTCATGCCCCCTGTATGCTTTGATAAGCTTCTGCTGCTTATCACACACAAAAGACTTAGTGGGCACACAAAATGAATGAAAAACACAGCCGAGTGACTTTGAAAACTATCACAAAAAAAGAACAAAGTAAATTTGACAAACCGTCAGTCTTCAGGTAGTGCAGTTCTCTGTGGTCAGAAAAGTCTTCTTGAGCTTTTTATGCTTCTGAAAAGTTAAGTTTTAAGACTATTGTGTGACAGTTTTAGAAAGTAAGTATCTGCCATCTTGCTGAGAGATGAAAAGGTTAAAACTGCTCAGGTCTGTAGGCTAAATATAAATAAATAGCCAGGAGCCAGTTAGCGTCACAATCTGTAGCACATGGGAAAAAGAGGGAACAACAAACCTCGCTCAGTGTAAAAAGGGACAACATCTTCAAGCAAGCACAGTAAAAGCTCGCAAATTAACACTCTCCTGATTGTTTGACTCATTCAGAATTTAGTGAAGCTTTCAGCAGAATTTCAGGAGCAGGACCACACCTCAACCATGCCTCTTCCTGTGTTCCTATAAATTCTAACCAACCACATCCCTCTTTTGTTTCACACACTGAAAAATCAAAGTAATGATCCCGTTCTCTCCTTTTTGCTTAACTTAATTTGATCTTGGTATCCCCTTGTTCTTTGTAGTTCTACAAACAGCAGTGAGTTAGCCCTACTATCTATAGCTTAAAGCCTCTAGAAACATGACATGACATTTAACAAGCTTTTAAAGAACACTTAAGTTCATTGTGTCATTTAGCATCCTTGAATATTTGAGATTTAAAAAATTTCACCAAAATCCACTGAGGACTTGTCTTGCTCACAGACAAACAAAAATGGACAAAAAAAAACAACCTTTTGATGTAAACTACAAAGTTAAGCCATCAGCTTGTCAGCTCAATCTACAGCAAACCAAGAACAAAAGGGGAAACCATGGCTCAGCAGAGGCCAACAAATCTTCAGCCAGTGCTACAATATACCCAACACAGTAAATCTGAGCTAGCTAGCTTCTCTGTATAACTTAAATGTACCATGTAGGCCTACCTGCTCCAGTTAACGCTAACAAGCTACTGTTTGGTTTCTACGTTTTTAGCAGACAAAAATAAGACTGGTATCACTTGGTGTATCCATCAGCAAGGCAGCAAATTAGCAGAATTGATGGGAGGACAAAAGTTGCTGTACATATACTTTAGCAGGGGAAAGTTAGCTCAAGCGTTTTAAGGTAGTTCAGCAGCAACAATAGCAAAGGTAGGAGCCACAGACCCTCCAACATAAGGAAACATTAATCCTCCAAACAGAGAAACTCAAATATGTTCTCTGAAACTGAATATTTGTTTTATTTCCTGGTAGTTTTGTGTATCCAGCCTGTCTGATTAACCTTACCTTTTGCGAGCAGGGGTGATGACGGGTCGTCATCGGAAACATAGTCATAACTAGTATTACCATCCTCCATCTCACTGCTGGCTGCAGCGTTACCGTTGGCCACATTCTTCTTTGACTTCCCCATGAAAAACCTCTGCATGCTGGAGTTAAATCTGAAATGTAAAACAGTGAATTAGTGACACCAAAGCCACTCAACAAACAGTCATGAGGATAGTAAATAAATGGGACGGGACATTCAGTTCAATATTCACATTAGCATACAGCATAAAAACGCCTAAGATGAAAGGCTTCAAGTACTAATAGGCCAAATTTGTTACTTGTACACTTCTATAGCATAAATTTACATTAAAGCTGGCCTACTTTTAAAGGATAGCATCAGCATTATCTTACATCAAATGCTGAAAGTGCTGTGCTCTTTGGAAAGTGGGAGAGACAGAAAGAGGTCTCTCTGCAGCCAATCAGAGGACAGCCATCATCAGTGAAGACCTTTAAAAGACAATATGAGTGCCACTCTAGGAGAATGGTTCCCATTACCGCTGCTTTTGAACAACTTATTCATAAGACAGGAGACATACATTTCCTTTGTGACATATCTCCAAAGTTCTTGGTACAATAAAAAGGCATTCATCCCAAATTCTAGCTGTTTTGAGTTTTTTAAACAGTTTTTATCCCATGTAAGATACTCTTTCAGGTTTTGTTCAAAGTATGATTGAGCTAACACACCAAAAAAGCCTTATGGTAGGCTTTGTAAGTTACAGACGGAGGGGACGGGTGCAATATTATGCCGTGGATACGCAACACCGACTTCATGAGGTAAATTAGCAGGCAGACCTGGGTATGATATTTGAATCAAACTAATACATGGGAATATTTTGACAAAAACACATAAAGTACTGAAACAGTGTGTTTCCTGTGTACAGCATCATCCCTTTCTCTTTCTTAAGAGTGTGAAGAGACCATGGATGTATTATAAAAACTGGATAGCGTGTCTCCGCCTTCTACCATGTAACGGTTTTGAAGCCATAATATCCCCCGTCAGGGCGCCGCCATTGTGCAGCCAGTAGAGAATCTGGACCATATCTGGACGCAGCTGTCGTAAACGGTCGCAAAACTCCACAGCATACAGCGTACACAATCATTGTGAAACTGCCGTAAACCGCAGTTATTTTTAAACTCTAATAACTGGTGAAAAAGAAACTTTTAAGAAAAAAGAGGACTTGGAAAAAACGCAGCCCAATAATACTTTCATATCACCACAGCATACGGACGGGAGAAATATTTCTACGAGGTGTATTAATTTTTTAAAGCTTCACTACGGCCTGTAGTGAAACTTTAGTAGTGAATTGACCTATACTGCAGTCAGTCACCAGGGGGAGCAGTTTTTGTGGCGACTTCAATTCAACCCCAGCGACATGACGTCCATGTTTTTTACAGTCTATGGAAGAGACACACCAACAACACTAATAGCCTTGACTCTTTGGAATATAGTAAAGCTCATTCCTGCCACATGCTGGGCTAAAGTTTGAATCAGAGCAACCATTTTTACAATAAAAAAAATACATTAAAAAGAAACACTTGTTTTTCTCTGGATTATGTAAACAAAGCTATGTGGTTCTCTTCCTCCTCCTCCTCCAACAATTTAGCTGATTTATGTCTCAGGTCATGAAAATACAAATAAGCTCAGTTAACTGCTAGAGTTAACAATTAACAGTAAAACATGTCTTAAAAGTGATTTGTTTTTTCATATTTTCACCACTGAACACACAAGATGAATGTGTAACATCCACGTGACAACTTGAAGTTTTAAGTTACAGGGTTTGATTAGTTTCATAGTTATGATAAACTTAGCACAAGTGATGTTAATGCTAACGTTGCTTAGGCAAACTGACTGCCATTTTCACTCCTGACCTGCTCCAGTAGGTTATGGGTCATAAAGGAGAGACACTTTGGTTATGGGCACACTGGCCTCTCTGTTTTCTGATATTTCAATTTTAGTGTTGATCGGGATCAGCATCATGACGCCATGACGAAAAATGTGATTTTGGTGAATAACTACTGAACTAAAATAGATATCATTATGAAACCATTGCCAATGGTATGTTTTCATGGTCAAGGAATCTAAATACTTACATGAAACAAAGGTAGGACTAATATTTATGGTAAAAATCACAATATGGGAGAGGACTGTGGTGCTGGCGGAGGTCTGCGTACTCTGAGTGCTTTTCTAGTGTTTATATTACACTTTGAAGATGGTACACCAGCCAAGATGGATCCATTAGACTGCAAACTAAATCAAACATACTGTGTTTGACAGTATGCACTGGGCAGTTTCAAAAACAGACATAATCATATATTTTTCCATCATTTTCATCCTTTAAGTTTCTCTGCTACTTATTTTACTTCTAGCAGCATGTTTTCTATTTTAGGAGTGAAAAGATAGTCTCAGCGAGGGCAAGGAAGGTCACCTCATAGAGCACTGATCGCTCTATATAAAACCCACTGTGCCGCATTTTGACTGGAACAGGCCTAAAATTGTCAGTGGATATTTTTGGGAGAGGGGAGACATATGACAGCATATCCTACAGTAAGCACTTCTTTCCTCCAAATGAGAAAGGAGAGGAGTGATCTGGTTAAGCCGGTGCTCTTAGCCTCTGCAGAGGGAGAAAGATTAAACTCTTATGGCAGGGAGAGAGCAGGCTGCTGCTGAGTGTTACACAGATTACCAGCTGGACAGACACAGGCACAGGACTGTGTGGGTGGTATTATGCAGTTTGGACTATAAAGACACAAATATGGAGTATGAGGAGTCTGGAGTTTGCTGTCGGATGCAGTAAATTCTTTTTAAGAAAAGATTGTGGGCCAACATTGTGTTTTGTTTTATTCATAGAACTATGCAACAGAAAAAAATAACACAGTGTTGATACTTTAAGTAAGGGTATGATCAACATAAGACATTTTTTAGGACTCAGTTGTTTGGTAAGAGTCCTTAAGCTGTTACACCAGATGGATTGTCAATATATTTTGCTAGTCCATCTGGGCAACAGAGAAAGTGTTCGTGAATGGGCAGAACCTTTCAAAGCATATCAGGAAGGTCAATGGACAATCATTCAGTTGATAACATTCATTACAGGCCAGATAATGCAGTAAGTGGGTGCAACTACAGCTTGTAAAAGTAAAAACATTGGCCACTTCATAAAATAAGCTCTGTAAAACATGTCTGATGTGGAGCACAAACATCCTGTCAATCAAGAAGTGCTTTGAGGTTTGCTTGTTTTTCATTCAATAAAGAAATGTGATCCAGATCTGATAAAACTGCAACTGAAGCTGTTAGCATTTATGCTAATCTCTGAATGAGCAGTCACCTCCTGCTGTCATCTCACTTGTACCTCCCACCTTGTCCTGCCCTAAAGGCCTCTGATTGGGCAGTCCCACTTGAGGTGGCTCAGTATTGCTGTAGATTGGAGCTTGGCAGGATGGATCTGTCTGATGACATTAAATAATACAGATCCAACTGCACTGCAAAGATTCAGCACCACCCTCTGGCAACAGGAAGTCACTGTTGCTGAATTATCAGACACAAATGCTGCCAGGTTTGTTAAATGTGACGAAACTTTTCTCATTGCTACTATTTGGAGATCTGTTTCCAAAGCTGTGACCATGTCATATCTATGTTCACCATAAAAATGGCAAACTACACTTTTATCCTGAGGCTTCCAATACTTGAACAGCTTTAAAGTTTATAAGAGAAAAAAGTCCCCTTTTGTAAAGATATGATGGATATGGATTTGGTTAGTGTTACTAAATGACTCAGTGGTTGCCCTATGACAAAAACATCAGCCCCCCAAAGCCAATTAGAGAGAGGACATTATAATTTATTTAGCATATGTAACATGCCAGGACCTACAAAAAGCCTGCAGGACCAATATAATTATCACAACAGGGAGTCTATTATTCAGACTGTTCACGCAAAACATGTTTTGGACAATAATTGAGGTCAAACAGAAGTCCTCTTACTCTCCTGTGGCACTCATTTGATCAGCTCAACCTACAGAGTACAGTATGAGAAGACCTTCATGATGAAGAGTTACAAAATACTGTACAAATCTTAAAGGGCATGGTTAGGGCAGCTTCTTAGACTTTGGTATCTTGCCATGAAGAGGAAGTTGCTTCTACTGAAACAAATCAGGACCAAAACACCTTACTTTGTTAAGGTTTAGTATCATCCATGGCATTGACAGCAAATTGTAAGTTTGACAGTGATGTCTCACCATAAAAATTAAAGGGAGAGTTTAGAAGTATCAGGAAAAGTTCCTTATCGTATGTTTCGTCCAATCAGAGCTGGCATTTGGGGAGACGAAAAAGCACACACATTTGAAAATGGGTCCAAAACGGGATAGTCTGAAAATGCCGCCCTTGGATTTATCATCTTCATCTTTAGAAACACTGATCTCATAGCCCCACCCTTAGATTAACACTGACATCAACAAAGCCCCTGAGCTTGTTATGGCTTCAAGAGCAAAATCTTGTGCTCTTCAACAACTATCGTGAGCAAGAAGTGGACATGGAGAACAGCATACTGCAATGTTTCTGTAGATCTTACATGATGAATGTGCAAGCTCATGTCTTTGTGTCTGGTTATGGTTTATGTCTGCAGCACCACTCACCAGTCTGGCACATATACTACAGCCTTTTCAGTGTTTTCATGTGGTCTGACACATTTCTTGACATGATACTGTGTACAAAAAAACTTTTTCTGTCTTTGTGTGGCCAAGGCCCAAAACTACACGGAATAATTTATTTGGAACACTTACTCTTTAGCACTGCACCCTACACTAGCAACATGAAGAACCGAAGTTAAGAATAATGCAAAATGTAGTGATTTAATGCATTTTCATGGTGGAAAATTGTCTCCTAATGATGCAATCCTGCATCATAAAATATCAGTTAATTCAGCAGAGGAGCAGTATTTGAAGCAGAAGGCTCCTGAGCCACATTTTCAGCTAACATCTGGTGAGGGGACGTGACTGAGACCCTCCCTTCCAGCTGGAAACCCACTCCTCTCCTGTGGAGTGACTGAGTGCACAGTTGGTCATATTAATAAGCCCACAGGTACCAGTATGGTAGAGTTTAAGCATCTCTTCCCACACATGTATACACACTCATGCTGCTGCAGGTATGACTGGCTCCCAGAAACAGAAGTTAAAAAAGTAAAAATACCAAAATACTTAATGCCAAAATTCCCAGGCGGTAAACATTAGTATGTACATTGAAGCTATGTGTTCTTCTATGTTAAAAGATTAGAAAAGCCCTACCACGCTGATGTCAATTTACAGCCTAAAACAAAAAGGGAGGTTTAGAGACACCTCAACTCACTTCATGACAAGGATGTATCCAGCATACAAGACCACCAGCACCAAACTCTCCCACCTGAAGAGGAAACAGAAGAAAACAGTTTAAAAATGTTAGAATGATTTATTCAGGTTTCCACACACTTTAAATACATTTTTGTATCGATAAATATTCAGTATATTTACACATGGATAAGAATCCCTAAAACTTTTGTAGCAACTGCTTCAACAAAGACTTGCTTTTGGGAAAAAAAAAAAAAGAAATAAAATCAAAAGTACTGACCCAGAGCAGTGCTTAAATTACAGAGTGCTTAACACCTTGTAATCATCTACATTTTATGAAAGTTTTACAATTTTGCAAAATGTAGTCTTACGTGAAATAAGAAAAAAAAACATGGATCACAAGAATAATGCCAGTACATCAGTCAGCTATATAACAGACGCACAAGAGGTGTGAATCTCACCTAATGATCACAGTTAATGTTGATGATTAAAGCAGATCAAAGTAAGACTTTAGTGGCTTAATCCTTGAGTTTTTACATGGCCAAAGGTATGTTTAGTTGCTTCTTCAGTTGTTCTTTTTTTCCCAGTACTTTTAGTGTGAAACTTACAATAAGTAATCTGTTTTCTCGAGTAAATTGGAGGAATAACTTACCAAACAATTTTTTCATCATAGATGAACTGAAAAATAAAAGGAAAGGTTTGTTAGATTAGGAGACATGTAACTTGTAAGAAAATAGTATGTAATTTAAAACAAACTTACAGCAATTAAAGCTAAAACAGACAGAATGTAGTAGAAGGAATCCCTGAAGACAGCCCACCAGGTCAAAATCACCACCTAGGATGTACAGGATAAAAGGACACAGTTACAGAATTGACTGACCACCACCTACTCAAGCATGAAACATTTTTATATGCTCCTGAAGAAGAAGTGGGTATAATATCCGTCTCTTTTTGAGGAAAAACATGGTGAATTTGTGATCTAAGGGAAAAGAACTATAACTCATCTAAAACTATATCTGAGCTCCTCATTAATGTGGAAATATTCACTGCCCTGAAAACCTCATTAGTCAGCTAAAATCATTACAGACAAAGGTCTCACATTTGACCCCTTCTCAACAGGTAAAATCTGGTTCCTGATATCCCCAGAACATACTCTGAAAGGTTCCTGTCTAAAAATCCTGTCACATAATGGGCTTTTTGTGCACTCATAAACCCCTCTGCCTCAGCCCTGCTCAGAACAGGCTGTCCCAGTGTGACTCCTTATGAGGCGTGTATGGCCACATCACCCTAATTACACAGGGCAATGCTTTACTGTTTAATGTGGCAGCACACACATGTCGACATGTTCCTTTTTATTGCTGAACAGTCTACTGGCTGATGAAGTCTCTCATACAGGCATCACAAGAGTGAGATTTACAAATAGACTGTTTGAGTAAAACCTGAAATACCAGATAGACCACTTAGAATATACTATACAGAATATTTCACTAGTCCATCTGGGCAACGGCCCACAGAAAGTGCTCGGGGAGGACAGAACCTTTTAAAAGCATATACAGTGGGTGATTGGAGGATTGACCTCTGCCAGCGCCACAGTCCTCACCCATATTGTGATTTTCACCGTAAATATTAGTCCTACCTTTATTTCATCTAAATATTTAGATTTCTTGACCATGAAAACATACCATTAGCAATTGGATTCATAATGATATCTATTTTAGTTAAGTGGTTATTCACCAAAATCACATTTTTCATCATGGCGGCCAGACACTGATCCGGATCAACACCAAAATTGAATCACTTCTTCCTTTTCCCGTGCTGGACATTTCCTGAAATGTCATCAAAATCCATCCATAACTTTTTGAGTTATTTTGTTCACAGACAGACAAACTCTTCAGAAAACATAACCTCTTTGGTGAAGGTAAAAATTAGAAGTAGTAGGCAGAGCTACTAATGTAGTGAAAGCACAAAAAAAGAGCCACTTTGTAGAACAAACTCTTGCTGCTGTATTTTCCCCAAGTGCTTTCAGCATTGTTTTGATTTGCTGAGCAAGATGGATTTGACTGTTTACATACAATGAAGATGGATCAAGTTGCAATGCAAGGTAAGTTTGAGCACACAATTGTTGAAACAGATGGAGATGAGGAAAGAATCCAGTTTACTATACTGTAGATTTCTACTTGGTATAGCATGCAATTGCAGGTGTTTCCACTATCAAATGAGGAGAAAGGGAACCAAAATGACCTTTAATTGTACCAACTGACAAGTTGAAAGCAGTGCAGTCTGGTGGTTGGTCAAAAAAAATCATAAATTCCTTAGTGAAAAGCAGCAAAACAAAAGGACTCAGTATATTTTAAACAACACTTCTTGCACGGTTGTTTATTGGGCCTCCTTGGAGAAACTTTGAATAACTCTGTAACTGCGATGAATTGTGCTCTGGGTCAAATTATATGTACACAGTCTCAGACCTTTGCATTCTTTTTTGTTTTCAATCTTGCATTTGCCTTTATTTGCAGAGAAACAATCATTTTACTGTCTATTATAGTAATTTTACACTGTTTATGGCTTTTCTGCACATATTATTCTTGATACAATACATTCAGGTGGTTTTCCCATCTAAATATATTCTTTAATGCTTGTAATGAGCAGAGCACATTGCTTTATGAATGAATGGTGTCCTATAAATAAAGCTGTTACCTGAATAACCTTCCCATCTACACATGATATCAGCTAAAGAGAATTCTAGGGTTAGGGTCTAGTGTTGTGTTTTCTTTAATAACTTTAAAGTGCAGTCCCATTCTGTGAGGTGAGGCATTTGGGGTCATAAAATTCCATTTCACATTCAAATTTCTAGATACAAAAAGAGCCAGGAGTAGAAACAGATCCATGCCTACACTTCCGTTTTTCCCACTCAAACCAGCTGTGATAACAAACTAACAGAAACAGATGGCTTTGTTTTCCCTCAGTTAAAAACTTCTGTCCTACATGTGCTTCTCAGCAGAGTTTAAACAAACAGAGCGATGCCGCTGCAGCAGGAACTTCCTCTTTGTCATACACACCTGTCCAGCGAAGATCCCGCACACACCGATGATGCAGAGGATGTTGAAGACGGCTGAGCCCACAATGGTCCCCACCCCCACATCGCCATGGGTGATGAAGACACCTGCACACAAGGAGGGAGGAAGGCAGCCAATCAGGATCAGCGCTGACACCAACCATCTGTGTGTTTGTGTGAGTGTTGCTGTGTAGCTACCGATTACAGAAGCAAAAAGCTCTGGTGCTGAGCTGCCAGCTGCCATGAAGGTGGCTCCCGCGACATCTTCACTCAGGTCTAATTTCTAAAAAAAAAAAGAAAACACATTTTCAAAACTGGCAGGGTTTGTTATAGAGAGCCAATATTGTGAAGGACTACAACTGCCACGTACCTCACAGATCTTCTCCAGGGCTGTGACAAAGTATTCATCACATGTTATTGCGAGGGCCAGAAACATGTAGAGTGTCTGGAGACAGAAGCAGAGGAGTAATGTTGGAGGAGAGGGTGGAAAGGCCATTTGGCAATTAAAAATTTCTCCACTTGACATGGCACACCATTCTCACTTTTCCCATCACTGCCAGAATATCTCCACATTTCAGACACCATCAGGAGAAGTACATCCAAATTTAAGGTATTTTTCATTATGTCATTTAATTGTGCAACTTAATTACACTTTCATTTCTGTTTATTGGTGATTTAATTTGAAGATGACCTATAGGTGCTGCTGCTTCAAGTTTTCCCCTCCCAACTAAATGTCAGCAGAGTTCTATCCAGTTACCAACCAACTTCAGCCACTGGGAATCTAAACAAAGATTTATTTTTGGTCTCTTTTTGTTCTAAATTTCTGTACATGACGGCATAAAAAGGTTCATTTATATATTCTATAAAAAATATGTGGAGTAAGGGTTATATGTTTTATGTAATTGCATGCAATCTAATTAAAACCATTACGGAAATTTCCTGTCATGGATCAGCCAAAAACTACCAAGGACACAGGGGAAACTTTAAGTGGCTCCATATGTTTACATGCTCTGTCTTGTGCTTTAAAAGAAAGTACAAATAAAACATTCATTATGTGACGGCAACATGTGGACAAGAGGTTGAAACTTGTCAGCTTGATGCATGATCCACTATCTATTCTAAGAGTTGCCAACACATGTTATGCAATTTAATTTCTTATTCAAGTAAAATAAACATAACTTCAGTATAGTTAGAAAACACATTGTGGACATGTTTCAGAGGGAGTTAGTTAAAATATAACAATCAGAATGTAAATCAGGAAGAAATATCTAAACAGTTACACACAGATCAGCCAATAAAGCAGCGGTACGGGCAGATCAGCTAAATCTGTGATTCCCAAATTTAATGATCAACATAAGCATATAGCAAGAACACACTAACAATCCCACCCTCTACTGACAACTTCTCAGAATTAATCTCTAACCGGGTTTTATGATACATTTAATTTTACACTTTAACATAACCCCAGGTGTTTACTCATTTTAAACCTTTAAGATACATTTCCTCAGTACAACATCAATGTTACTGTTACGATTGTCTGTTATTTATGATACATTTTACCATCACTGTGCATGACCTGCAGGTAGATTTGGGTGGGTGAGTGGGTTTGCGTTATACTTCCTTTAATATTATTTTAACTTGTCTGTTTGCAAAGCACTTTGTGCTACATTTTTTGGATGAAAAGTGCTGTATAAATAAAGTCTGACTGGCTGATATTATCCAGCTCTTCTTTTATTAACTGGTACACAAATATATAGTTTTTATCTTCACCTTTTATTTTACTTTAACTCAATATTGATATATGTATTACCATAATTATGTTTTGATGAACCTGCAAAAGGCAACAAGCTGAAATTCATCAGTCCACTAAAGAAGCTCTCTATGCTGTGCAGGAGCTTTGATAATTCTCCTAAATTACACATATTTGTTTGCAATGTAAAAAAATGGTTAAAAATGACCAAAGATCAGGGCACAGTCACTCAAAAGATGCTCCAAAGCCTTATATTAGTCTGTTCACATATTATGATACCTTCACGTTTAGAGGGGAAGAGGTCTTATAACGGTTTCTGCCTCAGGCCTCCATATTACTAGAATATCTGTGTGTATGAGTGTGTTTGTGTGACAAGGGCAAGTGTGTGTCCCTGAGCAGATACATCCTTAATCAGCAGAAATTAGCCGAGTTAATATTCTCCTAGCAGAGGGCGGTCGAAGGGGAATCTCAAAGCAAAGCCGCCAATTAAAACATGACCTGCTTTGAATCCAAATGTCAAATCAGCGATGAGCCGTTTTCACTGAGACAAAAAAAAAAATCTACAGCAGCCTTTTTCAACAGCTCAGGCTAGATCTATAAATTATAGATCAGGTGTGACATCAGCTCCAGCAGCTGTGCTCTGCTCTATGCTATCCACAGGGGGCAGTGCAGGACTGCATTATGAATACCCCCTTCACACACACACACACAAACACAGATGAGCACAACATCACACATTTCTCATCCTCTTAGCAGCAAGGCCAGGACAGTTCTGATCATTTTTTGACTAAACACTGAATATTCTAGACATGAATGTGTTGGCATTAAAACAAGAAATGACTGACGGCTTGACAACTGGAACAGGGGCGGATCACACCAGCAACAAGCGATCAAACTCTGGTTTATTAATTTGGTGATTAAAAGCAAATTTCATTTATTCACTCTCTTATTATTATACATATGCATAAGTCATTGCAAAACAACAATTACAATATGACTTGGGTTATATTCAAGTCACAAGAGTCTGATATTACATAATGGAGTCAAATGTGTCATTAAACTGCATTAGGAATAGTTGAGGCACTGCAGAGATGCTCTGGCCTTCAAATTATGTTCTTCAGATGTTATGTTACTTCTAAAAACATTAACAAAATATCATAACACTTTGATTTACTTATTTCACGAGTAATAATGAAAATGTAATCATCCAATATAAATGTTAATAACATTGCAATCACAGTTTGTCACATTTTGTGGACAAAGTTGAGACACACTGAAGCAACATTTTCTGTAGTCCATAAGTATGACAATTTATGCAGATGCATTTATTGTAACATCTGTGAAAGGGAAAATAATGCTCTTTCAGTAATTCAATCAGGGCACAACGAACACTTCACTGGCTTTGTCCAATTCTTTCTGCTTAAGGGTGTCCCGATCCGATATTGATGTTGTATATCGGTCCGATGTCAGCATAAAAACAAATATCGGATTATATCAGCCTGCATCCAAAATCTCCGATATAAGCACTCTGGTCCAAGTAGTCCATTCTAATTTAGTTTTTATTGATCTAATTTAGTTGTTGAATATGCTTATTTTTAAGTTAAACACAGTAGTTATTTTGCAATTTAAAAATATGTGTTGTTGTTTTCTGTTGGATTTATTGAGGTTAGTTTTCAGGGTCTTTTCAGGTTTATTTTTTATTTTGTTCAATTGTAGTATATTCTTATGTTTAAGGTTAAATTTATTGAACCCATTGGTTAATAACAAATCGGTCAGTTTTTTACTCATACCTACTATTGCTGACTACTGTTCTATGAGTAATCTCGCTTGATCAGGCCTTTTCTTACAGTCCACGCTACAAAGTAAGTAATATAGTATGCATTATTCCTCCTGATATCATATCGAATCAATATTGGAATCGACCAATACTCAAGGCTGCAATATTGGTATCATATCCGAGGTGAAAAAGTTGTATTGGGACACCCTTACTTTCTACAGTTGCATGATAGCAAAAAATCTGCAAAAAAAAGCCTTACATGCCAGGCAACATGGTCTTAATTTATAAACCAAACCCAGATCAGACTTTGGGTTGGTGGGGAAACTTGGAAACGTTGAAAAAAATTCCTCACTTCAGGGACCGTTGCTCCTGAAATGAAGAAACAGCTCATTTATGTGTTCCGATAGAAAGATTTTGTTTTGTTGTAGGATAAAAACTTCCATCAGGTTCATGCCTATGTATGGCCAGAGCCTGTTTATACCATCTCCTTCGTTAGACTGTTCATAATGTGTAATACTGGAATGTCCAACTGCTGCTAAAAATAGTTCATTTTCAAATGTGTACATTCTGGTGATGATGTTTCCCATTGCAAGATGTTTACAGTTTTTTTTAACTTATTTGCACTGGACATAAAGTAAATTTTCTGCCTAAAGCTGCGTTCACACCAAATGCGACTCAGCGATCAAAATCGCGTTGCCCACTGAAGTTGCGTTGTGTGTTCATAAATACCTAATTCTGGTCACTGACGCCCATCACAGTGGCTCAGTGACGTCACGTCCACTAGAGTTTCGCTGCAATCATGTCATATCGTATAATACGATGCATAAGCTCACATTATTCCAACTGCATCCTTTTCACTCACTCACTTATCAAATTCAAAACACTGCAGCTGAGGCCCTGCAGAAGCTTTTTTCTGCGTCCGTATAGGCAGAACTAATGTACTCACTGACAAATGTTTCCCACACGGACATAGATTGTTACTCTATAGTCTAGAAGAAAAACTGTCATGGGTACCATCACACATGCACACACCACTGATTGGCAATTGTCATACAGCCACACACGACATCGCCTGAAAAGATCAACTTATTTTTAACTTTAGCAACGAGAGACAAGTGAAGTGATCGCTTTTAACGTAGCAGTCTTATCGCAGGAGGGTAAACCTCGCCCCATCGCGGCTGTACATTGACTTTGCATGGAGAGTGATCGTCGAGGACGCTCAAGTCACTTTTAGTGTGTATGCACCTTAAGAATGAAAAGAGGATATTAAAGTATCCATACTGTTCAATAAAGGCACCGCCTCCACCTGATGACAAATGCCGTCTTAATTTTGTGCATACCAGTATATTTATCTAATGATATCAAATAAAAGCCCATTTTCTTCATTTCTGATTGTATGATAATAATGTCACTGCGGTGGAGTTTAAATGAGGGTATTTTATGACTTTCCTGCTTTAATTCTTGATCAGTTTGTGAGCACTTCATCCATCTGTGTAAATGTTTGCAGCAGCCCGTGTTTGTGTGTTTTCACTTTAATCAAGGTTTTAAAAAATGAAGATATGAGACGTTGCATCCTGTGCTATGATGCCCTTGATAGTGTGATGTTGGAGGTGAAAAGTGCTAACAAATGTTCTATATATCTCACACCTCTTAAAAATGACCATCATTTATCTTGCTGGTAAACCACACAGGTCTATTAGAGGTTAGAAGACACAGCAAGGGTTCAGGGCTGCTGCTGCTGAAATTGATCAAAGAGGTCGTGGCCTCCGGTGTTACATTCATTTTTCTCCTGGGACTTCCATTAAGGCCTCATGGTTTTACTCATCTGTGTTCAGACTTGTCTACTTTTAAAACTGAAAGCTTTGCATTTTTTTAGGTCTGCTTTAAAACAGTAATGAGCCGGCGATGAAGACATCCACAGCATTTGCTGCATTTGAAATCTCATCTGAAGCCAGTCTGCAGCCGAAGTGAGACGACTTAGGAATACATGTGTTAGAGTTGAGGCTTCTTTGCTTTAAAATTCTTTCTGTGTTCTCATGTTGAACAGCAGTGGAGCCAAACGTACAAAATGTGTGAATATTTGATTTAAAAGGTTTGAACACTCAGGAAAAACTTGAACGGAGAACAAATCCTTTAACCTGACAAAAAAGCATACATAATTAAGAGAATCTCTGCTGCAGGATTAAAACTTAAGAAGGGAGAAGTTTTAAAATATCAGAAGAGAAAGATGATTAGGAACAAGAAAAAATTAGGCAGGTGAGGGACTTTAAATGTAATGCAGGTCAAGAAGCTAGGATAACAAGCGCATGGTCAAAGTGCTGCACATTACTTTAAGAGATTGAGAGAATTAAGTCTGGGGAAAAGTAAAGATGTCATAAATGGGTCTATGCTGGTCTGAAACTAATATCAATTAATCTAATATATGTTAAGCATGCCAAACTCTTGATAAGAAAAAGACAATACAAAGGTGATGTAAGAAAAAAGGCTTTTAATTATTGTGGAAAAGCAAAATATTCAGAAAAAAAGTGTAATATAAAGAGGAAAAAACAAACAGGACCTTTAGAGAATGAAAGAGAAATGCCTGAGAAAAAGTCAAAATATCAATATATTGTGGAAATAGGGCTAAAATATTGTATAAAAACAGACTGTAATGATAACACGGTAACTTACTGGCACACATGTCTCTGGCTTAAAAAATTAAACCTATCCCATCAGGTTGATCACATCTGTCACATCAAACTTTCTTGCATCCGAAAATTTTCCGTCGACTATCCTGTGAAATGGTTTTCATGCCAAAGTGTATCAATAACCTCAATTGACACCACAAACTCACCATTTATGTTTCATTTCTGCCTGACCCTAATTCTATCCCATATTAACCTGTATTTTATTTGAAATCACAGAGATATGCCAGTATTTTTAGCTTTTGGTCACTTTTAGATGGAGAGTTTGTGTTAAAGGGGCAGATGCTGACCTCTGTTTTTTGTTGTAAAATCCCAGTTTGAGCCATGGATTAGATTAAACATTTTAAAAGCCAGTTAAATCCAGCATGAAGAGCAGTCCTTCAACAATACTGAGTAACTCCAAAGGTGGTTTGTGTCTTTGTGAAAAGTCAGCGAGGCTTAGCATGACTGAATGTGGACAATAAGGGATTTTCATGTGCTGAATGAGCTAATACAGTATGAATAATGGACGTTTGTCTGTTCATGTTTCCTGACGGGGGGCTGTCTTTGTTTTTCCAAGCTTGTTGGCACTGTTCTCATAAGTCATACTTTAATATAAACTGTTACTACAGGTACAGCAACCCAAGAGGAGCACTACTTTATTTATAAAGCTCTCCAAACACTTTGACTTCAGGGATAAAGATGCTCTTTGAGGGATGTTTACGCCCTCTAACACTCACATCATTTACGCTCTAAGCCACTAAGAACCATGCAAGTCTCACAAATAGTGTCTGGTGGTTTCCCAGCTGATGTCACGTCAGGGAGCCTGAAATGCTGATTTATTTATAATTTCATACATGACAGTTCAACTGAAATGACAGACCATCATCTGTACAGACCTGAGCAGCTTCTTGTGCTCGTGTAACTCTATTTTTGCTGTTGAAAAAGCCTTATGAAAGCCTCTTTATTGCAGGGGAAAACAGTTGAACACAATCCATGATTTGTTGAAGTCAAGGATAGAAGAATTTTACACAAAGAATCTGATTGAGAATCTTCAAAACCAAACAGAAAATTCAACAGATCATTTAACCACAAACACTGATTTTACAAAAGCTTTTAAATGTCTGAAAAAGGTGAGGTTTGAACATTACCCTTTGCAACTTAAAATGCATCTGATATTGCCCCACTTCTGATTTTTAACATTATTGTGTTTTTAAAATGATGATTGCTAAGGAACTGCTGACAAGGACAACAGAAGTGGTCGTGATGCAATCTTTTCTGGTCAATTTTTTAAGTAGCGATTTTACACACAACAGCAACAGCCAGGGACATCAACTTGATCAGGTCATAGGGTAAGGAGCAAATTCTTAGACAAGAAGCTGCAATGTTGCGTGAAAGTTGGGAATGTGGTAGCTGCTCCTAAGTTAAACCACCATGTTATAGTTCCCTAATAGCCTAACATAATCTTTTACTATCATTGCATTCAAGCCCAAGAACTCATAAAAGTTTTTAGTGGAGTTTATCATGATGAATAAAACATTAAAGTTCATTAATCTTTGTTCAACACAGACCTTATTATCAGCAATGATCCATGAACACAGTTAGAAATCCCATCAACTGTTAGTCATGGGGAACCAGCATAACGCTAACCTCATGGTTTGCTTACAAAAATATGCCATCACTGCACCACGCTATTCTGTTTCTGTTTACTGTAAACTTTTGAAATAATCCAAAGTTCAAGTTAGCTGCATGTGCGAATGAACTCGTCTTGCATTTGTGAAAGTGAGCCAGGGGTCGGGTGATGGTGCATCCCATTTGATCTTCTTGATTTGACTTGATTAGCCACTCTGGTCACTAGTTTCCCAGATTTCTGACAACAGAGACAGCTATTTCTAAGCTCTGGCAATGTTTGATGACAAAAATACTTGTAAAAAAAATCACGTTTTCCACAATGGTAGGTAGACGCTGCTTTACTTTGCACTGGCACATGTTTAGGTCAAATTTTTCATTAAACTAAATACTGATGAGAATTCAGTGTTGATATTTTGTTATAATAGTGCAACTTTGGCATCATGCCTACTTCCACACAACATAATGTATCTTAAATAACATAACAGCATGCACTTTAATTCTTAGGGGAAAATTCAATTGTTGTAAATGTTTTAAATAAACCTCTCATCCCTGTGCCAAAAGGTTTTTTTTTTCTTCTTTGAAAGAGAAAAAAACTTGAAGTTTGTGAGGAAAAAATGCTTGGGTTTGATCATAATAGGGATGGAAATCAAAAGCCAATTCCAGTTGAGAATCGTTAACAGCTCCATCAAAGAATCGATATGAGTCTTTTTGCTAACCAATTCCCTTATTAATTCAGAATCAGTCAGAATTGCGACTTGAATACTTTTATTTACAAAAGGCGCCAACTGCACAACCTTAAGTGAGTGGAAACAAGCAATTTGCAGAAGCACTTATCTATGCTGTGACGTGTGTTTGACATTGTTGCCACTGAAAATCTACAGGCCAACATTTGCCCTCATGGAAAATCTGCAGGAATTAATCAGGGAATCATTAAAGAATTGAATCAATTAGCAGGATTGGTCATAGCATTGATTAATAAAATCTTATCAATTCCCATCATGGCTCACTTTCTAGTGAGGGCCCAGTTCTGACAGGTTGGGTGTCAATTCTGTGGTTACTGGTCAGTATTACTGTTAGCAACTGCATTTATTCTAAAATCAAGCTCTGCAATGGACCTACAGCCAGGAGCAAATGGGCTTTAATTGACAAACAAGCTGTTTTAACAGCTGCTGGCATCAATCATTTGTCTTGTTCATAGAAGTGCTAGATCACACAGGGGAAATGGGTTAAAACTAGTGCTGTCAGACGATTAAAAAAATTAATCTAATTAATTACCAGATTTATAATTAATTAATCTAATTAATCACAGTTTAATCTCATATCTGCTTAAAGTCCCCAAATAGAGAATTTGAATTCTAGGATATTATAAAATTGTAGTGCATGACTAATCAAATGAATAAACTAAGAAGTGAAGATTTGTAAATCCACATTTTTATTGGTGATTGAATAAAACCAAAGTCAGGGCAACTTGTCCAGAAAATTCTAAACTCAATCAGGCAACTCAAATTACACTTTAAGTGTGTTTCATAAATCAAATCAAAATAAGAAAAAGGTCGAGGACATCCAGCAAAACAATTAGGCCTGATGCATTATTAAAGAATGTAGCACAAATATAGATAAATAAATTCAAAAATAAAATCAGACTAAGTCTTAAATATGCCATTCCTGTTGTCACCTGGGCTTTGTTTGGTTTGATTAGAGACGCATGTGTGAAGTGACGTGCCACTGCCATGTTCGGGTCCTCCAGCTGGCCAAAATCAAAATGTTATTGTGCCATGATTAATCCTGTGATTAATTTTTCTAACGCATTAATTTGCGGTGTAATTAATTTATCTAATTAATGCACTAAAGTGACAGCCCTAGTTAAAACACAAGAGGCTCTTGAAGCAAACTGTCATAGAAAGTATTCTGCTTTGCATTGTTCACTCTGTCAATTTGGGGCAATGACCATGTTAAAACTGGCAGATGCAGGCAGTGATGCACCTTACTCCATTTAGTCCTTCGACAAACCGTAGTAGACCCTTGCAATCCTCAGCACATTCAGCATGAACAGATGCTCATATTTATTTACAAATTTCGCTTGCACTGGCTGTTTAGTTGATTAGCAGCTTTGTGAGCATTCCTGTACTTTCCAAAATTTGGATCTTATTTTTTTTTTATATTTATTGTTGGAGCTTTCCAAGGCCCAGTACAAACACAAAAGAAGAACTTAATTAAATCATAAATTCCCATTTTGATTGTAGGCATTGTGGACTGTTTTAAAATGCTTATTTATTTTTAGATAACACCCTCTTTCGTGGGTAAAACCGATTATAAATTCAGGTGTTTGATGACTGTGTAGCCACTCAACATCAACAGATATATCCTTGATAAAATACTGAAATGATAAGGATGTAATATATTTTTGACCGATAGCATCATGATAGATTAAAAGTGAAGTTTTTACATAGCAACTGGTTTAGATGTTGACAAGTCTACTTAGCTTACTTGTGCAATGGGCTCTTGGAGCATTTTCTATTTTTGGTTGACAGTACTAGCCAACAGGACTTGCATAATGAGTTTTAACAGTCTTATTTTGGTTGCTTCTAAAGGAGGTTAATATATCCTGTGGCAGTAGCGGACAATATGACAGCTTATTCTCAAGCTGAGGGTCATAGGTACTGAAATTTGGTTTAATTTAGTTCAAACACTGATGTCCTCAATTCTTAAGTGATGGCTCAATTACTGTATAAAACTGGACGGAGTGTTTTCTCTTAGCCAGTAAAATCATCCAGTGTTTTGTTAGATTAATGTAAAGAAAGATTCCCAATATTTCACTGAAAGTTCCCATGATTTACTTCCTTTCCCTTGTACAGGTTTATGTGTATGAAAATCCTGCAATGATACATAATCTCTTTTATGTTTGGTATTTGCTTTTTAAATACTGTAAGTGTTCGAAGCTGCACTGACATTTTTACCATCTAGTTAAAAAAAAAATCTGTCGCCATGACCCCACTTTACGTTTTTTTTTAATCTCTAAAGTCCTTGAGGTAGTTATGGCTGCTCTGCGTAAAGCTTCTAAATCCACCTGAATCCAGCTGGGCCGTGCTGATAGTACAAACTGTGGACTGATGTGATGGGAGATGTGGGCAAAGCAGCCTAAAGAAGAAGAAAAAAAGTCTCACCGCCAAGATGTGCAGCAGAACGGCACCACTCTTTCGTTCTTTGTTGGTGAAAAGGTCATCGGGGAACTCGTGTATTGCTGAGGAGAGAGAAAATGTCACAGTTACCACACATCAGCAACATGGCGGTGAGGTTTGTGTCCCTTCATCCACCCACACAAGACCAGAGAGGGGCAAAGTAAACAAATCCATGACTCAAATGTTAGCGCAGCGTTTGTCAAATTTCCTTCAAATAAAGAAAAGGAGTAATTGATTTTATAATACCTCATCATTCAATGAACATTTTGACCAATAATCACTAAATGTGTTTTCAGAGAGCTTGAGTACAGTCACAGGCATACTCCCATAAAATGACAAACTTGTACTAACTAATTGTAGATGTGTATTTGGGCTTGCTTTGCTTTTGCACGAAACTCCCCCCTCCCCTACGGCTTTCTCTAATGCATTGAAAGTAAATAGCTTGTCGAAAGCCTTGGGTACCAACCTGGGGTCTGGGCACTCTGGGAATGGGGGGTCTGGCAGTCTTAAGGTTGTTAAAATTCTGTTTATAATACAAATGAAAAGTTCAGTAACATGCTACGAGGACATACTTTCTTTAAAAGTCTTTGCAGAAGACAAAATGTGGGCTGATTTATCCTGATTTTACCCATGATAATCAGAACTGCGTAATATATGCACAGTAACTTATCTGTTTTTGTGTAGGTCCTCAGGGGGGCTTGTTTTTTTCTGTACTAATGAGGGGGGATTTAGAGGAAAATAAGTTGCCACTGTCAGCTAAGTACACTAAACTGAGGCTGTGAGTCACACGCTGGTCAGAGTCTGATGCAACAGTAAAATGTTTTTTGACATCAACATCATGAAAGCATAGATCCATCCTGCCTTTTGTGAATGGTTCAGGCTGTTGGTGGTGGTGTGATGTTAGGGGAATACTTTCTGTGCACACATTGGGCCCCTTCATGCCAAAAGTGTGTGTCTAGTACCGCTTTCACAATAAAATTAATAAGTCAACACAGTTATTTTCAACTTACGTTAACCCGCTAACAATCAGCAAGTGACTTCTTTCCCATTACCAGCAAACCCGGGTCTTATTGGCAGCAGACACGCTGCGTAGCTGCTGTCTTTCCTCTGGTGCATCAAGCTGATGTCATCATGTTGATGACCTCATCAGCACGCCGAAACATGTACATGTAAACAATGGAAAGGAGCATAGAGGCCGTGGACTCATTGGTCAGCGGTTTTCTGTACTTTGTGCTTTGGTCCGTCTTTAAAATGTACAAACTCGGCGCAGACTAAACGATATTCGAGCTCTGATGATACAAAGGCAGATGGAATTTGCTGTTGAGACAGCAAAGAGTCACGTTAGTTACAGACGGGGGGGACGGATGCGATATGCCGTGGGTAAAATTCGCCAACATCATGACATAAATTAGTGGGTTGGCCTGGGTGTGATGTTCCCACAGAAGCCAATTAGAGGCTGCCGATAAAAACCCATGTCGCTTACAGAGTCAGTCAACCCAGGTCGAATTGCCGATTAGACCCATTCACGCTGCTGACAGGAGCTGAAGGTTACCGGGTTTAACTGGTTAACTGGTTTCTTGACCAGTCTGAAAGGGGTAAGACTGAACATTATCGTAACATCACAGCCTGCTGACCATGTCCGCCCCCTTATGATCACAGAGTACTCATCTTCTGAAAGTAGCAGCTTCCACCAGGATAACACACTAGGCCGTGAAGCTTAAACTGGTTATTTGTACATGACAATGAGTTTCCTGTACTCTGGCAGCCACCACAGCTACCTAAAATAATTTCAAAAGAACTCGTTTAAAATGAACAGAAGAGGAGATTTACTTCACAGATCTGCATCAACTTCATAATGCCATCATGTTAATTTAGACCAAAATCTCGGAAGAATGTTAACAGGACCTTGTTGAATCTATGCTATGAAGAGCTGAGGCTGTTCTAAGGGCAATATAGGGACTAATACTTGTAGTAGTAGGATGATCCACAAGTACCCAGCTTTATCAGTTCATAACTAGAACACAACACAACAAAGGGTGCTATGGGGAGAATCAACTACCGGCGACATTAAGACTCTGCTACCCATGAGCACACATGGCAGCTGTTGTAATGCTGCGTTCCGGTAACCTCGGAACTGGGAGTGACATCTTCTCTGACTTATCGGCGTTCCAGTTGAAGTCGGAAAAAAACATGCCAATCTACCAGGCTACTGTTAGCTATTGTTAGCACGCCCTGCATTGTTGTTCACAAATATATCATGAAGAACGTGATTATCACTATGGCAGCATTTTTGTAAATATAAGTCTAACAATACTATGTATACAGCTGATCTAGAGCGACACACCCCAGTCAGAAGTGCAAATAAATTGATTATTACAGGAGCTAAATAACTGTTCACACTGGGGGCATCCATCTTCCATTGTCAACTTGGGGGTGATGAGGTTTCACAGAGTTCCCAGTAGGAAATTCTGACTTCGGGGGGCGATCCAGTTGAAGTTGCAGTTTCCTACTAGGAACTTGGAAATTCCTACTTCTGACTACAACTGGAACGCACCGAAAGACATGAGCGTGTTTGTTGTGATGCTAATAAAAATGCAGCTCGGACCTTCCTCAGAACTCTCCATTGCTTTATAACTTCTTTTTTCCAACAACTTACAGGATGCAAAGCGACGAGGTAAAGTATCTCTTTCTAGTTACGTAGCGGTAGTTTTTGATGTGTAACAACAAGCAATATTGGAAAACTAAGTATCGTAGTTTTGTAGCTGACTATATATCGCTACTTACAGCCCGGTCCTCTAAGACATGTCCGAATAATATAAATTTGCTCTAGTTTTAATTGTCTTGTTCCTGAAGTTGAGGCCAGTCCAGCCCTGTCTGACCCAACCACATAGCTAAGGAATAGCATTTATAGATAACCTATTCTGATGCTATAAAATCATCTTAAAGTGTGTATTTCAATCAGGCATATATATAATGGTGAGACTTTTTTGTAATTACTTAGAAACTCCTCACAGTCCCTTTAAGTCCAAAGTAGAAATTTCAATATAAAAGGGATGCACAATAACCTGACATTAGCATAGTGTATTTAAAAAAGAGGCCTGTACTTTAATAACCTCTTCCAAGTTTATGTTAACTTATAATATGTTAACTTTGTGAGCATCCACAACTAAACAGCACGACTATGACTTAAAGCCCAGTGTTCACCTCAGTGAGAATTATTGGATGTCTCCTTCATTTCTACACTTGATTTGTAGTTTGCATGTGTGATTTCCCTTTTCATCTTGTTTCATCTCTTCTTATCATTATCTACAAGAAAATTGTCTTGTATACCTGAAATGCCGCACATAAACCACAGAGGGTCGTATGCTAATGCAACTGCAGCCTGTGATCATGGTCCAAAAAAAGCTGACGACTCAAACAGCATCACTGGCTTTGGAGTTTCAAAGGACTAAAACGGCTCCAGACACTTTTTGAAACCATCATCAACCTGCTGTAAGTCACGCCGCTCGGCCACCAGTGACTTCGTGCCTATTCAGGGAAAATGAAACGAACAAGAATAGTTGAGCATCACGTCTCCTCTAAACTGATGTAAAAGGCCTGGGCTATATTCGGAGTCTGAAGTCATAGAGAATTAAGGCAAGCAGGCAGAAAAACCTCCCATGCTGAGGACTTATCATCCATCATCCAGAGCTGCAGCTGGGGCCCACTGTGATCATCGGACCACCATCAGGATCACGAATACTTCCAGAACACACCTGGTCCAAAACACAAGCTGACAATCTGAGGAGAGTAACCTCTGTCTGTCCTTTTGTTTTGGAACAATGTGTGTTTTTTTTCTCCTTGTGGGTTAACAGTTGATTCATAGGAGAGGACGTTTTCAACTAAAAGGTCAGGGTTTGATTCAATCACCTTCAGATATACGTCTGTTCCTCCTTGGACAAGACGTTTAACCTCAGTTTGCTCCTAATGATGTGTCAGTTGCATGTTAACATATGAAAGTGTACAAATGTAATTAGCTGATACTGATGGATCCTCAGCATTAGTTTATAAATGTAATGTAAATGGGTGTGAACGACTTATGTGACCTCTGGTGCAATAAGCACTTTGAGCAGTCAGAGCACTTAACAGCTCCGGTCCATTTATCATTTACTAAGCTTCATGTCAAGGTCAGACAACTAGTCTTAACACAGTCTGATATTGATGTGGCTTCAGGACATGTCAGCCCCAAAATTGGACTGTTTTATCTTCAGCAGTGTTTCAAAGTGAACTACAGTCAAGGCCTTTTCACAACCTCCTGACAGAAAGTCAAAAATGTGCCCTCACTTTGCACCACTATGTCAGGAACAGTGACCAGCAAGAGTTAAAAAATAGGAGTAGGAAAAAGACAATAATCAAGCTAAGACAAAACCCTCCTGCCTTCATTATGTGCTGTAAAGGGACTACTATGACAAAAGTTTAAAAAATAAACTAAGAACTTCACAAGAATCATTAAAGTAGTCATTTTTGTTATGAAAATGTACATCAAGCTAGCATAACACTCATTGCTCAATGTTTCCTATCCAAGCCCCTTCTCTCACATTATATCAATCTAGATGATTAGTCTAGTACAGTGGTTTTCAAACTTTTTTCTTAAGGCCAACCTAACATCAAGCCAAAATCTACTACCCTATGAACAAAAAAAAACAGCCTCTTCAGCATGTACTGCCATATGTTATGAGTCTGTGGAAGTTTATTAAGAAAATGTAGAAAGTCATAGGAAGCAGAATAATGTTTGAAATAATTATTTTAAAAAGAAAAAAATAATTAAAAATTTGGTAAAATTTCAGCAAAATATTAAATGTAACATTTCTTTTAAAGCTTACAAAGAGGAACATAATATCATAGTCCAGCTATTCCTGTTAAATGCAAAAGCAGGTGTTTCTTTAAAGGATTCGAGATCGCCAAAAACAACAGGATTTGCACCTTAATGCAAAAATTAATGAACTGGTCATAGTAACTTATTGTTGGACAATTTCCCAAGACATGCCTTAGACTTGCCTCAAGGCACCAGTGTGGGGTGTAGTATATCACCTCTGATAAGCCCCAGCTAAAATAAAGTATCTGTGATTGGCTTTATGTGACCCAGCGACCATCATAACAAGACAAGAAAACTGTGCAACCTGACCTTGGGATAAAATATGACAAATAAAAGTTGCTTAGCTTTCAACAACAATGCTGGAAGAGCACCACTCTTGACATGATGATCATAGATCATAAATAAGTAAAATGTATCAGTATTTGCAGAGTACTACTTCAGAGTTGCACATGGACGTTTAGTGATTATTACATCTGAAAGGTCTCATGTCCTGGTCTGTTTGACCGCTTACATCATGTCTCAGGTTTCAATTAAGTATTTGATGTTACGAAAGTAAAAAATTCCAAAAAATTGGTCTCCGTTGAGATTAGATGCAGCCCAGAAGAAGGGCAGTATAAGAGCATCCATTACAGTTTCAAAGTCTTTTGATAGCCAGATGACTGACATTGCATGGCTTTGTCCAAATCTTTTACAGTCTACGGTGATAATACAATGACTTTCAACTGCAAGAATGCCATCAAACCAATTTCTAAAGAGTGCACCATCACACACTTTTAGCATATGCCGTCAGTTAACCCATCTCAAGAATGCTGGAGAATGCTAAAGCGGAGTACACATATAAAGATTATTGGTGTGTTTTTGTCCCAACTTTCCCCCACCTCACCAAGGACGGCAAATGTCTGATTATCTCCTTGGTTGTAAATATTGAACAAAATTTTTATCACCAAAAATCTTCATGTGTGTGGGGAAAACTGATGACTCCAGTCATGACTCCGTGAATTGTGACATGGCCAAGAATGTAGCCAATCAAGAAGTGAGCTAACAAAAGGAACAAGGAGGCAGGCATAAATAAAAACAAGCATGGCCAACCTGAAATGTAAACAAAGTTTGGTGGACACAAGAAACAAAGGGCCAGCTCATGTGTTAACACAGTCTCCAGGATTTATTCAGAGTCATTTATTTTATTTAGTTCAGGATTTTACATCAAATACAGTCCTAACACTACCACCATTCCCTCCTCCTGTATGACCTCTCCCCATGTTGTGTGTTGTGTTTTCTGGTTGTTGCCATAGACGACGTTTACGATTGTTGCTATGTTTCCCCTTCTTCGTTTTGTTAGATTGTTTGATCATGCGATATTTCTGTCTTGGAGGGCTTGATTCTACATTGGTGGTAGGACAGAATAATTACTTGAGTGGTGTGTTGAGATTATCAGAGCACGCCACACACAGCACGATCAAAACTGTTCAAAGCCTGATTTTTTATCTTCATGTGTGGGGTCTCTAACAGATAAAAAATCTCATCAGGTTTCGAAAATCATTGTGTGGACCCCGCTTTACCCTTATCGATGAAAAAGGCTTATGATTTGATGAATCTTAGGAGAGAAAAAAAGGGTGAGCAAGAAGCTGGACTACCTGGAGCACTCCAGTGGGCACCAAGCAAGCATTTCTAAGTAATGTTGCGTCAATGTTAAGAAAAAACGAAAATCATCCACAATTGAGAAAAAAAGGCAGCTGACATTGCCCTCCCTTTGTGCCAAAGAACGAATCGCAACAAAATTTCTGACTATCAAGAAAACCATTTTGCCCTGGAATCCCTAAAACCATCAAGAGCAACTTAAAACCCACACAGGCTCTAAGAACAAACTCCTGAACACAGCCATCAGAATAACATGGTTTATAATGGGAACACACCGATTTGGCCCTTTTGTCACATATGGACTCATGAAGTGGAACAGTGCTCACCTGAGACTTCTCTCTGCATCTGTCTCGACCTCACCGCTGCCCGTTTTTATGATATCCGATGTTGTGCACACATGAGTGACTCGGCACAGGCATTTGGAGCACTGCACAGGCAAATCAAATATTCAGCCAGTATGTCGACCGAGTCTGCTTAATCAACTGCACGTCTCCTGGATTACATTCAGTTACATCACACATATGGAAATGTTGAGCGTTTTGTATCTCCACATGTCATCTAACACATTATCTGTGTAGCGGAACAAAGAGCCTCGCTACTGGCTAAAAACTATTCCTGGCTGTGGGGCATGAATTTCTCTGCCCTTGGTTTAAACCTGGCTTGACGCTGCAGCTCCATGAACAGTTTCAGAACAGAATAATGTCTCACTCTGTATATGAGTGATGTAGATTATGACCTTAAAATGTAATGAGAAACCACAGCACACCTGGATGACATTGAAGGCTTACAGCAACATTAAACCGTGGCAGGCGGGTTTAGCTCATTTAATTTCTGACAGGTTTATGAGCTGAGTGAAACGTGTCAGAAAGGCGATGGCCGCAAAGGAAGGCACCATCAATTACAGGATTTGTCAGCCGTGCCCTCAGAGGTGACTGAAAGCAAACTGATGCCAATACAAGGGTCTAAATCCCAACTATGTTGTAATTGATGGATGTTCCCTCTCTGACAATTTTGACCCTCTTACAATAAAAGATACAAACTGAAAGGGATTATGACATTTCAGCTGCATAATGCACTCAAAGGACCTCCTCTGGAAATATTTCATCATTCATCAACCTCTAATTTAAACATGATGCCAATCTCTGTGTTCAACTGAACTGAATCTGAATGTCCTTACATTTGTTTTTAGGGCATCTTAACAGGAAGGCACTGGCTATTAACTGAGGCTATGTCCATGCATAGGTGGGCGTTTTTAAATATGATTTTTCTGTGTGTTTCCACTGTTTGTTGACATGTAAACAGCATTTAGGTCACTGAAAACACAGATTTTGGGTAACTCCTTTGGAAGTCTGGATTATCTCACACTATGCAAAATTTAACTGTTTACAGGTGTCGCAGTGAAACTGTTGCCATGTTGATACCTGGACTATTAACATGGCAACACACTTCATTATGATAATAGATTAAAGAAACACTTAGATGTTACAAATGTTGCTGTA
The DNA here is from genome assembly GCA_036419115.1 of Scarus forsteni. Lineage (NCBI taxonomy): Eukaryota > Metazoa > Chordata > Actinopteri > Labriformes > Labridae > Scarus > Scarus forsteni. The sequence continues at coordinate 22,319,785 of JAZDUH010000182.1, forward strand.
ATTTATTGGACAAGACGCGGTGTTATAGTTTCACAGTGACTGTGTTGACTGGTGACCCATGGCTACTTGCTCTGTGGTTGCTGGGATTATAGCAGTTGCTAAAAACAGGATAATACTCAAAATTGTAATGGTACGGCCACACCGGAAGCGAATTCACAAAGACGCGCGTTGAGATTACGTATAAAGTCGATGCAAAGATGCGTTTGGACGCAGATTCGCCCCAGACGGCGCGTTGGACGTGTTTGGTGCGGCGCGTCTGGGGCCTCAAACGCCTCTACGCTCGAGTTGAAAATATTGAACTTTCGACGCAAATTTGCGTGACGCTGTGCCGTGGCAGCCAATCAGCGATGACATCCCTTCCCGACGTCATTGACTTGATGACGTGTGGTGCTCCGGCCACCGGCTCCTGCTCAAACCCCACTGAAAGATGGAGGAGAGGTTGATCTGCGCTGTTTGCCATCATCCGGAGCTATACTATTCGACATACGTACTCTACAGAGACTGGGACAAAAAAGAGCAGGCTTGGGTGAAAGTCGCTGAGGAGACAGGTTTTGAAGGTAAGTTCTGTAAATATTCGTTTAATCACTGAGTCCGACAAGCTTCGGCTCTCTACTGCGCCTGCGCAGTGACACGCGTCGCCCCTAAGCTTGTCAAAATGGTCCAGCCTCAGGCATTACGCGCGGCGTGTACAGGGCGTCTAAATTTACCAATTCGCGTCTGGTGTGGCCGCAGCATTAGGCTGCGTTTACATGGCATCAAAAACGGTCAAATCCAACATGTTTTCATTGCATTTTGGCTTTGGGTTTACATGGAAAAGCATTGTGTTTTGTCTGAAAACGGTAACTTTTGAAAATGAAGTGGAGACTTTTGAATACGCTCTCCATGCAGCCCTGTGTAAACGCGATTCAGAGCGTTTCAGGGTGAAACGCTGACATCACCGCATGTGCAGTACTCTTTCACATGAAGGCTGCACTCGCATAACAGGAACAGCAGCAGCTTCGGCCATCCGCAGAGTAACGTGTGAGCTGCTTACCGTGCTCGATTTGATATCCCATCAAAACTATCCAGACAGATTTGTTGTCCGAACTGATTTGTTGTCCAGAAGAGAAACTCCTGCGTCTCTGTGCGTGTACTTGTAGTTTGTGAAAAGGTTTTCTTCTTCATACGTGTATTGTAGCAGCGCTGCCTCTCTGCAGTCCTACACCACCATCTACTGAACCACCATGCATACTATAGAGGCTTCCGTCGTCTCCAGCATCGCCGTCTGAACGCAGAAGAATTTGAAAACGCAAAAGGAAAAATCTTGAGAGAATCTTTGCATTTTTAAGTCAGGAGTGTCCGTGTTAATGTAGGATTTGAGTATCAAATTATCACATTTTTGGCAGTTGGAATCCGAACAAATATTTTCTCAACACTCCTGCAATCACCAGCTGTCATTGTCAAAGTTAAACTGTAACACCAGATGGACATTGTGGTAAGAACAGATATGAAACTAAAACTGCTTTTCTTTAGAAAATGAAAAAGTTGAAACTATACTGATGCTCTAGACAAGCTATCGACTTTTGATGCAAAGCCAGAAGGGAGAGGAGAGCTTCATGCAAGAAGCAAAACAAGCCCAAATAAATGTCTACAATTAATGAATACAAGTTTGCCATTCTCTGGGAACGTGCCCCAAACGAGTGTACTAAAGCTCTCCAAGAACACATTTTAGTGAATATTGTTAAAAAATGTATATTGAGTGATGAGATATTCTAAAGCAATTACTCCCATAGTTTATTTGATGGAAATTTGACCAACACTATAGTAACATTTGACCAGGAGTTCATTGACAAAGGTGCTCAGTGCTCATAATGGACATAGTTACAAATAAAGATGGTATTTATGCATTTCTTCTGTCTTAACGTGGATATTTTCAAAAACCATGCAGAAAAACGTCCATTTCAAAAAATACAAACACACATTTACACCTGTGGCATATCCTGTTTTGAAGGGCAGAGGTCAAGGTCATGAGCCTTATAATTTATCTTCTGCTTAGATGGATGTTAGGCCATAAAAATGAAATAGCCTTTTAGAATAATAAAGTTGTTTGAATCTGAAACCACACAAACACCACCCCAGCTCTTCCTCCTCATCCATTAATGTACTTCACTCTGCAGAAAGCCCTCTGCTACTCGACCTGGTCACCTCTAATACAGTAATGGATGGGTACATGGATTTGTATTTATTCTTCCAATTTTCTGTTAATAACCCTACAGCCTGCATACATTGATGAAAAAAATATCTGTAGTTCGGAGAGCTTTCCAAATTATACAGCTCATATTTTGTCATTATTTTTGATCAACTTGGAGTTCATACTTCTCTTTTAGATTTTTTTTCCATTCAAGCCTTGGCAAAAGGCAAGAGGGCATCTTAACAACAAATAACTGGTACCAATAATCATGACCCTAGCGTCGATTAAAATGATAATGGTTATTTTGGCAGAAGAAATGCAGCTTGACATCCAACAATACCTCATGGTGATACAGCCAAGCAACCATAAATTAATCTAGCTGTTGAATGCTGCCTGTTGGCTCCTGAAACAGAAAGTATCCTGCTGTCCAAGCTTTTTCACCTCCCGCTTTCATGTTCAGCTCCCAAACCTGCAGGTCTGAGTTCGATCAATAATTAAACACCTTCCTCATCCATGTTCTTTAGTTACCCGTCCAGCCCCTTGCCACCGTATACATCTATTTCTGCTGAAAGAGAGTTAAAAATAGGCGAACACAAAAGGTGCTTAAAGGACGTGGGCAGTGGGACAGCAGGGGGAGGAGAGGCGGGCAGGGGTCACCTCCTGTCGCTGTAAACATTCAAGCAGACAGCGTCTATGGGGTTTCGTGGGCGTCTCCTTGCTGTGGAGGTCACAGCGGGCGCCTGCATGCTTCCACAGCCGATTCCCACACAAGGACAGGACAGGATGTACACACAGGAGAGGGACCAACACTCTGATTTGCTCAAGTGATGCATCTCAAATGAGAGCCATAAATAGAAGCATAAATAATGTGGGGTACTGTTGAATTGTTCATCATTGTGATGGTTTTACAGGTACAGGGTATACATGTAGACTTCACATTATTTGAATGAACTAGATCTATTTGATGCTGAATTTGTTCTCTGGCCTCTATGCTGCATATGTAATGGACAGGTAAGCAAAAAAGTGGTCAGATATTTAAGGGTATAAACATCAATGTACTGATTTTTGAATGCAACTGTAGAATAAATAATTCATTGATATGCTTATAACATGACTTCAGCTGCTTGATATACAGTTACTGGACAGTTTAAGTTCAGCACTGGGTCAGGACAAAGAGATGGGTGGATTCTGAGGCAGTGTGATTGGGAGGAACTTTAGAAGGTAGGTGTTTGCCTTCTGATATGATTTTTTTTTTAATGTATTTTTTTGGGCATTTTGTGCCTTTATTGATAGGAGAGAGACAGTGGATAGGCTTGTGAAAGGGGGTGATAGAGTAGGGGAAGACACTCTGCAAACTGGTCACAGGCGGGATTCGAACCTGGACCGGCAGAGGCAAGTACATGGGGTGCTAACCACTCCGCCAAACCAGCACCCCCCTTCTGATATGATTTAAGGTCTTATTGGCCATGTACGTAAAAATGTATTAGGTTAATCTTTAAGTCAGAGTGGAGCATTGTATGTCATGTATTGTATTGACAAGCAATAATCATATTCCAAAATCCCAATAACCCAAAATAACAGTTTATTCTTCTGTTGAAGACATTTTTGCAAAGCCTCTAGGAGATCCCTCAAATTGTTCTAGAGGTAGCAAGTTAATAACCTGACACTCCAGATGAACAGTTCGATATTAAAGAGCACCTGTAAGGCTTGATAAATTTAGAAACCAGTAAAAACTTAAAAATTCAAAAGAAGATGCATTTGGCTTGCATTCTGCTTTTATGAAATTAAGTACTACTACTTGTATTTGAGTTAAAAGAAATCTTGACATAACACCTCCTCCTAAATTCATTTTCTGTTCCTCTTGTTAGGCGTAGGTGGATTTCTTAGAAAACTTAATATGTGAGGTTGCACAGTGACCTTTGAGCTCCAAAGCTTACACAGGTAACCTTCAGATTCTGGCATCAGTTTGAATTTGAGGGGAATCACTAAACAGTCTGAAAATATTGTGCCCACAATTTAAAGTCATCATAACCTTGACTTTTGACCCCAAGAAGTATTTAGGTCAGCCTTTTGTAAGAGTGGGCATTTTCAGGAAAGTTTGAACTGACAACCGGAAAACAAAAAGCCTACAGCCATGAATGTACTGAAACATTTTGTTTGTAAAAGATGCAATAACAGCGTGAACATGGAAATATCTACGATGATGCGACAGGCGAGCAAGAGGCAAAAAAAAGGAAAAGTCCCCCTCAGATGCTAAGCTACAAATCTATAAATAGACCCTGGATTCTCTGTTTGGACACCTGACTGTGGTGCTTATGCAAGAAATTACTGGCAACACTTTTGTTCATCTGTCTCCTGGACCCCCCTCTCCCTCCTCCCTCTGCTCACACAAACCCCAGACGTAATTAGAAGTCCTCATAAGAAGTGTTGGGAGGATTTTATTAGAGCCAAACTGCTGTCAGAGAGTAAACTCTGATCAGTTAGGGACTGTGCGAACGTTTTGAGGAGAGTAAGGGACAGTCATAAAGAGTGGCCAATTTTGGAAGGTGAAGAGGGGTGTCTCTTTATTGGCCTAGATTTTTTTTAAGTCTATTTCAGGCATCCTCTAAAATTAACAAAACAAATGAGTAAAGTTTCGCCTTCGTGTGCCATGTTGACAAAAAAAAAAAGAACTGGAGATTTTACACATATTAATGAGATTGGTAAAAATTAGTGGTGGGCGATTTATCGATTTACAAAAGAATCAGGATTTTTTGTTTGGCAAGTTTTAAATCAAAGTTTGTTTTTCCTAATTTAAATGCTTCATTTTAGTCCAGAAAAAAGTTACCGCTTTTGTCCAGCAGAAGGCGACATGTTTTTCTTCATTCATCGTATTCTCTCTCATTATGTTAAAAAGGTTTGGGATGTACAATACTTATTGTCGCTGCTTTTAAATGCAGGCCAGGCTCTTGAAGAGAGAGTATAAACAGCTGGTTAAAATATATTGCTCAATAAATCCTAAAAACTGACTCGCATGTGATGTGTATTTTTCCTGATATAGTCTGTAGACATCATCATTATTCATATTTTTCACTGGTGTTAAAAAAGCTAACTAAAGATTGCAAGAATCAGCAATATCGTAGAATCGCAAATTCAAAACGAATCGGCACCTAAAAAATCAAAATGAGAGAAAAGTGAATCATCCCAGCCCTAGAAAAATATTCAAAAATTGTATATATTAAGTCACTGTAATTTATGCAGAAAAAATGAAATGTTTTGTGGGAAATAAGTATAAATAAGGGATGGGATTTCTTAAAAATGTTATTGATACCACTGCCAACAATTGTGCCCCTTTAACGATTCCTTAATTGGTTCCTGCTGATTTCGTGTGTTGGCCTACGGAGCTTTTCGGTGGCAATAATGTCCAACACATAACATTCTGGGTGTTAAATACCATGCTACATGAATAAATATAGTGGAGTAAAAGTCTTTTTTTTGACAATTAATACATTTTGACCACATTGCCTCCTCTCTGTCATTATTTGTGACTTCTTGCTGTCCTTTTTGCAGACTGCCTCTGATTGTGATGTCCTTGATTTGCAAGGCATCCAGAACAAAGTGGAGGAAAGTGATGAGGAAATTAATAAGAAACAAGGCTAATGATATTGTTATTTTCTTAAAGGAGTTGTTATCAATTCTCAGCTCTATCAGTTGTGTTTATATTTTTAACCAGTTGCTCCTTTTCTCTGTTTGGTCTGCTGACTGCCTAACTAAAGAACCTTTACTCATTGCAGCTGCCGCAAGACAACTTGTGGCTGGACAAAGTTTTTAAATTGACTTAAATTACTAATTAAACCAAATTTTAAAATAAGACAAAGTAGATGTTTAAATGTTGTTGTGAAGAATGCACATCTCTTCATGACCACAGGCTACCCTTACTTCTGTTGGCATCTTCCAGCAAGATTTGTGCCACGTCACAAAATTCAAACCATCTCAAATTTGTTTTCTTGAGGCTGCCACAGTCACCAGAACTCAGTCCAATACAGCACTTTTGGAATGTGGTTGGGCTGGAGATCATCATCATTAGGAGTATAAGAAAGTACTGATAGACCAGTACAGGTACATCTCAAAAAATTGGAATATCATGAAAAAGTTCAAAATTTTTCATCACTCATTTCAGAATGTGAAACCCATATGTTATATAGATTCATTACAGATAGAGTGAAACATTTCAAACATTTATTGCTTGAAATTTTGGTAATTCTGAAATGAGTGATAAAAAATATTGAACTTTTTCATGATATTCTAATTTTTTGAGATGTACCTGTATATTGGGATATTTTGCTGGTGACTATTGTATCAATGGGTCAGAGCATAATATTGTAAAGCAACTTTTTAACCCTTGAAAGCCTGTCATATCAAATTTGACTTTTATGTTTCCTCAATCCAATCAATAAGACCAACAAATTAGGGAAAAAAAACATCTGAATCCAATCAGATAAATAATAAATATGCCCTCAAGTTGATAATCAGTTGCCAAAAACACCTAATGTATCAGAAGAGATACAAAAATATGTATGTTAAATTTTATGTCAATTTTGATTTGTGTGTTTTTGTATTTCTGTAGAAAGTGAACAAACATTTCAGCTCCAAAAAATTAGAATTTTCTGGCTTTTTGTTTGTGTTTTCAGGCTTTAAAGGGTTAATAATGACCTCAAAAGTGGAAGGAATTGATGAGATTGTTAAGCAAAAATGCAAATGTTATTGAGTAATTCAGGGAATTGTTTTTCTATTCCCATCCGTATAACTACCCCTGCATCATGAATGTACAACCAACAAATCTGCAGCAACTGCACGATGCTATCATGTTAATAGGGACCAAAATCTCTGAGGAATGTTTACAGCCTCCATGCTGAATCTATGATGAACTGCAGCAGCCCTTAAAGATTAAAAGGAGTCCAACCAGGTGTACCCAATAATGTGGCCAGTGAGCGTACATTAACTGAGCTTTGGGAAAACAGACTAATGCCAGTTTCACGAAATCCCTGCTATTCCATTAACGATGAACAAGTGAGACCTTCTTGCATGTGTTGTTGCACACAATCATGCAATAAACAGGAAATTGGAAAAAAGGCTCCAGTCTTACATATCGACTCTACACATGCTTTACACAGATATCCCGTGCTACACAATCAGAAATCCCCTTGGATAACCTTAATTTAAAGTCATATTAAAGCCAGAGCATGCCAGATATTCTTTACATTTGCGCAATTATAATTCCATAATCTGGTAATATTCCAGATATTATGGTGCCGTTATATAACAGAGCTCAGTATCAGTGCCGTCTGTTATCCCAGAGTGACAGGACGGAGCAGAAAAACACTACTGCATTGGCCAGAGCAAATAAATCAAATTATTCTTGGATAAACAGGCCAGGAACCAGCAAGGAAAGCCTTTCACAATCCTGTGTCCCTCGATCTTAAAATAGATTATTCTGACACAATGCCATCATGTATTAAACCGCCAAATAAAGATATTACAACGTGAGCAAGATGTTCTGGCTGAGTGCCTGGCTCTACCTTCTGTCACAAGCCACGCACAGACCCTCAGACCTGCCAGGTCATTAAGAGAATAACGTTTGACACTCTGGTACAGTAGTCAAGAGACTCTTCTGAGGAGAACGATTCCTCCGGGTCATTATTAGTCCATTAGATAATTAGCTTGCTCCGGCATGCATCAGTGAGTGCAGCATGACTCGACCACGACTCAGCCGCTCCTGCAAACATGACGGCAATATCACGAGTGGCCTTGTGGGGAATATATCCACAACAAATGCACGAAAACACTCAAGTATGAGGGTAAGACATCACAACTAAAAAGCTGGAGATATGGAGTTTTCTACATTATGCACTTTAAGAAAAAGATGAAAAGTTCAGAAATGTAAAAATGACAAAGAAAAATGAAGCAGCTTTGTCAATCTGGCATTTTGTTAAACATTTAGTTTAAAAAGTGCTTCACAGATTAATTAAGAAAGTAAAGCAAAGCCAGAACGTAAAAGGCAACAGTTGAAAAAAACGTAACATTTGAAATGCAAAGTCAAAACTGCAATAAAATTCAAAAAGAAAAGAAATCCAAGTGGGAGAATAGTTGAAATAGCACGGGAAAAAATGAAAAAGCCTTAATAAGAAGAAAATTCTGAGTGAAAGAATCAAAAGGACGAATAAAAGTCCAATATATAGAAAGGCGAACTGGTACAAAAACCAATGTACTAATAATAATTGATGGGCTAAGTTGCTATAGGAAAATGCCAACATTTCAAGAAAAGGATCCAAATGAAGGGTGTAACTGGTCATACCATTATGTTGGCCCATCCCTTGTACAGAGGGCGTCATCCTCATCATGGACGTTTTGGGTAATTAATTGAAAAACTATTGATTTTGATTTTTGGGATAAGTGGCATCAGATGCATTTGACGTTTCAAAAGGAAACATTTAAATCATTTGCATGTATTCATCTCTGACCTTAATTCAAGTATTAATCTAAAAAGCTACTGTCATATCCAGTTGATATTTGACTGTAGGAACCTGAGGTGCTAACATGCTAATTCGCATTTGGACTCATTCCTGCACCACTCTATCTCCAGTTCTTACTTTTGGTGCCAAACACCATGCCCTTACTGGACCCAACATTCACGCTGGCTACAAAAAAACAGTACAGAGATGTGTCCCGAGCCTTGGAGACCGACCCTCAAGCACTTCATGTCCCCTCCTCCGACTACACAGTCAAAGGACTTGACGTACTGTTCAGTGGGAAACACAGGGCATTGGATTACATTTTTAACAGAGGCAATGTGAACAGTAGGTGCGCGATGCAGCCATTGCTACTGCACATAATGTATTTCTCTCTTACGCAAACTGCGCACGCTACGCAACCTACTACTCCCCCTCCCCCCTCTGTCTGATCTGCGCATGAGTATGATCGCCCCCTGGATGTGGGGGGGGGGGGGGGGTACCCTTTTTTGGTAACTCGGCCTGAGCCACAGTATTTACCTGCTGAAATTCAGAGCCAAGGCTGTGTATTGAAACCGGACTTTTTATTCAACATGCTGTCAGTGGGGACATCTTGTGGATGGAGAGGAGAAATACGGTGAATTTGACAAATACTGCATTAGATTAAAAGACTAGAAGATCCCTGACTACACCTTTAAGTGGGGCACTCACATAAGGAGAACTCACACATAAAGATAAAAAAATCAGATATTGAACAGTTCTGACTGTGTGTGTTGTGCTCCGATAAGCTTAACACAGTCCACGAGAAACGTAACAATTTTGTCCCATCACCGGCCTAGAATCTAGTCCTCAAGCCCAGAAATCTCACGTGGTCAAACATGGTCTAATAAAAATGAAGAAGAAACATTGCAAAAACTGGAAAACATATACATCGCATGGTAAAGCACATAAGAGAAGAGGTAATGGTGGTAATCTCTGAACTGCTTTTGATGGATAAATCCTGAATTTAAAAAAAAAGAAAAACGTTCTCAGTCATCTCGCTTATTGATTGGCTACATTCTGTTCCACGTCACAATTCAGGAAGCCGTGACTTGGGAGTCATCAGTTTCCCCCACACATGAAGATTTTTGGTCATAAATATTAAACAAATTAATTGTCAACATAAGATAATCTGGTTTTTGCCATCCTTGGTCGGAAAGGGGAAAAGTAGGGGCAAAAAATAGCCTGATAACCTCTATGTGTGTACCCAACTTTAGGACAGGGTGTAAGAAACTCTTTTCCTCCCAAATAAAAGCAGGAAAAGGCCAAAAGCAGTTATGCTTTTATAAAAAGGGTCACAATGTCATAAAAGATGTTCAAATGTCAAGAGAACTGGCCAAAGCCCCAAGAAGTTAACAAGTGGATACAAAAATCTAAGTTTAAAGACATAAAGTCAAAATATAGGACGTGCACGGATGCCATGGACGTTCATCATCTCAGACATCCTGTCTGTCTTCATGAAATCTTCTGTGGCTTTTAAACATGCGTGCATGTGATGTTCAATGTTCCCTCAGTTAATGTCAAAAAGATTCAACCGCTGCTTTGTTCTATTTCAGCAGAAATTTCAAGTGACTCCAACTTTAAAGCAAATTAATTTCCTACACCTTAGCAAAAACACATGCACTTCAATCAGTAGCTAGCAGTGAACTAAAATCATCGCTTATCATAAACTTACAGCAGTTGTGTGTGAATACACAACCTTTAATATTTAACACTCACTGTGAGTGTGAATTTAGTGGTTTTATCCTCATAAGCATTCATCACATTCATCATTCTGACTCATCTCAAAGAGCAGAATGTTAAAAACATAAATCTTCCTCCTCTGTCTTTGCTTTTATCTCATGCCTGACTCTAATACTCCTGCACAAAAAGAGCAAGAGGCTCGGTCAAAACAAAACACATTATCCTCTTGTTGGGTCAATACTTTCACATGCTCCAACCTCACATGTACAACTGAGCTCACATGCTCATGTGAGCACTTAAACGCCTGCAGTTTTACCTGCATGAGCACACTCGCATACCTATACACTTCTACTTTTAGCATGAATTCCCCTCAGCTTTTACGCCGCATGTTAAGTGTGTGCGTGTTTGTGCGTATGTGTGGGAGCGGAGAGGCTGCTGAAAGAGGCCAAAGCAGGTGGACCAGAAGAGTCCTGGTTCAATAACCTGAAGGGGACACCACTGTGAAACGTATGCATTCAGCTGTGCACGGGAATAGGTAAACAAGTCCCTCGGGGTGCGGGACAGATCTGCAACAGCAGAGAGAGGGCAGAGCTGCCTTTCTGCTGGGACTGTACGACTTAAAACCTGGAGGAAAAATAACTGCTTAAGCTCAAATGATTAAAATAACATACCAGGTATAAAAACACCCATATAAACACAGCTAAAACAATATAGAGCCTTTATACATCTTTTGAAGATGATCACTCAATGATCATGTTTTCAACCATACATAACTGATCAACCATTTAATATTACGCCTACCAACTGAATGTAATCTGATGTACTCATAGATAATAGCCCTGCTGTATTTCCGCTTTTAAAATGCCTCAGTTTCAGATGATGGGCCAGAGTGTGTACATTATGGTTATTATTGAGGTCATATTGAGTGGGGCAGTCATTGGTTTGCATTATGTCTAATTGCTTCAAGTACTTTGTCTTTTATTGTATGTATAAGTCTATATCCAATAATAAATAATTATGTGTTGCATGCTTTACTTTTGTAAATGAAGAATGTTATGAGCGATATTTTTGTTTTAAATCATCAGATTGATAAATACAAGTGTTTAAAATCATGAAAATTTGGACTGTAACCGCTGTTAAGGGTCTTCTATAAAATTAAAACAGCACACCTCTCAGTAAATTGAAAAACTTTAATTTAATTCTATATAATGAGTCATCCAGACAAGATGAAATTGCAGACAATTGTTGAAACAAGTAATCTGAAATTTGGCAAGAAAACTGTGGATCTTTACAGTCCTTAATGTTTTAAAATAGTTGTTGCAATGAGGCGGGACAATGTCCAGACTACAGCGGCTCATCAAACCCTTCATTTGGCCCCAATGAAGCCCCAACAATAGCAAGTAAAAACACTGTAGTACACATGCTGGCCAAGCAGGCAATGCCTGACTCAGTGAGCAAGCCCACATTGTCTCATTTCTTCAAAGTCATAGGATGTTAACATATAACACTGGCTATCTTCAAGTGGTAGAGCACTTCATACATCAGACATGTCAGTCTCATTTCCCACAAAAGTTTCAAACATTTTTTTAGGCTGAATTGCTACAAATCTTGGAGATGGACAGCAGAATAGCAAACTCTAGCAAACAGTAAGGTAGCAACAGAACAAAACTCAAACGGTAAGTTGTTCACTAAGCTGAGGGATGAGAAAGGAAACAGGTTTAGCATTTTTTTCATTTTTGAGCCCCCCAACACAGACTTCATCTGTACCTGTATTTCCTCAACTCTTGACTTTTCTGTACAGATAAAAGTACGACAATATTAAAATAACTGAAGCAGCAGAAGAAGCAGAGCTATAACTCAGTAGCAATTCATAATATTCACACAATAGTAAGTAAAAGTTCAGCTGCTCGGCCAAATCAAACTTCTTTAGAGAAGCATTAGGTGGGAGATAAAGTTGAGAATAGTGACTGCTTATAAAATTAGCATAAATGCTAACAGCTTTAGTAGCAGTTTTATCAGACCTGAACCACCTGGAAAAATGTTCTTGATAGAAATGATATTTATGTTCCCACATGTTTTGGTGAGAGTATTTTTCGAGGAGGATTAGGCTATGTTTTGTACTGTACACTGCAGCAGTAACCCCACCTACTACATTATCTGGTTGGCCCATACTTAATTTGATTGATGGAACAATTGTCCAATCAGCTGCCAAATTTGCTTTTGAAAGGTTCAGTCCATCCCCAAACACCTTATTTGTTTTTGCCAAAATGGACTCCATCCGGTGAGTCAGGTCAGGATTTCTTTAGAATCAGTTAATGCTTAATCATGACTTTAAAGCATCAGTAACTTTGGCAATAACTATACCCATTTATGAGTAATATACAAACAGTTTTACAGACGATTATTTAATAATATAATCAAATGTGAATCCAAAGTTTTGTTTTTCATAAAGGTACTTCAAACCAATGACAACTCCAAGATAGCTATTTGGTAAATTATACATATAGTTTATGTACAAGACCATCACCTAAAGTGTGAAACCATACTGACAAAACACAAATTAATTCACAATAAAAATATATACATTAGTATTTTTTAAGTAATTATGTAGGGATAGTGTTTTTGTGTATAGTGGCCAGTGGCATTTCCAAACATGCTGTTGCTATCTTTGTGCCCTCTCTTTGCCCAAGCGTTGTTGACATGAGATGAGTGGGCATTTGGATAATAAGACTAGAAGAGAACATCACAGATAAACAGAAAAGAAAGTGAATAAATAAACATGAAGATGTTTGTGTGAGTTGAGCTGCACTGAGAACAGTGTATCCTCTGCAGGTGCTTTTCTCTCCGCTCTCCTCTGCGCTGCATTGTTTCCAGCATTGGCATGCGAGCCGGAAGCAAAGCGAGGTCAGTTTCCATTATGCACAGCAGTCTAATCCCCCAGCTTGTGTAATTCCTTTTAAAATAGGCTCCTTCTGGTGTTTCCCTGGAGTTGACCAACCTGCATTCTAACTTGGACCGGCCGCGACACACTGGCAGATTTACGCCTCAAGCTGCAGCCAAAGCTTCCCACCGATGAGCCCAAAAACAATTCATACTCTCTTTACCTCAGTCCTGCCCTTTGTCTGAACCAAAAAGCACACATTTATGACAAAAACACAGCAGAGATTGGTGGGTTACCTAAAGTCTGGTCCGCACTACAAGACATTTTAATGTAAAAAGATCTACAGGCATGGACAAATTTAAAAAAAAAACAAAAGAAAAATCAAAGAGAGCAACAAAATAACCAAAACAGCCATCACACTTCAAAGGCTTTGTTCACAAGACCCATATTTTTCACATAATTAACTTGAAGATATATTTTTTTATTATTCTTTGTGCCACGGTACATTTGACTAAAGTTTCACTTTCAGTGTGCCAAATCTGACACCTGCATCAGTCAGTGAAAATATTCAACACAACTAGGGGAGTGCGATATGACGATATTAAATCATTAAGGATTATAACATGGGGATGATCTCATAAAGCAGAAAGATCATCAGTTCGTCTGTGTGGGCGCAGAGACTTTGACACGCACCCAACTAGCCAATTGTAGCACATTACACGCAGTTTATGGTAGGATCTCATGTTTGGTAATGTAGCGTGAAGCCATGGCGGAAAGAGAAAAGGAGATAAAAGCCTGAAAATGTCTGAACAAAAATCTGTTCTAAAGCAGATGTATTATTCACTCAGTTTATAGACATTGCAGTTAGATAACATTTGTTTTGAATTGTTGCACTTTAAGAGATGATGTTGACATTGTTGTTCATTACCTTTTATGTTTACATTTATTGCACATTTTTATAAAAACTGCACTATTTAAATTGAAACCTGTTCAGAAAGTCTCTTTGGCTTTAATTGTATTTTTTTTCTTCTAGGGTTTTACACGTTTTATATGTTAAACATAGGGGAAAAATGGTCAATCATGCAAATTAGTCTAGAAAAATCGACGTAAACAAGAATCGTGATAAAACCGTGATCGTGATTTAATTTTTAAAATATCGTGATATGATATTTTTGCCGTATCGCCCACCCCTAAACACAGCCACCTGCTTGATGGTGTGTTTGCATCACAGCAGCCCCATTTACTTGACCAAAGTCATCAAAATATCAACAATAATGAGTTTTAGGATAATGTATGGATGAAGATAGTGTTGGAGCTGCAATAAGACTAAGGTGAGTGTTTACTCACGCTTCTACTGGTGTGAACAGTTGGTCCTGAAGCAGCCATGGTAAAGTTTCAGCTCCTGAGCAAAACCCACCAATTATTCCTCTCAGTCACAAGGACACAATCAATTTCTGTTGAATAAAATTAGCCCCATGCCACTGTCACTTGAGACATGGTTTTCTAGAATGTCCACAACATATAAGAAATGCCCATCAACTTTAATGTGAATAGAAAGCCAGGTCAAAAATCAGCTATGAAACATGTGTAATTTCATGCTGTTTATTTGCAATGCCCTCGATCACCTTAAAGCCTTTATTTATGTTTTAGCAGTTTAGTCTTAGCTTCTGTGTTTCCTCATTTTTAATTCAAGATATTACTCATTACTCAGTCCTCTGTGGCTGTTTGAATAGTCCTGACTTACTGTCCCCGTGTGTGCGAGTGGCTGTATGTGTTAAATGTGGGCCGGCAGTGTGTTTGGGGTTTTGTATTTTATTTTGTATTCCCCAACTCTTACCTGCTTGTGTTCTTTAACGTAAAGTACTTTGTGCTACGTTTCTTTTTGAAAGAAAAGTGCTTTATAAATAAAGCTTGATTGAAGGATTGATTGAACAGTGTGACATGATTTATGAGTCTTAACCAGTCTGAAGCATGAAGGACCACAAGACAGTATCAACATATTTCTAATGCTGCGTTCACACCGCAAGCGACGCAGCTACCAAAATTGGGTCGCCCACTGACATAGCGTCGCACGTCCATAAATACCTCATTTTGGTAACCGCTACCGTCGGCCGTCGCTCGGTGACGTCACATCCACTTGAGTTTCACTGCGATCATTTCATATATCATATAATAGGATGTATAAGTGGACATTACTCCAGCTTTATCCTTTTCATTCACTTATCAACCACAAAACACTGCAGCTGATGCCCTGCAGCAGAACTCATCCGCCCTGTAGTCCGGATGAATAACTGTCTGTCTCAGGTACCGTCACACGTACACACACCGCTGATTGGCTGTTGCCGCACAGCCACACACGACATCCCCTGAATAGATCAACTTTTTTTAACTCTGACATCGCGCGACATGTGAAGTGATCGTCTTGTACGTGGCTGTCGCATCGCGGGAGGGTTAGCCCCGCCCCATCGCGGCTGTACATTGACTTTGAATGGAGAGTGATCGCTGAGGTAGCACAAGTAGCGTCAGGTGTGAACGCAGCATTATGAGGACATTTTCTGTATGCACAAACTAACTGATGTGTGATCATGGAAATGATTTCAAAGACAAGACCTTAAAGAATCTCAACCAATTTTAACTAAAAACATCAAACTTTTAAATATTTAACATTTTAGGTTGATTTTATCCACTGATTATTTTATCATGATTGTCTCAGAAGAGGAGTTGGATAGAAACTTAACTTGTGATGCAGTGATTGTGAAAATCAGGACCAATTCTGACTTCAAAATTTGAAACAATGGTTTAGCTGTTACCAGAGTTTTTCTAATTATCACTTTTGGCATGTTTCTCCCACAAGGCCAAGATTCCTGCTATGTTTGATTATGAACACATTGCTTTGTCCTGCAGTTCCTATTTATTACTATAAAAGAAAAACATCTTCTCTTCATAAGCAGTTAGGTGTGTCTGATGTCAGCATGAAATTGGACAAAACAACAAAATATCTGAAACTGATTCTTGTCACCAAACATTAATTTACTTATGGGCAATGCCTCTGAAAGGGGCTGATACCAATGCTATACTGATGATGATGTGTATTCCTCGTCTAAACACACACCACAGAATGACCAGGATAGATAATACTGTATTTTGGACCACCAAATAGTGGGACCTTTGCAGGCTTTGGTTGGAAAGGGGGACCTAGGAGAGAAATCGGGCTGATTATTTCATAGTGTGTGCTTCACTGCTGTTAGCTGCAGTTCCACTTTTTCCAGCTCATGAAGCTCTTCACCTTCATTTAAAAAGCTGCAGGCTTACAGGGTCAGACTCCCCCACACCTAAGCCAACAAACCCCTTTTAGTCAGTGTCATGAAAGGAAATTACATCAATAGGTTTTCTGTGCTCAATTTATTGAGCTCAATCTATCTATTTCCGGCGACACAAAGACTCTGCTACCCATGAGCACGCGTGGTAACTGTCCTGAAGATGTGACCCAAGCCAAAGTGTGCGTTTGTTGTGATGCTAATGAATGCAGCTCAGACCTTCCTCAGAACTCTGCATTGCTTTACAACTTCTTTTTTCAACAACTTACAGGAAGCAAAGCGACGAGGTAATGCATCTCTTTCTAGTTACGTAGCGGTAGTTTTTGATGTGTGACAACAAGCAATTTTTGGAAAACTTAGTATCGTAGTTTTGTAACCGGCTATATATCGCTACTTACAGCCCGGTGCTCTAAGACGTGTCCGAATAATATAAATTTGCTCTAGTTTTAATGGTCTTGTTCCCAAAGTTGAGAATCCAGACCAGTCCAGCCCTGTCCGACCCGACCGCGAAGCTAAGGAATAGCATTTATAGATAACCTATTTTGATGCTATAAAACTCATCTTAAAGTGTGTATTTCAATCAGGCATATATCTAAAAGTGAGACTATTTTGTAATTACTGAGGCCCCATCCACACGAAGCCAAACTGGGGTCTAAACGCATACGTTTTTTACCATCTGCGTATCATCCATACAAAGACGGTGTTTTGAGGGTCTGTAAACGATCATTTTTGAAACCAGGTTCCAGAGTGGAAAGATTTTGAAATGCCGTATTTGCAGCTCCGTGATTACTGGCTCTCCGCAAGTTTTCAGATACGCTTACGTCATAGTTTCATATCTTCATTGACATGCATGCGCCACACGCGGCAACGACAATGGTGGGGTACGTGAAGCATATGTGCTGATGAAGCTAGTTGCAGCAAAATCTCCTTCTTCTCGATCACCACTGAGTTGAACAAACAATTATCGAGGACACATTACGGCACTTTATGATCACTTTATCACAATCTCTGTTTACAACATTTGCCGCAAGTGCGCATGCCCACTGTTTTTTTATCTGTTTCTGCTTGTTTCCGTCATATCGTTACAGCGCCCCTAGAAGTCTGGCATGTGTTTTACAGCGTTTTCATGCATATCGAGTGCATTCATATAGATGCACACATTTTCTGAGACGCCTTTGTCTTTATAATGATCGTTTTGGAAACTGTTAAGCGTTTTGTCTTCATGTGGATGGGGTCTTAGAAACTCCTCATAGCATATTTAATTTGGGGTTAAAAGAAAGCATGTTTCTCTTGATTTAATTCATAAAGTGCAGAAATTAATGACTCAAGTTCAGGTGCAAGTACATTCCCCCCAACTTGCCAATCAGCCACTCTGTCTAAAAGGAAACAAACACTAAAATTAATGTGTAGCTGCTTAAAGTTCCTCCACACTTATAACAATTCTCATGCCTATACTGTACATTCAACCCTCACCCAAGAGCAGATTAGAGCCATGTCTGAAACAACAATCATTAAATCTTGTCAGCATACTTCGTCATGCCTTTTTGCGTCACCCATGTCACCCTCTTGCATTGTTGTCTGCATGAACCAGGCCAATCAGGCCACCCATGTGGGAGTTTTCCATCCACAGCATTAGCCCCATCTTTATTAAAAGCAAATTATTCCTCCTACAGGACATTAGCCACGCTGCTCTGCCCCCTCTTCAATTTTCTGTGCTGCATAGTTGGCATCAGTTTGTCCCACACCGGGAGGGGTAACATATGAGAGAGCATAATCTAATATTCTGTGTCCCCGAGTAAACCGCAAGTCTTTCCTCAGCAGACACGCAGCTCCTCACTCAGCCTGGCAGAGGCTCACAAAACATCCCGACACTGAAAAAGAAACACTTTTGTTCCAAGGGTTTTGTAAGTTTGTCAGATAGAGGTGCTAAATTAGAGCACATGTGTCATTCGTCATGGGACAGCCACAGGGGGAGGGAGAGCGTCTCTGGGGTGTTGTGACTCAAAGTCTGCGTGTGACTGTTGAATAAGAAATAATCAGAGGTTATATCAGGCTCTTGTGCAGCACTCTTTTGTAAATTACAAGCACGTATTATAGTCGAGCAGGAGCATAAAAAACAGTTTGAACAGCACCTTGCGTTTCCCGAGAGTTACGGCCAATAAAAGAGGCACTTGTGATGAATGGGGCCCTCGCAGCACAAGTCTCAGGACGGGCAGAGCAACATAAGCACCCGCTAAAGCCTCAGAAAAGGCTCCCTCGCTGATGGCAGAAATAATGATGAGAGGAAGGCAGGGAGAGCGGAGCATGCTGAGCGTAATCTATGCAGCCCACAAACGACAGCTTAATTAAACACCGCTTCAGATGTTGCTCACACTCAGCATAAAACAAAAAGCCTCCCAATAATAATTCTCATCCAATCGAGCCGGGGCCCATCCACAGCGAGCACTCTGCCCCGGAGAGGCCAAACACCGCCGGTGCCATCACTGCTGGATCATCAGCTCCAGACAAACACAGCATGGAGGATCTGGACAAACACAGAAAACTTAGTAACAATGTTAAGTTGAACCTTGTGGTTGCAGTACATAGCCGTATCCCAATTTAAACATTCTGTATTTGGTGTTAGCATACACATAGGCGAGTCTACTGGTTTACACGCTACATTTCTGCTTATTTTTACAACACATCCCACATCAATATGCTCCGTCACATGCAAGGAAATAGTCACTTGATGATCTGTTTTTTCAGGTCAGCATTTTGATGCTTACCAAACTTCCAAGTAAAGCTCCTTCCCTCATTCTCCAAAGGAAAACCCGTTGTGTTGCTCTACGGCCAAGACCATCTCAAAGCCATGTCTGTGGCAGCAGTCAGAAAACAGGGTAGTATTCAACTCTTCTGAGAAATCTGCAGAAATCCAAAAGTACTGTGTGCACGCCAAAAAAAAAATAAACAGGACACTTAATACCTGATCAAACCCAGCATACTCAACTCCATGTGAATGCGCTCACTAAGGAGCATGTATCCCTGAAAATCAGCTCTGATTCACACTTGCTTATGGTAAACATGGCATCTTCACTCTAGCAAATACATCTTAGCCAGTATTTCTCAAAAAGTAGGGATTGGCCCAGAAGGTTATATGGCTAGTCTGGAAAGTTCATGGCCAACTGCTTGGCCTAGACAGCCTTGATTTTGATCTGGCTTTTGTATTATCAGATGGGATTTTTGTAAAACTCATTGTAGTCTGTGTTTAAAGAGGCTGCTTACAGCTGTCCTTGTTTTTCTCAGCAGCACATTTCCTTTTCTCTGAACCTTGAATTATCACTTTGTTTGTACTTATACTTGTGGTTGGCTGATCATAGAGGCCAATACTTGGCTTTTTGATGGTAAAAGGTATCAGTATTAAATTTGTTCTTTTGCTAATGATAAAAAGTTCAGTGCCCACCTGTACAGCTTCTTCACTGCACCTTTTCAATATATTGTTGGGTTATATTTTCTTTTTTGTACCTATTGTATGGATATTGTGCATATTTTTGATGAATGCCCAAGTCAGTTTTGCACAATTTTCTACCCATTCTAGTCCTCTTGACCCTTGTTTTTCTTCTTATTATATGTTGACCATTGTTGCACCATCTTAGCAAGTCAAAGTCCTTTTATGTGTAAATGGCAATAAATACCAATTCTGAATATTGACTAATTAAAACAACTTTTGCTCTGCTCATCTACTCCTCTTACCATGTTTGCCTCCTTCCCTTCTCCTTTATTTTCTCCTGCAACATGATCTGATTGGTCAGAAGTTACAGCCTCACATAACCATAATCAAAGGTAACTAATAACAGCAAACTTTTTCTAAAGTTTAAGTCACTACAAGCCCCCACGCTGAAGTGGGGGCACAGTATCACCGACATCCTGTAAACTTTTATTAGAAATAGCAGGTTTTCTTCAACAGAAACTCAGATGCGGTGATCCCTTTAGCTTTTCATGTCCATAATTAGAGTCAAAGGCATTAAAATCATGCACAGAACAGCAGCTAATGCTGTGTCTTTACTTTGGTGACATTACATGAGGGACAACTACAAATTTCTCCACATGAGATCTTGTTTTCAAATGTTATTTGTTAATATAGCAGGCATAAACCTGATCCCAAATATCGCTCAAGACACAATGTGGAGGTGACACTGGTAGGTCTATTTGGGGGGGACTGTTTGAGGCAGCTACTGGCATTGTAAACAGGGGGAGGGACTCCTTGGCTTGAGCATTTAAATACTGCAACAGGTGTAAAACTGACTGAAGGGTATAACAAAGTCAAAAAGCATGTTATAAGCTCTTAAACACTGCAGCCAAAACATAACATTATGACATCATATAATCTGGGTTTGATGTTTTTAAATTCACAAGCAGTGAAATTATCTTAGTATTTGCATTTCTGCAAAGCTTTGTAAAGCATTTCTTAAATCTCTACACAGAGAGTCAACGAGGGCAAAGCTGGATCGAAAGTCTTTGCACAAGCCCAGAAATAAAAGCCCGAAAGTGAAGTACATTTTTCTTTATATCAAATCCATAAAACATGTGATGAATAAATCCCTCTATGAGTTTTATCAGACCAAAAATAATCAGCTTATTATGAAACTTTGCATTGAACCAAGTCTCTTTCTGTTAATGCTTACTGAGTGATTTCTCATGTGACCATTTTGGGCTCCATAAAACTCTTTAAACATCAAAACGAGAACAAACATAAGTTGAAAAGTAGGTTTGATAAAACAGTCTTAAAGTCTGAGTTCATTGTATAGGTGGTTTTTAGGCATATTAAATATTGTGAATGCACTGAGTTAGGACAAATGATATAAACTAGAGTCTTCAATAATATCCAGTGTCAGCTGATGTGTCTGAGGTCTGAAACTACAAAAGGATTATTCACGAGACCCAAGCACTAAAGAGTCTTATGATCAGCTCCCACTGACCAGCAGCAGAGTCCCTGTGGGGTGAGACAAAAGAGGACGGGAGCTCGTGAGGAATGTGTGGAAAGTGAAGTGCAGCCTGGTGCCTTCACTGACTCAGACATTTGAATGGAAAAAAAAGGTAATCCTGGAGGATTAGAGGGAAAACTTCCAGCACATAATCTTGTCATTTGGCGCTTGTTTCAAAAGGAGCCCAACTGTGACAGTGGAAAAGTTTGCTTTTGAAATGGCCACAATACTGGAGAACCTCAGAGTAGCTCAACTTTTTGTTTGTTTGCTTGTTTTGTTTCATGTTGTTTTTTCTCTTGCCAGCAGCAGACGGGGCCAGAAAGGGCCATCTGCTCATCTTGTCATCTATACGTCGTCCTCCTTTTTAACAGAATCTCTGAATGAGTCTCAGCGGGATTTTAGTCAAATTTTACAAAAGCAATAACCAGACTCATCACCAATCTCTCAAAAAATTCTCTCCCAACTTTGCACAAATGTCTACACCAGGGGTGGGCAAGTGGCAGCCCGGGGGCCAAGTGCGGCCCTCCACATCACTAAATGTGGCCCGCCATTCATTCCCAACCAGCAGTTGTAAGTATGAAGAAAACTCAGACATCCACTAGAAATAATTCTGTATAATCTAGACTGATATTTTTTTGGCTGATGTAAGTTGTTTATGACCTTACTTTGCTACAATAGTGTCTCTAAATCTCTTTTATGAAGTCTTTGAACATTATATCAAGTATAACTCAATGCTATATTTTAAAAAAAGCAGCAAAATATTTGAGCTTTAAAAAATTGAATAACACGGCGTGCTGGTTTGGCGGAGTGGTTAGCAACCAGGCACCCCATGTCCTAGCTTCTGCCGGTCCAGGTTCGAGTCCCGCCTGTGACCAGTTTGCAGAGTGTCTTCTCCTACTCTCTCACCCCCTTTCACAAGCCTATCCACTGTCTCTCTCCTATCAATAAAGGCCCAAAATACCCAAAAAATACATTAAAAAAAAAAAAAGAATAACACATTATTTTAATGATTTGAAAAAAGCTTCATTGACTTTAATTCCATGTATGTTAGCTAAATTTGCTTGAATTCTATGTCAAGTTCATTTTATTATGCATAATAATTTGTATTTATGTTGTAATATATGAATATTGGTATTCTAATTATTTGACGAATTTATATTCTCATATGTTGTTTATCCAACATTCTTTTTCCTCATCGAGAGTTTCTGAAAATTTGTAATGATGTGGCCCTCAGGCTGGGAAAAATGGTTTTATGTGGCCTTCTTGGTAAGTAACACCCCTGGTCTACACTGCTTTAGATTTTCTGAGTAGATTTTTGGGATCAAAAGATCAAATATCAATCGTCTCTGATCAACACTGCACTAGCGTCAACTCTGGCACAAGTTACCAGCCAATCACAGGGCTGCAAATCAAGAGACAGACAACAACTCACGCTCACACCTATGCCAAAGGGAAATTTAAATTCTCTTATTAACCTAAAACGCATGTTTTTGGTCTGTGAGAAGAAACCATAACTCTGAGAAAACTCACACAAGTACAGAGAGACCTGGTTGACTCAGGAGTTGAACTGGTAGTCTTCTTGCTGTGAGACGCACACACTAAGCTGCTTTCTGTACTGCCAATTTGCAAAAATGCCCACTCTAAATTAAGCAAAGAAGGACTTAAGAGGACAAGATTATCAGGCCTTGTATTTACTCCTGCATGTGAATGTAACATCTCAAGGACATTTTAGAGACTTCTGACATCTTGGCACAAATATTCATTTAGATTTTGGATTTCAGAAGGTCAAGGTCATTGAGTCTAATGAGTCTGAGTCTTTCAAATAATAAAACTAAAAACACCACCTCCACCTTCCTTCTGGCCCACTGTACTTTCACTGGTAATTACACAACTCATGGAGGCAGATGAACACACAGCAGATATCCAACTTTACATTTAAATAAGAAGTCTGCAGAGCAACAGTGGACCCTGAGGGACTATGGATCACTTTTGTTGCTGATCGAGAGAAAAAAAAAGGACAGAAATCCCTATTTTTAAATGAAATCCAAAATTGTCTGCCCCAAGGGGTCATGATCTTGTGTTAATTTAGATAAACAACAATACAAATCCCAATATAGATAAACCTCCCATTAAACTAATTATTTAGCTTAAAAAATATGCCATTTTAAAAAGTACTCTAGGCAGAACATGTCTGGACTGACCTGGATGATTGTTCTTTCAATCACATACATAGTAGGCCAATAGGATGATGTAGTAGGCAGGCACTGCTGCTGATGAGTCAAGTACATTTATATTTTCACCAAGAGGTGTACTTAACCTTATTATTCTTTGTTCTTCATTTAACTTTGAAATCTTGTCCTGTTCTGATGTTACTTCCACTACAGAAGGCTGCACCCATGCAAATCTTTTCCTTTTGCTGTTGTAACAGCTCCTGCCTTTCTCCTCTATGAACACTGACTGGTGAGAGCCTCTGCAGACCAAGCTCAATCTTTCCAACTGTAAGCAATAAAAGATGCATCTGCTCAACTACAATCAGGCCAATCTACCTGTCCTGCAAGGTAACAATAAAGAGCCCATGCTGGGACATGAAGCACTCTTAAGCCTCGTCTCCACGGTTCAGAAAGGCAAACCCTGATCTTGTTTGTGCTTCCACCTCCAGCTGTTCTTAGGGTGGAGATGTGAGCCAGGAAGAGAGGGTTGTGCCAGCAGCACAACACAGTGAAGGGGTCTACAGTCGAGTGAGATTGTATACAAAGAACAACAATGGAGGATTTCCAGCACTCTAATACTGTGTGGAGCATTGGTTCATACAGGCACTTTCTAAAGTAACAGCAGTGAACAAATCACTCTGAATCCAAGGCTTACTTGAGGTATGTGTTTTCATTGTAGCTGCTGTCACCACCATCCTTCAGGGTTGGTTTGGTGCGCTCTCCTTAAGAGAATTGGCAAAATAATGGGACGGCACAGGTTTGTAATTTGGGTATATTTTCTCCTCATTTGACAGCGTGAACACCCTTAACGCGTGCCATACTACGCCAAACTGAGCCGGACTGCTCGGTGGTAATGCAGCGTAAAGCACCGGGAGCCAATGGGACTTTAATTGACCCAGTGCGTCTTTATGAACATTAATAAAAACTCTATGGTTCATGTGTACTTGATGGCGTATCATCTTAAGTCTTCAATAAATTTCAATAAATACACAATTCTGCTGCCCATCTTCTCACCCACACCAGGTCAAGCAAACATAACACCTCAGTCCTCAAAAATCTACTCTGGCTTCCTGTCCCCTGTTGTATCCAATCCTATCCGTGAACCTCCTCCACCATCACACTTTCTGCAACCTCCCCTCACCCCCCTCAGAACAAAGCACGAAACCTGTAGGGGAGAGCCTTTTCAGCTGCTGCTTCCTTCTGGAACTCTCTCCCCCCAGTCACCTACAAAACTGCTCAGATCTGTTTATTTTAAATCAGCTCTCAAGACTCACCTTTATCAACAAGGTTTTAGTGCGTAATTGTGCAAAGTGTGTGTTTTAATATGTGAATTTTCATGTGTATGACTCTGTTAAATGGTTTTATGTGTACTTTGGTGACTAGGTGTAAGCATAAGTGGTTGTTTGTCTCCCTATGTGGCCCTGGGATCAGCTCAAGGTGTACCCAATGCTACCCAATGTCAGCTGGGATAGACTGACAAATTGATAGAAAGTTTAGATAATGGATGGATCACTATGATTTTTAAAACTGTATTTATATTACATTTAAAGAGACTGTGAGGAGTTTCTAAGTGATTACAAAAAAGTCTCACTTTTAGGTATATGCCTGATCAAAATACACACTTTGAGTTTTACAGCATCAAAATAGGTTATCTATAAATGCTATTCCTTAGCCTTCCGGTCGGGTCGGACAGGGCTGGACTGGCCTGGATATTCAACTTCGGGAACAAGACAATTAAAACTAGAGCAAATTCATATTATTCGGACACGTCTTAGAGCACCGGGCTTAAGTAGCGATACATAGCCGGCTACAAAACTACGATACTAAGTTTTCCAAAAACTGCTTGTTGTCACACATCACAAACTACCAATACGTAACTAGAAAGAGATACATTACTTCATCGCTTTGCATCCTGTAAGTTGTCGAAAAAATAAGTTGTAAAGCAATGCAGAGTTCTGAGGAAGGTCCGAGCTGCTTTCATTAGCATCACAACAAACGCATGCTTTGGTTTGTGGTGCGTTCAAGTTCTAGTCTGAAGTAGGAATTTCCAAATTCCGAGTAGGAAACTAAAATTGGAGCATCCCCCTAGTCAGAATTTCCTACTGGGAACTCGGTGAAACCTCGCCACCCCGAGTTGACAATCCAAGATGGATGCCCCCATATGAACAGTTATTTAGCTCCTGTAATAATCAATTTATTTGCACTTCTGACTGGGGTGTGTCGCTCTAGATCAACTGTATACATAGTATTGTTAGACTTATATTAACAAAAATGCTGCCATAGTGATACTCACATTCTTCATGCAACAACACAGGGCATGCTAACAACAGCTAACAATAGCCTGGTAGATTGCCATGTTTTTTTCTGACTTCAACTGGAACGCCAATAAGTCAGAGATGATGTCACTCCTAGTTCCGAGGTTACTGGAACGCAGCATTACGACAGTCGCCGCGCGTGCTCATGGGTAGCAGAGTCTTTATGTCGGCGGAAACAGATTCTCCACAGTTCCTTTAAGTTTCCAAAAATGTCTCTCAAATTAAGTCACTGTTATTTCTTCTAAAAGACACCAAATATGAAATAATTTCAGAGTTATGGGAATCATGATATGAAAGTTATAAAGGGATGTGTGCCCAGCTTATATTTTCTCTTGTGGATGCCTAACTAAATTGTAGCCTACATAACATTTTACATTTGCCCAGGTTATCCTTACTGTTTGCCTGTTCTCAATGCAAAAGCCTCCATCACTCAAACAAGCACAGATGCATAAACATAACCTGAAATGACCAAATGGGGCTGTAATCCTCAAACCACAGCAGCTTTAACTTTTTCCCACAGGGTTACACAGGATCACACAGAGCTTAAGTCAAGCCTGAAGAAACTCACATAGCATGGAAACATAAATAAGACAAACAAATGAGTTTCCAGGTGCTCCTGTTCCCTCTTATCAATTCTACCCTTAGAAAACGGAGCAGTGATGTTTTTGGTCGCAGGTGCAGATGTCAGCAGTGTGAGTGGATCTGTCAGCACACAGTCCAGAATAACTCATTACAGAGAACGCTGCTTTCCTTTCAGATGCTGGAGCATAATCAATACTGGAGCCTTTTAATAGCCCTCTCAGTGCTTATTACAGAGAACGGATCCAAACTGAGTCAGAACAATAGAAGCCCAACAAGGAGGTGAATTAAAACTGCATCAAAACAAAAAACTTCACAACTACGAAAGAGATCATTTAGTATTCCTACATTTCAATTAATGAACTGTTTTCAGAGTTCACTTACAGTCATGTATCGATCCTCAGACCTTACTCATCATGTCTGGTGCGCTAATTAGTGAAATCTTGAGCTTATGCACCAAGATCAAGATAATCCAATCTGTAAGAATCCAAACAGCATTGAGAAAGAATTCCCAGGCTTAACAGGTCTTATAGACTTAATTGTGTAAACATTGATTCGTAACATATTAACAAGATCTTGATGATGGCATTTGTGAAAATGGAATCATTTTATGATGAGTGAATTGATTTGGCATGAAGATGTGGCACAGCCATGGGAGGCTCAGGCTGCATGACTTCAGAATTTTTAAAGTAAGCTTTATGTGATAAAAGTCAAGTCAACTTTGACTAGTCACTGTTAACATCATGAATTAAACCAACGGACAAGCAACATAATATCCTGTTTTAGACATTTTTTGCACATTTTAAACAGTGAGAACAAACAATCATGAGGCACAACGGTGTTTGCACCTCCAAGGCCTGTGCCACAGCATATTGATCTACCTAATGTTATGATGTTGTTCAGTCTAGTTTTGATTCATGGTCCTGGTTTGAAGAAAACAGAAACATCAACATAAAGTGGATGAGAGCCTGCTTTCTGTCATGGGGTGACATCAATCTCATGGGAATTGACATTACCGACTCTGCTTAACTGTTTCTTTAATTATTTCCTTAGTGATTTCTGCTGGTATTTTGAGTTGACAAAAGTTAGCCCAATTTTGAGTAGCAACAACGTCAAACACATGACCCAGAAGCTTTGTCAAATTTCAGGAATGTTGTTGGTGTTCCAACTGAATGACAGAAGTGCAGTAAGCTTTTTTTTTTGTTGAAAATTAAGACAATTCTGACTTCTTCTACCATCTGTCTGCCATGTTTTTGGATTTCTTTGTCGTTTCTGTTGACTGTGACAGTTTTTATTTGCACATCATGCAGAATAAGGCAGAGAGAATTGATAAGCAGAAACACTGATCAAATCGACTCTTTGAGGGAGTTGCTGTTGATTCTCCACAGGAATTGGTTTTTGATGCCCATCCTTAGTTGCTTCTGTCTAATCAAGTGATATGCAATTAGTTCACTTCAAGCACACAGAGCTATCACAAAGCATCAAAGGCAACTAACCTATGCAGCCCCTTTCTCTTATTCAGGCTAGACACAGACTTCACAGCAGGTTTCTGTTTAGTGTGTGTGCTGCTTACCCACTGACAGATTATCAGTTGATAAAGGATATGATTACAAATGTATCAGTGCAGGTTCTGGAGCAGGACAATGCCACAAACCACAACCCCAGTCAGCTGACAAGGAATATGACTAGAGCTGATGAGAGTTTTCATTTCTTACAATGTCTATCTCTTCATAACCAGTGTGCTTGTCTGCTTAAGGCTACTTAAGCATGATAACAGACCACATCACAAAGTTTAAATCATCTCAAGCTGTTTTTTTCAACACGACAGCCTCCTTGGTAACTAGATCTCAATCTAGCAGATCAACTTTGGGATGTAACTGCATGATGCAAGGATGCTGAGGAACATTCCAGCACTATTGCTGAGTGCTCACAGACGTACCTAAAGAAGTGGCCCACAAGGGTTAACTACTTAACTAGTAACTACTCATCCCTGCCACACTATTGGATGAAATTTGCTGAAATTTTCAGGAGCTGTTGGTAATTAACCTGACAAGCCAGATGGACAGCTCAAAATATCTGCCACAGAAATATTTCACTAGTCCATCTGGACTAGTGAAATACTTCTGAGGTGTTATGTTATGAGCCCTTTGAATTTGTTTTCAGGGGCAGAACGTTAAAAAAAAAACACAAGCTTGTGATTGGACAATCGTTTGGCTTGTCACATTCATCACAGACCAATCCACATCAAGCAGAGTTGCCTCCTTTGATGTAGCATACATAGCGGCTAATGTAGCGGCTAATGGCAAACAACAGTTAACAACAGTTCATGGATGTTAGCCAAAGCGGCTAACTTAGCCACTAACAGCTAACAACAGTTAATAACCATTAGCCGTTAGCTGCTAACTTAGCTGCTAACAGCTAACGGCCTTTTACTATCATCTTACACTAAATTCTACCACACAGATGATTCATTTAACACTTATATGTGACATGAACCTCGTTAAAGACAATCCCTACAAGTAAATTTCAGAGGAGGGAAGATTTCACCAAGTAGTACCAGGTAGCCATGAGGACAATAGACTAATTGGCATGTCCGTTCTCAACTTCCGGTTGTCCTCACGTCCGCATTCTGCTGCTCTCGCCTCTCTTCCCTGATTGGGCCGTTAAGAATTCGGCCGAGTGAATTCGTTGGACAACGGAGGCTGGCAAAACGGACCTGCAGGATTTCAGAGTCAGGCAGGTCTGTCTGCTCTGCAAGGCTAGTTGGTAATGGCCCAGCTTTAAAATTATTAGACTTTGGTGGTGATCTACCACCATTAGCGAATCATCATTTTCCCTAATAACTGTCTAACGAATGATATCAACATGATTCCAAGTGGTTGGTGTGGGTTTTCAGGGTCAAGTAATCATATTATGATGGTAACTTTATCATGGAACTATTGCTCATAGACGTAACAGCATTATGTGAGGTACTTTGGGGGAGTTTGTGCTCTCCAAATGTGATCTATTTTACTCTTCTCATTAATATCAGTGTTATGCCTGTTTGTGCAGTAGTTACAGAGTGTTTTCATGTAATTTCCCTCCAGATTTAAAAATATATCTATCAAGACAGCTGAGATGATAAAGCAGTTATGTAAGAGATGGATGTAAATATTTGAGGCATAAAACCAATTAACACACCAACAGATACAAAAATGCTTCAAGAGAACTGAGGTTGATGGCAAGTTTGATCATTTTCTGGCCACATTTGCTTATACTCGAGGTTCTAACAAAGAAAGTACAATTTAATAAACATACCTGGCGCTGAACAGTTCTTAGGCTCCGTTTCATTCGTTAGCTCTGACGCCATTAACCGTCTTCCCCAGTGCTCAGTGTCCGGATGTCCCTCCACTATCATCCCATGGCCTGAAAGAGAAACAAAACAAATGCATGTTATATCTTTCATCATAAACAAATATCTTGTAGCTCGGGTTTAAATTCAAAGCATGTTTAGATGTTGAGTTTAATGGGAGAGATGACCTGAAAACTACTGATCAGAAAACTACTGTTCCAGATAACTGAATTTTACCCGTTTCCAAAGCAGCAGTCAAAACAAAATATGGCTGCCCATTTAACCAAAACAACAACAATGATCACCGCCTTTCCTCTTAATGTGCTTCACCCGCTTTAATCCCTTGAAAGTTTTTATTCATGCCGCCATCAAACTTTCATCCGTCAGCACAAACACATCATCATCGTGCAGCTGCTGTGCCGCTGCATTTTTAGGACGGGAGAGTGGGAGGAGGAGCCAACAACTTTCATTTTTCATTAAACTGCTTTTAAGCCGCTGTAATGAGGACAAAAAAAAAACTGCAGTCCCAAATCTGTTATGTAAAAAAAAGTCATTCAACAAGCTGCACAGCACTTCAAAAACGCTGCCATATCAATGCATTTCTGAATTCAGGGGAAGTGGGGCTCATCAGCAGACTAACTCTGTCTGCCTTTTCATCCTTACATAACAGGGGTGGGGGGGGCTTTTATGCAGCAGTTGACTCACATGATTTCAGTGTTTGTTAATGTCCCCCCCACCATGTGAGCATGCCCTTATGATCACTCATCATTCCTTTTGTGCTGACGACTTTGAGGAAGTCATGGTTGACGCAAAGAATACAAAAGGAAGTTTAAAGGGTTACACATTTAGAAACACGGCCTTAAATCACGATGCACAATGTTTAGCAACTTGTTTGGGTTACAAAATTCTAATTTGAGCCTATTTGGTTTACTTTGACATTTTGCAACATATACATAGAAGCAATTCCTCCTCTCTCCTTCTGTTAACCTTTTTGCTCTGCTAATTATTTTCAGAATTTTTCTGGTCATTTTTAAGTCCAAGAAAGTGTCAATAAAGTCTTCAAAATGTCTGACAATAATTAAATGAAGGCCTCAAGCACACTTTTACTGCAGGTTTTGTGAGCAATTCGTTAATGATTAGAAATAACGTTAAATGTTGTTCACATTTTTTTATCATTGTGTTTGTTGTATCCCTCATCAAACAGAGATTTTGGTTTTTGCCCAGTTACTGTCTAACTAATGAAAATATCAACATGATTCCAAGTGCTAGGTGTGGGTTTTCAGGGTCAAGGAATCATGTTATGATGGTTGTCATGGAACTATTGCTTATAGATGTAATAGCATTATGTGAGGTACCTTGGCGGAGGGCTTTCTATTTTACTCTTCTCATTAATATAACCAATTTTATGATTTTTTATTTTAATTTTTGGCACTATCTTGATTTTTTGAACGTGTTTCCTAATTATGTCTGACCATGTAACTAGTGATGGATGATAATAGTTTATTGGTACCAAAGCTATGAACGATTCTGCTTATCCGATTCTTTAACGATTCCCTTATTGATTCCTGCTGACTTTCTGAGTGGGTAAAAGTTTACCTGTATTATGTCAGGGGCAGCAACATCAATCACATGATACTCCAGATTCATGCAACAAAACATACATTGGGGAGACAGGGAGAACCTTACGCAACAGAAGAAAAGAACATCAGAAGGAGTGCGAAATACAAAGAGCAACACGTCTCACCCGGGCAGAAAAGGAAAAGGCAAACCAGGAAAACTTAAAGGAGACATATAATGCTTGTTTCTCCTTTTCACTATGCCAGACTAGGATGCCTGTAAAGCATTTCTGCTCTCAGTGCAAGTCATTTAGTTCCTTCATTGCCCCACAATAGCGTCCTCAAAATCCTCATTTTAGGCCATTATCAAGCTCTCGTTGAAACGCTCGGTTTCTAGGCTGACCTCCAGTTATTTCGCAATGTCACAGCCCTTTGTGCTCTGATTGGTCAGTTCTGTCAGAGCTGCCGAGAGGGCTGAGCCAGCCTGTCCTCCTTCTTCTACTGTATTTTCCGGCAGGCTCAAAGCAGCGACCGCGTATTGAGTCCCCCTACAGGCCAAGGCTGGTAATGAGGGAGTGTGAGCTAGGGAGCTATATACCCCTGCTGGTGGATGTGTTCCTTGGTGACGGTTTTGTGGCTAACGGACATCACAGAGGAGGAAGTGTTTTATCAGATTACTCCAATAAAAAGAAATGTACCTCGTGTCGTCATGACGATTCAAATCTCGCTGTCATCTTGAAATGACCTATTTTCAAGGGCATCAAATCTCATTCTAGGATATCAGAAAAAAATACAATATCTAATTTTTTGAAAAGTAAGGGGGTGTAAGGTCTTGTTTTCAAATTTATTATACTATATGTAAGTATTAAATCATGCACCAGCATGACATGTCTCCTTTAAAATCAGCTATATCAGACCATTGCAAACGCGAAAACCACATAATGGACTGTGAAAAAGCAACATTAATTGGATCAGAAAACAATATGTACAAGAGGTGGATAAAGGAGTCAATAGAGATCAGAAAACAGGGCAAGGACACCATCAACAGGGATGAAGGAGCTTTCCTGCTCTCACACACCTGGGATTCACTTCTCCAGAGACCACCAGGCAACGGGGGACGCAGCCGGCGGGAAAGATCACATGATCAACCTGTCCCGCCAGCTGCTTCCGGAGAAAACGGCTGATAAAGACACGTCACAGCTGTCAGGATGACAGTTTCTGAAGAAGACGGCAGAGTAATGTCGAAACATGTCAAGGTAAGTACACCTTTTGTCTTAATAGAAGAACAGTAAAACATTTACTCCAGATTCAATGCTGTGACGCACAGTTTAAGGCTTCAACAAGATGCTGGTGTCTCCACTCACTTTGTGTCTACAAAATGGCAGTAAGTGCCTTTTTTTTTAGAAAATAAAGCCACAAATCTGACAACTCCTGACTCCTGTCATGAGAGGGAATCGATATAGGAAGTGGTAAGCAAAAAAACAAATAATTTTGATTTCTTGAGGAAGGTGTTATCGATTCTGAGCTGGAACTGGATTTTGATTCCCATCCCTATGTCCATTTTTAAGAAGTTTTGAGTATTCCACTAGGCATCATGTTGTATCAAGCATCATTGCATTGAAGCCTGTATGGGGGATTTGTTTAAGAGGTGGTGTTAGTATTATGTATCTGTTGCCCTCTCTTCAGCAGATGAAATGTGTTAAGTGGAGCTTTAAGCAGAGTTTCAGGAGTGGGCCACACCTCAACCACGCCTCTTCCTGTGTTCCTATAAATTCTAACTGACCATTTCCCTCTTGTTTCGCACACTCGACACACCCCTCCCTCCCTTCCTCCCCTTAAAACTTCTTTCTTCCTTCTTTCCTCAGGGCCTTAAAGAGGGGGTTCGTCGTGCCCGGGAGCTACGGCGAATTCCCCATGAAGTTTCCCCAAACCGATATCCGCTTCACCTACCTACTATGTTGTTTGCTATCCACTGTACGCAATAAATAATTGTCAGATTCATCCTGTTGATGGTGTGGCCCTTACTCGTGAAAGCCCTCTCAGCCCTCACTGTGCACTTCAACACATATTCACAATGAAAACACTGCTGGTCACCCCCTCAAAAATTTCAAATAACAAAATTTTACCAAGTTAAGAATTTATCACAAGCATCTTCTGCAAATAAGACAGAACAGCAACTTGAAGTGATGTAGCTATCCTGAGGAGCACAGGAATAAAAAGTGATACCATTCCATACATTTCCAAGTTTTTAAGATAACAATGAAGGCAAGGGCAAGAGGGAAGAGCTGACTCGTAAAGACAGTCAGAGATATGTATAGATATATATATATATATATATATATATATATATATATATATATATATATATATATATATATATATATATATATATATATATATATACATATATATATATATATATATATATATATAGATAGATAGAAATAGATATAGATATAGATATAGATATATATAGATATATAGATATATAGATATATTACCACACATCATAAAAACTAGATACCTTGTTCTTTTTTTCAAAACTTCTTTAAATCATCATTGTCAAACAGGAATGAGAAATTTTGACATCTTTACCATGAGATAAGAAGCTTTACTATTTTTATGTAGAGCAGTTAATTCAAAAATTCACCAATTATGTTTTAGCATTTACAAAAACTTCTGTTAAAGACCATCTACATGCAGCTGTATTAACCATTTCAGAAATATACAGCGATTTTGGTTATTGGTGTTGTTTTTTTAGGGCAACTGTGGCATACATATAGCATTAGTGACGTCTGAAGCAATGCATAAAAAGGCAGTGGAGATGAATATAACAATCCCAAGTGACAGCAACATCTGAAAAAAGGAGCATAAGAAGCTTTGCAAATGTCAAGGGACTGAAAGAGGAAGTGGGGAAATTGTGGGGAGCTAAGACCACAGTGAACCCTGTGGTTGTAGGGGGGAATTGAGACTGTGACCGCCAAATGAGGAGAGTGGCTCCAGCAGAGTCCAGAGTCTTAGGAACAGATATGACACTGCACAAGACCCTCAAGGTCCCAGGCCTCTGGTAGGGGACCTGAAACTTAAAAGAGGGCATAAGCACTTCCATAAGGGGAGTGGAGGTATATATAAGCTGTTCCTCCCACTTTGGAAATCAATGACCATCATATACCATATGTATCATGGACTGAGTCAAGCATCTTGATGTCTTGTGGGTTACACCCTTGAATTCACAACTCTACTAAGGTCTAACACATTCTTTAAGCTTATGAGTTCAGTTCAAAGAAACTGTGAACATTAGTAAATAAAGCTGTTTTCACTTGAAAATGCCATCATAATTAGGACTATCAACGTATCAGTAATTGCACACAGTCCGTATCATCTTGCATATAATTCAGCTCTTACAGATAAGTAAAAAACTTTCTGCTTTAGTAACTGCAATCATTGTAAACAATAATGTCTGATTTCTTTGACTGCCTGAGGACAGAAAATAAGTGACCACAGTCTGATCTTTAAAATCTTGGTTCAGTAACTGAGCTGGAGCCTGTTTGCAGAGACAGCTGACACTGACAACCCAACAGACAGAGGCAGACTTCACTTTGCTTTCAGACATGTTAAAATGTCAGGTTTTTGGCTGCTTAACCCTCTTTAACTGGACTCGTTGCTGATTTTGTTGCTTGGTGTGATGTCGTTACTAGGACTGGTGCAGATAAAGGCTGTTTTATATCAAATTGTAACCTTAAGGGTCATAAAATGTCCTTATGTCCATTAAAATATCCTCTCTATTGAGAATGCTTTTAGTGTTTGTGTTCTTAATTTCATCAAGAAATGTGGTCCAGATCTGACAAAACCGCAACTAAGGCTCTTAGCATCTACGCTAATTTCTGTATGAGCAGTCACTTCCTGCTGTTATTGTGTTCATAGCTCCAGCCTCTTCCTGTCCTAAAGGACACTGAATGAGCCGTGCTGCTTTGGGCCGAGCACAATCATAATAGAATGGAGGTTAGAAAGATGCATCTAAATGATTGCTGACATAAGATTAGGCCGATAAAGCTACTGTGCAAGATTAATTCAATCGGGCTTGTTCATTAAAATGTGAATATGAAGATCATTTAGATCTTTGTGTTGGTGCTGTTTCAGTGACGTAATAATATGTGATATGTATTACGAGATTTTTATGAATAATAACCTAACTGATGTGGTTTTGTGGGCTGTGGGACCCTATGACCTTTACAACAATTCAAGATTTGTGAATTTCAAACAATGCACATCTGCGTGTTTCCATCTGAAGTAAAAATATATATATATATATATTTGAGCTGCTATAATGTTTTGGGGATTTTCTGTTTGTACATATATGCCAATTCTTGTGAGTGAGATACCAAAATTACGATGAGAAATATCTTCAAAAGCTTTGAACAGATCTAAACTAATAAATGAAACCTCCTCAGATTCTGAAGGATGTGGTTCAGAAGCATGTACTTGGCAATAAAAAAAACTATTCTGATTCTAAAACACACTGGATGGTCTGTTTTAGTGTCTGTGAGCAGACTTCTCGTTGGTTCTTCTATAAAAATACTGTGACCATACCTCTGTTGCATGGGAGCCTTTAAATGTATGTGTGTTTTCACACGTCTGGGTGTAAAGACATGCTCTAGCAGTGTGTATAGAAGATGATCACACCTTGTACAAACAGAAGCTTGCTGTCCAGTAGCCCTTTGTCCTGTTAACACAGACATTTAAAGGTGTAGTGTGTAGAATTTGGCAATTTTGGTAACATCTAGCGTTCAGATTCTATAATGTGCCTAATCGTAACCATGACGTCACGTCGCTGAGCAACGGAACACTGTGAAGACCAAAAGGGATTGTGAACACGGCACGCAATTTATGTTGTGTGTGTGTTTATACACAGTTTTCTGTAAATCCCTAGAACAGAGTAACAACTGTATGCATCCACTGCCATCCTCTCCGCTTCTTAACATTCAGGTAGATTTCAGAACCGGTGGACAGATTCGCGTTTCGTTCTTTTTGTCCCTAAAAACCACCCGTAGACAACACGGCGAATCATTATGTCGGCCTACATGAAAGTGGCCCACGGTATTGTAAAAAATTTTTAAAGTTTTTTTCTAACTATGATTGTACTCCTATTTTGACGGACTTTACACATAAATAGAAACATATATATCCTATATTCACTGTTTCTGTTTGGCGAAATGCGGTGGATGTATAAAATGCCAAATTCTACACACTGCACCTTTAAAGTTCTAATTTAATGCTCAGCCATTAAACTGTGGAGTGTGTGTTCTGTTGGGTATCAATTCCTCTCCTTTATTTAAATGTTACCCTGGACGACCATTGCAGTTTTGTCTGACAGTCAATCTGTGTGAGACGGCTCTTTGTGAACTCCAGTGCAGAGCGACCACACCTGTTCGGGTAAGTTCAGGTAAGTGCAAGTTTCAGGTAAGTGCTACTTTTACAGAAGCAGGGCTCAACAGACCAAATGCACATAAATCTTTGACATCATGATAAGATTTTTACATCAGTCGTCTCATTTATTCGTTGTTGCACAAAAACCACCCAGCCCTGTACTTTCACTGTCCTCTACTTGTTTACCTTGTGAAGCCATAAGTCTGACAGGTAGTAGGTTTAGTTTTGTACATCCCTCTTCTTACACAGTCTCATCGTCTCTTTACTGTCTGAAGTCATCTATCTGAACCTGGTGGCATTTTGGTGCCCTGACAGAAACATCTTCATTAAATGCTTTTCAACGGTGAACAAGCTGGACAGCTTGATGATCAGCAGGGACTGGACCAACAGTCTGTACACAAGGCGACTGCAGCTGCTTCCCACAGCTCTCCAACCCATGAAAATGAAAACCCTGCAGTCATCGCTCCAACCTGTTCCTGCTCACTAACCAGCTCCGTTTCACTCAGCCGCTGCCTCTGGTCTCCAATTTCTCCTTTTCATTTCTATCAACAATAAACTGCTGTCCAATTTAATAGCAGGGGAAGTACGAGGATGCCAATTTCACAAACAAACATGTGGACACAGTGCCAAAAGATGATCACTGTGGTCACAAATCACATTAACAGAGTCATGTGTTGGGCATAGCAGCTCATATTTCATATTATCTCAATAAAAATGGTTTAGACAGAGCAGACTATTACTTTTTTTGGAAAACTGTCTGAAACTGGATAGGATTCAAGTCAAAGACTGACTTTAAAATCTAATTTCTGCAGCATTTATGTGGAGAATCATTTGACCACAGCTATGAAATCCTATTTTTTTTTCCCACAAACAAGGAATAATTTGTTTGTGGGACGGGTAAGTTTGTCTGTGCACATTACTGGGCTGTTTGTTGTGCTGCGCTAACCCAGCCGAGCATGTGAAGCGAAAAAAACAATGAGGACATGATTCTGTCGGTTCACTTCCAGGCACGCTGGAAGTAAAAATTAGGGCTGCAGCCGTCTGTGGGCGTGACTCATTTTTGATTAAGTGTCTCGATTCTCTGTGTTCAATGACCGCAGTGTTTCAGGGTCACGGGGAATTTGGTGGTCTTTAATTAGCTGTTATTCAACCTTGCTTGTTTATCGGCAGGGGAACAGAAATTTGTGTAAAAATTAGATGGGTTTGTGGAAAAGGAAGTTTCCAGACCCTCAAAGTTTAATTGTATTGATTAGGATTTCTGTTTAAAGGGTGATTAGTTCTAGAGCCACATTGATAAGGCTTTTGATTTTAGGATCAGTAGGGAACTTTGGTCGGCTTCAAAGTACTCTTTTCCACATTGTCTGCAGTATCTTATAAACACAAATGCATCTTAGTCTACTTTCTTTGACAAAAAAATGAAGGCTTATGTTTTAGTGGCTAAATGCTTTTTTACTATATATTATGTTTCAGTTTTGGTTAGGAATGCACAAATACTGGAGTTTTGCCAAGTTGTTTTAACTAGTACCTAAATTATCTAGTTTTTAAGAAAAAACAAGAGCTTTGTTGTGAATATATGGTCTTAAAGCATGTCAAACAGTTTGCATGTCTATATATTGTTGCCTTGAGGACATAGATACCTGAAGCAAAGTTAGGAGCAAGAAAAAGGATGATCGATCATGTATCTTAATTTGGGTTTGAGTGTAACATGAATGAGACCAATCAGAATGTCAGCTCTCTTGGCTGCTGGTGTCTTCTTATTTACGAAGCAGATTTTACAGTTTGTGCCTCAAAACACTTGCATTGTGTGAACTGTGCAGATGCTCAGATTAAAGTAATATACTGAATAATTCTTAAAACATCAGAAATTATATACAATTCATGCAGGATATTTCCTGCCAAAGTACAATCTCATAAATAAAATCTACATACACAGCTACATGATTAAAATGAAACAATTTAATTGAGGTTCCGTGACCTTATTTTGATCCATTTCTGGACTGAAAATCTTGGCTATAATCTATGATGTGTAGGTAAAACACACTGGACAGTCTGTTGATTGTCTGTGAACACACCTCTCGGTGGCTCTTCTATTTAATTCCAATTTGAAGAAGTAAGATTGTGTTGACACTAGACACTAATGGCCCACAGGAAAGTTTTGGAAGCTATACAACAGAATGAAGCTGAGGACGAGAGCAATCGAGCTGCAAAGAAATGACGTATGAGGGTAAGCTAATAGTAGCTACCGCTAGCATGCTAGGTCGTCGCGCTCATGACTCATCGATGACATTGTCTGACCAACCAGTACCAGCAGTCGGTGACGTAATCTTTTAGTATCAACTCCGCTCGCTTGGAACCAGAGCGGAGTAGGTACTAAAACAAGCTTGTTTTAGGAGGTACCAGGCTAGTGGAAACACGCTGCAAATCAAGTAGGGCCAAGTAGAGTAGGGCCAAGGCATGCAAGTGGAAAAGGGCCATTAATGTTTATTTGGATTGATGGCTAGGGCTGGGTGATATGGCCTCCAAAAACTCCCTGATTTTTCAAAAAAACTCAATTAACAGTTTTACTTTATTGTTTCCTCTAAAAGAAAAAAAAGACTTGTGACACAGAAACTGCATTGAACAAGTTTTGCCTTAATTTAATTAAAATATATCTCAAAACTTAACTGAATTGGGCTCTTATACTAAAAGAGAATGCTAAAATTTTGTCAAATATTAATTTTGTTTGGACCTAAGTAGGCTGAAAACTGAACTATTTTCAGAGAACAGAACTAAAAGGAAAAAAAAATAAAATATAATTGTGCAAACTTGACATGGTAAGCCATCATGAAAACAGTGTTATTTTTCAGTATTTATATTTTCAAACTGTGCCACAACTTAAGTGGAGTAAGTGTCAGTCGTGGGAAAATATAGAGTTAAAATTTTTAAATTTTTGCAAATAATAACTCAAAATAATGGATATGTTTCCAAGCCCTACCAATGACCGACAGCAATGAACTTGTGTGCAGCCGGTCGAACAGTGAGAATTCATAAACCAAAGGGCACAAAATGTCACATTCCAAAACAGTACTTAAACTGGATGCATACATCTCTACGGGAGTCCACTGAGCTGCAGAGGGAGAAATAGAAGTGTGAGACCCTCAGTAGCACAGAGGTAATGTCATCCTCCTGGTCTGCTCAGCAGGGGGATTGACCAAGGACAAGCATCCATCAATCCTCCGGTGTGGTGAGCATGCTCTCCTTAGAATAGTAGTCACCTTTCTCCTGCCAAAAACCTCCACAGCCCCTCCTCCTCTACCTCCTCCTCCCCCGTCACCATCAGCCTGCTGCAGCTACCTGTCAGAGCTGAGCCCTGCCCTGCTTCACAGACACCTGTTCTGCTCCCTCATGTGGAGCGCCATCACACAAACACACCCGTAGCCAGATCAGCATGCACGACATCATGTTGCGCCCCACCCCTCTTTATGGAGATGTAACCCAGGAGTAGAACATCAAATCCCATCCATCTGGGCCGCTCAGCACATCAACACACCCCCACACTGCCATCAATCAAATGGCTGCTGCGCACGGGGCACAGTGTTTCTTTTTTTACTCCGACATGACAAATGCTTGTTCCTGTTGTGATGGCTGAACGATGAGAGGGCCACGGCTATTCAATTAGGCAGATCTGATTATGGGTGAGGGCTTTGATACTTATGGATTAGGGGCAGGAGAAAAATTGATACAGTGGTGGACTGCCGTGCGAACAAGTTGGATTATTGAATTACTGGCGCTAAATATTTGTATTCTTGTCTAAAGTGAGTGCCCTAAACAAATGACCTTCAATTTGACACACTGCTCTATAATGTGTCAGGCATTTCAGAATTTAAACACCCTGGTAATATTGCTATTTCATCACATCTACAGGCAACACACTGTATCGTATATCATTATGTAGACACCGAGACAAATAGACAGATCAAAATATGTAGACCAATATATTAACTTTGTTGATCCTAAGCAGGAAAATTGCTTAAACTATGTAACTTTTTGTCAAGCCCTAACCTTACCAGACAGACCATTCAACATATACAACACAACTTATATTTCACAAATTATTCTAAGAAATAGCCCACAGAAAGTGCCTGGGAATGGGCAGAACCTTTTAAAGCATATCCAGCAGGTGACTGGTGCTGGTGCGCCATTTATCATGGGCGAATCAAATAGGTGGGCACTACTGCCACAAAATTATCCTTTCTACTGAGAAATGATTAGAGTGTTGTTTGTCTTTCATTTAATAAAGAAATGTGTTCTCGATCGAATACTACTGAAGCAGTTAGCATCCATGCTAATCCCTGTAACACAGCTTTTAAACGAAAACTAGCGGGTCAATGTAGGTTGTTATAACACAGGTTAACCAGTTAGCGATCGGCAAGTGACTTCTTTCCCACTGCCAGCAGATTCGGGTCTAATAGGTGACAGACGAGCTGCGTTGCTTTTTTTTTGCTCTGGTGCATCAGGCTGATGTCATCACGTTGGGGACCTCATCAGCACGCCAAAACATGTCCATGTAAACAATGGAAAGGAGCACAGAAGCCGTGGACACATTTGTCAGCGGTTTTATGTACTTTGTACTTTTGTCCCTCTTTGAAAATGTACAAACTCGGCGCAGAGCGAACGACATTCGAGTGTTTTTGATACAAAGGCGACAAAGTCAGTCAGCCCGGGTCAAACTGCTGACAGGAGTAGATTGCTACCAGATTTAAACAGGTTTTTTGGCCAGTCCAAAGGGGCATAAGAGAAGTTGTCTCCTGCTGTTGTCATACTAGTAGCTCCCTCTTCTTGCGCTAAAGGGACAAGGATTGGGTTGTACCGCTGCAGAGCTCAATTATTCTGGCCTGGAGCTTTGAAAAATAGATCTGCCTAATTACAGGCAATGAACCAGGCCGATACAGCTGCACTGCAAGGTTAGTCAAGCCACACTCTTTCAAGGAACCGAGCTTCAACAAGCCTTCTGCTTATTAACCATTCCGTGTTTGAACAAAATCCTGTGTTGGTGTGATCTACTCCATTTTAAACAACTTAAAAGAACTCTGACCAACTTTTATTTGAAATTTAATAAAGCCATTTTTTCAAAACATTATTAATTTCGGGCCTCTGTTCACACACAAACTGTGTTTAAATTCCCTAAAAGTGGAATTTTGGCCCAGAAATGTCACAACCCGCATCAAACTAACCAAACCAGATATGCATTCAACCAGTAGACATCTATTTTTGAGGATCAGGGTATGACGTTACAGGAGGAAGTTTAGGAGACAAAAGCAAGTCCTGTTCATATATCCAGCAGCCTTTCAAGCTTTACTATATGTTTTGATAATAAATATTATGATTTTATTTATAGTTGACTTTGACATTCAAGGACACTGTACATCAAGCAATAAAACAACAATGGATAAAATCAACAAACAAAAGAAATGTCTATTGAAATGGAAACGTTAAGATGAGGAGAGGGTGTTTACAAAGAGTCGGTGATCTTGAACAAGTGGGTTTAGAATCAAAGTTTTAATGGCAACCTAAAAAAAATGGTTGTCACTAACAGGACCATGTCATCTACAATATTCAGAATTTGTCTTTGAAAATTTGAGGAAATACTTGCGGAAATGTTAGCTCTCTATATATATGTAATGCACATTTACTCCTCTAAAAAGATGCTGTTGTATTTTATATCTATAAAAAGCCTGATTAGACACCTTTGCAATGAGGTACAACTTGTAGGTGTCAAGCATTTTTTGGAAAGAGTAGCATGGCTAAACGTGTGGGTAGTGCCCCCCAAAAAATAAAGCTGCTGTTCAGTACACAGAGTGGCAGCATTATTTGGTGACAGGCCACGCACCCTTTACAAATTAAGACCAGGTTCAATGAGACTAATGACATTGAAGGCGTTTTCACACCAACCATATTTAGTTTTGGCCCAGGGTTTGGTACGTTAGTGTCAATGTGAATGCAACCACCGCACTTTGGTGCGCACCAAATCAGCCAGTCCGAGACCTCCATGAAGGGGTGGTCTCGATCCGCTCCATCTCCCTACATTTGGTGCGGTTTCACTGGTGTGAAACAAAGTGGTCCGAACCGATCTACTTTTGATGTATTACTTCCTGTTAATCCCGCGGTTGAATCTTTTGCTTACTCAATTTGTCGATTTGTTTATTCTGGTTGAGGATTACGATGATATACGAGGGTCCAGAAGGTCGCTGATGCAGTCTCAAACACGATACAAAAAACACATTTGAAGGAAAATGTAGAAGAGAGCGAAACGTAAACATTGGTTATCTAGTGTAGGAAATGGTTACCATGGTAACCTCTTCTTCGTTCTCCTCCGTAGCAGGTTTGGTAACCAGTTACGTGCATATCGCCCCCTGCTGTTTCAAACTGAGTAAATACACAAGTGGGTCCGGGCATGGTTCGATATTGCCAGTGTGAATGCAAGCCAGCGGGGGAGGGGGAGGGGGGCTAACCGCGCCGGTTCAAAACAAGTGGACCTAATGTGAAAACGCCCTAAGACAGACCGTAAAGTGAATGTCATAAGCGAACACAACCCCAGGAAGACCGGCTTATCACCCTTATTTCACTGAGGGACTGTGGGCTTTCTCCCAGGAGAAAGGGGGATTTTGGCACTGTTTTGGGGTGCACTACCCACACGTTGAGAATTTCACAAATTCAGAATCCTGACAAACTGTACATTACTGTAAAGATGACTGATCCTGTCCTGTACTGAAATGCCTCTGTCTTTTGCATTATTGTATACATCATATCATTAACTGTATGCTGCATTTTACCCAGTATCACATTTGTATTCGCTGTCCTATTGTGTATTATATCATGGATTTTTTTTTTTATGGAAAGTCTTGTGTGATCTACTGTTTATCACATTGTGTTCTGAGTTACTCTGCAGTTCCCACCCTCACTCTGAACTCACACTTTTTTCCTTCTTCTCCCGAGTGTCACCCTGAAATCCCTCCACAAACACCACCACAGCTCCTGCTCACGGTCAGAGAGGCTGAGGCTCACGAGAAAGGGCTTCTGTCAAATTCCCTCACATGACGATCACTGCGTGGGTCAGGAGAACTTGATTACATTAGAAAAAAAGCAATTAGTCAACTAAGGGTGGGTGGATGTGTGTGAGAGGATGTGGGAGGGGAACGTGGGTTATTTTGTTCCCAATGGGCGCTTTTTGGAGATAACAGATTTGTACTCGCATGTATGATATCACTCCGGAATAATCTTTTAAGCCTCTTGTTGTTTTAATGTAATTAATAAAAGTCCTGATACATGTGTTGGCGGTTTGGCAGTGCAGTTGTGCTGAAATATGTTGCACTGGGGAATAAGTGGATGCAGATGGATGGGTTTCAGGTCACGGTCTGGATGCTGGGTTTCAGGGTTAGAAGCACCATAAGCAGGGGCGGTTTTAGTGACTGGAGGGCCCAGAGCAATGACCAAATCAAAAGCCGGAAAGACAGAAATCATGAGAACGTGTGCAGAATATTTAGTCACTTTGAAGCACTTTGTGATCCTTAGGTAACATTTTGAACCGAAGAGGTGCCACAAATGGATGTTCGACAAGTGGGTGTGACTGCAGGAAATGCCAAGTTAAGTGTGCAATTGTACAGTTTTCTATATTTTCAAGAGATTAATTGAATCATCATTTTCAAAATTCTCAGTTGCTAAATAGACAAATGGGTTGGCATTTCTCTCACTTCACCTTGTTTCCATCACCCAACTTTTTGTGCAATTAAGATCATGTTTGAAAATGCAGAAAATGTTTGGGGAGAGAACACCCTTTTAGAAGCATATCTTGCAAGTGATTGGACGATCAGTCCATCAGTCACATTGGTTACAGGTAAATCAAATAATCTAGTGTATGTGCGTAACGTGAGCCACTTTTGTAAAACAAACTCTCCTCAAAATGTGTCAGAAGTGGAGTAAAACTATCCTTTTCATAGAGAAG
Organism: Scarus forsteni; assembly: GCA_036419115.1. NCBI lineage: Eukaryota > Metazoa > Chordata > Actinopteri > Labriformes > Labridae > Scarus > Scarus forsteni. Next base: position 22,364,723 of record JAZDUH010000182.1, read on the forward strand.
TTTCTAGTGTCTTTGTTTTTCTATTAATAAGGAAATGCACTGCAGAGCTGATAAAACTGCTACTGAAGCTGTTAGTATCTAAGCTTCTCTCTTTCCAGGCAGTCATTTCCTGCTGTTCTTCCACCTTTTCCTGCTCTACAGGACTCTGATTGGGTTATGCCACTTTGAGCCACTCACAATCATTCAAAAATTGGACCTTGGCAAGATGAATCCGCCTGATTACAAACAAGAAATCACACAGATCCAGCTGCTGTGCAAGGTTATCTGTTGATAGATATCATTCCGATAATATTGTGCATCCCTATTGTACGAATGCTTGCATAAGAAAGCAACCAGTTTTGTTGTGCTGAAAAAGGGAGGGAAATACCTATACTGTGGTTTGTTATTGTAATATAAAAACTGCTTTGAAAGGATATAATATCTTAGAGCCCCCTAGAGAGCCACAAGCCTACTCTCATCGAATGGTAAATCTGCCAATGACAACAAAATAAATTCAAATCCCCTTCTCTTTTAGCCCCCAAAATGCAGGACAGTGATCTGACCATACAGCCAAATGTTTCCAAAATCCATGTGGACAATGTCTTATTGTTGCCTTCACATGAGCACAGCTGCCCAGAGGGTGTGTTTGGTCTAGTTAACCCCTGATCCCGCCGCTGTGTCAGATATCATTCTTCACCAGCAAAATGTCAAGGTTGGTCGTTGAATTACATAACAGTGTGTGAGGCTGTGTGGGATGCTCTGCATGTCAGCATTTGCACGGGCCTGAGGTAAGAGTTTGAACGTCTGTGTGTGTGTGTGTGTGTGTATGTGTGTGCGCAGCATCACACACATCACGCATGATCAGTCATCTGAGTCGTTAGCTCTGCGCGCACCTCGGGCTCGGCTCTGAATATTACAGCCAAAGCATCCCGGTGTTTATCCAGCCTTCCTGTTTAAACGGTGGCCCCGGTGTTGAAACATCAACAACCCTTGATGGCCACGCGGGAACCTGGGAGCACGATGATGATGATGATGATTGTGATCCAGTGTGTGCAATGGTGTGTGAAGCCTGGGGCCAGCAGGGATCATGGCAGCATAAGAATGAGCTCCAGTTTAGGGCTGGGCAATTTATACAGCTTTTATGATGTATTGATGTATTTGGGTAAAAGCATATAGGGGAAAACATTATGGTTTATGGATGCCTAATAGCCTACTGACTGTCTGGTCATTGGTGAGTAACATTGCAATGCAGATGGATCAGCCTGATTTGATGTCTGTAATCAGACTTCTGATTGTAGCCACAGCCTGACTATTTCTTCACGCAGAGCACTCACACTGTAGATCGGGGTCAATCTTTTGTTTTGGAGCTTTGTAGGATGGGTCCACCTGATAACAGACCTAAAACCAAGCAGATCCTAGCCTTGCACAGCAGCTGGATCAGCCTGATTTAGTGTCTGTAATCAGACTGATGCCTCCTGCCAAGCTCCAACTTACAGTGATTGTAAACAGCCCAAGTAAAAGGTCCAATGAGAGTCCTTTAGAGCAGGATGGTGAGAGCTACAAGTGAGATGACAGCAGGAAGTGACTGCTTGTATACAGATTAGCATAGATGCTAACAGCTTCGGTAGCAGTTTCAGATCCGCGCCACATATTAAATAAAGAACAACAATACAAACTTCTCTATTGAAAGGATATAGCAGTTTCTGTTTGTTTCATTTGTTTTGCGATGTGGCTCACGCTCTGTCCATTACACCGCAGCAGTAATGCCAACCTACTGCTTTATCTGACTGGCCTGCAATGAATGTGATTGATAGAATGATCGTTCAGTCCCCTGCCAGATATGCTCTTGAAAGGTTCCCCCATTTCCCAAACACTTTCTATGGGCTGCTGCCCAGATGGACAAGTGAAATATATTGAACTTGACATCTGGTGTTTCAGGGTAATTGGCGATTGCTTTGTTAAGTGATTTTAGACTAAAGCTTCAGAAATAGACAGTTTACAGTATAAGCCACTTATAGTAAAATGCTTTTTTACTGCAAGGGAATTATTCAAAAGCTTTCCTCCAAATAGAAAACTATTACTTTATGGTTTATTTTGTTTAGCTGTGATTTATTTCTTTAGTAAAATGGATTTTTGGTTTGAGAAAGTAGGTACATAGGTTTTCAGTGGCAACAATGTCAAGCATGTCACTTATAATATTCATGGCCATACTGCATATAATGCCTTTGCAATTTCTGGGTTTTCCACTCACTAAACACTGTGTAATTAGTGTTTCTGGAAAAAATTAAGGCAGTTTGACCTCTTCTCTCCATTATCTGCCATGGACACATTCCTAACTTTTTAGTTGATGTTTCTGTTGACTGCCTCTGATGGGAGTAGAAGAAAGTGGAAGGTACTGACCAGGTGAGTTTTTAAGCAAAAGGACAAATTATATAAAGGAGACATTTTATCTATTCTCATCTGGAATTGTGTTTCCATTTCCATCCCTAATTTTGACAGTCTCAATGTACAGAAATGTTGCCCAAGTGTTTGTTCAGTTTGAACAGTCAGTTTGTGTGCAAGTTTTCATGAAAAAAACAAAACAAACCCAAAAAGTACACAACATTGTGCATGTAAGACTCAACATGGAGCAAAAACAGTCAAACATTGGTTGATTTTTGCGATAGAATTTTCAATCCTTTATAAGGGGGCACGAGCTGATAGAGTGGTTGTGTACATCCTGCATCAGTCGCCAGCCAATCGCATGGCCACACATACAGACAGACTATTATTCACACTTAAGTGCAATTTAGAGTTACCAGTTAAACTAACAAGCATGTTTTTGTTCTGTGGGAGGAAACAGGAGAGCCAGTAGAGTGGCCATGCACATGGAGAACATGCAAACTGCACTGAGGTTTAAGGCTAATAGATGCCGTATTTAGAACTCAAAGTTTAATTTACAAAACACATTGTGAGAAGTTCAGATGTCACATTCTTAAGTTAATCCAAACAAGACGAATGTGGTTGTATTTTTGCTGCATATTCATACTTTGAGAGACAGCTGCTGTGTCCCTGCATTCAACATAGATGACTTTATTTCAATTAGCCATTGCATGAACTGTTTTTAAAACATACTTAAATCATGTACCTCTGTTTTGCGGGTTTAATATTTAGGTCATTTTTGGTCCATATTGCCCAGCCCTACTTCTGAGCTGTGACCGAGGTGTCTGCTCTTAAACCGAAATGAACAGGGTGCAGATTTAACAAGGGGACAACAGCCCCTGGTCTGTCAGGCTGCATGTGGATGAAGCATGAGGTGTGCGTGCGTGCGCCGTGATGATGCCTCTCAAATTAAAAACGTGCCGCTGCCACGGCGCGCACACTGCGGCATACACGGGCAAACAGACGCATGTGTGCTCCAATATTTAGACAGGGAACACATTCTGGGACGTAATAACATGTGAATGAGAGTTGAGGTATGATGGGCCGAGATTATACTTGGGACGCATTTGGACGCACTTCATCCAAACGGAGGACGCTTCTTTTTGACACAGTATAACCATTTTCTCCAATGCCCTTGAAAGTAAAGCGATCAATACTGGCTCCATCCCTGTGAATACCCTGAATTACAATACCGTGGTGCATGATTTGACTGCAGATCCGTGCTCCCCCGTCCCCGTGCCCCCGGTGCATCCCAACCCTCCCCTCTTCCCTCCTCGCACACACACATACTCACCTGTCTTGGTCAACAGCGCAGACATGCTCCAAGCCACGAAGAGGACACTGCAGACGAAGCACACCTGCACGAAAAGCATCTCCCTCCTCTTGCGAACTTTAAAGATTTTGGCCATGATTGTCTTTTTGGACGCGCTCACGGTGTCGGTGTCGTCCCGCTCCATGGTGGTGTTCGCGGCTCAGCCCGGCGGCCACTTTTATTTTTCTGCGTCCTTGAGAGCCCAGAGAAAAAAAAAGAAACAGTGGTGATAAATTGCAAGCCCCTCTTCTTCACAGCCGATACGTGGTCCTCATTTTCGGCGCGGATGAAGAGTAGTGAAGCGGACACTTTCTCCCCCTCCTCCTCGGTGGTGCGCTGGGCAATGACAAGGCGGTCAAATCCCTCTTTAAATATGTCTCCAAATCAATTCAAAGCTCCTGATTTTGGATTCTGCAAGACTAGGGTGAGTAGCAGACAGGCTCCCATTGCAATCTGCATCCCGTCCCGTGAGGTGGAAAAAAAATCAGCTGCAATATCCTCAATCCGTGTAGTTAGTGTGTTCAAATGCGTCAGCGTCCCGGTCATAAACATGGGATGGATGGATGACTGGATGGCTCAGCTGCGCCGTATCGCGGGATCCACGCACCTGCGCCCGATCACTCAAACCAATCTGTGTTCATCAAGGTTAATTGTTGGATTCGGGCAGCAGTCGTGCCGCTCTGCCTGGCTCGGGCGCCTCCCCCTTCACGTGAATGCCTCCTCTCCGTTTGCAGGAAAAAAAACCGAGAGAGAAAAGCAGAGCTGGTTGGTGAGAGAGACCATCAGTTCTCTCTCTGCCTCCAGCTGCTCTCCTATACTATCCGTCCAAACAGACCAGGCCCCTTAACTTTACTGAGGAGTGAGCAGCCAGTAGAAAATCATGATTTTCCCACTGATTTATCTCCAAGCTGTCAACTTTGAAAGTCCAAGACAGCAAAGATTTGGCATTGAGATCTAAGCGAGATCAGACATGATAAGCAGGGGCACAACCAGAAAATGTGGGCCCCATGAGCAGACATCAGTGTGGGCCTCACTGACACAGCCCTAAATAACTCTGCACAGTTGTTCGAACAGCAGCTCCATTGTTTAAAAATATGTTGTAAGTATAATTGTACAGTTTGTAAAATGTAATATTAATTTATTTACCATCAAATCAAATTATTCAATATTATAAACTCATCAAACAAGTTTGTGGACGTCATCTTGGCTGCTTATTCCACCCCTTCATTAATACAAAATAGTGTTTTATTTCATATTGTGAGAAAGCATGATTAAGAGTACACACTACAGAATTTTCAGCCCCAGTTTTGACTCGGATTCCCTCTCCTACCAAAGTCAACAAATAGATTATCTATTGGTCCCCAAACGTGTCTGTCATTTATGATCAGAAATCCTCAGGTGTGTAGAGTGCACCAAGAACAGCCAAAAGCTTATCTCTGTGTTTTTGTAAGCATGGGAATGGAACAAAGCCAATCACAGAGCCAGCTGGCTGTACTAAGCAAACATAAATACAGCAAGGATGGCAAGTATAGCATAAAAGTTAGATAGATGTGTTGGAAATGAAGAGACCACCTTGTTTGTTCCAAACACAAGAGTATGGCCTTAAACAGTATTATCTATAAATAAACAAAATTATAAAAGAGAGGCTACTGGATGAAAAACTAGCCTATCAGAGGATGGAAGGTAACTGCTAATATATATAGCCTATGCGCTTTTGTTTGCCATGTTTTTTTACATTAAAGGCGCATTTGATCTCACAAAAGATTACTAGCCTGTGACAAATCCAACTATTTTGCAGCACACCAAAAACTACAAGAAAAAACAGTTATATCAGCCATAATTTGTCTTCCTTCATGTGTGGGCTTTCTGCATTTCCACTCAATCAGTTGGATTTTTTAAAACTCTTGAGGCCTTTTACATTTCGGTCTCTGGCGAGTATACCGCTGAATAGTATAGCTCCAGACGTGTAAACCATGCGATAAACCTCTTCTCCATCTTTGCTTTGAGAGGTGCTTGAGCGGCGGCGGGGAGCACAATTTTCAGCCCCAGTTTTGACTCGGATTCCCTCTCCTACCAAAGTCAACAAATAGATTATCTATTGGTCCCCAAACGTGTCCGTCATATATGATCAGAAATCCTCAGGTGTGTAGAGTGCACCAAGAACAGCCAAGCTTATCCTGTGTTTTGTCACATGGGACGGAACAAAGCCAATCACAGGCCAGCTGGCTGTAAAGCAAACATAGCCACAGCAAGGATGGCAAATACATAGCATAAAGTTAGATAGATGTTGGAAATGAAGGACCACCTTGTTTGTTCAAACACAAGAGTATGTAAACAGTGTTATCTATAAATAAACAAAAATTATAAAGAGGGGAGCTGGATGAAAAACAACCACAGAGGATGGAAGGTAACTGCTAGCTATATATAGCCTATACCTTGTTTGCCATGTTTTTTTACATTAAAGACGCATTTGATCACAAAAGATTACTAGCTGTGACAAATCAACTATTTGCAGCACACCAAAAACTACAAGAAAAAACAGTTATATCAGCCATAATTTGTCTTCATGTGTGGGCTTTCTCACTGTTCCTCAATCAGTTGAGATTTTAAAACTCTTGAGCCTTGAGGGTACAGCTTGTAAGGATCGTTCTTTCCTGGAATGAACAACAGATAAACGTGTGTAGCTCCTAGAAAAAATGATCTACCAAAATGCCCTCTTTCCTTGAAAGAAAGCCTAGAGTTCAGAGTAGCAAGGGTGAAGAACTGGTCTTCTTGGGATGTTGTCCTCCTGAGATGCACACAACACGGCCTGTCTTTGACTCCACCAGCCTCACGTAACTTGGTTCTCAGTTTGGAGCTTGTACCAGGGTTAAAAAAAACAACTCTTGTTACTTATACTAACAATTGTTGTTATTTTAGGAATATTACATAATGTCAAGGTCTCATAAAAACTGCGGAAAACCAAAAAATATCACATGGCTGTAAAATAAAGTGATAGAAGTCTACATATCTGCTTAGATCCTAATAGCTTTAACGTTTAATTTGAATGTTTCTGTCATTAATCATATGTATCTGATAATATTTGATGTATATCATCTGTGTTGTAACTTTGTCTGACATCTACCCAGCTGCAGCTCAATCAGTATACTGTTGGCCCTTTTTGCTTTTACTGGTCATGTAGATGTACTTGTTTCATAATCGTCTTCTTCACAGGAGCCTTAATAACTGGTGTGCAACTCACCTGCTTTCATTTTAATATCACACTGAATAATTAAGGTCACAGATACCCAGGCAACACTGCCTTCAAATCCACAACCATGAAATAATAATCCCTGATTGCCGTGAGGGCTGCTTTGTTGAGATCTTAATGGTTTCCCAGATATGTGCTTCACACAAACACAGCTGTTTGACTGGAAATGCATACAGTATAGAGAGGGGGGACCTTTTACACAAGTGTGGCAGTAGTAAATTACATGCCCCTCCAGTCAGGGATATAATGAGCTAAACAATCTTCATTATAAGGAAAAAAATCAATTTAGCCATAAATCCAGGAAAGCATTCACCTCACTTCAAAGCACCATGGTTTTTCCTACAAATGCACATGCCAGCTCAAAATGCTGCATGGACGTGATTTAGTCTCAGCTATGCCACTCATTATTGTTTGATAGCAGGCAGGCTGCAAATGTGTCACCCATACACACCAACTGTGGAGTCTTGCAGAATCTGCTGGGTGAGATGGTAAGACTCCTGTGAGGGTTTTCAGTTTTTATTTGTTCTGGGGCCCTTTATAGACAGCGCTGTATCTCTTTAGTTATGATGTGCGGTATATCGTCAGCATCAAAGTGTACGTATGTGGGGTTATAGGGTCAAATTTGGGCAGTTGTAGTTTTTTGTTGGATAAACAATTGCAGTGGAAGTGCAGTGGTGGCTCATAAAGGAGTGGATTTGATTTCAAGGGCATTGGGCATGTTTTGTAACATGATTTGAGGTCCCAGTGATCTTGACTTTTCATTAGCATATTTATTAAAGTTTATCATTATGCTTCAGTGAACATTATGGCATTAACTGGCATTCCAATGACCTTGTTCTTTGACCTCCAAAACTGTATCTGTTTAGCCTTGAGTCAGAGTGGATATTTATTCAAAGCTCAAAGAAAATACCCGAGAGCTTGAATGGTGATATTCTTTCTTAAAAGCAATATGATACGCAGGTTGTATCAACTGTATCTTGCCCAGATACAGCAGTGCTATTTTCTGATTGGATAATGTGTAGCTCTATGTTATTTTTTGATTGGCTGATGGGTAGTTATCTCATTGACAGGGGTGTATCAAGCTCCCTTTGAGCTCTACAGTGCCCACAGTCCAATGCTTATATAGCAGAGTAACTCAGTGGGAATTACACATTTTCATGCTTGAGAAATATCAGGTGTGGCCGGTGAGAGTGTGAAAAGGTTGAAATGCATGTGTCACGCTCTGAATGCAAGAGACTTGAGACTCCTGGGCATGGCAGGGCAGCTTTAAGGCAATCTCAGGTGTGCAATGGGAATTTATGCCACCATAAGTTATCATATCAAATGATGGTTCATTAATTTACTCTATCAGTACTTCAGGTGCATTCATTTCCATACAGGTGCAAATTCTATTTATTATGGGTATTATAGGACATAAATAAACTTGCACAAGCAGATACACCATATTGAATGTTTGAGAAGCTATTTGGCATAGATATGAATATGGTGTGCCTTGATCAAAAAAGGTTTGAAAACCACTGCTCCAGAGTATAAAACATTGTATCCTCTAATCAGAGCTAACATTTGAAAATTTGAAGAATATCACGGCCATTGTAGGCTCAAGACACCCTCACAGGTGCTTTATATCTATCTGGTTGAATCAACCAGGACAATTTGAAAATATGTGGAGCTATTGTGAGATTTTCTGATGTCACCAGTTTTAAGTACCAGCTGAAATAATAATAAATCAATGAGTCCTCCTTCCAATACAAGCTCTATAAACTTCACAGTGTCGTGAAGCTGTCAGCCAAACAAACTCAACCACACCTGCATGATCTTGAGAAGAGGTCTAGAACTTTCAAACACTTGTGCTGGTGACCAGGAGTGGACTTAAATACAAAACTAATGGAAAATTCTTCAAAGTTTGTCCTAATGTGTTCCATTTACATCTTTTCAGTTGAAATAATGAGTCGAATTTCTGAGTTGAAATAAACACTCGCTCAATATTTGAGGAAAATTCTGCACAGCTTTCTTAAGATATTCCCAAGAAATGAATGATCAAGATACTGAATGACCAAAATAAACCTGTGACCCACAAAATTTGATCTGCTGCTGATCCTTGAGCCATAGAGAACATTTGTTTGGTGCCTTGCATCGCTCTTTATAAAACCTTGTTGAATACCAGGGAATGGAGATCAGGTCAGATGACCTTGACCTTCATCTTGAGAATATTAGCCTGATGGTGGCTGCATTTAGGGTCATTAAGAGACTTTTTTAAAACTATTTTCTCCCTTCAAAGTGAAATTTAAGCAGTTTGAAACACTTTAGCCGTAATATAAAATTATGCAGCAGAGTTCAGTTAGAATAAACCCACTGCTCCTGCTATTTTCTTTAGAATTCTTTTAGTTTAGCTCATTAAATTGAAGGCAGATAGGACTTGCTCTTGAAGAAACATTAGTTCTTTAGTTCCTTGTTTTGGGAAAACAACGAAAAAAATACATATGGAAACAATCTTTTAAGGGTTCTGCATAAAATGAAAATGCAATAATTGTTATGAAATTGCTGAAGTTTTTAATGAACTATCCAAATATTCAAACATATTCAATTTAGCTCTTGTGACTTGGATGAATGTTTTTTGGAACAATAACACAACAAAGCATTACAGCATCTAGTGAATTTAGTGAAACGAGTATTTAGACACTTTCTCTTTTGTTTTGCTAGGAAAGGAGTAAGCACAAAGCCCCATAGCCAAAAAAAGAAGTCTAATGCCTCTGCCTGTAAAAACGTCACTTTCTCAACTGCGAATAGATTAATACCAAAAGAAGTGTAATTTAAAAGCCCAAGTTTACATTACACAAGAGCATATCAGTCTTAAAAACCCAAAATGGTCACCTAAAGTGACAGGTGGATGATGCTCATTGTGAGCTACGAGTCTCTTAAAGGGTTAGTTCAAGTATCTTGAAGCGGGGTTACTCGAGGCCCACAGCACTACTACATATGAGTGCCAATAAGGATCTTGAGAGTTTGTCCCTGGGGGGAGGGGATACCTGGAGGTGAACAGTAGTCAGTACATAGCAGCACATGGTGCCATCAAAAGTCTTGTAATTAACCCAGTTACATATTAAAAATACTCAAAACAGTATGTTGGTTTGACGATACAGTAAAGCTGCGTTCACACCGAATGCGACTTTGCAATCACAATTGCTTTGTCTGCTGAAGTTGCATCAGGCGTCCATAAATACCTCATTTTGGTCACCGTCACTCAGTGACATCAGGTCTGCTCAAGTTTCACCTTGATCATATATTATATAATAGGAGGTAAAAGCCGACATTTTCCTAACTGTATCCTATTTACTAACCTACCAACCACAAAATACTGCAGCTGATGGCCCTGCAGCAGCATTGTCTGTGAGTTCTTTGAGGGTGGAACCAATATACTCACGAACTAATGTTTACCACACGGACATATATTTTTTCGGAGCTACAAGGTCCTGTTGACCGCAGCAGCCAAGTCACGATAGGGTTCACCCCACCCCATCTCGGCTGTTTATTAACTTTACATTGAAAGTGGTCATGAAGTTGCAATGTTGCGTTTGTTGTGTAGGCGGCTTAAGAAAGCTTGCAAGTTCCTCTATTTTCTAGCTTCACAGGCCTCTAGCAACCCCACTTCAATAAACCTGAACTAACCCTTCAAGGTAATTCAAGTCACCAAACTTTAAGATGTTAAAGATTTAAAGCAGTTCATTAAGTGTCGATATTGGTGTAATTTGGGTTTATTGTTTCAACAGGACTTATTATGCAGCCCCCCCCCACACACACACACACACACATTTTTTTTTCTATATTTTTAGATCAGTTAGAAAATACTGTAGTTCTCTAGAAGTCAGCTCGTTTTTGATTTCTCATATACATATTTGTTACAGCCTGTGAACAAAATTTTAACCATCTCTCAACCAAAGCTTCATCAGCTGTTAAAATGAAGGGAAGTTTGTGTAGTTTGATGTCACACAGGGGTTATAAGCTTAAAGATCTCTCGCTCATGTGCAGTAACATCTTGTCCACAACAAATGGGATATATGTTTTGACATCTTGACAGTGCCGGGAAAGTGCTGCCAGACTTTAGTGAAGCACCGGCACCTTTGTGTTGGGTCTCATTCAGCAGACACACTTGGGAGGGGTGTTGATATTTTTTCTTGGCAAGAGCAAAAATAAGCATGTCTCCAAAATGTCACACTTTAGCCTTTAACAGTGGTGAGTGAAATCTTTTTTCTCCAAATTACAAACGTGCCAGGGGATTGTGAGGCTGCAGAGCGGAGGCTGCTCTCTCTGCCTCCAGGCCTGCTCGCGGGTCACCTTTACTGCCAAGATAACAGACAGGAAAGCTGCCGCGCCCCCTGAGCCATCCATGCACGCTGATTGACACGGCTGAAGCAGCATGTCAACTTCCTCAGCCGCCATTGCTGCCCACTTAAGCAAAACCGAGCTACACATAGGGGTCAAAGGCCGAACACTCAGAAGCAATCTCCTGCAGACAGGGGTTACATAAGACGAGGACTGTCCCCCCGTCTGTGGAGCGAAAGGCAGACCTCAAATAATGTATCACAGAGCATCCAAGACTTTGTGTGATGGCTGCAAGTTATGGAAGGTTATAAATCAGAGCTCCCAGAATCCCTCGCCAGGTCTTGTCTTTATCCTGCAGCTTGGGTTTTTCTGCATGAAAACATACACACATACACGCACATATGCACCAACATGTGTGACCTATGCCCATGCCAAGGGATTAGTCCCCTCCAGGCCCCTGCTCCGCACAGCAGGCAGGCAATTGGGGAGCCATGCCAGGGCCTGCTTACAGAGATTTAGCCACTGCTGTACACTCCCCGGCTTGGTCAAACATACACACATGGCCTCCTTTGCCGTCTGTAGGATCCAGAGAGCAGCAGCCGATCTGCAGCAGAGATAACACACGGCGTGAAATGTGGTTATAGCTGCAGGGAGACAGAGAGAGATGGGCTCTGTAGGAGTGTTTTAATGTGGGCAGAATGTCAAAAGGAGCAGTCGGTGTAATGTAAATGTGTTGCTTGATATTAAATGCCAAGCATGTGTCACGTCCTCACACCGTGGATAAGTAATGACTCCATGTCAAGGGTGTTAACAATGAACCGTGTGAGTGTTGCACAACAATCAGTGTTTTGACTCAGCGTTGTTCATTTCAGCTTCCAACATTGTTATTCCTGAGTGATTCATGGCGTTAGTTAGCTGTTTGAATGCAGTGATGATTATCTGGGCTGTAAGTCTTGAACAGGAGAACAATGGTAATCTTTAGACAATGTTTTTGACAAAAAATAGAAATAAAGTGATTTGTTTTTAATGATATGGCTCACTTAGTTATGCATAAGCACATTATGTGATGGTTGCGTAAAAAGTAAGCTACATATGTGAGCCATGTCAACCAATGGTTGGAAATTACACACTTTTAAAACATTTGTATGCATGGATGGATGGATTAAAATGAGAGTTTTGTTTCTTAGGTCAGAAAAAGTTTTAGTTTTAGTTTCTGATCTTATTGTGTTGTTTTATAGTTGTAATATTTGCCAAAAACATCATCCAACATTACTTATACAGTTAAATGAATTATGTTGTGTTGTGTAATTTAATGTTGTGTAAACAGTACTGGATTTTTCTGCAGGCTGGAAATTGTCCTGTCCCATATCAGTGGTCCCCAGTCTTTTTTGTCCCTTAGCCTGGTATAAATCAATCAATCAACCAATCAATCGATAAGGCTGCTCTAACATCACAAAACATAAAAAGAAGTGCCAAAAAGATGAACTATAAATTAGAAACACAAAACACAAAAACACTTACAATGCATTAAGTGATTATGTGTCAAATTCAAAGATTACATAGGCATATCAGCCAGGGAGGCACTGATTGTGGAATTCATGCATGTTACCAATGTGTGAAATTATGATTTTAGCAGATATCAATGCTTTTATTATCGCCTATGTTTACGTAATGCTCCTACAGTACTAATATTTTCTCTCTTATTTGATCATGAAAACTTATCAGTTTGTCAACAGATCATTTTTACCACCAAATAAAAATAATCCTCTCTTAATCAGCAGTTATGTGCCAGCACTAAGTTGATATGACACACCAACTAGACGACTGAAACTGATATTTGTTCACCTCACGTTAGTTTGATGATGGCTGCTGTCTGAAAAAAAAGGTCCAGTAACGGTCTATACAACATCTAATTCTGCCAATGTGCATTTCTAATTTCAACAGTGGTTGAAATTAATATAATCGTAAGATACCTCTGTCATCTTTAGACAGTTTCCCAAAGAGTGGGACGCAACCACAAGAGAGGCATGGTAAGACATATAGGGGCACGCCTTGTCAAGGCAGGGATAAGCCCAAATGGGGCCTGAGCCACCTGGAATGTTGTCGGCCATCCAAGGGGCCAATCCAAAATTTACCACAACATGTTGCTGTAAGTTATCTTTGTGTTTTGAAGAGTGGCATTTTTTCTGTTAGGGCTTGAAATTTTGACTCTGGACTAACATAATTTTAGCCCTTGAACAAATTAATCATTAGTGTAGCCACTTTGTTGTTTTTGACTTTTTAAGATAGGATTAAGGACCACGTAAGAATATAAATTATAATTCATTTTGTGACTTTGTAAGTTGTAGCAGAAAGGATGGGAGAGGGCATGGAAAATTATTGAACTTAAAGGATGCCTTTAGAAAGAAATTGAGAAACACTGTTTGACGATAATGACACAGGTCAAAACCTGGGAGGAATTTTTTTTTAGAAGTTTAAAAGGGAAACAGCGTAAAATAAAATGCATTGGTATACGTCTGATACTTGTTGACCCCAAATCACCTCTTGAGAACTACATATCTAAAATACCTCACTAAGAAGAATCACAGCATGAGCTTGAAGGCTGCCATGTCTATAGCTATTTTTAATGGCTGTCACAGGGTCCTTATGTAACCAATCAGTTTGTAATGGATGGAAAGGGCTCTGGTGAACATTTCTCTTAGTTTTACAGAGAGCAGTGCATTAGCCAGTTCATAAACATAGGGTGGGTTTAAGGGTTGGGAAAAGGCAGGGGGAGGTTTCAATTATAATGTTTTTCCAAAAGGCAAAGTTACCTAAAGTCACATAACTCTCACATTCTTTAAAGTTCCTGCTAAGCAAAAAGGAGAAAATTGATTTGAAATGCACCATATGAGCTGAAATAAGCTGCTGTAAACATGAGTGATTCACAAGTAAACACAACTTGAAAGGTGCTCTATTATACTCCTTTGCAACATGTTTCCTCTGGTCCACTGTGTCCCTAAACAGATTTTTGAAGTTTCTTTCTTAAAAAAAAAAAAACTTAAACCCTATTCAGATAGACATTACACGAGTAATTTCAAGAGTCCTCTTGCAGTGCTGTTAGATACAGAGCTAAAACACTGCATGACGCTGCTCCCTCTTCACTTCTGCCAGCTTCAGTGCTCCTCTCACCTCTTTAATCAGGATTTATTATTTATCTATTTTTTTAAAAAAAAAGGAAAATATGCATAAATGAATATTTACATGTCAATGCATGGGATTATAGCCAAGTGGCTAATTTCCATCCCCAGTCCCATTAGCAGGTTGGTGTCAACACATAAAAAGCAAAACAAATATCAAAGATAGGAATAAAACAGACAGAGCGTATTAACCAATGCAGTTGAGACACATTTTAATATGTAAAACTGAAGTTAGGGTATGAAATGTTCATCCATTATCATATATTACGGACACTGATTTCCAACGCGTATGATGTTGTGTTGCCCATTAGTGACCCCCATACATCAGGGCATACTTCCTGCTTACAGGAGCAAGTGTGCGCCACCGTGTTAGTGAATTACTGCTATCTTGGTAATCGGGGTTACTTGTGTAAAGGGGGGTTTGGATTCTAAGTTTTGGCATGATTATTAACTCCTGTGTTTCAGCCCTGCTTAGAATAGGCTGTTATTTATCTGCAGCTTTAAAGTCTAATGGACTGTCTCTGATCACGCTCTTCTCATGAAGTGGACATGGTTTTGGCTTTAAGGTTTGATTTGCCCTTGTTGATACTTTCTTATTGTTATGTCATCTGTTAGATTGCTAAAGGAGAATGATGTGGATGTGTTGTAACAGATGCTGCCTTTTACACTTGGTGCGGATTCTGCAGACTTTGGCAAAATTCTCGCCAGTTCAACATCTTGTTTGTGTTGGCTACAGCTCTGCCAAATTAAACATGACGTGGCTCGCTTGTCTCATCTCTTATTTTTCGAGTGTGGGCTGCAGAAGTAACACGTCATAACAGCCCATGCTGGGTCACACCTTTCTGGACTCCACACCTCAACACCCCTCTGTTATTACCTCTGGACATGGAACAAATAGGGGATTGATCTATTCTCTCTATTCCAACTCTGCAACACTCACAACTGAGGCTAAGCATCACAGGGGTGTATATGTGTTCTGTATTAAAATGTCAGCGTGAACTGGGCTGAAACACAATAAGCAGTTGTTAATTAAATCTACTGGTTGCTCAAGTCTTGTCTAATTTTTCCTCCAGAAGGAGTTTTGTTATTGCCGGTGTCTGTTCGTTTTTTTGTTAGCTAGTTTGTCTGTTTGTTTCACTTTTAGCAACATAACTCAAAAGGTTATGGACATATTTCAATGAGATTTTGAGGAAATGTCCGGATTGGGACAAGGAACAAATGAATAGATTTAGGGAGTGATCCAGATCACTGATTGGATCTGCCATAACGAAAAATGTGATTTTTGTGAATAACCACTGAACAAAAATAGATATCATTATGAATCCAGATGCTAATGGTATGTTTTCATGGTCAAGGAAACTAAATTTAGATTAAATAAAGGCAGGACTAATATTTATGGTGAAAGTCACAATATGGTTGAGGACTGTGGTGCTGGCAGAGGTCTGCACTCTCTGAGTGCTTTTCTAGTTATTAAAGGTATACAGCAACTTTTTTTTTGGTTTCTTACCTCAATTCTGAGTCCATGACAAGCTTACATATAAATATCAAACATATACTGTTTATATCTATCTATCTATCTATCTATCTATCTATCTATCTATCTATCTATCTATCTATCTATCTATCTATCTATCTATCTATCTATAAATATATATATATATATATATATATATATATATATATATATATATATGTGTGTGTGTGTGTGTGTGTATATATATATATATGTGTATATATATATATATATATATATATATATATATATATATATATATATATATATATATATTTATATCTATATATATATATATGTTGACCTGCTTACAAGCATGTCAGAGGTGATTTGCACTAGAGATGTGCCATTTGTGCATGAAAAAAGTGCATTGACTTTTTTTTACAGGCAATTTGCATTTAAGAATCACTAACAGCGACTGTGAAGTGTTTCAATGTTAGCTCAAAAGAGCCGTTATAAAGGCTTGACATCCCGTCTTTAGCACAAACCACCGCTGTAAATCAACAAAACAAAGCCTCTGTTTAGGAGTAGAAGCTGAAAGTGTAACATAATGAGGTACAAAAATGAGTCACACAACAGAACCTTTAAGGGTTTCTGAAGAGTTTATCTTATGACTTTAGGCAAAGGCAGGCTAAAACTTTCCATTGACTCCCAGTGCTTGAGCGAAGCTAATTAGCAGTGGGTGAGCTTTGTTCATCTCTGTCTTGTTACTACATGCACAGTAGAAAGAATAGTGTCTATCTGCTTGTCATGGACACAGGACATAAACATACAAACAAAAACAAGACAAAAAAATGTTGGCATATCCCTTTAAGATCAAATATGAACCTTCAGAAACCTTTACTTAACAAATATCTGTTGAAAATCCAACATAACTCTGTCCTCAAAATCTGCATGTTTTTGTGTTGGGATGGTACAAAGGGAGAAAAGGGCAGATGGAATACAGTACGTCCTTTCAGTGATGGGATATCCCGTGTATGTATAAGTGGAGCTCATTCTGCTGACGTTTGTTTGTGGTGGATCGAGATGACAAGGTGACACGGAGCCAAAGAAAGAGTGTGACACTGTCCATTAACGCACTGCTGGCACTGCCGCTGATATTTCACCAATTATCCGAAACAAGTAAACAGATGGAGGGAGAACTGATCTGAACTCTCCTTTTTATCCTCAATCTGCCAACTTCTGCTGAGCCCTTTTTAGCCAACGGCCTGTGCTAACAGTACAGTACGGGCTCGGTCTACATGCAGGAAATGTCTCCGGAGACCTGCTGATTTTTTACTCCTTGCATAAGCTTCTCAGTCAGATGCGGGAAAAAATAAAATATTAATCACGTGTGTCGAGCTCTCTGTGGCAGCTCTGCGAGTTTATTTGTATGCTTGTTCAGGTGTGAAGAGTAAACAGGGCAGAGAGGAGCAACATGGAGACTAATCTGTGTATTCTGGAGGCAACAGCCAGCACCTGCATTCTTCATCTTCAACGACATGAAAAATTACCCATACAGCTGTCGACAACTAAGACGACTCAGTTAAGCTCAGACAGCAAACATCAGCAGCTGATATTGAGATTCATATGGTGCCTCCTGTATGGTAACGGCAAGAAACACAAGATTAAGTGCTCCAGCAAACAGAAAATTGATGATTTATGGATCTTGTTCTCCCAAGAATCAGCCAGCAAAGTGGTGTTTGAATCTATGTATTTCCATATTTCAGGGAAGAGTGATATTCTATTCCTACTTTTTTTTAGAGATTTTTTGGCTCTTTATGTCTTTAAAAGAGGGATAGGACAGAGGATGGCATCAGAAACTTGGGAGTTGTAGGGTGTGGATACATGCTGGGCTCATTCATCAAAGTGAGGCCCTGAGCAAAATTTTCTTATTCAAGCCCCTTGTTCTGTTTTTTTAATAATAGTGATAAACAATTGATGTTGGTTTCTGGTTGCAGCTGTAAATTAATGCAAAAGACATTAGCTACAGTGATTCAGATCAGCCCTGCTCCTGTAAACCCACATGGATGATATACTACACATTGCTGCTTGATTGACCCCCCCTGCCAGGCAACAAAAGTATTAGAAGCTGATTATAAAGGGACGCTTCAGGTCAGTAATAATACTCAGGTAGGCTGTTGAATTGGTCAATTGGTACTAAAAGGCAGGAAGAGTGCCAAGAAAATACCCTCTCAGCTATAACGCCACTACCAGCCTGATACAATGAAGAATGTATCACCGTTTTCCTATTGTTAATGCCAAATTCTGACCCTACCATCTGATGTTTCAGCAGAAATCAAGATACATCAGACCAGGCAACATTTTTCAATCTTCTGTTCAGTCTAGGTGAGCTTCTGCCAATAGTCTCAGTTTCCTGTTACTATCTGACATGGTCTAGAAATCACTTTGAGCATTCAGTTGTTGCTAACATTTTTTTATCAGGCATTTGTGGAAAGAAGTTGACAGGAACGATCTGCTAAAGCACTACAGCACAGCTGAAGAAGTTGTTTTCATGAGTATGGAGCTACTTGAGAGGATCCAATTATTGCAATTTGACATCAGAACTACTTGTGATTTAACATTTTTTTTGGCTCACTACTTATTCATTTACATTTTTTTGGCATGAGAGTATCCTATCAGTTTAAGAGCTTCAACATACTGGCGTATTAACCACTATAGTAACATAAAAAATGATTTTAGTAATTACCAATGCTTAAAGGGACTGTGAGGAGAATCTATTACCGGCAACGTAAAAGACTCTGCTACCCATAAGCCCGCGCGGCGACTGTCGTAATGCTGCGTTCCAGTAACCTCGTAACTGGGAGTGACATCATCTCAGAGTTATCAGCATTTCCAGTTGAAGTCTGAAAAAAACATGCCGATCTACCAGGCTATTGTTAGCTGCTGTTAGCATGCCTGCGTTGTTGTTCACAAATATCACATGAAGAATGTGATTATCACTATGGCAGCATTTTTGTAAATATAAGTCTAACAATACTATGTATACAGCTGATCTAGAGCGACACACCCCAGTCAGAAGTGCAAATAAATTGATTATTACAGGAGCTAAATAACTGTTCACACTGGGGGCATCCATCTTTGATTGTCAACTCGGGGGTGGCGAGGTTTCACCGCGTTCCCAGGAGGAAATTCTGACTTTGAGGGATGTTCCAGTTGCAGTTTCCTACTTGGAGCTCAAAATTCCTACTTCTGACAACAACTGGAACGTACCACCAACGTTTACAATCCACAGCGTGTGTATGTTTTGAGGCTAATGGATGCAATAAGGACCTTCCTCAGAACTCTGCATTGCTTTACAACTTCATTTTTTCAACAACTTACAGGATGCAAAGCAATGAGGTAATGTATCTCTTTCTAGTTACGTAGCGGTAGTTTTTGATGTGTGACAACAAGCATTTTTTGGAAAACTCGTTATCGTAGTTGTAGCCGGCTATTTGTCACTACTTACAGCCCGGTGCTCTAAGACGTGTAATATGAATAATAAAATAATAAAAAATTTGCTCTAGTTTTAATTGTCTTGTTTCGGAAGTTGATTATCCAGGCCTGTCAAGCCCTGTCCGACCCGAACGGAAGGCTAAGGAATAGCATTTATAGATAACCAATTTTGATGCTATAAAACTCATCTTAAAGTGTGTATTTCAATCAGGCATATATCTGAAAGTGAGACTTTTTTGTAATTATTTAGAAACTCCTCACAGTCTCTTTAACTTAGTGGCATAAACCTTTCACTGGGAAGGCAGAGACCAGGAGTTTTTTAAAAGTGGACTATATGGATCTGTAACCCCCTGTCCCATCAGGCATCGCATGCGCAGAAAATCAGCACAGAGCTCATGATCATACCCTCCACAACCCCTCAGATCTAAGCGTTTCCAAGGGGGAGGGGGAAAGAGCTACAGCTGATTGTCTTCAGAAATTTTTTTTTATTTTTTATAAACTAATATCAAACCGTTGCTTAATAGACACTCAAGACATGATGTAATTGATCAAACACACCAAGACATGGGACCATTAACACTTTAAAACAGTGGTCCCCAAACTACGGATCAGGCCCGCCTCCACATTTGGCACGGCCCCCTGAAGGCCAGGCTCACACTGAATCCGGACATATGGCGCTACGGAAAGAATCTGCAAGAAGTCTATTTTTCTTCTCCACATCAAGCTGCGGGAAGAAAACAAGCCAAACAGGAAGTGGTTCTACTATGATCCTGTCTCTTTCACAATAAAATAATTCTGCACGCCACTTTCTTTTTC
The DNA here is from genome assembly GCA_036419115.1 of Scarus forsteni. Lineage (NCBI taxonomy): Eukaryota > Metazoa > Chordata > Actinopteri > Labriformes > Labridae > Scarus > Scarus forsteni. The sequence goes on from JAZDUH010000182.1 coordinate 22,384,951, forward strand.
TATTTTTATTTCAGCCGGCACTTTTACGTTGCGCTTGAAATGTAACCATAACTGGTGACACAGGTCACAAGGAGCATTGCAGGGCCAAACTTCAAGAGCACGGTGGATCTTGCAAATACAGCTATTGTTTACAAAGATTTCCTGAATATAGGAGGAATTATCGCGTGAACTCCCGTTCTCGCGAGCGCAGTTTCCGCACCTGCACCTCCTCTTAGGAGGCAGTGTGAGTGACGGTCTGCAGAAAGTCCGCATCGGAGCCGCACCACAGCCATTCCAGATTCAGTGTGAGTTACAAACTGACCCCGGCCTCCATCAGAAAAAGGAAAAGTTATGTGGCCCTCACAGGAAAAAGTTTGGGGATCCCTGCTTTAAAGCCTGAAAAACACAAATCTAGAAAAATTCTAGTTTTTGTGGAGATGTAATGTTTATTTTATTTTCTACTGAAACCCAAAAAATTGTCCATAAAATTTGTCATATATATATATTTTTAATGTCATTTGATACATTAGGTGTTTTTGGCAGCTGATAGTCCACTTCAGGAAATTGTTAGCATTTTTTGTTCAGATTTATTTTATTTTTTTTAGTATTTTTTTAATCACATTTAGTAGAGGTTTCATAAAATTATGCCTCAAATATGATACAACAGTCTTTCAGGGGTTAAGGTGTGTGATTTACTCTTATTCTTACGCTGAGGCTGCTAAATAGAGGTACTTAATATTATTGCATTTTTTTATCATTTTTCCACCCCAAGACACTCAACAGCGGTTAATAAGGGCCCTAAATATAGTTAATGCCCTGCTGTTTTTGAACAATCGTCCCCTTCAACACCACAGATGATAAATTTCAACACTTATTATGCTAATTGATCCCAAGCTGTTGCTTCTTTTTATTATTCTGTTGACAAATCAACAGTTTCTTGTATTCTTCTTATTTTCCACCTGTCGTATTTCTTTCCCACAAACACTGTATTCCCTCCAACAAACCATCACCTCACCCCCCAGGCAGAGGACATCCATTTGACTTTTTCCAATGTTTTTTTTATTAATTTGAGCATGAGCAGCGGGGCTGTGTGGAATTGGAAGAAGGTTTCGCTGCTAGGCTGCATAACAACAGACCAGCTGTAGGAAAAAGACCATATCTGTGCGAGACTAACCCTTTTGTAATGAGCGGCACACAAATACTCTCATTATTCTTTGTGTCGACAGAGGAGAAAAAGAGGAAAGTAAAGGGTAACCTTTTCCTCCTTGTGAAGAACAGTGAGAAAGAGAATCTCTCATTCAGGTTATTCCCAGCAGAAACATGGAGCCAATTCATTCTGGGATGATGGTATCAGAGTTAAAAGACAAGGCTACAAAGTCTGTTCCAATGCAGGCTGCAAGGGACTGAGAAACAGAGGGCGAGTGAGGGTGAGCTCTTTCTCTTCATTCACTCAGAGCTGGAAGTGTAGCGGGTGTGTAATAAAGTCAATGAGCCAGGAGATCTCCCTGCAGTGCGATTTGTTCACACCTCCACGCTGGACACAAAAGTTATAGGCCCGGTGTCGTAGGAGGACGAGTAGGAGTTGATAATGTCACAGTGTTATTATTCATGAGCAGGCACGAGGCCCAGAACGTGAGATTTTGATCAGAAAAGTCATCAGCAGTGTTTTTTGAGGAGTAGAACTCCATTAATATTCAGCCACGCAGATGAGTTATGAGAGAGTACTGCTCGGCCTGTGAAGATTTTGAATGGCTTCTTTTGTGGCTCTGAAGAGGGATTTCAAGAGTCTGATGAAACGCCTGTGATCATCGTGGCTTTTCGACTAACTTGAGGGAAGAATCTGAAAAATGTGGGTATTATTCAGGCGTAGAGCGTCAGAGCTTAAACTAGAGATGATGCTGTGATTTGGGTCATTTGGGAAAATGGTTTTGGTCACATATAACTTTTTACTTTGTGTTTATTAAGGCTGTCACTTTGTCAATAATCAATTTCAAACATAACACCTTTATCTTTCAATATTATAACGTAATCATTATATATTTATGTAGCGCTCATAACAAGAGAATGGTAAATGGTAAATGGACTTGAGCTTATTTAGTGTTGTTTAAGTCTTTTGACTACTCAAAGCAGCTTTACACTCAGGCTACACCTACACATTCACACCCATTCACTCTCACATTCACTTACTGATGGTTCTGAGTTTCTATGTCAGTTATCCATCAGTATCACATTCACATCCTTTCATTCTCATTTACATGCCACTGATGTAGCAGTAGGAGCAAATTGCAGTTAGGTGTCTTGCCCAAGGACACGTCACTATGCGTCGCCCAGGGCTGGGCTCTAACCTACAACCTCTTAATTACCGCCCAAGTCCACTCCAACTGTGCCACCGATGCCCCCACAGAGAAGTTTACAAAGTGAAAGGAGAATTAAAAACATGCATAAGACATAATGCACAAGAACCCAAACAACAAGTCTACTCAAAGTGCATGACCCATGCATAAAAACAACTTAAGCACAGAAAACAAGAGCTTGGGCAATAAAAGCCCCCATAAAATGAAATCAGGAAGATCAAAAATAAAAGAAAGATAAAAGCGACTAGACATCATAGAAACCCATACAAAAGGGAGAAATGCTAAACAGAGTATACATATATACTTATATATACACACTAAAAACAGTTGGGTTAAAAATAACTAGGGCTGTCACTTTAGTGCATTAATTAGATTAATTAATTACACCGCAAATTAATGCGTTAGAAAAATTAATCGCAAGATTAATCATAGCACACAAACATTTTGATATTGGCCAGCTGGAGGACCTCTACATGGCAGTGGCACGTCACTTCACACATGCGTCTTTAGTCGAACCAAACAAAGCCCAGGTGACAACAGGAATGGCATATTTAAGACTTAGTCTTATTTCATTTTTGAATTTATTTATCTGTATTTGTACTACATTCTTTAATGATGCATCAGGCCTAATTGTTTTGCTGGATGTCCTCGACCTTTTATTATTTTGAATTTGATTTATGAAACACACTTAAAGTGTAATTTGAGTTGCCTGATTGAGCTTAGAATTTTCTGGACAAGTTGCCCTGACTTTGGTTTTATTTAGTCACCAATAAAAATGTGGATTTACAAATCTTCACTTCTTAGTGTATTCATTTGATTAGTCCTGCACTACAATTTTATAATATCCTAGAATTCAAATTCTTTGGTTGGGTACTTAAATATATGAGATTAAAATGTGATGAATTAGATTAATTAATTATAAATCCGGTAATTAATTAGATTAATTTTTTTAAACGTCAAAATAACCCAATTTTTACCCAACTGCTGGTTCAGAAAAGGACAAACCCCTTTTTTGGGTTATTTTAACCCAACAGGTTTGGTTATTTTTTTTGACCCAATTTTTGGGTTGTATTATTTCACACAAAAGTTGCCTCTAGTGGGTGAGAGGCGGGGTACACCCTGACTGGTTGCCAGTTGATCACAGGATCACACAGAGAGACAGACAACCATTCACGCTCACACTCATACCAAAGGTCAAGTTAGAGTCGCCAGTTAACCTAATGAGCACGTTTTTGGTCTGTGGCAGGAAGCTGGAGTGTCTGGGGAGAACCCACACATGCATGAGAAGAGCATACAAACTTCACACAGAAAGGCCCTGTCCGAACCGGGAACCTTCTTGCTGTGAGGCACGAACACTACCTGCTGCGCCACTGTGCTGCCCATATATTTAATCAAATCGATCTTTAAATATCAAATCTAAAACAACATCTCTAGCATGCATTCTGGGGAGCGCCAAGATCAAGGAAATTTTTTTCAGGTGATATATCTGTCAGTCTATCCGTCAGTAAATCTGTCAGTTTATCTGGGCCATCCTTGTTGATACTTATTATATATATATATATCATATATATATTTTATGTTTACAATTATTCTCTCTGACTTGAGCATGGTCTGCATAGATTTTGGAACTCAGGTCAGATTCAACCCTTTCTTTTGGCTGAGACATCTTATTATAAAAAACTTCCTCAGACACATATTTAGAGAGCAGAAGGTCAAGCTCTCTCTGATCTCAAATCTGTTTTTTTCAGCATACCTGACCTACAGAGAAAATCAAACTTTTACCAGTCACATCGTGACAAAAACCACCTCTGCCCATTGTCCCACTAATGTCCCCCTACCTTCCAGATATTGTCCACTCGGCTTTTGTGTACTGCAGCAGTAAAATGTGACATTGACCTAAAAGTTAAACAGTAATTACAGCATCAGACTCGGCTTTGAATACAATCCTGAATACCTTTTGTTACATTTCATTCGTCTTCTAACCCTGCTGTGCCTTGAGAAATGCTATCTTAAGGACAAGTACGGTTAACAGCTTTGTAAGAATTCTGGGACAGGCCGACCGTAAACTTACATAAAATTTTAAGAGGGCGATGTATAAAAACAGCTTTTTTATTATCCACTCTAATCCAATATCATTGCCTTTATGAGAAAATGGAGCAGGCCTCAGTTTTATAAGTTGAAGGGTAATACAACATCCTATTTCAGTCACGATTCTCAGGGGGGTTTGAGGATAAAGGATCCCCATGTGGTGTTTGTGATGGTTTGATTAAATGCACATGTGTTTTGGTACCACTGCACCACAGCCAAACTGTAGTGACATGGGTCTTATGGTGACATCTGCATCATTACATAATCTACAGGCCGGCCTTGTAGAGGGGATACAAAGTTAATCTAGTTTATTAGTCTGGTCTAGTCAGGGAATCTTCTGCTTACTCACTGCATAGTCATTGCTTACAAGTCTGCTTCAAAGTCTCATATTCTTAATTTTACATAGAGGGTAAGCAGCCAATGAGATTTGAGTTTTCATGCAAACATTGGTGAACATGAACTGTAAGAAGGGCGCAAGTCACATCTGTAATGGCATCTGTTGGTTTGTTGATTGCTATTTTCAAGTCAGAAATTCAGACTGTTTCCATCTCGGGTTACATTATTACATTATTAATGATACACAGTCTGTTTTTAATGTTAAATTCTTAGAACATTCTTTACCATTTTACAAATAGAAATCACAACTACCCAGTCCTGTAACAACATCTTCTATAAAGCTTTAAACGTCCCATAAACAGTCAAATGAATTATAGTTTGTTAAAATCTAGAGGAGCTATGAGCCATGTTCTTAGAGTACAGTCGGTCATACTAGCAAATCAATACTTGCATGTAAAACAAGAGAATTAGTTACAGAACAAGAGCTAAGAAGAGGGTTCGTCTATTGGTACAATTAACACCATCAACATTTCTGAGTTGGAGGAACAACATTAAGTGGAGTTTATTATGATAAATGCATGATATATTTTTAAGTTTCCAAACCACAATAAAGGCTGAATGCATTGTGTTTTTAGTCTGGGTGGGAATTGCCAGTGGCCCCAAGATATGATATTATCATGATGTTTAAGTCCCAATTTTATTTTATTCTTATCCAGAGATTAGCATAAATGCTAACAGCTTCAACAGCAGTTACTCAAATCTGCACCATATTTCTTTATTAAATGAAAAAAAGAAAAACACTGAAACATTTCTTGAATAAAAGGATATTTTTCTCTCCTTCTGACATGTTTAAAGGATAGTTTGTGCTACCAAGTGGCTAAAATTTTGTAGTTTACACAGCAGCAATAGTGCCCGCCTCCTACATTAACTGATTGGCCTGTAATGAATGTGACTGATGGCACAGTCAACCAATAAAAGGTTCAGCCCATTCCCATTTTCTAAAGGCTGTAGCTTAGATGGTGTGTCAGATTATGCTGTGTTCCAGGTGACCAGTAACTCGAAAATTTCCCAGTTAAAATCTCTGTGTTCCGACCCGAAAGCGTTTCAGGCAAATTACGACTTCGGTTTAAGCGCAAGGAATTCTGGTATGTAAATTAACCAACATGGCAGGCATTATAAGATTTATGCTTTATCAACTAACTCATTTGAGTGAAACAGAAGCAGGGAAACAGCACATAAGGTAACAGAAGCTTATATTTTACAGTGTTTGTCATTATTAAGAAGCTGCCATATTCAGAGATGTGACGTCACAAGTTATAACTCGGAGTACATCGATCTGGTACGAGTTCATGGGTGGGAAGTTGTTAGCTTGACTGCCGTTCCAGTGCACTTTCACGAGTTACAGGTGGGAAAAACACGAGTTACGGGTTCAGCATAATTTAAGATGTGCTGTTTCAAAACAACTTTACTGAATTTTATCTAAACATTGCAACATCAACTCTCACTCAAAAATAAACCGATCAGATTTTTGATGTTGAAGTCTAAGTTTATGTAGCCTCATGTTCATCTCGTTTTTATAAATATAATACCTCCAGACTGTCTCGAAGATTCCTTTACATTTTGACAAAATGTCTTGTCTGACTCAAAGACAAGACATTTTCATAGGTCAAGTTTGAGTGTCAAGAAATCTTAGCTAAATCCCTTGCTTGTTAACTTGAAATCTCAAGATTGTCAATCACTTGTTTTGGCTGTGGCTCAAGGAACATTTATCAGATTGATGGCTATCAAACATTTGCACATATATCCATTATCACTCAAGGAAATACTGTTGAGATTTTGAGTTGAAAGTTCAATGTTTTTTCCAGTTTATTTATTGCTTGAGCATTTGAAGTCTAAAGTGCTCATGAAGAATTTGCCTACTCTTTATTTTACTTTATTTTATTGTATTTTATTGTTTTCATTGCTTTAATTGCTTTTTACTTATTGCTTTTTACCTACTACCTTTTATCAAGCCCTTTTGTTTACCAAAAGGGTTGTTGCAAAGGGCTGTATAAATAAAGAACATTTACATTTACAAAGAGCATTTACTCTGATTTAAAGTTTAATTTATATCATTTTGGGGGTACAAAGGCTCATTTAGAAATGTAAGTGGAGATGTTCATTAATTCAGCTATTAGGTATGAGATGAATTAATAATGATAATTGACATACAGTATATTATGGTCAATAGATGTTACGTTTATAAATAAGGTCTCAAGCTGTGTGTTGCTTAGACAGTAAGGTAAAAAATAAAAAAAACAGTAGCACCATTCACATCCAAATCAGTTCTTGTTTATAATTTGAGTGACTTAATTCTGCCAACCATTTTGTGATAATTGTTATAGAAGCTGTGACAGAAAATTCTTCCCTTTTCCCGTGATTGAAAAGTATCTGAAGATGTCTGAAGCATCTCACTCGTAAGGCACTTGGAAGTGTCAAAGCGAGCAGAATAATCTGGACATTCTGCTTGACCGTGGTCTTCAGGCCACCTCTCCGAGTGCTGGCATCTAAACTGAACTGCACGAAGATAAACAGTCGTAGTGCTGAGTCACTTCTCTGGATTCACACTCCTCGGTCTGGCCTCGACTAGTTTTCACATCGCCATCATTCTGAGCTGATGATTCAGCCTTATTACACAGCCCCTTGTCATGCCAGAGACTCGTCCTGAGTTTAGGAGAGACGTCTGCAGGGGTAAACACAGAGCGAGCTAATCCTCATCATGTTTCCCTAGCTTGAATTAATCATCGGCAGGGTCTCCTCGCAGCTCTCAAGGCGGTGTCAGCCATGTCACATCAGATAAGGCCGGCTACCTCTGATGTGCTGAGCAGAAAGAGCAGGCCAGCCAGGTTGCATTTTGCTGACTGGCTGGAACCACATGTCAGCCTGAATGCAGCTCGCTTAAGAGGCCGATACTGCCCTCATCAAAGAGCGTGTTCCCTGATCCCATTGCCCGCGGCGCCTCAAGTTACGGACAACCAAACGGTCAGGTTTGTTGTGCTCGGGGAGGAGAAGAATGTCCTGTTTGTACACAGGCCAAGCAAAACAATCTCATGTGATCTGTCCTAAATATCCACTCACATACACATGATCGCTAAGTCATCCACATGTGTCTGCCAGAGAGCCAGACGGGATCAGTCCCAGCCATGAATGCGCCCAACAAAACGCATTGTTCCATCAAAAAGGGGAAAAAATGGCAGCTGCACCATTGTGGATGGTGGATAATCTGGCTGCCAGTGCCTTCATGGATTTGTGCTCATGAGCAGTCCTGCTTTGTGGACGGGTGTGAGGAGCACTTCGCATAAGAGGATCACATGCGTAATGGTGTAATTCAGGATTCCTGCTCAACATGGCTTTTTAATGTGCATCTTCAAGGGTGGGTGGGCTGAGGAGGTCCCTTAACTGAGGGGCCATCACTGCGGGAAGATGTGGGCACACGGGGGATTACCCTCAGAGACAGGAATTAGGGAGAGAGGGAGGAAAAGGCAAGCAAGGACATAGAGGGGAATTAAGATGTGCGAAGTGAGGAGGAAATGAAAAGTCTAAAAATAGGAGGGGAACAAAGGGTTTAAACTTTCTTTAAGAGTACAGGAAGTTATTTTGGGAGCTTTAATACATGAGGCTGCCCACCAAAAACTGATGCTTTGGTGTAGTTGACATCCCCAAAGCATCAGCTAACTATGAAGCTGGTCAGAAAACAAAGGATAACTGTTTGAACCAGGGGAATTAGTATCATTTGAAACACTTAACTGGGAGTTAGCAAGAAATACATTTCTGTATGGTGTGAAGGATTTAATGCTTTAAACATAACTACTGTCACATCACAAGAAAAGTTCATTTTGACACCACTTTTTAATTTAGTCATAGTCTTTTGCCTACAATATCTTTTACTTTTATTCATAATGTTGTCATCTATATTGTGTTAATTTTAGTTGATGAAATTTCACAACATTTTAGCAGATGAAATATTTTGGAAATTTAGTAGACTTAAAGCAGCACTATGAAAGATTCTCGCTTGACCGGAACGAGAACACAACTACCCAAGAGCGCTAGCGCGTGCATACTGCCGCAAAGGTACAGATCTGCCGGTCGCGTGCATTTGTTTTGTAGGCAAATCACAGAAGCCAGGACTTCGCTCAAAAGTATTCTGTCTTCAGCGGCTGTTTGCAGGATGGATAGCGACGAGGTAATGTATTTATTTTTGACTAAATGACAATGTTGAAAATCGCTAAGTTCAACTTGGTTTTATTACCGTGAAGTCGCCCTCGTCCTGTTGAAGCGATAAAGTGAATAAAAGCAAAGATAACCACGAGCTGGCGATATCACACACTTGAAATAGGTCTAAACAAAACTACATACTGGTACATTCTCACGAATACTGTCAACGGATGGTAAACAATCAACAAGTAGCCTACTTACAAGTCCCGCAATAACAGGGCCAAGTCGGCATTGGTCGGACATCCCTCCTCGTCTTTTATTTCACGCCAGCGAGTGAACACCGAACCGATGTTTAGTCTGGTCCCAGCATTCAGCTTGTTTTTCTCTCGCTTTCTTTGTTCGGTATCCTCAAAATAAACTTTTCTTTTTCTTGCGTTCTTTGCTGCCTCCGCCATGACTACAGCTCCACGATTGGCTTTCGCCGACACTTCCGTGTTTAAACAAATCGGGAATCAGGGGAAGCCTATGCCGTAAAGCAGTCCAAACTTGTAGTTTTTAGTGTGGCAGGGTTCCCACCATCCACCCCGAAGTTACATAGTGCTAGTAAAAGCGATACAGACCACTTCAGAGCACGACAGAGGTGTCATTCAACTCATTGTAAAGTGGTGGATCATGGCGATGAATATCTAAGGACTATATTATGTTTGAAAAACTACATAGTGTTGGTTTAAATAAGAATTGTAAAGTGTAAGGCATTTAATTTATATTTCCTTGAATTTCTTGTGTCATTTTTTACACTTTGATCCACGGCCATGAAGCTAAGGCTGTTGTGATTGGATGTCCCTCTTAACTGATCAAACTTTTCCATACACCCAAAGTAGCTGTGATTGAATCCTTAAATTGTCTCTACTTTCAACATGATGAAATTGGATCTGATTGGATTTAGTTTCTGTTAGACATTTTAGTCATTTTAGACATGTTGGCTAGTTAACACTGGCAAAAAAGATAAAGTGGTTCTTAGTTCATTTTCAAGGTTTATTGATCTATTTTTGCTTATTTCTATTCTTTTATGTTAATACATACATTAAATTTAGGTCTTGCAAGTTTTCATATCATAATTTCAATTATTTGTTTATTTTTTTACTTTTTACATAACAAGGTTTGGCTTGTCAAGCCAGTGTTCACTTTGTTGACTAATTATTTTCGCCATTATTTTTGTCAACAACCTTTTTTCCCTGATGAAAACTAGGCTATAACTGAAAAAATAAGTGCACATGGAGAAAAACTTAATGGACATTTTCATCAACAAATAAAAACTAAACTAAAATGTTTGACAGAGACTAAAGATAAGTCCAATCTGACCTCATTTCGTCATGTAGAAAGTAGAGACAAGTTATGAATATATCCAATCACAGCTACTTTGGTTGTGTGGAAAGGTTGGATGAGTTAATAGAGACAGCCAATCACAGCTGTCTTTGCTTTACGGTATTGGGATAAGTTGTGGTGTGATCCAATCAGAGCTGCTCTCTTTATTAGTTGATATGTTCATGTAGAGCAGGTTTACTGTTTGTTGTCAATTCTGATATTGTAACTGAGATGCTCTGCCAGGTAGCTTAAATAAAGGTGACTGATATTTTACACAAATGCTGAATTTGTATATGTTTATTGATACATTTAAACTTTGCTATCATTCAGTAAAGTATTAGGTTTTTCATGACTAAATTTACAGTAGATTTCATCAACTAAAATGTTGTGAAACTTCATAAACTAAAACTAGACTAAAATTAAAACAATAGAGATGGATAAATTATGACTAAAACTAAAAGATTTTTAGGCAAACAGACTATAACTAAAACTAAAGTATAAATGTGCTGTCAAAATGAACACTGTCTTAAACAAAAGTACTAAAGCATTAGAATTATCAACATGATGTCTGTTTGGGCACAGTGACAGGCGCTGATCATGGGATTTTTATGCCTTATGCTATGTTTGAATATTGTGAGGTTTCATAGAAATCCATCCCCCTTTTCACATTATTACATCGATGTCATTGGCATTAAGTGGTCTGCTTAGTGAGTAGACCGGGAATTCAAAGGGATTAAACTCATTCATCCTCCAATCCACGCAGATGAATGAAAACACACCACCAAGATGCCGCTTTCTGACTTCTGCTTCGTGCCAATGATTACAGTATGAGCCGGCAGAGTGAGGGGTGTGGGCCCTGGAGCCAGGTTATGGATTTGTGTGTTGACATAAATCGCCCTGACAGATTGGCAGTGGGCACTTGTTGAATCCGGAGTAAATCTCCGTCCGGCCTCCAGGGGGCAGAGCTGCCTGGGTCGGTGCCCCAGGGCGACTCCAGCCTGGCGCTGTGGGCTTAGCTGCTCGTTACATTAAAACAGGGGCTTCTGTGACAGAGTCAGCATTATGAAAGCTAAGAGGATTAGCTGATGGACATTTCTGGCGTTCGTGGTCAATTATCAAAATGAAAAGCAGTGACTGGGCAGGGGCTGGCATGCTCAGTGGCACTGAAGAGCTCCTTTACTACTCCTCCTCTCCTCTCTATCTCTCACTCTGCTTGTCCATCACAGGTTACTGAGGTTCAGAAGGGAGGGGTGGAAAAAGAGATAAATAAAGGCATCATTTCTGAAAGTTTTTAGAGTGTGTGCCCATCTCTCTCTGTGTGAGCCACGGATTAAAAAAGAGCATTTAAATTTTAATGTTTCTAAAGTGCAAAACTGTATGTTATGCAACTGTGTAAAAAAATGAAAAAACAGGCCGGCACGTCAGGCAGCCATCCTTGCTCAAGTGTAACTCCTCCAACCATGTGCATGATGATCATCCACTCCTACATCTGTATGTCTAATGATGGGAACTCCAGCTCTCCTTTGTGATCATGTCATTTGGCTCAGTTTAGGCTGACAACACATGAATCTAAACTGGTCTGAAAAGACACCAAAGCTAAAAGGAAAATTTCAACAGATTTTGAAAAAAAGAACAATTTGGTCAGGCCTTGTTCAACGGAACAATTCCACATACACTCTGAGCAGAAAAACAAGGACACAAGACAGATAGAAACGTGGCAGAAAATATAGTCATGTTCATGTTTGCGGCTATGTTTGTAAGCTGTAAAAGTATGTGACACCTGAGCAGAGTTGTAAAAATCAAAACATTCTATTCAAGATTGGAATGATAATGTAAGTTACTAACCACATAAAATTTAGGATGCATTGGATTAATTATTAGTAACAATAACCCTCAAACTGAATCAGGCTCCCATGTTGTAAGGGGGAGGGATGGACTTAGGTGGAAAAATTTGGCTTAGAGGTCCCATGCCCTGGTATGTTTGACAATTTACATCATATCTTGAGTGGTTGTGAAGCAGGGATATGAATCAATAAAGATTAAGAAAAGAAAAAAACATTCTCTGTAGAGGATCAGATTAAGCTCATTTTCCCTCCCCTTTGGAAACAAACACTGAGGTGTTAGGCTAAAGGCTATACTGAGCTCTGCTTCCCAATGATGTCTAATGAAAGGGGGGCTGGTTACAGGCTGTTAAAACAGCCATGGCATCTGTCTGTGACAAGCAGAAAACAAAACATAAAGAGGCTGTATCACTTTACATGATGGAAAACAGAGTGTTAAAGGGACATTTTCTGTAAAAAGGCAAAGCACATTTCTCCGTGAGCTGAGAGTTTTGTAAAAGATGTCATGTTCTTCTGCTCCCCAAAGACTCTTTTAACATCATTTACGGCAAAGAAAAAATATTTTGCAGTACAAAAGACATTTAAGCTAAAATAGAAAATGTGTCTTAACCCTTTCATGCATGGTGTTCACTATAGTAGACAGATATTTGGAATAAATTTATACCCTTTACATTGCAGTACCATGTCCAATTACCAGTTGGTGAACTCAAAAAACTCTTATCTCAAGTTTCATATAAATGTTATCTTGGCACTCATTTTACCATGTTGAGATATTGTACCCAAAATCCAAAACAGCTGACGAAGGGCAAATTTGGTATTTGGATCTCACATAATTCTGTATTTTTAATTTTAATTTTGGTGTAATTCACAAGTGATTTACTCTTAATAAATGTTTGTCAAAGAGGTGTTTGTGGATCTTTATTAAGTTCCACGAAATTACTATGTTGATGCGCAGAGACTCCAAGACTACTAATGCACAAGACTTCTTCAAAATAAAACTTTAAACAAAAATGACCAATTTTTTTAAACTAGTTTTATAGTAAAGTATTCCTTTGCAATTTAGTAATTCATGCAAGAAAGGGTGAATATACCGAGTTCTTTTTTAAAACCCAAACACATGCTTGTTTGAATATTCTTTTAGTTTGAATTTGATGACTGCAACACGTTCCAAAAAAGCTGGGACATGGGCAAGAAAGACTGGGAGACTTGAGGAATACTCATTCATCATGGGTCATGTTTGGATAACAAGAGCGTCCAAATGGCTTAGTTGTTCACGAGCTTGGATGGTGCAAGGTTTGTGAACAATCCTGTGAACAAATAGTACCAACAGATTAAGGACAATATTTCTCAATATTCCATAAAAAACTTAATTGTTTATTCATTTTATTTGTTTGTTTGTTTGTTTGTTTGTTTTTTGGGGGGGGACAACAAAAAACTGGGAAAGTTGGGGACTGTTAAAATTTCATGAGTGTTGGATATATTTAGCCCATTTAGGTTATGTGCTATGTGTTTTAAGGCAACTTAATCACATATATAGTCGCATGTGGCCTATTGGTTTACACATCAACTAAGACCCTAAGTCAGGGTTCATCAACTACATTTATACAAGGGCCAGTTTCTTCCTTGGCTTATGCTCTGGGGGCCAGATTTAGGAAAACACTAATAATAATTAAAAACAATTATGATGAAATGTTTTGGTCCACCAGTTCTGAAGCAGCCGCATGGGGTTTCATTAATAGTTGAGGGCATCAAATGACAAAAGCTGTACTTAAAACAAAAAAAAATTTACTCGTTGCAGGCAAGCCAAGTCGTGTCACAGGTTGTGTAAAGTCTTGTTGAGTCACAGGTTATGACGGGTCGAGTCCCTCACCATTGTTCCCCAATCTACCCAAAAAGAATTCAGAATTTTATATTGAAGAGAGAAACCTCATCTTCCCACACATACAACACACGCACACCCTCTTTACTAATGTTAGCTTTGTTAGCTTCGTATTGACCACAGGTCGGGCTAACGTTGTTGCCATATTGACCTATGGCAGGAACGTTAGCTACCTGGCTAACGTTTGCAGGTTTCAATTACATGGCCTCATGTGTCCTCAGGTGGCGGATAAAGTTCGATATTGTGCCCTCTGTTTCTCTTATTGAAGCGTTGCAGGTCGTGCACTGGGTGTGTCCTCGTTTTCCATCTGATTTAAATTCTTTATATGCAAAGAACATAACTTTTGGCACAGAAGACATAGCGGTTGCCAATTTGAAAACCGAGTCCAAGTCGAGTGTCGAGTTTTTACCTCCCAAGTCCGAGTCGAGTTGCAAGTCGTCTCATTAGCGGCTCAAGTCGACTCAAGTCCGAGTCCCTATGACTCAAGTCCAATTGTCTGGTGGATAGGCTTGTGAAAGGGGGTGAGACAGTAGGGGAATACGCTCCTGCAAACTGGCCACAGGCGGGATTCAAACCCAAGCTGGCATAAGTATGTATATGGCACGTGCCTGGTTGCCAACCACTCCACCAAACCAACATCCCGATTGTTCTCCATTCTTGCAGGAATGTAATTTTTTCTGTTTTGTAATGAAGACTCAGAACAGGAAGGTTTGGGTTCAAGATCCTTCGTTGCACCTTTTCGGGAAACATAGACAAGTGTTTTTCCCCGACAAACATCACAACGTGGGCTCAGAACACTTTAGAAAACCAGTTAACACAGTTTGTCGCTATATCTACAAGTGCAGGTTAAAACTCTATCATGCAAAACAAAAGTCATAAATGAACAACATCCAGAAATGCTGCAGACTTCTCAGCATTCAGCTCATCTGAGATGGAATGGAAAAGCATGCTATGGTCTGATAGGTCCGCATTTCAAATAGTTTTTGGTTATCATGGACATCGTGAAAAAAGGACCATCCAAATTGTTTTACTGGATCTTGTTTATTTACCCTTTCACATCCTATAGATCATTTAACAGCAGCTAAAAGAGAGATTTGGGGGAAAAATGCTCAGATGAATCATGTACAGGACCAGTCTTTAGATCCATCTCGTTCTTGAACAGCACATCACCACTGTGTTCCTGAGTACCCCTTCACAAGCTTTCAGTGTAGGTGGAGTCTCCCCCACTGTGCCGTGATGCACGTGTGATGCTCGAGTTTGATGATGAAGAGGAGGCAGAAAGAGAGAAGGCTTGTGTCCATAAAAGCAGCATTTTGCAGCTGCTCCTGTTAAGAATCTACCCGGGGGATTCACACAAGGCTGCAAACGTGATCAACCAACTCAATGTGCCACCACAGAACACATCGCTCTGGCAAAAGTGACACCCCCAGCCTCACCTCCATTCAGCCACATTCCTCCGCTTATCACCCGGCTTTCTAATACAGCAGTCAGACCTCAGTGGAGCACAGCGGAGGTGAGGCTGTATATCCATGTGTGGCTGAAAAGATAAGAAAACAAACTGCTGAAGCGTCTCAGTTTTTCTCCAAACCCTGCCACAAACGGCCGGGCGGGTAAACTTTTTTTTTTTTTTGGCCTGGAGAGACAGTTACCTAAAATACAAAGTGACAGACATTAATCCTGGCTGCATCCATTCCTATCCGACTGAATAATATTTAATCCCAGTTATCACTTCAGGGACAATGTCAGCTCACTGCTGAATTACTGAAGGTCCTGCTGCATGGACAGACCTGATAGGGGTATTCAGAGGCTGCTGACACACAGCTGAAAAATGTCTCCATCTGGTGTTAACTCAGTTACTCGATGACCTGGTACGCAGGGAAAGTGTGTGCTAGTAAATGAACGTAACATGCCTTTAAAAAAATGTTGTTTGAGGCTGTGGAGTCAGTGATTCTCATGTGGTCTGGCCTCAGGAGCAACCACCTCCTTAATGTGACACTGCAAATCCAAATATATCTCAACCACTCAAAATGAGTTCATGAAAACGAGGCAGTTCAGCTTGATTGGACAAAATACATGACTAAAAAAAGACAGGACAAAATATTTTAAAGAGTGCTAAATTATTAAGGTGCTAGAGCAGTATGAATATACTTTATTTTACTGATTTTGTTAATTTTACACTCGTTTCAACTACTTTTTTCTTTGTTTTAAGATAATGGGAAATGGAAATCACTGTTACGAGAAAAGGGATTAAATGTCCTTATGTGAGTTGTCTCAAGTGCAAACCGATTCTAATGAAGTTAGGATCTTGTGTATTAAAAAATGATTTGCAAATCCTTTTGGTCTATGTTCAAACAAATCCACTTCAAAGACAAGACATGAAATGTTCAAACTGATAATTGTTTTTTGGCAAATATTCACTCATTTTAAATCTGATGCCTACAACACGTTCAAACCAAGCTGGGACAAGGACAACAAAAACTGGGAAGGTTAAAGACTGATCAAAAACACCTATTTAGAGAATTCCACAGGTAAAAAGGTTAATTGAAAACAGGGGAGTGTCATGATTGGGCATTAAAAGAGCGTCTCCGAAAGACTCAACGGCTCATAAGAAATGACGGGGTGAGGTTCAACACTGTGTGAACAGCTGTATGAGCAAATGATCCAACAGTGCAAGACAATGTTTCAATGTTCAGTTGCAAGAAAGTTAGGGATTTCCTCATCTACAGTTCATAAAATCTTTAAAAGATTCAGAGAATCCAGAAAGTGTCTGCACATAAACCAACACTGAATGCCCGTGATCTTTGATCCCTCTGCAGCACTGCATTACATGCCATCCTCATTCTGTAAAGGACATGACCACGTGGACTCAGGAACACTTCAAAAAACACCGTCAGGTAACACAGTCCACTGCTACAAAAGGCAGAGCAAGTTAAAAGTCTACCATGCAAAGCTAAAGCCATTTATCAACACTGCGAAATGTCACTGGCTTCTCTGGGCCCGAAATCATCTGAGAGAAGTCTGCAGCATCACGTAATGCTGCGTTCCAGTAACCTCGGAACTGGGAGTGACATCATCTCCGACTTATCAGCGTTCCAGTTGAAGTCTGAAAAAAACATGCCGATCTTCCAGGCTATTGTTAGCAAATCTGCCCTGTGTTGATGTTCACAAATATCACATGAAGAATGTGATTATCACTATGGCAGCATTTTTGTAAATATAAGTCTAACAATACTATGTATACAGCTGATCTAGAGCGACACACCCCAGTCAGAAGTGTAAATAAATTGATTATTATAGGAGCTAAATAACTGTTCACACTGGGGGCATCCATCTTCGATTGTCAACTTGGGGGTGACGAGGTTTCACCGCGTTCCCAGTAGGAAATTCAGACTTCGGGGGACATTCCAGTTGCAGTTTCCTACTTGGAACTTGGAAATTCCTACTCCTGACTACAACTGGAACGCACCACAACACGTTACCGAAGCCAAAGCGTGTGTTTGTGTTGTAGCCTGGACCTTCCTCAGAACTCTGCATTGCTTTATAACTTCTTTTTTCAACAACTTACAGGATGCAAAGCGATGAGGTAATGTATCTAATTCTAGTTATAAAGCGGTAGTTTTTGATGTGTGACAAGCAAGTTTTGAAAAACTTAGTATCGTAGTTTTGTAGCCGGCTATATATCGCTACTTACAGCCCGGTGCTCTAAGACGTGTCCGAAAAATATAAATTTGCTCTAGTTTTAATTGTCCTGTTCCTGAAGTTGAGTATCCAGGCCAGTCCAGTCCAGCCCTGTCCTGTCCGGCCCAACCAAGAAGATAAGGAATAGCATTTATAGATAACCTATTTTGATGCTATAAAACTCATCGATAAGAGCGTATTTCAATCAGGCATATATCTAAAAGTGAGACTTTTTTGCAGTTACTTAGAAACTCCTCACAGTTCCTTTAACCTTAAAAATAACTACTAGTGATGTCCTTCTATTGATTTGACATTAGGTAACAGTGGCATGTGCTAGCTACCCCATAATTAAGCAGATGCAGTGGAGTGAATATAGAGTTGTTGACAACATGGTTCAGAGACCACTGAACTGATCAGTTACCAAAGAGCTGACCTGTGAACCAATCAGAGTTTACCTGTGTAGGAAAGAGAGCCTTGAAGAGGCAGCACTTCAGAGGATTCAGTTCTATCAGGGGTCGTCTGTTTTAGAAAACTGGACAGTTTTAACATTAGAGATTGTGAACAAAGTGGCAGTTAAAAAAAGGAAGATATGAATCTGATTCAAGACCACTTAATGGTGTTCAAACTCTCACTGAGGGACACACTGAAAAACATTAGAATGACTGGGCTCCTTTAATACACCTTACCCCTACTTTTAGAAGGATTTAGGGGTGGTAAATCAGATTTCAGGGGGCGCTTATTGACACCAGATACCACTGGGTTAGCTGGGGGTGGGGGGCTGCTTATCTTCACATTCAGACACAAAACAAGATCAAATTGCACAAAAGTTACCTCTTTGTAAGTCAGACTTTAAAACACAACAGCAAGCATGGGCAAGAAAATAATAAAATCATTTGTAACAGAAAAAATACCTATTTCCTTGACTTACTTTGTCACTTGTTTTGCTCTCCTGGGCTCCCATACTTACTCTTCGACACAATTCCTTACAACACAGACATCTTAAAGGTTCAGCCATTTTGAAAATTGTCCTCATTTTCACAATGATAGGACATATCATAAAGGCTTTTTCTAATTCTTAAATGTAATTTAACAATGATTAAAAACATATGCCTATAAATGACAGAGCATCTTCCGTTTTCACCGGAGACAAGCTTTTCTATGATCAAAGTAAGCACCTAAATTCCAGGAAACCCTGTTTACTCGTGGCATATGATGATGAAAAATTTATGCAAGACTTGTTTCGTGGTATTCGTGTCAAATGCATTCCGTTTCAGCATTTAGCATTCAAGCTTTAGGTTCTGATGTGGGGCATTTTTTTTCTCTTGAGTTTGCTGTTAGCTGATTCAAAATGGACTCCAGGTCACAGTTTGGACACCCCTGTTTTAAAGTATACTGAACTTTTAAAGTAAGCACAGTCATCCATGGTAGGACCAGTTCAGTAACGCTACAAAACTGAATTTGGCACCTTCTGATGAAAAATGAAAAAAAACTATGACTTTAGAGGACTGGGAATCAAACTACTTAAAAAAGGAAGATACCGAAAGAATCAGAGTTTAAGAATTAAGGAACATTTTTGATACAAGGCTTTTTTAAATGTAGTTAAAAAAGGCACAATACTTCTGGGACAAATCTTTGACAAAGAAACAAATCTGGAAACAAAAAAAGGTTTTAATGGCCGACTGAAGAAGCACATCATTGAGAAGGTTTCTGTACACGGTGAGGAATACTGGGAGACATGAACCTCATTGTTCTCTCACATAATAGAAGAAAACTAACAATATAAAACTGACCTGAAACAAAATAATAAAAGGAAAAATGTACAAAAAGGTTAAGCAGTTTAACAGCTATAGGCAGCACAAGAGTGTGTCTAAAGCCCTCAGAGAGGAATGTCTCTGTACTGCCGTGGTTTGCTCTCTGCGGCGTGTCCTCTTCCTCCTCCTCTTCGCCCTGCTGCTGCTGCTGTTATACCACGGCGTACTGCTGATACAGCAGCTCCCGGATCTTATAGTAGTCGTCACACAGGCAGCCTTCCAGGCCAATGCGTCCGGCCTCCGTCTGGACAAAGAGTACAAAGATGCGAGGGTCACAGGGCGGTCCACACTCAACACTCACTTACACTTTGTACAACACGCTCTCACCTGTAAATGCAGATGTACGAGTCCTGCAGTGCTGACCTCTAAAGTAAAATAGGATCCTCATGTTTTCAACAGACGCTCCCAGATTTGGGATTTAAATGTCTAATGAGTCAATTTACTTTCAAGATTTTAAATAGCACACACACACACACACACTCCTCGAAAAGTCTCACTTCTCTTTGATTTCCCTTTCTGGGTTGCTCCTATTTTAAGTTCTTGTCAATTATGCATTTTGTTGTTGGTGTCCTGACTCACTTCTTCTTCTTCATTTGCTTCACTTGTTCAGTTTCTGATGGGGATTTTTTTTTTTCCTGGATGAGCTTCTTCTGAAGTGAGATGTTCTCATGTACCACTGGGGTTTTTTATCCCACTTTGGCAAGCTGTGTTTGTTTGGAGCAGAGATTTAACTTATTTATTCTCAGTAATTACTTTTAACTTCTAAATTAAACCTCTTAAGATCACAGCTCTGGGACAAACATCAGCCCTTAAATGACCTCAGTCTGCTTCATTACATATTTAGAAAAAGATGACAAAAACAAACCATCTGATAGAGTTAAAGGGACAAGCAACATACACTCATCAACTCAGTCACCTGGACTGTGTATTGTCTGAATTTTTTTGTAAAAATAAAAACTTATATTTTATCAGAGTTGAAAATAAAATACGACTTAAAAATATGTATGCACAGGTTTTTTTTTCATGCAGTCTATTCAGTTCAGACAGTGACAAGAGAAATATGTGATTATTATTTTACTTACTGTTGTGCTGTCAGTAACTTAAAGCACTTTGTTCCTCGTGAGTTTGCTTCCAGTTTGAGCTGCACTTCAGGTTAGGATGCTTTAAATGCATAATTAAAGGGAATACAAGAATAATTTCTTTGCAACATTAGTTTAAGTGACTTGATGCACTCTATATTTTCAAGTAAAGTGTATGTATGTAACACTGCATTTGACATACTTCAAAAACAATAAAATGGAAAAGCTGTTTTCAATCAAGTAGTTTGACTTGATTTGTACTTTCAGTTGTGAGTAATATTGTGTGATTTACATCTACACCATCTCTAGTTTTTTTTCTTAGATAACTGTAAAATATCGCAAATATCACAATATGGTGATATCGTGATATATCATCATTTTATCATATTGTGACCCAAGTATCGTGATTCGGATTGTATCATGAGGTTCTTGCCAATACTCAGCCCTAGTTATCAAAAAGCTTTGTACTATATGTTAAAATCAAAGATTTAGGGCCTGTGGAATTGTTCTCAACCTCACACTGCTCACCAGTGCTGAAGCGCTCATTTGCCTAATTTCATGTTAATATTCTCAATTTAGATGATGGTGAACAATCAGCAGTGTTCAAAAAGCCTTCACAGTCTGTTGAGACGCTCTGTTAGAGCTCCTGCCACCCTAACAAACCCTGACCAGTCCACTATGTGGTGAATGGTCTGTTCAGCACTGTTTGCTGCCATGTTGTCAACGGCTCTGAATTCATTCAGTGGTCTAAAGCTCTGCACTGGCATTACCAGTTCAAGTCCATTCACTGGTGATGGAAAGATGAAAAAAACACAATGGTATGATGTAGTCCTTGGTGATTTCTCCAGATTTTCATGTATATCAATATATTTCTTTACACAATAAAACACAGGACAGTGTTTTTTATATTGATAAAGTTAATTTTGCATTAATATAGCAATACATTTCTTTTCATGGGAGGCATGTTTGCACCTATTTCTCCTCTCCCTGTGTCCATATCTCACACACGGCCTCTCTGCTCTGTGACCTGACAACCACTCTCCTCTCCCTCAACTCCAGTGTGGCAAACTTAGTGACTGTCTCACAAAGTTTAGTGACTTTTCAAACCCTCTTGGTGACTTTTTTTAGTTGAAAACAATAAGCAACAAATCTAGCAACTTTTCTGGTCAGTCTCACAGCAGCCCTGACAGCTGCAGTCATTCACCCCTCTGTTTGCAGGATAGTTGAAATCTGCACAAAGAGAAGCACCTAAGTCTGTTTACAGCTTTTATTATTTGTAGAACTGTAAACCTCAGTGGAAAAGTCTGTTTACTTTTACTAAGAATCCAAAATTATTTGTTTATCTCCGAGGGGAAATTCCATTGTTGCAGTTGCTCTTGTATACAGTATAGCAGAAGGAATACCAAAAAGACATTAAAGCAGGTAAGTGCATAAAAATTAAGCAACAAGAATCTTTACTTCAACTTCCTTATGAAGGAAAAATATGAATAAGTGAAATGAGACTATGAACAAGAAAAAAGAGATTTCACTTACACATTACCAATATTTGAAATATGAATATAAATAATATAGCACTGTGTGACAGTAGATCATATTTGACTTGGTATTGCACTGGATATTGGGATTGAGACATTTTAGGCAGCCACTGGTGCTGTAAACAGGGGTAGAGTGAGAGGTACTGATGCAGAAGACTTTTGTCTTGTGTATAGAAGTGTTCCATCACACAGTAAAGGCTGGTAAAAGACACTACATAGTGTATAAACTCAAAGAAAACCACTGACTCTTCTCTGCTGCTATGTAACAAGAGAAAACCCCTGCTACTGTGCTATACAGAAGGCTGCTCATAACAGCGACACATGCTTTAGATTTTCATTTAATCAGGGAAACATTCCGGTGAAGATAGGAGACATAAATTATTTCAAGGAACGTATCCCCAATTGTGCAAGTGCAAGTTCATCAACAGTGGAAAACACGTATTAATATGTGTTTTTGAAAACATTGGTAATCATATAGAGCACATTATATAAATAAAAACGGTTGTCCTGGTTTCCTATGTTTGGAAACTTATGGCCCACTCTATACATCCCACCCACTATCAGGTGAGATGAGAGATCATCAGAGCTACACTTCACCTCTCAGTGATTGGTGCATGCTTATTCTTTTGATTAAATGTCACATGTACTGTGACTGTCTTGTTGACATTATCCTTCTTGGGCCTCAAGAGTGTCACATTTATCCTGAAACAACAGCATGAATGTGACGCTCTTCGTAACAAAAGTTTCCATTCCTGCTCTCGATGTTGTGCAGTTTTACAGGGCAGAAAAATGACATCTCTAAATGTCTGTGGAGTGGATGGAGGGTGTCCAGCGCTGCATTATAGGAAGAGCTTTCCGATATATGCCAAAATGCCGAGCATGCTTTAATGCTGATAGTTTGATCATTGCTCATCTCCAACCCTGCAAAGAAAGATATTTACGCGCAAAAGCTGCTGCACGTTCCTTCACTCTGTTTTTTATTCACCACCTCTTGGCCGAGCTGCTGTATTTCTTACTGCAGTGAACAGCACTGACTGCTCACAATGATTAATCCATCATTAAACACAATGTTAACAAATGTTACAGCAATTTTTATGTAAGCCGTCTTCACCACTTGTTCTGGCTCGGTCCACACAAACCACAGCAATAAATACATCACTGGGAGTGTTTTGTGTTTGTTGTAGTGATAAATCATTCTGTGTGGATTATTTCTGAAGCTTTTAAATGCACAAACTTACTGCAGGGCGCAGGAGGGAGACATAAAAAAACATATTTTTACATTTGATTGAGGCATCTTGTCTGGACTCTTCTATCATCAAGTGTTTTGTACAGCTTCTCTCATTCTCATTTCTTCCAATTTCCCCAGAACACTGGCTACAAATCAAAGACCTAAATATGAATGAAAACAGAGTGGTTTGATTTGAGGTTCTGGCAGATACACAAGCCTGTGCCGTATGTCTTCCTTGCTGGCCTCTTTCCTATTTCCTAGCATCGCGGGGATCTGATGGATATCATGTTTGTTGTAGCCTGTGGGTAGGACACTCACCCTGCGGACGGCCACCATGTTGTTGCACACCAGCACTCCTCCCACGAATTCGGCCTGGATGCCCTCTCTCAGCAGGACCTGCTTGAAGTCAGACAGGCGCGGCTCGTTGATGAACACCGACTGATGGCCTGGAATCTGAACGGAGGAGAGAAGAGAGCTGCGGTCAGGCTGAGAAATGTCTCCAGTGCTCATTCGCCCTTGTGGACAAAAAAGTCAAGAAAACACATTATAAAATATGAAGGCTTAGAGGAGGAGAAAAAGACTCTGTGTCCGCTGGAATTGGTTGTCTGGCATCGACATTGAGTTCGACGGCTGTTTCTTCATTAATCAACACCAGCAGAGGAGAACATTTCTCCCTGCTCACCTTGAATCTCAAAGTAAAGTGTGTTTGCACATTCATGATTTGTGAGCAAACATCCAATTTATGAGCAAATTATGATGCAAGTTATGATAATTCAGGGTAATGCAGAAACTCAAGTTATATGCAGGCAGAGAGATTCTCAGTGAAAAGGGATCGACTTTTTTGGTGCTTTAACTCTGACAGGATATTTTTTGGCATCATCTCAAGGTTTACCCCGGGTCAAACCATTAAGGGAAGGGAAAATTATAATGCGTCTTTAGACATTAAGAGAGATTTTGTGTCCTCATCTTCTCAGACTTCTTGCTCTAAGACATTGTAGCAGTTTTAGAGAGCAGGGCACACTGCCTGAATCTGTAAACTTCCAGAGTGAAAAGGTTTGAAAACATTTTGTTTTTGAAATGTTAAAGAAGTTAAACTGTGAAGTTCACGGTTTGTTTGTATTTGTTTTTGGATTGTTTGCTAAACTGCTGAATTTCATTGTACTGATTCTTTTTGTTTTTCCCACAAAATATTCAATCATTATTTTCTTTTACATTTTCAAAATAAATATTCATTCATTCATTTTCGTATCTGTCTATGTATAAACAAGAATCAGCGTTGTCAGGGAAAGCGGTGACATGTGGCTCATGCTCAGTACTCAGTCACTTAGGAACAACAACAACAACAACAACAGCTATGGGCGATTACCGAGCTACATGTGTGCCGTCTACTGTGCTTGGTTTGTTATCGCTCCATCAACAACATGTGGATTTGCAGCGTCAACACTTTGATCAGCAGAGGTGCATTTGTAATATTAGACCAGGACTGAATCCTTGGCAAATATATATGAAAAGTTCGTCTTCACCAAAAAAAAACATTAGTGCAAAGACGCATTTTGTAACACCACTGTTTCACCTACATCGCTAGCTACTGGCTTACACCACCTTATTTTTCATTCTCGTAGATTCGTGTGAACGTGCATCGTTTTCTCGCTGTTTCCGTGTGAACACAAAGCACGTTTGAAAAAAGCAAAGGAAATAACCTTTCCATATCTTTTGACAACATTGTCATGTCAACAGGGTCACAGTGAGCTGTCCAGATTGATACCTTGCCATAGGCTGAGAGGCCAGAGGTAAATCTTTTAACAGCTTTTCACTAACGTTTTGTCATAAATATGCATCTGAAGGAAATGTAAAATGCAAAGAGGTCAGGTCACAGCTTTTTTTAAATGCTCTTAAGTGTGTTTAACAAAATAGTCTGTGGATCACCTCTGAACAAAGCAGTTCATGGTGGTAAGACTGCCCCTCTTTCTGGTGCCCTGGGCCTCCCCTGAAAATCCTATCAGTGACGTCCTACAATTGTTTCAAGTTCAGTTTTAAGCTATTGGCTCACAGTAGAAAGCCAGAGCATTAAATTTAGAATAAAAACAGATAAGCTGAAATAATGGCACAGACAAATTACCAGAGTTGTCCTGTAAACCAATCAGAATTGACTTGGCCCAAGTGAGGTGTGGAGCCTTAAAGGGGTTAAAGGAAAAGTTCGGTTCCTGCAGCTTTTACATTGTTTATAGAATGAAGAACAACAATATACTCACCCAGAAGGCTTTCCTGATGCAAACGGTGCTTCGGGAGATATTTAGATCCAAAATCGAGCAGCGGACACCGATATAATGGTAGCCTGTAGGGCATAGATCGCCGCTCCTAAAAACTGCATTAATCGTTCAAAAACTCATGTTTTTCACCGATATTCCATCATGATTTGCTCCGAAAGGACCGCCATTGCAGCCTGTGTCTCTCCACACAGCGCTGTGTGGCTGAACTAACTCTCTGAACTGACGAGCTGTTTACATGCTCTTTGCGCATGCGCAGTACTCTCTGGAGCGCTACATCGCTTCCTTATCTGTATATCTGTATACTGTGGCTCCAAACTGTAAGGACGCCCATCATATTCAAAGTCCTCCTCCACAACATCTTCATCCCATAGACATTCGTCCCATTTTGCACAAAACTGGAAGAAGAAAGTTGATTTGTAGCTGCTGATCTTCCCTGAAACAATGAGCCGCGACTACAAGATGCGCGAAGAGCATGTAAACAGCTCGTCAGTTCAGAGGTTAGTTCAGCCACACAGCGCTGTGTGGAGAGACACAGGCTGCAATGGCGGTCCTTTCGGAGCAAATCATGATGGAATATCGGTGAAAAACATGAGTTTTTGAACGATTAATGCAGTTTTTAGGAGCGGCGATCTATGCCCTACGGGCTACCATTATATCGGTGTCCGCTGCTCGATTTTGGATCTAAATATCTCCCGAAGCACCGTTTGCATCAGGAAAGCCTTCTGGGTGAGTATATTGTTGTTCTTCATTCTATAAACAATGTAAAAGCTGCAGGAACCGAACTTTTCCTTTAAGCTCTAGAGCATCTCAGACAGACTGAGAATACAGCACTGCAGACAGTTTTTCTAACATTAGTGGTTGTGAATTTACTGCAGCAGTCAAAAAAAGAAGACAAAATAAGACTTTTCATGGTAGTCTCACACACAAAAGTATTCATAATGTTTCATAAAGACCTTTATATAAGCCACAACAGAACATTATATGTACTAATTCTTATTATAGGTTAAAAAAAATAATAGTTCAAGACTTTTTTGCAAATATGTTCCATTTATGTGTTAAAAAGCACTGTGCCTGTGGTGTTATAATGTTAAAACAATACATGGCAGATTACTTTTCAATTTATGGTTTCAGTTTTTGGAAACGTGAAATTAAAGGTGCTATGAGAAGAATCTATTTCCGGCAACATAAAGACTCTGCTACCCATGAGCACGCGCGGCGACTGTCGTGAATGGTGCATTCCAGTTGTAGTCGGAAGTAGGAATTTCCGAGTTGCGAGAAGGAAACTACAACTGGAACGCCCCCCAAAGTCGGAATTTCCTACTAGGAACTCGGGGGAACCTGGCCACCCCCGAGTTGACAATCGAAGATGGATGCCTCCAGTGTGAACAGTTATTTAGCTCCTGTAATAATCAATTTATTTGCACTTCTGACTGGGGTGTGTCACTCTAGACCAGCTGTATACATAGTATTGTTAGACTTATATTTACAAAAATGCTGCCATAGTGATAATCACATTCTTCATGTGATATTTGTGAACAACAATGCAGGGCGAGCTAACAACAGCTAACAATACCCTGGTAGATTGGCACGTTTTTTTTCCAACTTTGTAACTGGAACGCCGATAAGTTGGCGATGACGTCACTCCTGGTTCCCAGTTCCCAGGTTAGTGGAACGCAGCAAAAGACATGACCCAAGCCAAAGCGTGCGTTTGTTGTGATGCTCTTAAATGCAGCTCGGACCTTCCTCAGACCTCTGCAGTGCTTTACAACTTCTTTTTTCAACAACTTACAGGATGCAAAGCGACGAGGTAATGTATCTCTTTCTAGTTACGTAGCGGTAGTTTTTGATGTGTGACAACAAGCAATTTTTGGAAAACATAGTATTGTAGTTTTGTAGCCGGCTGTATATCGCTACTTACAGCCCAGCTCTCTAAGATGTGTCTGAATAATATAAATTTACTCTAGTTTTAATTGTCTTGTTCCCGAAGTTCAATATCCAGGCCAGTCCAGCCCTGTCCGACCCGACCACGGCACCAAAGAATAGCATTTATAGATAACCTATTTTTAATGCTATAAAACTCATCTTAAAGTGTGTATTTCGATCAGGCATATATCTAAAAGTGAGACTTTTTTCCAATTACTTAAAAACTCCTCATAGCATCTTTAACTGTGCGAAAACATTTGGTTAGGATTTGTGGCCCATAAGCCACCAGTAGTCCACCCTTGAAAAGGTTAAAACTTACTGACTTTTTTAAAAAATTGCAAAACATCCCTCATACAACTGATGCATGTTTGTGCTCCAGTGGCTTGATCAAAATGTCAAGACTCTAGATACAACCTTTTCTTAAAGGAACAAGACTCTGCAGGGGTGTCGATGTGCTTACATGCTGTTTGATTTTCACGCTTTGACTAAAGGGAACCAGGTTCTGAAATAAACCCTTGAATCTATCTTCTTCTGTAGAGGAAAATAAACATTCTGATGAAGGTGGCAATCTCCCACTATCACAAATAACAACCCTCATTTCTCAAACTCTTCCTACAGTGTCCTCTGCCTCACCTCGTGTGGTGGCAGAGGCTCCAGGGTTGGAATGACATCACTCTCCTCGGACACCTCCTTCTCATCCTCCCCAAACAGATTTTTCATGGCCCGCTGTGCCGCCGCCGCCACTGCAGCGCTGTGGTCGATGTCCAGATCCTGAGGCACCTCCATGGCCATTTCACCCTCCTCTGCGTCTTCTTTGACGCCCTCCTCCAGCATCACACCCATGTCCACCTTCGCCACGCGCATATCCAGCACGCCGTCAATCCAGGCCAGCTCGGTGTCTTTGGCCTTACAGAACTGCAGCGAGCTCACCAGGGAGTCTTTCAACCGCACCTACAGCATAAAACAGCAAAATAAAGATATAAGCCTTTTTATGAGAGGGTGGCATTAATGCTGTAAGTCTTCATAAGAAAATAAATCACTTTGTGGCTCTTTTTTAAAGGTTGTGAAGAGATTAGAAGCAACCTTCCAAAGAAAGATTAACTTCAAAATAAGGCCACATAATATTTAAAATACATGAAATGAGGCAGCACACTGAAATGATAACTTGATGAATATACTCTTAAAGGGGGATGAATAACTTTGTGCTGCAGATATAAATCAAGTCTGACCTGGTAGATGTGTGTTTCACTGGTGGCGTCCACAGTCTCCTGCAGTTTGGGTGTGTAAACTTTGATGTCCTTGCTGAAAGCCCTGCAGGACTCGGCGAGGTCCAAGCTGGCCTCAGGCGGCCCATGAACGATCACCAGCTGCCTGGGCTTCATCTGATTAATGATCTTCTTGATGGAGTCGCCGTCAGAGCGACCTTCATAGTCTATATACGACACCCTCGCTCTGGGGAAGAATGGAAACAGAGAAGTGGTGATTTGTTAGAGCCGGTAAGCTTAGATGTGACATTTAAACACTACAAGTCTACTTTGATAACTAACATTGTTTTAACCCTTTAAGGCCCAAGACCATAGATTATAGCTAGAAAAATTCTATTTTTTTTGGAGCTGAAATGTTTGTTTCACTTTCTGCTAAAATCCTAAAAATATCAAAATGTCCATAAAATTCAACATATAGATTTTTCGTATCTCGTTTGATACATTAGGTGTTTTTGGCAACTGATAATCCATCTGAGGACATTTTTATCATTAATCTGATTGTATTTAGATGTTTTTTTGTAATTTGTTGATCATATAGAGTGGAAAGAGGTATTATGAAAATATGTATCAAATATGATACAATTCGCTTTATAGGGTTAATATGACAAACATTTCCAACATAGGGCCATCCAACATCAGCACTGACTACTGATCGGCTGATGTAAGTTAAAAAAAAACATGAGACACAAAACATTGTAAATTAGATCTCTTAGGTACCTCATTACAAAAGCAAATGAGTGACTTGTCTATGTGAAAGAAAACACAAAGAAATCCTTAACATTAATGTCACATGTTGGATGTTCACATCATGTCTTGTGTGTCTTATCAAGCAAGGATTTGATTTAGATAAGTACAAAAATTCAACTCTTTTCCCCTCCTCTTTGGAAACACTCAAACCTGAGGGGGCAGGGAGATTACAGAAGTCCAATAAAAATTAGCTCTTTGCTGATTGGCTACCCTAACAATGATAGGAGGGGGAAGGAGGGATTACAGGCCAAGGAGCAGACTTTTAAAACAATCATGGTGTCTGCCTGTACCAAGCAGAAAACAAACGTAGGTGGAGGCTGTGTAGCTGCTTCATGATATTCCCCAGGTAGCAAAAAAAAGATTTTTCTTTAAAGGAGACATATCATGCTTGTTTCTCCTTTTCACTATGCCAGACTAGGATGCCTGTAAAGCATTTCTGCCCTCAGTACAAGTCATTTAGTTCCTTCATTGCCCCGCAGTATCGTTCTCAAAATCCTCATTTTAGGCCATTATCAAGCTGTCGT
The DNA here is from genome assembly GCA_036419115.1 of Scarus forsteni. Classification (NCBI taxonomy): domain Eukaryota; kingdom Metazoa; phylum Chordata; class Actinopteri; order Labriformes; family Labridae; genus Scarus; species Scarus forsteni. Next base: position 22,415,047 of record JAZDUH010000182.1, read on the forward strand.
TGAAACACTCGGATCTCAGGATGACCAGGGGCAAAATTAGCTATGCTACCATGATAGGAGGAGCAGGGAAGACTTTTAAAACAATCATGGTTGCCTGAGATCAAATCTGCAATATCAGAAAACAAACGTAGGTGGAGGCTGTGTAGCTGCTTCATGATAATCTCCAGGTAGCAAAAAACAGATTTTTCTTGAAAGAGGCGGAGAGCATTTCTCTGTAGACAGAGAGTTTAGTAAAAGATGTCTCATTATTCTGTTCCCCAAACCTCTTATAAAACTGAAACAAGAACACTGATTTTACAGGACGAGACCTTTAAGCACAATTTGGTCAACATGGCTAAGCACCGTGTCTCACAGTGTCTGCAGGTCAATAACGTCAAATTGGTCTTTTCTAGTGTGGCCAGTACTAATCAACAGGTGTCCTTACTGATTACTGTCTCATGCCTGTACCTGTGGGTGTTTAAGGTCGTTTTCACACCTAGATGGTATAAGAGATTTGTTCTGGTACTGCTGGGTGTCGCTTTCAATTGACTGTTGAACTGGTTTGTTTGCAGTGAGGATTCAATTGCCCAGCAACCGACAAAAACCAGGGTGAAGAGTTTACTCACTGAATTGAAGTTGTAGTATAAACGGCAGCAGAAGTAATAAAAACTGACCCACCGCTAAGCATCACCCCCCGAACGCACTCAGACTCATAAAAGCATGCTGCACTAAATAACAAAAGCAGCTACTAAGATCCAAGACATACTGAAAGATGCTATACAGGTTATCTGGGGACAGAAGTGCCTTATTTCACGCAGAAGGCATCAACAAGGTCTTCATTATCCGGTGCAAGGATTTATTCAGAATGTTAAAGGCAGAAATATAGAATAAGTTTCCACACTATCCAGTGTCTGCTATGCTCCATTGACCAGTAAGAATCAAAAGCCCATCATCATGAACAGTCATGAGGTGTGCCACACAATGATAAATATGCTCATCTCTTTAATCTTATATGGGATGTCTGCCCTCTGCTTTTAATCAGTGAGCTGTTTTGTGTGTAGCTCAGTCTGCTCGCTTCCTTCCTACAGTGCAGAGTGCCACTCGAGTCATAGCAGTGCTGGCTGTGATGTAATGAAATAAAGACTCACTGACCTGATTTCCAGATTCTCCATGCTGGAGACACATTTAGTGGGTACAACAGAGAGATCCTGGTCCATTGGTTCATCACCGTTTGTCAACCCAGATTCCAGTTTGCTTTTCTCCTCCTCTGTGGCTTGCAGCTCGGGAACCAGAAATTCCTCTAGCCTGTAAATCAGCAATAGCAGGTGATTAAAATGACTGTATCTACCTCACTGCTGTTGCTCTACTTTATTGTGATAACAAAAAGTCCACTACCTGATAATTTCCCCATACTCGTCCCATTTGATTCTCTCTTCGTGAGCTGGGAACATCGGATATGATTTTTTGGCTTGTTTGAAGAAACTGCCCTTCCGGCTCCCTTCAGACTTCATCATCAGGTCATGATGTTTGGTTTTCACCGTGGCTGGCTGATCCAGATCATCATCCATATCGCTCTCATCGCTGGAGTCTACATCCACCCTGCAAGTGCCGAGAATATATCAAATTTTGCTCTTCTGCGGGGTGCAACTGTGCTGAGGATGAGTTTTGATGAGTCAAGACTAATTATTGGTTTACAGATTTACATTTAAATTACATGCTCTAACTTTAGACAATCATTTGCATAAACTATGCTTTTTTTATAACTTGCCGTTTTAGCAGTTTACTGACCACCAAATAAAGGACACTAAGCTGCTGAACACAGAGCCAACATTTCCAATTCTGCTGAACTTACTCTTTTGCTTGTTCCAGCTTTTTGGCCGCTTCTTTCTTCATTTTATCCTTCTCAAGGTACTCCTCCAGCTCCTTGCCTTCAAGCTTCACTCTTTTCTTCACCTGTCACAAGAAAAAAGAGGAGGTTCGATGTGGAACAGAAGATAAGACTGAAAAAGAAAAGCACTCTCGAAGAGTGTCAGAACTGTGATTATAGAGCCAAGGTCAGACTAAAGATTTGCAACGAGTTTAAACTTTCAACGGTTTGTAAAATGTTGCACCTCAATGCTCTGACAGCCTGTCAGTTCAGAATGCTGCCCCTGATGGAGATGTGTACTCTTTGTATTGAAGCATCTTCATCATTCATTTCACCATGCCCTCCAGCACTTTATATAAATAAAGACAGTGATTTTGAATTGGTTGCTACTGTTGCAGACACAAGAGGATTCAGACTTCACAGATGTCTGATCTATGGGTGCTTCAGTGGAATAACCAGGGAGCTTAAGCCAATTTAGTCTTCAGCTTGAGGCCAAAGGCATCCCATCTTTAATCTATTTCTCTGAGTTATATCCAGGAGCAATTTCCTCAATTGGAGAAATTAGTGTCATCTCCAAAATGAAGAGTAAACAATGGCTACCAAGACTGTGGTTTACTCAAAGTTATGCTTAAGATAACACTGTCTTTGTGGCAGGAGATCCTTTATGATTAAAAAAATATTAATTACAGCCTATGGATGTTTCCCATTTTGATGAGGACAACTTTGGTTTACTCCCTTTTCATTACTTCACTGTTAGCATGTGAAATGATAACATTATAACTTTGCTAAGCTCCAATCTACAACAATTGTGTGCGGCCCAGAGCGGGAAAGCTCACTCAGCATCCTTTAGAGCAGGAAGAGTTGGGAGTTACAAGCAGGACGACAACAGGAAGTGACTGCTCCTACAGAAATTAGCATAGATGCTAATGATGCTAATGTTAGCTTAAATAGCAGCTTTATCAGATCCGGGCCACATTCCTTTATTAAACAGAAGGCGTAGTGTGTAGAACTTGGCATTTTAGCGACATCTAGCGTTCAGATTCTAGAATTACTAAGACTAAAAAGGATCCTGAACACAGCACACAATTTATGTTGTGTGTGTGTTTATACACACAGTTTGAATCTCGAGGACAGAGTAACAACTTTCTATGCATCCACTGCCACCCTCTCCTCTTCTTCGCCTGCATTCCAGGTAGATTTCAGAACCGGCGGACAGATTCGCGTTTCATTCTTTTTGTCCCTAAAAACCACCCGTAGACAACACGGCGGATCAATATGTCAGCCTACACGAAACAGCGGCCCGCGGTAATGTAATTTTTTATAAAGATTTTTCTAACTAAATAAAAATAAAACAAACGTTTTATGGGGATGATTGTACTCCTATTTGACGGACTTTACATACAAATAGAAACATATATCTCCTATATTCACCGTTTCTGTTTGGCGAAATGAGGTGGATGTATAAAATGCCACATTCTACACACTGCACCTTTAAATAGAAACAACAACACTGAAAGTATTTCTCAATAGAAATGATATTTTTGCTCAACTCCCAACAACTTTCGGTGAAAGTCTCTTCCACAAAGTGACTTTTGGTTTGTCTTTACACTGCAGAAGTAGCTCCCGCCTCCAACATTATCTGATTGGCCCATTATGTGATTGATGGAGTGATCATCCAATCACCTGTTTTGATTGTTTTGTCCATTCCTAAACACAGTCTATGAGCTGCTTCCTACATGGACTAGCAAAATATACTGAATGGTCAATCTGGTGTGTTGGGTTAACTGTCCTAAAACAGACTTGTTGGATCACAAATCTCTGGAATGGGGTTTGCACTCACCTCCAGATCTAGCATCTTCTCTCCAGGGTTGTCAATGAGGTAGCGAGCGAGGGTTCCTGGAGTGGTGCGGTAGGTGAGGATGACAGAGTTTTTGCCGTCTTGGCACCACTGGATGAAGAGCTCTCTGGAAAAGCCAGACTCCAGGTCTGGCTGACTGCAGAGAACCACTTTGGGGCTGGGAACTCGGGCCAGATCCGACAGGCTGTGACAGAGCGTTAGGTGACGGAACTGGAAGGGGTTGTTTCTCTTGTCTTCAAAACACCTCATGAGCTTATCACTCATCCACTCCACCTGTGGGAGACAGCAGATAAACAGTAAGCGTTATTAAAGCAGTTTGATTTAGACCGTGAAAGAATGTGCAGTCGCAGACTTGCACATTTGCTTCCATTAAGAAGTTATGGCATACATTTGGTGTATTTAAATAATTCTGATTTTAAATTATGAGCAGCTATCATGGTTTATAAACTGTATGGAATAGTAAAAAGTATGCTGAGCGTGATATCATCTTAAATAAGAAGTGTGCCAATTTTAAACCAGCCCTGTTTGGCCAGGGTTTTTATAGCGCATTTGTTTTCAGAGTCCCTCTGCACTTTCTACAAAGATTTATCGCTCGTTATCTTTCCTCAATAACTGCCCAGATAAGATTATTACATGTCTTAGAGACCACCTCAAATGCCTCACAAACTACAACCTGCACTCCCACATTTTCTTTGTCACTTTCCACTGTTAGGCCTTTAGTAATGCCGACAGGTTGAGTTTGAAGAGGGGCAGTGCTGCAATCCAAACATCTAATATGAAGGGGTATCATGTAACAGCAAACTTTTATTTACTACCCAATAGAAAAAAGTGACCTTTAGTGACAGCAGATCTTAGGGTCTATTATGGGTGTTGAGGCGTTTGAAACCTTTGGACAATAAAACAACTCTCTTTGATTCCCAGGGATATGAGGCAACAGCTTCAAAATGTTCTTCACCTTTCTCCATCACAGACTATTTCTATGATAAGTCCATGTTGAAATGGGAAGGTCCTTGCTGTGATGTACCTGTGACTTAGAGAACTCCACCACGTTATAGCTGACATTGTTGAGCAAAGCGAGGGGGTAAACTCCCAGCCCAGCGTCCTTTGTCCTCCAAATCTGGTCCAAGAGCTGAGCCAGCTCCAGCACACGTCCAGCTGTATCCACAGCGATAAGGACGTTACCGTCACCACGCAGGGTCTCCATCACGTTGGCTGGAAGAGATTATTCAGAAAAACAGTTAATGAGATCCAGAGACAGTTTCAAGCATTACTGTGAGTTTTTGTTAAAAACAATTTTACAGGAAAAGAGGAATAGTTGAGGCAAAATTTGCTGATGTAAAGCAATTATCTTGACTGATGAGGGCCCAGAGGCAGATTGTTTAGCTGTTTTCAGTGGGTCTCAAATGCTCAGGAGACAAAAAAAAAGACTTAAATCCATTCATTTTATTTTTTTGTCATCCTACGGCACATATATTTTTGTTGTTTTTTGAGATCTTTGGTTATTTATCTAATTTTCCTGTGAAAACAAAACAGTTTTTCTTGTTATATTAAGTAATATATCAAAATCTGTATGAAAGCAACAAAAATGTTTATTGATGATCAAGGAAAATCTGAGAAAAATTAAGTGTATGGTCGTATGTTCCTTTTGGCTTCACCATTTTGATTGTCTCATTTCTTTGTTTGGAAAATTCAACACTACTGAATTTAATATGTTGTGCAAAATTTAAAAAAAATTAAAAACAGTTGACTGAAATTATTAAAACAGTAAGTACCAATAAATTCAGACATAAGAGGCATTTTTTCAAGGGAAACCTTACAGAAGTCTGACATGTTTGGGAGTGTGGAATGCATTCAGTAGTGTCTGGTGAAAATCACTTACTCAGCAGCATCTCGTCTCTTTGTTTGCGACGTGGCTGCACATACGTGGCATTGAAGGAGTCTGTGATGAGTAAAGAAGGCCGACTGATGCTTTCTAACGTGCAGCCGTTGAGGTGGCTTGAATCAGGAAACAGAGGAAAAAGGCCGTCAATAAACAGTCAAATTCAAAGATAGATGGAAACTTTAAGTCTGTGTTTGATTGAAAGGAATGACTGTTCTTGGCTTACATTTCTCTCTTGTGGTTGAAGTCCACTGCGTAAACAATCTCCTCTTCCCCATCTTTCACAATTTTCCATATAGTGCCTCCAATCATATGACCGGCTGGCAGAGGCATGATGGACAGACCGTGTCCTTTCCCTGCAGGTTGGAGATAAAGATTTAAGACAGTATTAGCAATACAGTATTTGTGATGCTTGTTGCTCCTTTAAACTTAAAGCATTGGAGACTAACTCACCCTTTAAATTGACGATCTGAGAGTATTTCAGCTGCTGGATTTTATCAAAAGCAGAATCCACATCATCAAGGGTGAAGAGTGTGAAGTCCTCGCTGTTGTTTCGAGACTAAACAGAGAGGAAAGTTTGGTTTTAAATGCATAAAGTCAAGGTACTTTAGTGTATGACTGCACATGCATGGTATTTTCTTACCTGATACAGATCATACATGAACATCTGGCCCATCTTGTAGACAGGGATTGTAGCATATATAGTGCAGTTCAGACCCAGTTTCCCCACAGCATACGGCAGGGCTCCAAGGTGTATGGGGTCGGGGTGGGACAGGAGCACAGCATCAACCTGATGAACATACCTGCAGAGAGGGTTGAGATAAAACAGCTTTTACTCACAGAAAACTCAGGAGACCTGTGTAAAAGTTGGGTGTAAGAAACGCATATGTTTAAGGAACACGTATGTTCCTTTCAAAACTACGGTTGACAATAAAAACAAGCATTATGGGCAAGTTCAATCAACTTAAAAAAAGCAAAAACACTCACCATTTAACCAGCAGAGGGCCCTATCTTTTTTGTATATTTGTAGTTTAATGCAAATAGTACAACCAACATTATGTAGCACAAGCAACAGAACCAGGAGGGTGCTCAAAAAGAAACTAAAAGCACTAAAACATATGACAGCTGCTCGGAAATTGGTATGAAACATCACTCATCAAAAGAGGTGCCAGAGTCGCAGAGATTAGGATGAGTATTGTTGCTACGATTTGGGCTGATGATTAAAACAACAGAGACAGCTGAAGCCACTGAACTTTACACAACATAAATGAAGATTTTACCATCAGTGACAAAACACTGAGGAAACTCACTCTCTTTTAAAAGCTTTCTATTTTTCAGAGGCAGAAACACAGGCTGGAACTCTGATTATTTCTACTCAATACTTGTGCCATGCAATTATTTATTTAACTGGAGAAATCATTTTCATGTACCCGTCTGCTCACAGCATTTGTTTTTTCTTAATATATTTGTATTATTTTGTAAAGGAAATTTAAATCTTTATTGGTGAAAGGGTTATCTGTTTTTTTGGTCTAGTTGCACACTCTAACATTAATCAGAAGGTTGAGAGACACATGGCAATGTGTCATTTTGACAGACACTCAACCCCAAGTTTTAGGAGTCAGAAAGATTTGACGAGGTCTATTTGCCACTTAAAAGGAATTAATTCAACAAAACAAAATAAGGTGATTATTTTAACTTGCTTGAGCATTAAAAGGAAAACCAATCATATCCGTTCATCTCATGTCGCTGTATTAAAAACAAAAAGTAATTGAAACCCAAGAAGAACATTGATCCATGCTTTTTTTTATGTTTCTCTGATAGTTATTAATATGACCATTTCTTGGTATAGCATCTCATTTATCATAAGAATAACAAGTGTCATTCAAATAATCCTTAATTTGAGTAATTTCTCATGGTGCTCAAGAATTAAACCCCTTTCATAAAAGGAAACCTTGCTTTGTTTTGCTGTTGCAGATTGTGAGTATGTTTGAATTACCTAATTAAAAAGAAATGCTGATTCACAAACACTATTATTATAGTATGTTTCCTTAAACACTTATGTGTGAGTCTCTTTTGCAAAATGCGTTTCATCGCAATCCATGGCACGAAGGTTATCCATCTGTGGCACTGCGTGATAGCCTCATGCTTAAAGTTTTTATAGGTTTGGTTTTCAAGAATTATTAGACAGAATAATCCAAATTAAAATGATAAGATGATATTTAATATTAGGTTATATTTCTCTGGAAAGACTAAGACTTAGTATTAATGGTCAGAAGGATCTCTGCATGAAATGTTAAAACACGAGGAATTTTGGGAGCACTGCAGTAGAAGAGATTTGCTATGTATTTTAAACAACCTATATATGTATAGTGCTGGATTATTATCATTCTGAAATTTTTCAATGTAAACAATGTTAAAGAATGTTAAAATACAGATTAGAAGATCTTTCTTTCTCTCAATCTTTTTTTTCTGAAAAATTAATTTTAGAACAAGTCTCAAGCGGTGAGTTGGGACTCATGATTGCTTTCAGCCCAAAGCTGACATACTGTAGGTAGATATATAGTTTATTATTATCATTATGTACAAATGATGATTGATTTGGAGATGTACCTGTGATTGTGTCAAAAACCCAGCGCTGTTTGTGATCTGTGTTAGGGCTGAGCAATTTGTGAAAATAATCTAATTGCGATATTTTTCCCTAATATTGCAATTGCGATTTACTCTGCGATGTTTTAATGTTCCTCATCTTATGTATTCTTAAACAAACATAAGCAGTAGATCGTTTTAGAGTATAACCAACATGACATTAAATCAATCTATGGAAAAGATTTGAGGAAAAGTGGAGAAGTGAAGAACGGAAGCAAAATAGGTATGATATTGTAAAAACTGGGTAAAAAAAATGGTACGAAAGCGGAAAAAAAGTTAGGAGGTGCAAAATGGGTATGAAATTGCAAAAAAAAAGGCAAAAAAGTTCAAAAGTGACTAAGGAAAATTGATTATAGCAGCAAAATTGGGATTAAATTTTAAAAAACAGGTAAAAATTCCAAACATGGTCTGACACTGGCCAAAAAAAAGGTTAAAATAGGCATGAAATTGCAAGAAACTACATCACAATGTCAAAATGTTCAACACATTTTGGTTAAATATATTGCACTGTCTGCGATTTGAAAATTGCAACAAACCATATTGTGATTTAATCTGATTTGCAATTAATTGTTCAGCCCTAATCTGTATCATTGCATCTCTTGTTTGGTGAATGAAAAACAAACCGTTTCATCGCATCGATGATGTCCATGGAGAAGTTTTCATCCCAGCCACAGTCCAGCAGGAAGCGAAACTCATCCACCTGCAGCAGGTAACACAGGGCAGACTCCTCATGGACCCCCGACACAGCCGTCAGCTTGATGATGGACGTCATGATGCTTCAGTTTTTACGCTGAAAAGTAAAAGATTTTACTGAGTACAATACAACTCTCAGAGCAAACCAAAACACCTCAGTAGAAGTTGCTCCATTCTATCAATTACTACTGTGTGCCATTCAATACAGTAAACACGGCACAAGTCATCTTTAAAGAAACTTAAAACATAAGGCATTACAGAAAGTTCCTTCGGTGAAATTACAGAAGGGTCTTTCATTGAAATGATAACCAAAAGTAAACAGTTTGGTTGCTCCCACAGCCTGAAACAAATTACCCGGCAAACTCTTTGTATTTAGCATGCTAGCTACATGTGCGCTTCAGTGTAAGCGGAACATTCAATCGACGAAGGCACATTAGACCTACCATTAATAACTATAATATGTTTCCCCTCGCCGGAGATAATATAATGTAAGCTGATAACCCTTTAATCCAACATTAAGACATTTTGGATAGCGCTTTGGATGCACACATCACTAGCAGACATGTTAGCTGCAGCGTCATGCGTCAAAGTGCAAGGAGCGTACCAAGTGTAGGGGTGATAATCAAGTTAATACTATAACAAAAAACGAAACCTTATCAGTCACACTGTATTTAAAAAAATATTAGTACTTTTGGTACGATTTGAGAAACCACGCAAGTGTACTTAGTACGCTTTTTTAATAATTAAACTATTTTATTGCTCAAACAACACTTCCCCGATTTCACACTTGGTAGAGTCCAATGTCCTCTGCCTGCTGAGTGTGTGAGGAGCTGAAGGCCACGGATTGAAGTAAACAGAAGGTAATATTGTATTAGCTTTGCTGTTGTGACTCTGTTTTGTTGAAGATTGTTCTCGAAACATGGTTAATTTTGTCACAGCAGATTATTTCAGTCTAGAAATTATTCGGAGCGGTAACCCTACACCCGTCTCTGAAGCTAGCCAGCTAGCTAAATAAGCTAGCCAGTACATTCAGGATGTATTGAAATAAGGTGCTTCAATAAAGTAGGGTTATTTCTGCATTTTCAGATCATCTTGTTTAGTAGACAGTATTCTAACTAATGCAAATGACAGAGGACTGCCTCTTGAGATGCACAAATCAAATACAGGGATGGGTATTGACACGCTATACAGTATATTGGTACCACAACCATGAGCGATTCTGCTTATCGATCCGATACTTTAACGATACTCTCGTCGATTCTTGTGGCTTTTCTGTGTGGGTATATCATTTTTAGTGGTAAATACATGGCATTGATGCAGTGGTTTATTGATTACCGCCTCTGCAACTTGCTTGTGTTTCCACCCTTTAAAGATCTAATAATAGGGATGCACAATATTATTGAAATATTAACAGCAAGTAACTCCAAAAGGGAAATATTTCTATCAGCAGATTAACATTTCTGCCACTGTTTTGTCAGTACATTTGGACCCTTTATGGTCCATGTAGTGGCTGAAATTTTGGCATGATGTACAGTTGTTGATGGTTTTCCTTATCATCACTGAAAGTCCACTTTTGTACATCAAAATTATAATTTATTACTGAATAAAATAGTGTTTGTCTTGCTGTTTCTAACACAAAAAGCCTGTCATAATTGAAGGAATCAGTCAAATTTAGTGGAGATTTTGTGCTCTTGGCAAAACACAGTAAAAGTCTAATATTGTGAATACCTGATAGTAGTAAGCATAATTTGGTTTAGTATTAAGCTACAGGTTTAACAACTCCTGTCCCTCTGCCATGGACTGATTAAGTTCTTTTATTTTGTTTTTGCCTTTGATGAGAGTGTCTGTCCTGGACTTGCATGGGATGCAGAACTCACTCAATGGAATCAATAAGGGAATTGATAAGCATAAAGACTATTGATATTGATCTTTTAGGGAGTACTTATGACTTCTCAATTGGGATTGGTTTACAATTCCCATCCTGAATGACTTATGAATCAACTGCAAGACAAACTTCATCGGCATAGCCTGAAAGCAAGCTATTAGTCTGACAAACATGACCAGACAGGATTTGGTTTCCTCATTAAAAAATTCCAGTCGTGAACATGGTCCACAATATGTACATGCAGACACGTCCAAACACTTCAATCATAGCTATCTTCAGTTATAAGGAATGAAAGGCTCATGTCTTTGGGTGTCTGCCCCACTTTTGACATCATTCACATGTTTAAAATTGCACCGACCTGTTAAAATAACACCGCTGTCAGTCACCATCAGTATTGTCAGTTCTTATGAGCAGAATTACTTGGTTACCAAGCAAACATTTTATCATAGCTGAAGAATTTAAGCCCATAATGTCTGAAGGATTTGTTAGGTTAAGTTTACCTCAGCAGTGCAGATTAACAGCCCCTCCATCTAACCATGAATGTGCCACAGAATTAATTCTGCATTTGGTTTGTGTCTGCAGGCACCATGGTGAACATAGCAGCATTTGTACGGGACCATTGGATGAATGCTGTAATACCCATCGGCTTTTTGTTTGGATGGTACCTGGACAGACGGCAGGACCAAAAGCTGACGACCTTCAGGAACAAGAGTGCTCTGTATGGCAGGTAAGGTCATTTGAGGTTGTTGAAACTGGCTTGTTGGTTTATTTAGAGCTCAAAATTGCATCCTCGTTTATTAACCAAGAGTCAAAACCATTGAGTCCTTATTTGAGTTTAAAAAACAACAACAAAAACCCCCATTTATTTTAAGGAGTTCAAAAACACCCTGATTTGACCATTATGCTTGAAAACTGACTCAATTTGTCAATAAAGATGTTTGGGATTATATGCTGTCTCATAAAGATGTGCAAAAAATATTTTCAAGAAGGTTTTGTTTGTGTGAGTTTTGTCTGTCTTTTGTCCAAAAAAACAAGTTTTGACCATAAGTTGTATCTTGTCCTTTTGATGGATCTACAACTGGAAGTGTGAACACAATTTACTGTTAAATTCTCATAATAAGCATCGAAAAGACTTCTAACCTTCTGACTGTTGTTCTCTAGGGAGCTGAAGCCTGGTGAGGAGTTGACCTGGAAGTGAACCCGTCCTACCTGATATGTGTCCCGTCATCTGTGGTGTAAATGACTGATGGGTGTATTTAAGAAGAAGACCTCTATATTTCTGTCTATGAGTTGTATCAACCAGTAATAAAAATGCCATTTGACGTCCATAAGAGTCATTTGTTGGTGATTTTTTTCCTAATAACACACAGTTTAATTTCATGTATTAAAAACTGAATATTTATTTGATGCTTTACTCAGCGAGTTCATAAATGGGTTGTTCAGTGGGACAACTTCAGATGAGGAAATCAAGACCTCTTGAAGCAAGAAGTCTCTGCTTTTTTAAAGTTGGTTGTTGTTCAACGGCAATTTGAATGAAGCAGTCAGCCTGACGGACGAGTCTGTGGTCACTACAGCGGCTCAGCTGTGTGGATAATCCCTTTTTCAAAGAGCAGCTCAGCCAAAGAGATCTGAAGGGTAAAAGAACAAATGAAGGATTTTAACCTTTAAAACAGATGCTCAAATAACAACCATGAGAACAAATGTGTTAAATACTCCAGTTTTAAACATGCCATGGACTAATAGTCTCTCAAAAAATTGAGAAAAAAAAGCATCCTCTGTTAAAAAAAAATGAGAGGATTCTAAATTAACAGGCTCATATCTGAACACGGAGTATAGACTGTAAACAACTTACCCTATCATCTTCAGAGTCGCACTGCAGACTTCCTACTGTCACAAATTTGGGATATGAATGGATCAGAGACTCCACAGCATCTGTGTGCTATAAGAAATAAAATATAGGCAGTGACAACATCCTTCAGGCACCAATTTACAACCCATAAATCTACAATGACTGTCCATGTACCTCTGCGTTTATTTCAAAGCTCTTGGGCTCCTCTTTGTGGTAAACTCTGGAGTTGTCTGTTGTGTAGTAAAGATGAACGGCTTCTCCATCGCTGCATAACCTGAGAGGAAAGAACGCACGCACAAATTAATGCATTCAAATTTTCAAAATGTGTTCTTGAAATCTGTTAAAGACATTATAGTCTATATTTCATTAGTATACTGGAAGTTTGCCCATAATAATGAGCTGTGAGACAAGCTTGAACAGGGTTGTTCAAACTATGCCCTGAGGGCCAACTGCAGCATGAGGTCCATTTTTAATTGTAATAGCCAAAAAAAGGCAAAATGCCTGCTCTAAGACATGAAGTTAGTGCATTTTAAAAGAACCTGGATAGATTATGGCTGTAAATGGCACAAATGGAGCTCATTCTCTGCTCTGTTTCAAGATGATTTACTAAGAATGCTGTGCTAATCATCTTTCAGCATTAACACTGTTCTGTTTCATGCAGTTTGTGCTTTTTTTTTTTCTGATGTGGCAGTAAGCTATCAGGGTCTCCCCACTGCTCTGTCATTCTCACAGTAACATGGGACAGGTTATAGTGGTAGCCAGGGCTGACGTGAAATGTGACTGGCCTTACCAAGACCTGCAAAGTGCATTAGGTAGCCTGATAATCCTTGATTTTTTCTGTATGTGGCACTTGATGAAAAACTGTGAACAAACCCTGAACCTAAATCATCGAGGTAGATTACCTGGCACAACCAGCGCGTAGAAGTCGGATTCGGGTCTGGGTAGTGATTTGTGATCCTGCATCCTTTACCTGCCCATGCTCCCACCTGGCAGGTGCACCCTGCACACTGGTGGACAACTCATCTGTGAAGGATGAAACAGTCCAAATCAAAGCCTTGATTAAAATAGTACAGTTCATTTTAAAGCCCCTTTCAGGCAGGATTTGAAAGAAAGATTGGAGCACAGAGCAGGGTATCATCAATGTATTTAGAAACAAACAGGGAACTTTAAAACACTCAACCTAAGGCAGGAAGCAGAAAAAAAATAAAAGGTGACCTATTACAGAGCCATGAGGTACACCAGTGGTAACTTTTTTTAAGTTGGATAAACTGAATGAAGCTAGAAAGATGTTATTTATACAAGGTTAATGGAGTGTCAGTGAAATGGAAGCTTATCTGTTGAGAAAGATGGTGTCAAAGGCTGCTCTTAAGCCAATGATGAAGTTCAGATCCAGGTGCCAACAACACATCATCTGTGATTTAAACCCCATCCAACTCCTGAGGAAGTTAAGCAGCTTGTTTAACCCTTAAAAAACTAACTTAAAAACCGCTGCAACATTGAAACATATCAATATTAGGGGTCTGTCTTTTAAAACTACTCCAGCCTGAAATATACAAATTAAATATTAATTATGTTTTTTAGGGGTTTAACCCTTTAAAGGCAAGTATGTTTAGACTACTGTTTTTACTTTTTGTATTCCATAAAATACATTTCAATGAGTACTTGGCTTTTATTATTAGGCCCTGAGATGAGTCAGTGATTGGCAGCAACATTGATTGATTTAAATACTTTTATTTATTTGTCTTTATATTCATACTTTTATTAGATTTTTTTTTTAAGGGTTTATTTTTGTTTAATATCCTCTTATATAGCTACTTTATTTATTTATTCATTCATTTACTTATTTACCAAGCACTTTTCTACTTATTTTTTTTATTTGTCTTTATATTTCTACTTTTATTAGCCTTTTCTTTTATGGATTCTTATATAATTTATTCATTTATTCTTTTATTTATTTATTCTTTTAAAGATTTATTTTTGTGATTTGGCACTCTCACTACTCCATGGTAACCATCAAATACCTGGAGTAAGCATAGGAGGAAGGCAGTCATGCAGGAAGTCCCTCGCTTTCTGATCCACTGCAGCATCGACAGGAGCGTAGTTTGTTAGCTTCTTAATCAGACCGTCAACGCGGGAGAAAAATTTAGTCCTGCGTGGGTCATCCTGTGCAAACAAGGAGGAGTTAAGTCATAAATTAAAGACAAAATATAGTGGTGATGGTAAAAGATGTCACATAAAAAAAACAATTTACCTTGTCAGAGTTTTGAACTCCCATGTATGTCAGGTAGTCCAGAGGTAAGCCCTGTCTGAACTCCACATCCTCCTCCATCGCAACTTCTAACGCAGCTGGAATCAACTACAGAGAGCACACGTGAAAGTCAACAGGCATTCATGGCAAAGCATCACATAAAATCTCTTGCTAAAGTCTGCATTTTCTTCCAGTAGACTGACAGGATTGAAAACGCTGTGTGGCAGCAGTCATCAAATACAACTGTGCAAATATCCATGTCAGGGATTTATCAATGAGCTTTGTCCTTGTTGCAGTGACATCACATCACAACTTGTCAGAAACAGGTTCTGAATCACTTAAAAAAGAATTTAAAAAAATTGACCATCTAGTGGTGGTGCAGCAGGTTAGTGTGCGAGTCTCACAGCATGAAGATTGCACGTTCAGTTCCCTGTGTGGACTGAGGTCTTTATATGTGATCTCCTCTCACAACAAAACACGCTCAGTAGGTAAATTTGTGACTCTAAATTGGCCTTAAGTATTTGTGTAAGCATGAATAGTAGTCTGTCTCTCTATGTGGCCCTGTAATTGGCAGTCAACCGGTTCAGGGCATGCCCCACCTCACGCTCAAGGTCAGCTGGGATAGGCTCTAACCCCAAAAGGGATAAGCAGTATACATAATAAATGATAATCTAACAGGAAAAAGTGATGTATTTACCATTATATCATCATCACATACATACTGCATGCCCAAATTCTAGCCAATACACTCCTCAACAAAATAAACAGTCTGCTCGTTCTGTAGTTTTAAAGCTTGAAACCTCTACAGTGAGGGGCTGACAAAAGGATTCAGCTCTTCAGTGTCATGCAGTTTTATGCCCTAAATGCACCATCCTTACAATTTGATCCATTTTTGATCTTATTGTTGTTGTGATCTTTAAGTCTTGTAGTGTCCTTGAGTGTCATGAAATGCACTTTTAATTCAAATGTATTATCATTATTGTAATGCACAGAGCAATTGGTGGTGCCATGTCATTTAACCCCCACTCTCCCCTTCAGAGGTCATAACAGATAATTAACTGGGGTGACATGTTATTTTTATACATTTATTAAACTTTTATTTAACCAGGTTTGTCCCACTGAGATCAACATATCTCTTTTGTAAGGGAGACCTGAACAAGAATGGCTGCATCACAAAGTATTAATATTAGTGTTTTAATAAATGTGAAATCAAACACTGAGGCGTCATGTTACAGTCATGGGTGCAAGGCCCGAAGCGTAAAAGCATAAGGCTCCACAATGTGTAACTTAGCAATATGTTTGGCTACAAAACAACCTACTTTTTCAACAGTTAAGATCATCAGTGAGTGACATGTTCGATTGTAATAATGGAGCAAGAAAGGATATATTCTTAATAAATGCAAGTATTCCACTTATACAGAGAAAGATCATCACACAAGCATAAAGTTTCTGAAAGGAGCTTTGAACACTAGAACTTAGGAGAACTTTCTGTGTCTTTCTTCCAGCGAACATAAAGCACCAGAGTTCTGGTCTTGATGTGCTTCCCTTTGGTGGATATTCCACATATTTAAAATTGAAGTGATCCAGTGGTTACCAAACTTTTCCCGCTGAGCAGCTTTTTGGCTGATAAAAATACCAACAAGCATGAAAATAAGGACTTCTTTTGCTTATGTTTTAGAAGCTCTGGTATTTTCTGCAGATTCATCATAATCCACGGATTTACTTTTAAGTCCTCTAAAAAAAATTTTTTGCCAAGCTTTGCCAGCAGTTCAAAACAGCCTGCATCTTTTTCGTCTTGCCCTGCTGCACCCTCCCTTACATAGCTGTGGGATCACTGTCCTCACTTGGGGAATCACTGTCACTGTAAACCAGTGGTAACAGACGCTCTTTGTTCAGAGGGTTAGGGCGATGCCATGTAATCCTCTCAGATTTTTGCTGATTAAACCCGTGAATACTATCTGTGTGTTTACAGTCTGGGGCTACTTTTCCTCACACTGACTGTTCCTTTAACCTTCTACATGTAATTGAGATACAAAGTTTAACTGCAGCAGCTGGAGGTACAAATTTCACAGATGCGTTTTCAATTGATTCTTCATAATGCAGCTCTGTTATGCATCCTGTTGCTTTGCATAGATCAAAAACAGAATACAAATGCAAACTTTGTTCATCTTTAAGGTAAGTGTTTAGAGCAGTGATCACCAACTGACAGCCCAGGGGCCACATCAGGCCCCTCAAAGCTTTCCATCTGGCCCCTTGATAACCATTATACAGAAAAAGATCAGGGCAAATAAATATATAAAGTGTTGTTCAGATTAAACTTGTTATGACTGAAAAAAAAAAAAAGATTTTAAGAAAAATCATATTCTAAAACTAAAAGTAACAATTCTCAAATAAAGAATGATTTCTGACTTCTAGCTTTTCTCCACATGATTTGTACTTTTGTTTAGAGTTCTGACATTTTTTCCTCATAACTCTAAATTTTGGGTCAGAATTTTAACAGACTCTCTATTCTTTTCTGTTGTTCTTTTTTTGGCCCTTGTGGTCTTCAGTGTTTGCAAATTAACAAAAAATGTGCAGAGTAAAACCCCATGTGGCTGCTTCAGGACTGAGGAATGGTGAGTGTTAGTGAATTCTATTTTAACTGGACCAAATATTAATCATACTTGTTTGTGCATAATTGTGTTAATGATCACTGGTTTCTTGAATCTGGCCCCCAAAGCATATGTCAAGAAAAAAACTGGCCCATGTAAAATGTAGTCGATGATCCCTGGTTTAGAGCCTGTACTTTGGTATGCAGGTCAAAACAGACTCTCTTAACTTAATTGAAAATAAAGCTCATCCACAGGATATTTTTACTCTCTCTCTTTGTTAAGTCATTGTTGTGCTTTTTGGCATGGTTATCAAATTTACAGCAGGATTATTGTGTAGAAGATTGTATCCTTTCTGCACCACTGTACTACTTTTTATTTCTTTTGGCCCTAGAATAAATCTGCACAAGCTCAGAACAGGATAATAATAGAATAAAACCTCAAGTATGAGGCTGTATTAGAGATAAAGTAAAGCCCATAAGCCATGACAGTCTGATCGCTGACAGGGGAAGTGAATAAGTGGGTGGGTTATATTGAGCAGCAAGTGAACACTTTGTCCTCAAAGTTGATGTCTAAAGCAGCAAAAAAGGGCAAGTGTGAGGAAGTGTGATGGATAGGTGACTGGGTAAGAGCATCTCAAAAACTGCAGTTCTTGGGGAATGTTCCTGATCTGCAGTGGTCTGTCTCAGTTTTGGTACACAAGAAGTTGTCAAGGAGGCAGGTGGTCTTAATGTTGGGCCTGATCAGTGCATAATTTTGCTGTACTTCTAATGCATTATCAAATATTCAAAAACAAAGTCCCCAGTTAGGACTGTTGCTTACTTGCAGAATTAGGAATAGATGATGCTCTTAAACAGAAAATATTACCCTCTGCAGCAGATCCCCCCAGCTGTTCTTCTGGAAGGAAGAGATGGTGATGTGAAGGGAGTGGGCGTCTGGAAGGCAGTCGCCCTGATGGATGAAACCACGAGGGAAATAGAGGAGATCACCGGCCTCCAGCACCACTTCCAGGATTGGCTTCCCGATTTCTGCCTGATCGAAGTTTGCTATAAAAAGAAATGCAGTCACAGATCTATTCTAATCAAACATTCTCCTGTGGGTTTTGCTACAAAAAAAAACACTATAAAAGGATTTATTTATGGTGTAAAATTTTGTTCTTTGTTGCACTTTGATCATTTTCTTATTCAGTGTAGGCCCACATTCATACAACACTGTTTATACAACTGTTTCCCATAGCAAGTCAAATCACTGTCAGCTCATATTTGCAGTCTACTGTCTGAGTTATCCATCCATCTATTATCTGTACTATTCATCACTGTTGGGGTTGAGCTGGAGTAAAACTTGGACCAGTCACCAGCTGATCACAGGCATACCCAAGGACACTTAGAGTCACCAACAAGCATGACAAACATCCCCTGAAAGTTTATTCAACATCTGTCAAGAACTTATTATCTTACTCAGAGACAAAGCAACAGACAGACAAGTGGCAGTAAAAACACATACGGCCTTGGCAGGGGTAATTGTTAGGATACTACTTTAGGTCATTTTGCATTACTGGGTGCATTATAAAGAGGAAGAACAAAGGTCCAAGAACAGTGCCTTGGGGGAGCCCACACTTAATTCTTACTTTAGATAATCAGACCGGATAGATTCTTGCAAGTTTCTATACTTTACAATTCTTGGATAAAACAAGTATGTTTTTAGATCTGCAGGAGGAAGCCAAGGTACTCAATGAGAACCCAGGCATGAACAGGGAAAACATGCAAACTCCACACAGAAGGGTCCTGGCTGACTCGGGGGATCAAACCAGCTTCTCTCCTGCTGTGAGGCAGGTGCACTACCTGCTGCGCCACCATGCATATGCATTTTAATATTTACATACTTAAAGTTTACTTTACACTGTTTTTACAGATTACTGTTTGTGTTTATTTACAACTTCAGTCACCCTAAAATGTTCCTGGTACCAATTAGGTTTTTAATAAGAAAACAAGAGTGGCACAGTAGCAGCTGGTAGAGCGCATGCCTCACAGCAAGAAGCTTCCTGGTTCGATTCCCGGGTTGGGAGGGCCTTTCTGTGCGAAGTTTAAATGTTCTTCCCATGCATGCGTGGGTTCTCTCCA
The DNA here is from genome assembly GCA_036419115.1 of Scarus forsteni. NCBI lineage: Eukaryota > Metazoa > Chordata > Actinopteri > Labriformes > Labridae > Scarus > Scarus forsteni. Next base: position 22,434,659 of record JAZDUH010000182.1, read on the forward strand.
GGCACTCCGGCTTCCCCCCACAGACCAAAAACATGCTCATTAGGTTAATTGGTGATGCTAAATTGCCCTTAGGTGAATGGTTGTCGACCGGTTCAGGGTGTACCCCACCTCTTGCCCGATGATAGCTAGGATAGGCTCCAGCCCCCCGCAGCCCCGAAAAGGATAGCCGGGTATAGAAAATGAATGAATAAAAAAAAATAAATAATAAAAAAGTTAAAAATGTTAATTTTACTTACGGCTTGAAAGCACTGGCAAGACTTCATCCTCTGTCCTGAAAGGAAAATCAGAGCACAGGAGTTTCAGTGGATTTTCTTATGAAAGATGTCACAATGATTAAACTCTTAAAGAGTAACATAAATGTTAAGTGCCACTAGCCACTAGCCACAAATGGCAAAATGTATCAAACATAATCTGTGGCATGTTTCTGTTGTTGGGTAACTTGCCAGACCTGAAAACAAAATAATGGTACAAACATCATTAATTATTTTGATTTAACTCCTCTTTTCTTAACTATAACTTGATCTGCTCATGACTGCCCCAGATTAGTGCGCATGGCTCACACAAAAAATGTTTAAATGAACTTTTAAAGTCTATTTACATGCATGACAAATGCTATTAAAACAAACAGCCATAATTTAACGCGGGGCTCTCTGTATCTTACCTTGGGTTGTACACTCTCCAGTGTTTCTTTCCCTCCAGCTGAACCACAAAGGCCTCGATGTCGTCATAATGTGGAGCAAAGCCTTGTGTCCCCGGTGGTGTGAGGTATCTGGTTAAAGGGAGATGCACTTTTGAAAATGGTACCAAAGAGAAGAGGCATGTTGTTGAATCTTAACACCTTAGTCTGATTACTTCTAATGGAAGCTAATGCCAATGCTGAGGCAATACTGATGAAAGTAGGATGCATCCAGTGAAAGTGTCCATCCATTAGCTACATCCACTTCCCTCTTAGGGTTGTGAGGTACACAGACAAAAGCTTCTGCAATTTAACGATATACTGTGCAATTTAAGCCTCAGCTTTGACTGCTTCTGTCTCCTGTCTGCCATGATTACATACAGTACTTGACATCTTTGTTGTCATTGCTGACAGCCTCTGATGACAGCATGACATCCTGGATTTGAATAGCATGCAGAACAAAGAGGAAGAAGCTGATAAGGGAATAAAGACATAAGACATCAATTCCTTAAGCAAGTTATCATTTAGCTCATCTCAAGTGAAACTGGTTTTCAATTCCCTATTATACAATATGTCAGGTTTTCAAGTAAACTAAATATCTTACAAGATAAACAGTAAAATTATGTAGCTTTTATCGATATATGTTAAGATGATATTGATTTAAAGTAAGACAAATTCCTATTTAAAAAAAAAGAAAGAATGTTAAAGGTCCATGCACTGTTGTGCTAAATTGTTTGCATCATGTCTTGATTGTCTGTTAAGCAAAGATATGATTCAAGGTGAATTTAAAAAAAAATGGCAAACTTAAGCTGTGATAGGGCTGGGATGATGCGCTTTTCTCCCGATGCGATTTTTTAGGATTTTTAAGGTGCCGATTCAATTTAAATTGCGATTCTACGATATTGCCGAATTTTGCAATCTTTAGTTCGCTTTTTTAAAACCAGAAAAAAAGATGAGGAATGATGATGCCTCCAGACTATATCAGGAACAATACACATCACATGTGAGCCAGTTTTTTGGATTTATTCAGCAATATATTTTAACCAGCTGTTTATACTCTCTCCTCAAAAGCCTGGGTTGCATTTAAAAGTTGCTTATTAACACAGACTAAATCAAGCATTTAAATTTGGAAAAGAAATCGATTTTTACGCAAAAAAAAATATTTAAAAATTTGTCCAAAAAAACCCCCCAATACTTATGTGAATCGATTTTTCCCCACCCCAGCTGTGATTGAAATAGTTCCCTATCACAGATATAGTGCACTATAAAGTGTGTTTGTCATTTTTTAGTGTTGTTTGAATTCTCAGAGGTTAGTTTTATTTACTATACAGTGCACCACAAAATACCCACAATGCACAGTGAGTGTACATATGTAGTACCCTATATTGTACTCCTGTATACCACAATGCAATGCGGTTGTGTTTTTCTAGAGAGGAAGAAGAGAAAGAAGGCTGCCAAAGCACAAATTGACTCTGTTTTCATTTATAAATGAAAGACATGTTTATGCTCTTAACACTTTCACAGCATAGCTTTTTTTTTACATCTTGTTGCGGTTGTAAATTGCTGCAAAACCTGCTCCTGAGTGCCCAGATGTTTGCGTGATTCTTGGTGCATCCACTTCAGTCACAAGAATGTTCGGCTCATCTACTGACGCCATGATGGAAATTTCAGTGCCGTGTCAGAAATCTTGTTTGGCCATTCCCTGTGTAGTTCACTAATTCATTTACACTACATAGGGAATAGTGAGTAAGTCAATGATTGGACGGTTTGGAACACAGCTTTAAGTCTCTGTAGAGGATCTGCTGCAGCTCTTTTCCCTCCCCTTTGAAAATGCTCAAATCTAGGAGGTTACAGGAGGCTATGATAATTGGCTAGACACTGATTGGCTGCCCAAACAATGTCTGAAGGAAGGGCAGAGGAGGCACTAGAGGCTGCAGAGTGGACTTTTAGAACAGTCACGGCATCTGCCTGTGAAAAGCAATGAACACACGTGGGTGGAAGTTGTATAGCTATTACATTTTAAACCCCAGAAAGTAAAAAACAGGGCGCTTTAAAAATCATTCTCTATAAAGAAACACAGCACATTTCTCTGTGAATTGAGAATTTAGAAAAAGTTTTGTTCTTCTGCTCCCCAAGTCCCTTACTACAACATTAAAAGCAAAGAAAATAAAAACAATCACCTGATTTTGCCTTTTTTTAAATTTATCCCAACCCTCCAGTGCTCAGCCCCAGGTACAATGTTTGATACTTCAGTTCTGATGTTTTTACAGAACAGACTGCAACATTTCAAATAATATAATGAGAAAACTACAACAACAAGGAGATACATGCTAGTCTGGGGAACAAACTGCATCCCGCCAGCTCTGCCATGTTATGAAGCTCATCTCACTCGTGAACTACATTCACAGTAAGATCATTGGACCTAGTTTCCATATTCCTATATGTCTGAGATTATCATAAACATCCAGAACTTACACGTTGGCTCCTGCCATGCTGCCAAACTGCTCCTGCAGGATGGAGAGCACGTTCCACACCGTGGAGGAGAAAGCCTGGGGGTTCAGCATGCGGAGTGAGCAGCCACTCTGGGTGAGAGAAACACCGATTCAATGATGATGATGATTACCAATCAGCGATGAGTGCAGATGGTACACTTTAAGTCTAAATGCCTCCTAGCTCTCAACACAAGCATCTTCTGCTAACGTCTTTTTAATGATGGTGCTGCTCAAAGTTTGAAAATGAGGAGAAACTCAAACGACCCTCACAGAGAAGCTGGTGCAGCTCACTTGTTGAAAACTTAAGAGAAATGTTGCAGTTTTCAGCCTGATGGAGAGCCACAGTGATGGTATATCAGGAAAAATAAAACAATGGAAACAAGTCCTATGGCCTGACCTCATAGAAATCCCACACAGTGAAAGGCAGAGCTCTTCCTGGAGGATTGTGCGTCTCCCTTTGGCCATTTGTGTAGCTCGTCACATCCAGATTCACTCCATACTGAACATCCTCCTACAAGTACACAACAAAGACAGAAAGAGTTGTGTAACAATGGGATAACATAGAAATAACACACAGAAAACACGTAAGAGAGCAAAGACGTGCATTATAAAACATCAAATGATTCTTTTAAACATATTTGTACCCTTCTCTGTTCACTACTTTTCAAATTCACTCATAAATCCTGCTAACGTTTACCTAAACTCTGATATATGTGATGTGATAAATATGGTTTGAGATGATTTCTGTTTTGTCGGGGTTTTTTTAGTTATAAAAAGATTCTGACATCCACATGTTCAAACTAAAAGTGCCTAGAAAGCACAAGCTTCAGCCAAGGCATTCCTGACATTCTTAGCCAAGCAATTATTGACAATGTGGAAAACTGCCTACACAATGTTAACACATTTTTTTAAATTCTTGGACATGCATCTAGATCAGGATCACCACCAAAATCTAATAACTTCTGCCCTGCACCATGACTAACATCCTGAAAGTTTATTCAAAATCTGACAAGAACCTAATGAGTTATCTTACTCACAGACAAAGCAACAAACCGACAAGTGACAGTAAAAACACATACGGCTTTGGGAGGCCTAATTGTAAGGATACTACTTTGGGTCATTTTGCATTACTTGGAGCATTATAAAGAGGAAGAACAAAGGTCCAAGAACAGTGCCTTGGGGGACCCCACACTTAATTCTCACTTTAAATAATCAGACTGGATAGATTCCAGCAAGTTTCTTTGCTTTAAAAAATTCTTGGATAAAAAGCAAGTGTTTCCCTTCGTTAAGAAAATAGTATCTTGTTAATTTCTCGACCTCCATTTATTCATAGAGTAATTTGTATTTTACAATCCATCTGTAAAATTCAGCTTTTCATCTATTACGACTGTCTCATACAGAAACACAGACCATAAAAAGTATTAATAAAAGTTGAAAAAAGTGTCTATCAGTGTGATATATTTAATCCTTACCTGTCTTAATATGCGATCAAACTCTGCTGTGGAAAACAGTCCCTTGTAGTAGTGAGGATTCTTACGTTGAACAAGAATGGGCTTCTTTTCCCAAGTTTCTCTGAAAAAAAAGGAAAAAATATCAGCTGAAAAATGAACAAATAAAAACATTTAGATTTCTTGGGGACAATGTACTGAACAGAAAACAGAAAAAAAAAATCCTGGTGTCAATAAATGGGATTCAATATGTTATATTACATTTTTAAGTAATGTTTTCTAAATCTAAGCTACAAACATCTGCATAAGAAGCTCACATGCCCAAAAAATATCAAAACTGCACAACAGATATGATGCACCTTTTGAGGAAAAAACTAATGACCAAATACTTTGTGAGCACACAATAATAAATTAAAAGTCTCCTCTGTGTAAGACATGGAAAGCTACATCCAAGACATGTATGAATAAAAGACTGTGTACTGGTTTCAGAAGTGAGACAACATTTATGATTAACACATCTGAAGAGAGACAGAAGTTTCAGAACCATACTTAAACTTACTTGAAGAAGGTCTTTGCGGGGATGGGGCTAATGAGCCACTGAAACAGCTTGCTCGCTCGCTCTCTGCTGCTGTTGATTTTAGAAAGGTCAACAAGAAGATGATCTAGATTTTCATCATCCCCATTAACACACTCCTCTTCTTCCTGCAGCTGAGACAGAAAGACTCCATTAAAATCTGATGTTTGGATCATTTTAGTGAGTAAAACTTACACTTTAATGAAGGGCTGGGGAATAAGTTATTTAAGATTTATAATGCTATGTTTTTTTCCGATGAGATGTAGAAAAGATAATATTTGTGTCACTGTATGTCATAGCAAATTATAATATTATGATATGCTATTTCCTTCATTTTGCCTTTTGTGAATGTGGTGTTCAAGAAATCGTCCCAGTTCTCTGTAAAGAAAAACTGAGAGTAATTTGCTTATTGACAACCAGATCACTTTTTTACATTTGCATCAAACCACTTCTGGATGAACAGCATGCATGGTAGCAAACAACCAAATTAGCTGAATGTGAAAACTTCCTGTTGTGAGGAACAATGGTACGCTAACCTGAACATCATCTCTTTTGTGGCCTCCTGTCTTTGTTTCTTTATAATTTTCTTTATGAAGGCAGATAAAGGCCCCAACAGTTGAATATCGGTATCAGCTGAAATATAATTGTTGCTAATATTCATAGCCAAAATAACAGCCATACACATCTGCATTAAATATCCTCTTTATATTGGCTCTAAATATCGCAACACACACAAGTGCACCATGATGCTTCTCCTTCTCATCACTGAAAGAGTTCATTTCAAACTCATGCTTCAGTCTTTCAAGAAAAATGCAGTTTTCCTTGTTTGACATCAGTTCCTAACAAAAATAGAGTCGCACTAAAGCAGAAAGTCATGTTTTGCAACATTAAGACTTAATGCAAGAATACAGCTTCATACATTCTTAGAAAATATGGATTTACTTTAATTCATATTTTCTAAAAAAAAAGTTTAGTATTGTATCAGCTGTCAGATGAGATATATGTGTATATATATAAAATTCATATATTTGTATTTATTTATTTTCAAATATATCAATCATGCACATCTCCCATTCATGTTCCTTTTATTGACTTTAATTCTCCATTGTACCATAAGGCTTTATGGCTGTTTATGTTGCTTTCTTGTTTTATCTTTGTTCCTGACACGAATGGACTGTCACACTGAAAGCATCAAGTCAGTTTTTAAAGCTAAGAATGAATAGTGTCAAATGAGTAATATCGAATTTCAGCAAAAAAACGATATCATACATCTCTACTTATTTAATCTTTTTTTCATAACTTTTATGTCATTCTTCATGAAAAGGTTAACTTTGTGCCATAAAAGTGTCTCTTTAATATTTTCCCCTATGGGTTCATTAATAGCTGCCTTGGCTTTGTCATATTTGGTGGAATGGGGGACAAAATATCAGAATGTATTGTGTTTCCAAACAGCTACAAATGTTGAAATATAATATCTGATCCACATCTTCCAGGCCCATTCCAGTATTAAATCATTTGTCAAAATTCCATTATAATTTTTAATATAAGTGGCAGAAGTATCTTGTCCACTCTTACCTCTGTTACCTCCTCAGTGCTCTCCTCTCTTGGTGCTGCCTTCAGGGGCTTCTTCTTCTTTTTCTTTATCTCAGGCTTCAGAGGAGGTTTGTTTACTTTACTGACCCCATTCTCCTTCTTCTTTTTCTTCTTTGCTGACACCTTCACAGATAATAATAGTTCAACAGAAGGTTAACACAGCCAGACAATCGAATAAGAGGTTAAAAATCTTAAGTAGCTCGAGATGATTGTGTCTGAGCTGTTAGTGTTGTGTCCCTCCCCCTGTGCCTCCATCACAGACACGGCTTCAAAACACATAAACAAACATTCGGCCGTTTAAAAAGCGGGTTTATATCTTTCTCTTGCACAACTTACCTGCTGAAAGGGCTTCTTAGCAGGGGGAGCCTCTACAGAGAGACTTTGGTACAAAGCAAAGGCTGACATGTGTTTTCTCTCCATTTTCCAGCAGCTACGTCATCACCATGCGACAAACATGCGACACCATGCCTCTTCTTCACAGGCTGGTCTGCGCATGTTTGCGCCCTGTTGTGCTCTCTGCTGCCCCCCACAGGGTTGAAGTGCAAGTTACAGCTTCTAAAGAAACTGTTATAAAACACATTTATTTTTAGAATAAATTAATCAAACCAAACAAAAACTATCTAAAGTACAACACCATTCAGCACAAAAACGAAAATATACAGCTTAAAGAATATGTTAATATTTCGTCTTAACATCCATAATTTGTCTTTCATAATAATAATATATAATACACTTAATTTGTATAGCACTTAAAAACATTAGTTTACAAAATGCTTTGACAACAGACTTGACACAGCTTCTTGCTGTGAGGCATGTGCACCACCACTGCTGGACCACCACCGCTGCACCACCATGCGACCTCTGTAAGATAAACTGTATTTTTAAAAAATCCATAATCACCAAAAAAGTATGTGTTTAGGGTCTTTGAAAGAACAGTAATGAATGGCATTGTGTTTTCAAACTCTTTTATATGCATTAATTAATATTACTGTCTTATATTATAACATAGTATAATATTTATTCATTAATATCATATGATGCTATATTTATATTTGTATTTATATCTGAAAATTGTTTTTTACTTATTGATATCCTGCACTCCTGTTTCCCTTTTGTACTGCAATGTTGCTGCTGGAATATTAATTTCTCTGGGGGAGTCTTCCCAAGGGAGTATTAAAGTCCTATCTATCTATCTATCTATCTATCTATCTATCTATCTATCTATCTATCTATCTATCTATCTATCTATCTATCTATCTATCTATCTATCTATCTATCTGTCTCGGCTAATCTGATCAAATCTATTTCTTTCAAAATGTGTGAAATATATTAGACAAATACAGTACATAATTGTTTATTGTTTTAAGGAAATTAATCCTGTTCAGCTTGTTTAGTTGAGCAATACTGTACCCTTAACTGTTGTTTTTTGGAGTTGAAATTTTTTATTTATCTATTACAAAGCATATATAACACAACATTTAAACAACAAATCAACCCCACCATCCCTATTCACCTCTGGTCACCACCACGCTATTAACCAATTATGTTTGTTTCAATTACACTCCATCAGGTATCATGGGTAGAAAGAAAAATAATAAAGAAGATAATAATAAGATGAAAAGAAGGTAATAATAATAAAACAAAATAAAATAAATACAAATAAAATTAAAAATGACGTATATAAGAAATAAACATGGATAAACAAATAAAATGTTGCTCCCTTTGTTTAGGTAAGCAAGAATATTGGTGAACAGAGAGTTTACTGAATTTAAATGACAAGTTGGCTCGCCAAGTAAAACCAGAAGTTGCCCGTCCCTGCTTTGAAACATCAGTTCTCCACGAGATGGCGCCTTCTCACTTCGTAATTCGTGTGTTTCATTGACACGGTTAATCAACACCGTTTCCCAGAATGCTCCGCGGTGTGCTATCGGTGCTGTTTGTCCATCCGCCGCTCCAACAATGCAGCTTTTAATGGTGCTGTGAGCGGTACGAGCTGGAAACGCAGCAGCACCGCAGGCTTGTCCGGGGACAGGAGTCGTACCAAATCCAGCACACTGAGACTGTTACGGCTTGACGAACCCGCCTGAAGACTGTGACTCATTTTCTTTGGACATTCTGGAGTCCTGTGCAGGGTGAGTAGCTAATGAAGCTAACGTTGTTGTATCAGTGTAGTAGAAATGCATTTTGTTGTGACCACTGGTGCTGGTGTAACCGATAGAAGAGTGACCGAGTTATGTGATGACTGTGAGCCGAACGTAACAACCGTTGGCGTTACGTGGGGTGGTGTTGTCTTATTTTTCGCCCAATACATTTCTGATAAGAATATTTGGTGATGTGATACGAACAAAACACAAGGAAGACGCAACAATTTGGCTTTTTGTTGTCTCAGACGTAAACAGTCCTGCGACAATCATCAGCATTCGGCTGACAGTCACCAATGAACACGGTCACTTGTTGAAGCAGTGCACTGGCTAGCAGGCTAGCTAATTGGCCAGATGAGACATATGGCCCCCTGTGTTTCCCCTGCAGTCCAATGTTTTTATTTCAACACCCCAACGGCGTGATGCTCTCATAAACGTCTTAGCTGGTGATTAATTAAAATGTTTAAATTGAAATATTGTTGATTTACATGCAGACTTTGCTGAATTGCGCCCTCGGACGCAGTTTGCCGTGGTTGTGTTTTGCTTTGATCTCGGCTGAAGCACACGTCAACCCAGCCGGTGTAAACGCTGCTTTATCACTGTGTCACTACAGTCTGGATAAGACCCTAAGGGCTGGACTAAAAGAGTGAATATGAAATATGTATGCCATTATTGTAGCCCCCGATAAAGCAAGCTGAGCCCACAACTTCAGAACATGCTGCTCTTGTTGTGTAAATGTCAAGGCAAACTCCATTCAGATAAAAGGACGATTTACTGACAGTCTGAGCTGGGGCAGATGTTGCAGTTGAAAGAGTGACCATGCTACATTGAGTCAAATTAGACAGTGATTGTTGCAGTTTTCCCCACATTTGCTCCATTGTTAAGAGTCATGTTAAAATGGCCAACATTAATTATGATATCTAATAACAAGAGGCAACTCTTTTTTGAAATAGTTTGTTCTACTTTTGTAAGTTTAAAGATAAACAATACAGCACATATTGTGTAATTAGTAAAAGACCAGAAGACTTGGACTCTCCAGGCTTGATGAAAAGGTTGAATACGACAGAACCCCCTGTAATGCATGCTGAAACCACAACAACTTCAGTACATGCTGCTATTGTAGTGGACATTATGGTGTAAATGTCAAGCCAAGCTCTATTCAGATAAAGACAAGATTTGCTGACAGTCTGAGTGGAGGCAGGTGTTCGGTTAAAAACGAGTCCCTGTGTCCTTTAGCTGAACTCCTCAGTGATTGTTGTAATTATATTTGATAATGAGGAGGAAGATTTCCCATTAATTGACAACACAGCAGACCTGTTATTAAGAGTCATGTTAACATTGTCAAAAAAATATGAATTATAATTGATTACAACAACATTTATTACAACACAGGCAGCCTTGCATTTATAGTTTACAGACAAACAAGAATTTGATAAATCACAACTAAAAAAAGAGTTAAAATGAGACATTCAAGGTTTGGCAAAAATGTTGAGAATGCTTTTCTTGTTGCGTAAATGTCAAGGCAAATTTCATTTAGATAAAATGATGATTTACTGACAACATGAGCAGGTGTTACTGTTGAAACGATGAACATGTGACTAATAGCTGAATTCTTGAGTGATTGCTGAACTTAATGTAGCTTCTTTGGATTGCCTTCACAATTTACCCGCTGTAAAGAGCCATATCAAAATGGCCAAAGACATTCATTATAACTGACATATAACAATAACTGGCAACATAAGAAATATTTTATGAAGAAGCAAGAAAAATGAAGTAAATCACAACAAAACAATACATGCTTTTTGATATCCCAAATATTACAAGTTGTCTCTTTGTCACCCCCACCTTTAACAGGAAGTGAGTTACGGTTAAGCCCTTCCTCCCTGAGTAAGTGTTGCTGTTAGACAAAAATGTCTTGTTGCTGACCTCTCTTTCATTTGAAACAACTGAAAATGACTTCCGTTTTGACTGACTTAATAATGTAAAGTTACTTTGATTTTTTTTTTTAATTTTGCCTTAGTGAGAGAATAGAGATAAATCTACAGCAGAGTTTATGAAGAAAACTCAAAGCATTGATGAATATCTAAAAGCAGGTGTTATTTTATCTGGTGAATGGCCTGTCGTCATCTAGCTACAGCTGTTCACATCAACAAAGTTCTTTTACCTTTGATTGTTGATACATATTCTTTCTGATATCCAATATTGAAGTAGTAAAGTAAGAAAACAATTCTCTGCAGTGCATTGAAATAGACTCTGCAGTAGGGCTGAACAATTAATTGCAAATTAGATTAAATCCGAATATGGCTTGTTGCAATTTTCAAATCGCAGACAGTGCAATATATTCAACCCAAAATGTTTTTCTTGCAATTTCATGCCTATTTTAACCTTACTTAACCCAGTTTTTACAACTTTATGCCTATATTGCTCCCATTCATCTTTTTTTTGGCCACTGTCAGACAATGCTTGGAATTTTTACATGACTTTTGAAATTTAATCCCAATTTTGCTGCTAAAATCAATTTTCCTTAGTCACTTTTGATTTTTTTTGCCTTACCTATTTTGCACCTATTAACTTTTTTCTGCTTTTGTACCATTTTTTTTTACCCAGTTTTTACAATTTCATACCTATTTTGCTTCTGTTCTTCACGTCTCCTCTTTTTCTCAAATCTTTTATCCTTAGATTGATTTAATGTCATTTTGGTTATACTATAAAAGGATCTACTGCTTATGTTTGTTTAAGAATACATAAGATGAGGAACATTAAAACAATCACAGAGTAAATCGCAATTGCAATATTGGGGAAAAATATCGCAATTCCATTATTTTCTCAAATCATTCAACCCTACTCTGCAGAAGGCTTCTCTGATTCTGATTGGTTGGTCAGTTAGCCTATCAGAGAGAAAAAAAAGGGTCCATTGAAGGTGGTGGGGAAAGCAGCACTAACTGTGAGTACTGGCTTGTTTTGGCCTTGAGGCTATCATAGTTTGGTCCTGTCAGAATGATAGAGAAAAAAAGACTGCCAATGAACAGGGCAGGACTACTCGCATTCCCTGTTAATCCATAAAAAAACATGTATGTATAATGGAATTTATAACTGAGTAGAAATCTATCTGCGTAAAGTAATGTGGTGAACAGATGATCAAGCATGTTTATGGCCATGCAGTCTTGCTTATTTTTACTCAGTTATTCAGTTATTTTTTCTATGCAGATCTACCTTTGTTCTTCTTTAAATCACATAATTCTGTTTAGTTTTTTGCCACTTTATTCTATTCACGTTCTCTTTAGTTCACTTATGCCTTGCTGTAGCCCATGCACATATATTCACATATGAGAAATTTATACCACGTGGTATTAGCTTGACTCAACTAGACTTTACTCAGTTGTTTTGGTTTTCTATAATGAATCATGACCGCTGTCTGGCAGTGTTTTTCAAATCAACGCCAGTGGGGTTCCAAGCGAGCTGAGGCCAGACCAAATGTGAGGAGACATTGCTGACCCCTGAATAGTCAGGCTGTGTTTACACAGACACTCTTGACTTAAAGACGCAAAGATTTGTCCTTTGCGTTTTAGAATTCTTCTGCGTTCAGATGACGACGCTGGAGATGAGTTAATCCACTGTAGTATGTATGCTGGTTCAGTAGATGGCGGTGTAGGTCTGCAGAGAGCCAGCGCTGCTACAACACATGAACGAAGAAGAAAAACTTTTCAAAACAGAAATGGCGAATAGATGCACAGAGATGCAGGAGTTTCTTTTCTGGACAACAAATCAGTTCGGACAACAACTCTGTCTGGGAAGTTTTGTCTGGATAACAAACTGAGCATGGTAAGAGGCTCACACGTTACTCAGCAGACGGCCGAAGCTGTTGTTGTTCCTGGTATGCGCGCGCGCAGCCTTCAAGTGAAAGAGTACTGCGCATGCGGTGACGTCAGCATTTCACCCTGAAACGTTCTGATACGGGTTTACACGGAGCTGCATGGAGAGCGTATTCAAACCTTTCCACTCTGGAGCCTGTTTTCAAAAGTTTCCGTTCTCAGACGAAACGCAACATGTTTTTCATCTAAACGCAGGGCCAAAACACAACGAAAGCGTATCGGATTTGACCGTTTTCAGCGCCTTGTAGACGCAGCCTCAGAGTATTCCCCTTAGGTGGGGGTATGTGACACAGACATGAAACGCCCCCGTTGTCCGCTCCATAATAGTGTATGACTTCCCAAACTGCACTCTGCTATAGGTTATACATTGTTTTGCATCATAAAGCCAGTTCTTTACAGTTATGCTATTACAACCTTGAATAGGTACTGACAAAGTGACTTACTTTGATGGGAAATTAAGTGGGTAGGAAAAAAACCGCATAGGGTCACGCCAAGTTTAACAGATAGTGTTTCCCACAGGATTTTGGGAAACTATACCCCCCTCCCCCGGAAGAAAATTTTGAACACTGTAAATTGAAATGCATCAACCTGGCATACCTTGAGAGCAAAATCAAAGACCTAAACACACAGGTGAGTGGGAAAAGACGAGTGAAACACTTGAGGAGATCAACTAAGGCAGGGGAAACATGAAAAGTAAAAATAACTACATAGATGACACAAGGGGAAAATATATTTCAAATTAGAAAACAGACAAAAAGAAAACGGATAAAAATGTGATTTCTTACAGGATCAAAAAGTACTCACCTTTTAACCAATCATCGAATCTACAACAACCTGAAAAGCACAGCTGTTATATTGTGTGTAAATGTCATGCCATACTCAGTTTAAAAAAACAGTCCATTTATTTCCAACCTGCAAAGTGGCAAGCATACATAATTGCATGATTATTTATGCGAATTACAAACAACCTAATTGCAGAGTGCTCACATACACCACTGCAGTGATTATTGATTATCCAATTATCAAATGACTGGTTTGGCAGGGAGGCTACTACAGCTTGGTCTTGTTTGAACAACAACATCTCTGCCCGTGAGAAAGGTAAAATGCTTGTATCATCCATAATGTATACTGGAAACACATCTCTGAATAACACAGTGCAGTTCAGCATCAGCAGGAACTACTTCTCCTTTATGGAGCAGATAATTGAATCGATACTTTGTTTAAACACTTTACATTACACAACAAACAACATGATGATAGGATTTGGTTTAGTGAATGTTTGTCATACTAACTGCTCTATTTTCACTAAGTGTCAATGATAAACCGTACAGATGAACAATTTCACCCCGGAGAAGTCGACCATCAGCTTTTGTCACGACACCTTTCTGAAGTCTGGGAACAGTAGCTGCCTTTGAGGCCAGCTTTACAAAGTTAGAGGAGAACAAAGAGCAAAAGGGGGGTGTTAATTTAGTAAACTGTTTCAGGAACCAGTAAATCCCCCTCACTGTTTTCTGAGCTCAAAGTGAAGCACTTAATAATAGCAGCAGCACCAGAGCTGTCTTTAAAAGCTTTGTGGTCAGTTTGTTTGTGGCTGATAGGGATTTGAGAGTGTGTTTCCTACATTGTTACTGCTAAGTGGGATCATCTGATCAAATGACTTAGTATATAATCATGTTGTGTATATATGCACACATGTTGATTTTTATAGTTTGTTTTATATTATCTTTGAAGGCTAATTTGTCTGAAATAAGATTTGGAAACAAAGCTGCTCAGAACATGTTCACCTGCATTCGGGGCAGAGGGAAGATGTAAACATCAAATATCTTCACTGATGGAGAGGCAAAAAACTCAATATTGTCATAGGTTTGTTCTGTTCAAATTTTGCTGTTTAACTTTTTTGTCAGTTACTGTTGTCCTCTTTTATTTGATTTAAGTTATAGAAATATGCAACAGAAACTACTTTCAGATTGGGTGAATGACAGTGCCTCTCTATCTTTGTGTGAAGTTATTAAATACTTTAAAACAGGCTTCAGTACCTTACAGTCATATAAGTAATACAGACACAGTATTTGGATAATGGATATAATTTAAAAGTTTTAAAACGTATGTATATGTATTCTTAAACTGCATTGATAAATTAGCAGAAGAGCAGCAAAATGTCATCAGTGTATTTGCACTAGGGCTGAAAGGTATATCGTTATCATGTCTTTATCGAGTTATGAACATTCAAGATATTAATAAAGCAACAAAACGGAAAAGCAACAAAAGAAACTATATAGGTTTACCCGGGCTCACCCTGCATGTAAAACTCTGGAAGTAACAGCAAATTTCATTTTTACAGTTGCCCTTGAATGCACCACTTGGTTTTCACCAAACCCGTAGTCATATTGTATCATATCATATCAAGATATCTGGCATGAATATAGTGATAAGAAATTTTGTCCTTATCATTCAGCCCTAATTTGCACATTTAGACAGTTTGTCGTACGCCTGTATGATAGTATTGTAATGACTAGCCTTGCAGTGTTTTTGTCTTTTATGAAACACAGGTTGTTGGGATTTTTTTTGTAAAAAAGTTCCAATTAAACAATAGAGCCTGTTAGGCCAAACTCTTTCCAGGAAGTGATCCTCTATCAAACCCTGTCATCCTTAGTAACTGTTTCTTGCTATTGTTGCTTTTTAACTAACTTTCAAAATGTTTAATTTTTTGGATTCATTGTAAAATTTCCCTGAGGTGAAATAAGACAGGACTACAGAATGGTGTGTAAGAAAATTCAGCATCTTTATGAATCTGTTTAAGTTTTGTACAGCATCAATATAACAGATATAAAGACAGTGTTTCTTTAAAGCATTTGATAAAGGTAATCACAAAATGTCCAGTATTAGGTTGAGACTTCTGTTCCGTTGCTGTGGTATTAAACATATCTGTGTTGTTGATTTTTACAAGAACATGAAATTTTGTAATGCTGCTTTAGCGTCAGCCATTTGTTGCATATTTAAAAGAAACTGTTTATTTATCCTGTGTTGCAGTTGAGCTAAAGATTATAGATGTGATTTTAAGTATCCAGCCCAAATGTGTATTTTGCTGATTTTGTTTTATTTTCAGTATATTTTAAGATTTTAGATATCATGTGACTCGTTTTGTTTAAAATGCTGGGACAAAAACTTAAAACCTGAGTACAGATCTGTCTAAAACTAGCTCAGTTTAGTAGCTCTGATCATGACCACCTTTTTGAAGAAAATGGTGGCTATATTTGTCCCGGGCCCTCTTGTTATGTCAGGAATGAACCGTGTCGTTCATTAACATGGACTGCACGGCTCCCCATGTGTGACACCGTGGACACAGGTATTGATCTGTTTCTCACAGGGTCATGATTGCTGCGCTGTCTTTGAATGATTTTTTTTGTCTCTTGTGGCTACGTTGTAATGAATTAACGCCTCAATGCAGAAAAATGGCAATATCAGCATTTCATTATGTGTCAGGGGCGTTTGTAGATGTGCTGCCCTCATTAAACACTCTGTCACCTGCCTGCTGCAGCAATTTCCTCGGTGTTGGTGTGTGGAGGCCATTCTTGTGGCATCATTAGTGATGTTAGCCTCTTATTATGGCTGATAACCGAAGGGGGAAATTTTCAAATGCATTTTCATGACTTCACACCAACCGGAGATGCTGCAAGAAATTTAATTGTAACACATTTTATTTTTGAAGTAGACTTATTACAACACTTTTAAATGTCCAGATGCACGTAGAGTGTCTGCTACTCTCCTTACAGCTAAATATACATCCTCTTCAACAGCATTTTGATTTAATCATCCTGTTAAATCTCCCATTTCTGTTTTCTCACTTTTGCACAGGCTAATGTCATCCCCCCTCCCCACTGGTCCTCAGTGAATTTTCCTGATTATTTGCCGCTGGGTTCACACATTAGCTCACCCAGACTTTACACAGAAAAAAACCCAAGGGGTTGTGAGAAAATTACCTGGGTTAAATCCAGGTGAAAAGCTCAGCTGCCTGCTTTCGAATATATACAGCTCACCCGTGTAAAGTCTGGATGATTTCAGAGGTTCTTTGCAAGTGTTGATGGGGTTTTAGATACTGACAGCTGCCTCTCTGCCCATCAGCAATTATGATGTGCAAACTCAATTACGTAAAACAATTATTTCCACAGCCTTTGAGAGCACTTCTTGTAAAGTGCCGTGCTCTTTAGGGATGCAACTAACGAGTATTTCTATTGTCTGCTTGTCATAAACTATGGAGCCGATTAGTTGGCTTGTCAGGTAGACCCCCCCCCCAAAAAAAATTACCTTATGGGTCTTATTGCTTTGTTATATTAGTATTATATGATTTAAAATAATGATGCAATATTATAACTAGAACTATTAATCTCCTTCTTCTTCTTAATATAATTCTTATTATAGTCTTTACTGTTGTTATTATTTACCTCTTACATTTGACAATGCTCTTTCATGCTAAAATGTACTGACTTGATTTAATTATAGCCAAACATTTCTCACGTTTATCGTGGCTACCACTGAGATGCTGCGTTGTTTTCCTTTCAATCTGTTGCTGTTGATGATGCTACTCCAATCAAAGATAAGAGGAAGGGTACGATGTCTCACTCCACAGGTAAATCCACTCAGAAAACTATGATGATGTCATTCAACAATGGCCCAACAATAAAAACCATTATGGACTATTTTTGTCATCAGATTTGGTCAAATATGTCGACTACTCATGGCATCCGTAATGATCTTCTGATGAGGTGGCAACTCTTAACCTCGTGAGATCCAGTCCCTTAAGCTCACTGTAACAGGCATCAGTTGTTGTCTGTTGTTCTAATTCTAGTTTCTTTACTTAAAATAAAAGTATATGCCAAAGGAAAACATCAGTTTGTGTATTTGTGTATCTTTTAGTACCAGATCAAGGCTGTTGAAAGTGCTAGAAACTTCCCCA
This sequence comes from Scarus forsteni, assembly GCA_036419115.1. Taxonomy (NCBI): domain Eukaryota; kingdom Metazoa; phylum Chordata; class Actinopteri; order Labriformes; family Labridae; genus Scarus; species Scarus forsteni. Next base: position 22,452,409 of record JAZDUH010000182.1, read on the forward strand.
GGAGATAGTGAAGACCAAAGGAGATGCTGAAAAATGAAAAAAGAACTTAAACTGTAGTTCAACAATAATGGGTATGACTAATCATTCAGGAAAAGCTGTTTGTGAATAGGTCGACATAGAGTGCCCATAACTTTGTATTTCAAGTCTGTATAAGAAATGCAGCAGCGTGTTGTTCTCATAATTACACCTGTAGAGTGTTTCCGAGTATATATGAAAAAAGGTGCCACAGTTGCTATGGAGAGTGTAGATGACTCATCAGGAGCTTTTTTCACGGTTATAGACTCTTTCATACAGAGAAAGCGTGATGTAACAGATAAAATATTGATGGGAGCTTTCACTGTTTTGTCCCATTGACCGTACCAGTGAACTACAAGGCTATCTGATGCACTTGGACTCTGACATCATTTTCCATCATGACATGCCAAAATCTCTGCTGCCTAAATGCTTTACTGTCGCTGATGTTAGTGAAGCCCACCTCTCGTCCTTGTGTTGTTAAATGCAGCTGATGGGTGCCACTACAAAGTGAAGCGTGTGATTAACTATCAGCCAGACTCTCATTGTTGCTTGAAATGCGGAGCTTTGTTTGTTTGATTTATTGTTGTTATGGCCGTGTAAATATTTGTCAGAATAAGTACCGTCTTAATCTATCCTCTGTGGAGACAAAAAGCAGGGTAAAGCTTTGAAAAATAGCCTGTGTGGGATGTGGTTTCTGCTGCTTAAACCTTCGTTTGGTTTGATACCTGTGAAGTAAGAAATGTGGAGTATGTTTCCTCACAGGACAAACTTGACAGATTAACTTGTTTCTTGTTGTTGTGTCACTTAAATGTCCTCGGCAGTCAGAAGCAGAGGGCGAGGTTCTGCTTGTACCTTGAAAAGAACTCCTTCATGGAGATCTGCCTTGTAAGTTCTGCTGACAGGAGCAGCCTTAACATGCAAATAAGGGTCTCACACAGTCAACATGCACAGTGGTCGGTTTTCTGAGTCCTGAGGCTGATATCAGAAAGACCTCCAAGGAAAATTTCTCAAGAAAAAAAAACCAAGAAATGTAGCGATCATGTTTTTAGATAAACACAACAGATGTATCATCGTGTCAAGTGACAAACCTTTGCAAGTCTTTGTAATGTGCTCACATCATAAGACCTTTCACACTGCTTGTTTCAGTATTTAGTATTTCAAGCCCTTGTGATGCTTCATCTCATTTCTGATCATTGTGGGGAGACATCATATGGAGAAAGGAAGTATCAGAGGTGGGTTATTAGTGAGGGAGGGACACATGGACTTAGCTGAGGAGATGAGCACTGGGAGTATGTGTGTCAGAAGCATGTGCCGTGTCATATTGCAACTTGACAACCAAAAAAATGACAGCTTTCCTGTGGCACTTTTGCATAAATGCACAGTGAGGAGGGCTTCAGTCAGAGTGATTTAATGATCTATCATTCAGTCCTACTGCGTGAGCTGTGGAGCCTTAGCACATGTTGGATTCCCAGCTTGTTGTCAACAACACCAGGGGCCAGTGACCCCTCTGTTTCATAATCAGATCAGAATGTACAACAAGATTGGAGAGCTGCTTCTTTTTCAGTGCAAACAAATCGTTACTTAAAAAACAAACATTAGTAAAGTATAAAATTTTTGTAAAGTTAAAGTACCGTCATTTCTCGATTATAACACACGCCCCATTTTTTCACGATTTTACCTGAAATTACATTGTACTCAAATATAACACGTACACAAATTTAGTCTAAACCTTACTCTCTTAGAAAACCCCCAAAATACCTATATTCAAACTTTTGATCAATGAAATTTCAGTATTTTTACAACATATACCGTCTACCATTTTCCCTCTCAAACGGGTGCAGACACACCTTTTGCTTCACACATGCACAGTTACTCAATTTCTGCCAGAGCATACTTAGTCTGAGTGTACCAACCAATCAGAGAGCAGGTATCAACATGGTGATGACTTTGACCAATCACAGCACAGCTATTTTGCATCCCCTTGCTCACAAGATGGCAGCGCCCTGTGTTTGCATGTTTTGGCAGAAAAAAAAGAATATTTAGGCTGTGTTGCAATTGCAATGTTGGCGAGATGATAAATGGTATTTTGCTTGTACAATATGCACCTGAAAATTAGAAAAAATGTGGGTGTTATAATTGAGAAATTAGGCTTGTTGTAAAATTATAGGGGCAAAATATATACAAGATAAAATCCTACAGGACAGAGCAATTTAAAATCTCTATATGCAAATATTAAATAGAAAGGATAAATATTAAAAATAAAAATAAGTGTGGTTCTGGTAGAGTAGAAGACCAAACTTGATTGCTGTCATGTGCAGGCTAACACTTTAAGGATTTACTTTATATCTCAGCAAAGATTTAATGTAACAGCATGAGTAGTATAATATCTTTTGTTGAACTCTTTTTTTTTTATATATTTTAAAATAATAAGTAAAATATACCAGTAAGTACACTTTAAAACTTTTTTTTTTGGAAGCGAACTCACAACCTCTCCTCCCCTAACCTCTCCAAACAGAGTTAAAATTTTTAACCAGCACATATGTGCCAGCAGCAGTGCAGGCTGTAGCTCATTAGATTTCACATGAAGAAGGAACTCACTTGCACAGTGCTCAACTCTAGTACTACTAATGATGGTCTAAGACAAACTTTTCTGAAAGAGTAGTCATGGGAACAAGAAACACTCAGCTTTAGTTTAGTACTAGATAATCTTGGAGATGTTTGCACCACTGTCTTATAGCCCGTGAAATGCATTCTGTTTATTTCAAAATATTAAAAAATGATGGTGTGTTTCTTTCTGTATTTTTAGTCGTATTTAGAAATACTTGCTCTGTAATAAAGTACCTCAATTCTCTTATAAGTGTCCATAATCAGGAATTAATGAACCCTGTAGAGGTAACAGTCCTAAGCGCATATCGTCCATAAATTCCTGATAATGGACTCCACCAGGGCGGATAATTCTACCAGGCTGCCACCATGCACACTTTATGGAAACCTAGGATGGAGTGTATGACTTTATTGCAGCTCTGATATTTGATTTTAGTCTGCTAGAATTTCCCTGGCTTGAGTGGGAGGTTTTCTAGCCATGGCATTGAACTCAGCAGCCCGGGCATTAATTGCAGCGTCCTTGTAATGCGAGTCTGGATGAATCAGCGAGAGGAGCCTCTGCCTCTCGGCTTGCTCGCTGTCAAACTGTCCAACTCCTCTTCTGAGAGGGTGCAGAGGTTTAGCTCTACATGAATAGCTGAGTGCTCCCAGTGTGGAGGTGCGAGTACTTCTACGCTAATGAACATCTTCTATGAGAGGCAGGGAGAGCGAGGATGCATTAACCTGGGACACCTCGTCCAGTATGTTTATTGAATAACAGCAGGAACGTTTGGAGAAATAAATGGCACGGATAAAGGAACACAAAGAGCAAAGGTGAAAAATGCAGGGAGAAACGGAAGGCACTCGTTTTATTTTTGTCAGAGTAAATGGCAGGTTTATCCCATACCTGCTGGTTAAACTTTACAATTTCTCAGCAAATGCATTTTCAAGCAGAGTTAATTTTTCAAAATGAAACACAACTATAGCTTTCCCACAGTGTGGACTGTAATTTATGTATGTCAGTGTCAAGGGAAGAGTTGTAGGAAGGAGAAGCAGGTAAAAAAAACTCTTTGTTGAGAGGAAAGGTTGAAATATGGTTGTTCTCTGGAAACACAACTAGATCAGGGTTAAGATTAACACCAGTCAAGAGCTAAATGTATAGATTCTATGTCTGGTAGGTAAATATTTGAGGGATATCTGCCACAAAGAGGAAAAATGTGTGTGCCAGAAGAGTCATGTAAATATATGATAAAGGGACTATTTCCCCATTTGATTGAATAGGAGTAAAACTTCAGTCCAATTGACTCGTCTAAAGGTTAAATAATGCTCAGACATTAAGGATAGCCAACCAACATTAAACAATAAAAGAAAGTCCTGTCATTAGCTGGCATAACTGAGGTGCCAATAAATAACTAAGCTTCTCTAAGCTGAAGAAGCAATCCTCCGTAAAGCAGCTCGTAACATTTCAAGGACACTATCCACTCATCACATCACACCCATCCTGCATCAGCTCCACTGGCTCCCAATCACATACCGCATCCAGTACAAAATCCTGCTCCACACCTACAAAGCCATCCACAACCTAGCCCCTCCATACCTCTCTGACCTCATTAACATTTCTGTACCTGCCCGTACACTCCGATTCTCTTCCTCTGTTTTCTCTGTTTTAGCATTCGGCTGCTCAGCCCCCCACATATGGAACTCACTCCCCCCTGACCTCTGCAACACTGAATCCTTACCCCTCTCTAAAACAAGACTCAAAACCCATCTGTTCCAGCTCTCCTACTCCCTCTGATATTTTGCAAAGTCTATTTTTTATTGTTTTGTTTGTTTTTATACCTGTTTTTATGCCTATTTAAGACACTTTTTAAATTTTTGTAAGGTGACCTTGAGTGTCATGAAAGGAACCCTTAAATACAATGTATTAATATTATTATTATTTCACTGAACATTTTTATGTCATTTAAGGTTTAAGATTTTTTTTAAATGGGATGGTATGCATTAATCAATTGAGTTGTTGCATAATGTCTTCAATTTAGAATGAAGGGAAATTGGATGTTTCTTTAGGCTAAAATAGCACACAACAGTGCTATTATATTTCTATCAGCCTGTTAATGGCCTTTTGTGTCAGCATCATGCTAACAAACTCAAATGTACATTCTTGCCTATTCTAAGGCTAGTATTTTACTCTGAATACTTGCTGATGACTTTTGAAGAGTACTTTTTCATAAAATGCACATCCTTTTTATGAACCAGTGATATGTAGCACATCTGCCTTTAATAGTTACTGTGATCTTGCTATCAAGCAGAACAAGTTCCTTTCTGTCATTTTTCAGTTAACAATTGTGTTTTGGATGTGTTGACATTGCTTCAGTTACAAGTTGAATCAAATTTTTAGATCAGAATTCTGCTGAATGATGCTGCAGTCAAGCATCCATTCACTGTGCTTGTTTCCATCTGGGTAGTACAGCTAAGGAAGAAGGTTGCTTAACTGGCACCACAGCTGGGCTATGGCAACAGCCCATCCAGTAAATGGTTGTTGTGTCTCATTTTTGCCATAGAAGGTGTAGGATTGAGCATCTTTTGGCTTTGGTTTTTGACCAATTCCAGTGCTAAAGTGTTACTTATAAAGTGTTGATGGTGCTTTAATGGTTCCAAATGAACAATTGTAACAGAAAAAGTGGATTAATAGTATTAACTCTTGTTTGGTGGTAACGCAGCTGTTGCCTTAATGTTTATTTCTTAGCTGGAGGGCATTATTGAACAGTTAACTAAGTAGAAAGGCAGAGAAGGTTCTACATTCTTGGTTCAGAAATTTAGTCAAAGGAACCCAAATGAAGCACCACATATTGGGATTTGGTTTTGGAGGTATTGGATGTGTTGTTTTGAGTATGAAAAGGATAGTAGATTTTGATACACATCCCTAAACATAAGTGTAGCATCGAGAGTCAAAAAAGAAAACACAAAAAAATGTTTCATTTCTTTCAGAGACTGTAAAAGGCAAAGATCTTTGATTATTTAGTTTACTATTGAGCCTCTAACTGTACTACCCAGATGTAAGCTAGTAAAGTGGATGCAATTAGAATGAAACTAATCTGGAATATCAGCATAAAAAAGTATGTAGGCTGTCAGGTGAAATCGACATATAGACGAGTGCAGTATGTAAACATGAACACACTAACAGGACAGAAGGATGATGGCTCTTACTTGGCAAACATAAGACCATTTTGACATTGCTTGTTAAAAGATGTTTGTAACCATGGGTAATTTTGACTGGAGGTAAGTTGACCTGGAACTTGGCCACTTCAGTTTCTCATATTTACACTATTAGACTTCAGCCAACCTAACAAACTGTTTATTTATTTATATCCCCTATTAAGACATGTACTTAGCAGATGGATTGTGTTATAATCCATGATATGTCACCCCATGCCTCCTGGACTCATTTTCTTTGCTAAACATATTGATGGTTGGATGACATAATCCCACCACTTGTTGTGGCTGACACGCATAGTTCAGGCCGAGTTCACTATTAAGGCCAGGCGGACATTAACAACAGGACATTCGGCAGCCAGAATGCCCTGTGTTGACACTCTGGTTCAGTCTCTTCTGGGGTGTTACGCTGCAATAATTTCTCCCATGTCATGGGGGCTAATCACCCTGGCTCCCCTCCTACAATCCATCAGTGTCTGGAGGACGGGGCTCGCAGGGTTCTGGCAGCTGTTGTCAGGCTGAGTCAATCTGTTATGGTCGACGCCAGCCCGCGCAGGAGGGAGAGAGGAAGAGCTCTCCGGAGGACACAGCAAGCAGGCTGCTGCTGCTGCTACACCAAGATAACAAGAGGATTTATTTGTTGGGGGACAGGATTTCAGGGGCTGTGTGTTAATTTAGCTCTGTTACCCACAAGCTGTTTTATAGTGAAGGGGAATGTGCGGGGGAATGCTGGGTGAAGGAAGACTGATTTACCAGTCCATATATTATAGGAAAAAAGACTTTAAATTATTTATAGAGATGATTCAGTTAAAATACAACTAATTATCAGGGAAAAATGCTAATTATTCCATGGTTGGCATTGGAGTTGAATGCAATTAGCAGGCTAAACACGATAAATTCAAATCCCTTGGTAGTTGGCATCAGAATTACTTCTCTGTTGAATAAATTCTCAATATCTTCATCAGCTCAGGCCTGCAGTCAAGAGCTTTGTCTAAATATTAATGCAGCTGTCCACCACTCGTTGTGACTTTAACTCCCAATTAATGACAGCTGCCCTGCTGCCATAATGTGCTACCACCCGGATGTAAACAAAGCACTTGAATGTTAGCATCTTATGGAAACAGCACTGTTTGGAATTGTCACATTTGCAGTGACAGGAGTCGTGATAGTAAATACATGACAGTTTCTGCAAACAGCAGACATATATTAGTACAGCTGTGAAAAACAATCATGTATGGCCTGCTGCCTTGGACTCGCTCAACTCCATGTGCTCTATCCTGCACCGACCATCATTATTCAACATAAATTCATACGTTTAGCCCTGTTAAACCCATTTTAATGGCAGTTCAGCAAGATGCTGCGATATTAATCATCATTATTCTCATTATCATTTATCCTATCTATAACTCTGTCCAAAAAGATTGATTGACTCTATATTCAGCAGAGACAAATGGGATTTTTTTTACCATGACATTTGCTGCTGACCTCTTGGCCAGGTCACCCTTATGAAAGAGATCTTGATCTCACTGGGTTTTCGTCTGGTTAAATACAGATTAAATTATCATAAAAATGAGAACAGATTTATGCTTTAGATATCTATGGGTTTGTTGCAATCATAAATTCTTATTTTTAGTCCCTTTGTCATGCCTGGATGGGCACATCTCTGTATGTATGTATGTGTATGTCTATCTTTAAAATGAAGAGTATGGTTTCAGCCTGCTCTGTTGTAAAGTGCCTTGAGATAACACTCATAATAAACTGCTGCTACACAAATAAAGGTTTATTGAGGAGTTTGCATAACTGTGTATAGTAGGTATTTTAAAGCACAGCACTGTTTAGTAAGAAACTAGTATTAGAGAACAGCTTAAAGCTGGGGTCTACGATTTGAAACCGCAGCCTGCCCCCCCTTCCCTCACCTCTCCCCTCCGTGTTCCAAGATCCCGCCCCCAGCTCGTGTCGCCTCATATACCAACAAGCCCCCTCGGACAGAGCTATGAGCGACTAGCATAATATATCAGCAGCAAACTCAATCAAAAACAGCTCAGCTCAACTGAAAATATCAAACACGACAGACATCCCCCTTGTAACACACAGCAGTAGCCATTTCAATTGGACCGGCGGCAATGCGGGTCTGGCGCCGCCAGAGCGGAGCAGATTGTGGGGGAGGATTTATCTTTCTCAGCCTGTCCTCCCCAGCTCAGCTTACAATGCTAACGATTAGCGGCTAACAGGCTAACCCGCTCCGCTACAAGTCATTAGCCAGGACAGGCACAGACTAACCAGAGTTATTCAGCAGACATCTCCCACTGTAGTAAACAAAGCCATTACCTGATCAACCAGGGGCGAAACAGCCGATGCTGAAGGTCTGACGGCCGACTGAGGCCATTCGTTAGCCGTTAGCCCGCTAACAGGCCTCAACCAGGGCAGAGCTCCGTTGGGCCCCGCGGGAGAGGGAAGCGGCTTCCCGGTTTCGGCGCTAGGCTTTTCCGGCTCCATGATAGTTCAGTAGCTAACGCTGCTAGCTGCTCACCGGAGGTAGAGGGGAGGAGGCGGGACCATTGGCATGACGCTAGTAGCTCACGTAGTGAGGGAGACGGAGGATTGGATGGACTCACGGACCAACTCACGGACCAATTGAACCTTACAGGCTTCTAGGCTTGATTGGTCAGCTAGTATGCAGCTTTTCAGCGGATATACTGAATGGATTTTTTTCTTTCTTTTTGGTCTTTATACTGTGTAGATAGGACCATAGGACCATAACAGCCTTATAAACAGTGTTATTAAGATGTACAAAGCTTCCAAATCGTAGACCATAGCTTTAACACTATCTAGAAATACGGGACAGATTTATATCAAATCTACACTGAGAACTAATGTCAAACAAATAGAGTTGAATGTATTTGACTGTTCCCTGAGTATTTTCTTAACTCTAAACCAGTCAGCTTAGTCCATTAAACCAGTGTTAAACCACATTTTAAGTGATCTGTCCTTGAAACATACCTTGTTGCTTTTCCGGCTTAAGGATAAACTATTGTCTTTGCTTTAATATAAAAAGCCCAGTCTAGACATGCACTCTTACATCCTCTAATGTTTTCTCACAGGCTGTTCTATTATTGTCCTCCGATGCCCTTTCACATATGACCATCGCAGTGGGAGATTTTTATTGTTTAACAGAAGTGGAGTGTCAGGTGGCAGGACATGAAAAAGGAAAAGTCACAGCATGATGTTTGCAGTCTATACAAGACTTCAGACAAAGCAGCTTGGTCCAGCTACTCTGAGTAATTGTTCCAGTTTTAGTTGTTAAAACAAGCTTGATTTATTTAGGGATCATGAGAAACACTCATTAAATAGCCTACCATGGAACCTAAATTTCCCTAAATTTAGGAATTCTTAAACTTCTGTAGTTATAATTTCACCCATTACTTTCATTTAGAGCTGCAGCTATCGAATCTTTTTGTAATCGACTACTCTATCAAATTTTTGTCGAGTAAACAAGTAATTGGATAACAGTTACTTTGCGCTCACTGCTATTTTTTTTTACATTGAATCACTACACATTATTATTAGTAGTAACACAGAAAACAAAAAAGCCAGGTCACTTAAATTAACACTTTAATTTTCTTATTTTGAACATTCTGAGCATAAATGGGATCTCAAAATCTATACTTTTATTTTTACTCTGGGCTATATCTTGCTTTTTTCTGTATTTTTTTTTTAAGTTTGGTTATTTTTATTTTGTGTTCATGCTTGTCTCTTTTTGCTAAATTATTGCCTTTACTACTGTACCATATTTATGACCTGGCCTTTACACGGAGCCATAATCAAAGTAAGTTATTTACTCGCCCATATCTCAGTTATTGATCACATTAGCTGCTTCTGTTGATGTATCATGAGTGTCATCCTGTTGTGTCGCTCTGCGGAGTGTGGACTTGATGCACAGACCGGATGTTTACTGTTGACGAGCTGCAGCATTGACGACGTGCTATCATGCTAAGCTACGTGCTAAGCTAACTCCGTTGGACATCAGACACACTGCACTGTGTTTTCTTTTCGTCCCTTCTTGTAGTGACCACACACTTGGGACACTATCTGCCATTTCTTCTGCGGACTCTCTCTTTTCTGTCCCTCTCTTTTCTCTTCCTTCATGATTTTAAAAGCCGCGCAGCAGCGGAGGTAGCAGGCGCGTTGTACCAAAGAAATGACCGTCCGTGTCCAGTTATATATTTTATATGTATAATTATATATTAAATGAGGCTTCGAGGCACAAAATTTGCCTCGAAGATATTTTGTAATCGAATAATCGAGATTATTCGAGGAATCGTTTCAGCTCTACTGTCATTATCACTGTAATAACAGATTAAGGCATTGTGTTTTTTTTTAATATTATTTTGACCTTGTAGAGTATAGGCAAGCATCCAGAATAACAAGGGGATTGCTAAATTTGAATACCATTTAAACTATTGTTGTCTTGTCAATGCAATATCTCTACAAAGCTTTGAGGGGTTTTCACTTGCATAGCATCTACTTGGACTGGAGAATCTCAAAAGTATTCTGAGTGACTTTCTTCAAAGTTGACACAAATGTCCACACCAACTAAACGATGAACTAGTTTGATTTTAAAGTTATAAGTCAGATTTCAAGGTCATGAAGCCTCATATGATGATTCTGAGCAAGAGTTTGTGAATGTATCTAGGAAGTGCTTCCATTTTTTTTGAAAACTGGTACATTTGTCCACTCTCCCTCAAGGATGAACTCTTTCATTAAGGGGGTCATCATTAAAATACCAGGGTCATCAGGCCTCATGTTCATCCCTGCTTAAATGATTTCTTTGTCAAAAACAAACCAACCCCATCCTCTTGACCTAACATTTTATTTTCATGGCTGGCACTAGCATACCCTGCATTGGATTAAAACTACCGAGCAGCAGTGCTACTTCAGTATCTCAGTATACATTGCAGAGGATAGGACACAACAGTATCATTTTCCCACAATGCAGTTCAACCCTGCTTTTTACTGTGCAGTTAGTTTAACTCCAGTGTTCATTCAGTGTTTCAGATGTAAATAAATGCACAACTGCAAGAGCATGCCAGCGGCTTCAGGGCTATTTCGGCTGATAGTATCAGAGTGATGTATGTTCAAATTGGTCTTATTTAAAGGAATGGGGACAGCACTCTGTGGATTCAAACACTCTTGTATAATAGCCAAGCTCTGTCTATTTTTCTACGTGATTATCATGGCTTACAAACTGGTGCTGTTTATGGATTTAGCCAGACTGCTGATAGCGAGCGAGGGGCTGGCACCGAGTGTGGCTGCTGCTGCCGCTGCTGCTGGGAGAGAGAGAACTGGCACAGGCCTCATGATTAGATTCAGTCGTCAGAGCAAATATTTGGAGTCATACTTCCATTTGTGGACCACTCAGAGAGCACAGCTGTTAAAAAGTTTCAGAGGGCAGACAGAGGATAGAGGAGCAATAAGTCTTCTTTTTCTGATTCACATTCTTGGGCCATTTGGAGACTTGTACTCAGGAAATGTGATGGTCAAAACTAAGTGAGATTTACTGTCAACAAAATAGGGGTGTAAATGAGAAAAGTTACTCTTGTTTTCTAAAGTTTACTCAGGGGAAGTTTTGTCCAGAAAGTTTATGTGACGAATAACACTAATGATTGTTAAAGAGTGTAAAAAATAGCAGATCCCCCAAAATTGAGGCTAAAGCATTTGGAGCCTCATCTGCTGCCTGGATGCATAGTGGATTTTAAGCTCGGCCTCATCCATGTTAACAGATGGGACCTTGAGCAAACTTAATTTTTTTGTATTTCTTTCAGATTCTACAAGGCAAGCAGCTGTCATGGGTGTATTTAGGCCTCACAGTGTTAGTGAAAAGAGTTGGCAAAAACCACCTCAATGTCCATCTCGACAAGCCATTTTATGCTCCATATGCCCTGTTGTGTGTTTTCTGTGTCCCTTTTGAATATCTTTATTAATTTGCCCAACTATTTTCACAATGCCTGTATGCAAAAGTGCACCAGTAACGCTCAATCATCTTAACACCACAAGACATTCATATCAATTCTGCAAGGGCATAATAACAGCTTATTTGTTCACAATACAGCGCTTGCCCCCCCTACACACAAGGGCAAAGACAAGAAGCTATTGCAGCCCTCCTGCCTCCCACTGAGTAGGCGTCCCCCTCTATCTCCAATTTTATGCTTCTGATGCTACATCTGGCGATGAAGCAAATAGGGGGTCAACTTGTGGCCCCATTCTGTCCCTGTGACCTTCATCGTGGAGGCAAAGCATCATAGAGGCATAAATATCATAGCTTGAAATGGAAGTGTGAATGGGGCTTATGCAAAATTTAATCACTTTGTTAACAAAATCTAAAAAATGTAGCACTGTAACTGCAAAACAATCCAAATTATTATCATGAAACCAGATAACTTCTTTGATTGATAATGGCATCAAAATGAAAACAAAGTCATTAAATCCATAATTCATTGGCATATTATTGTTAGTGCTTCTTGCTGTAGCATGTTTTATATAGAGTGATGTAGGGATTGTGTGATTTTGTCACACCGTGCGTGTTCTCTTGACTAAATTCGAACATTATTTTAAACTGTGTCCTTGGATCATCACTGATAATAAGGTCTTTGGCAAGCAAAACTTTTGCAATGAGCACATTTTGTTGTTTGCCTATACTACTGTAAAGCACTTTGGTAGGCCGCTGGCTATTTGAATGTGCTAAATAATTCAATAAAGTTGACATTGACATTGATTTCTAGGCGTTTATGTAACTGACTATTGTAAACAGCAATTATGAAGATACTAGGAACTAGGGATAGACCAATTATCGGCCGGGCCGATTATCGGCGCCGATATTCGTCATTTTGAGGCATATCGGCATCTGCCTTTTTTTAAATCCGACGGCCGATAATAAATTAATTTAAAACTGGGTGATTTTGACTCTGTTGCAGCCGCTTCTCTCTGTCTGCAGTCACTACTCTGTCTCCAGAATTGTCCAACCCACAGCACGATCTGATTGGTTACATGCAGAGCCATGGCTCGGGTGACAGCCAATCAGCTTTCACAGCTGCAGGTACACAGAAAGTTTTGGCCAGTGCAGTGCCACTGGAGAGCATATGTTTCCAAGGTAAGTAAAGGCTGCAAACTCTCCTGAAATGTAATAAACATCCCAGTCCTCTACAGCTCACAACTACCAGTGACGTTACTGTGAGCCCAATAACGTTATAAGCGGCAGCTCTGCTCGCCCGCAGCCCTTCCATACGTATCTGTTCATCACTTGATGAAAAGGTCCTGATTACATAGAAATGGAAATTGTCCGTGATAGTAGAAGTGTGTTTGTGTCTGTGTGAGTGTGTGAGACAGAGGGAAAGAAAGAGAGAGAGGGAGCGAGTAAAAACCTTAAGTCCTAAACCGAAAGTCCACTAGCTTAATGCTAACGTCAATTGAAAATGTCATTGACGGGCTAATGCAGTTAGCATCGTGACTATCTTAATGTCTAGGAGAATATCTGTTGTGATAGAGAGTAGTGTGTGTTTGTGTGGGAGCCACATGAGAAGCTTTACATCTCACGACCACTAATGTTATTGCGAGGTCCCATACGTTAGCGGCAGCTGTCTGTTCCTATGATACACACTGGTTATTAAAGCGAGGATGCTTTAGGCCATTTAGTATTTTCAGAGGTTCAGTTTGGTACTGCTCAATTAGGACTAGTAATTGATTTGAGGCTCACATTTTGGAGCAAATTTTATATTATTTTGTTTAATTTCCTTTAAAAAACTTCAGGAACATATTTTTATCTAAATTTTCAGTTAAGTTTAAAAGAGATGCTGCTAACCCTGGGAACTCCCTGCACATTGTTTTCTTGTTTGACCTTAAAACAAATAAGAGTTAAAGATAAAACAACATTTCATTTAATTTGAAATTTTGGATATTTATGTTTACTGGATAAAACTTAAGGCCGCTAATTTATTTAAGAGTTTATTTAAATGTTATAAGGCATGCTGCTGAGCCTGAAATAAACATATGCTTAAAGGCATTGAAACAAAGTTTTGGACTTTGTATTTTCTAAAATTTGACGCCAGTATTTTCACTTTTACTGCAAATGAATATCGGCTTCAAATATCGGTTATCGGCCTCCATGACTACCGACAATCGGTATCGGTATCGGCCCCAAAAAAACCATATCGGTCTATCTCTACTAGGAACAACAAAATGGGAAGTTCAGACAGCTTCCTGTATTAAATGTCATGTTATAACTTCTTGTTTGATAATTTCCTCCTATTTAAATGATGTGATGAAGTTGTTTGATTTGGCTGTGGTTGTGGTGTACTTTGTACTATTTATTAAAAAACTATCAGAAATGATTGCATCAGGGTCCCTGTCCATTTTTGTAGTCCTTCCTAGCAGTTTGTTAGCAACCATCTTTTCGAAAACACCATAATGCTTTGAAATCCAAAAGCAGGACAGTATCAGATGCAATTTATGTTGCAAAATGAAACCCTAAACTCATACACATGCTGCACTACACAAGCATCAGGCCTGGTAGCTTGTTTAAACTATACCACTTTTGGCATTTTTGTTTTGAGCTATAACTAATTTGAAAATATATCTAAATATCCTCCAAGCTATTTTATAGTTCAGCCTTAGGGTTTTATGCACATCACAAAAACCTTGTCACTATGATATATTTGACACCTGTTATGACAGGGGAGCATCTGCTGTGTAAAAATATTTTTAAACATTTGTCCATCATGACCTAATTTACATCCATGACACATTTGAGCTGGCAAGTGTAGACTGTGTGTGATAACAGCTGTGAACATCAAACATTTCACTGTCACCACTGCTGTAAATCAGTCTCATATGTACATAGCTGTTCATGGAGATCCCCCTGTAGGATCTTATTGGTTATATTCCTCCCTAGTGAAATATAATGTGTGCCAGTTGGGTAGTCCATGATATGAAAGTATTGTGAAGCTCTGCTGTAAATCCCTTCATGGGCTCTGGTGTTCATATGTGAAGGATTTTAGCAGTACAGTTAAGTTGTAATAAAGTAGGTTCAAGGTTTTATTCCCTCTCTATCTCGTTCTCCTTTTTTCCCCATTATCTCTGTTCAGATTCCATCCCATGCAACTCTGAAGCGCTGCCTTAAAACAGATCAGATCAAGATTGAAGACCACCTCTCACAGAACAGCAGAGATAACAGGAGTGAGCCCCACCTTTATTAAAACTCTCAGGATTTTATCCCAACTATGGACTTTTGTTTCTAAGAATAACTTAAATATAATTTGGTGTTAGGCCAGCATGAATCATTCAGTGTCATGTCGAACAGGCCTATGGCTGTCAATTTATACTCAATACTTGAACAGTTCTGCAACACATTAGAGCAGTCAACCACCCAATCCAACATAGGGTGCTAACAGTGTAACATAATCATAAATACACTCTTTTGACCTTAGAAGGCAACAAGTGAAATACACCTGAAGAGAATGGAAGCTATGTGTTGATAATGTGCTCAGAAGCTGGCCCACTCCTCATCCATGACAAGTCTCTTGGCCTGTTTGTTGGCCTTTCAACCCAAGGGTCCAACAGTGCCATGTCAAGCTCTCAGCCCAAATGACCATGTCCTCTTCAGCAGGGACCCTGCCTAAGGAGTGGAAGAGATCACCAAGGACTTACAGACGTCGGTGGCGCAGTTGGATAGTGCGCTTGGTCAGTGATGGGGAGGTTGCAGTTTCAAGCCCACACACATGGCAATGTGTCCTTGAGCAAGACACTTAACCCCAAGTTGATCCCACTGCTGCGTCAGTGGTGTGTAAATGGGCATGACAGGGTGTGAATGTGTTAGAGATTGATTGACTGATGGATAACTAACATAGAAACTTTGAACCATAAGTGAAGTGAATGTGAGAGTGAATGGGTGTGAATGGGTAGGTGTGACCTGCAGTGTAAAGCAGCTTTGAGTAGTCAAAGACTAGAAAAAAAAAGCACTATATTAAGGTCAAGTCTATTCACCATTTACAGAGTACTGGTGTGGACTTCGGGAAGTAGATAAACTCTTCAAAGAAGTTTGGATACAGTGTTTCAGTCAGTATTTCTTCCCTTTATAAATACCAATTGGTACTTAATTTTATATTATTTGCAAGCCTTGTTAGTCATCTTCACAACAAGGTACAACTTGCAATGATGCTGCATTAGTGCAACACAGCTACACATAATCCGATAGCATTGGTTATTAGCATGTTTGTTCAAATTCTGTTGGAATTTAATTTTTGGTAAAGTCTCTGCCCTACACAGGCCTAGCAGGGCGATGTCTTCTATGGTTTTCCACTCCATATGTAGCCTTCCTGCTTTATGAAACACTGGAACTGATGGACATTATGGTACTTTATATAAGAAGTTGTCAAGGAGAGAGAGGGAGAAAGAGGTTTCCTTTGACTCATGAGACACTCCACTGCTGTGAACTTGACATGAATTCAATCAGCGAGGCAGCTCCTACCCTGGAATACAAAAAGCCTCTTCATCTTTTTTTCCCGCCCCCATTCTTTTTCCTGTCTTCGACGCACCACTGTAAGCACTGAGGCTGAGCTGCTGAAGTTCTTGTAGTTGTGACAGCTTGAGTTCAGTCTTTGCTTCGTACAAAGCTTGCTTACAGCAGAGGTGGCAGATTAAGGAGGACCCTGCCCTTCAAAGTTGTGACACTGTGGCATAAGAAATATCTGCTTGTTTGTATTAGTGGAAAGAATTCACTTTGATTTCACACTGCAGGGACTTCACAAACTGTTTGATATGCATCAGGCTGGATGAATCCAGACAACCTGCTTATAGTGTATTTATGTAGAAGGGCTGGGGAATATGGCCTGAAGATAAAGTCCAAAATGTCGTGGACGTCAGTGATTCAAGTGTTACCATTTTTGCCTAATGTCTATTTTCCCTCTCAAAGGAATGCATTCACGATGACACAGAAACAAGTATTGTTTTAATTTAGTCAAGTATATGACAAGACTAAACTACTCATTTTTATATTAAAGGTAAACTTTGTCATTGAATGGAGGCAGGCTTTACTACGCCAGCACCGAAAGCTGCACTGCTTTCACAAAAATTTACATTAACTTATCTTATGATAATTTCATGTAATCGAAAATGAATGACCAGTCTTACAGGGATAGTTTGGGTTTTTTGAAGTGGGGTTGTGTGAGGTGTAGGGCTGTAAAGTCCAAGTCGACTGGTCGACTAATTGGTCGATGTGTGCTCAGTCGACCAAAATTCTGATTGGTCGACCAAATATGTCAATTAATTTATTTCCCCTGCAGTTCATTTCATCAGGAGAATCAAGTGAAATGGGGGTATTTTCTGAGCACCCCCATCATGTCTCAGAACACCATTTTAATGTATTTATCGTTCGTTTCAAAATTTTTATTTAAGAACATTTCAATATTCTAGTCTAATAATCGTTTATTCGTTTTATAACAGCAGGCGCCCTGCCTGCTGCCCGCTGTAACAGCGGCATCCCTCACCCAGTCCGCGCTGGATTTTATGCCTCATATAAACACCCAAATGCAAAAACAACATCACAGAACGAATTGACCGTTTTATTTCTGAGGATATGAGGCCCATTGGTGTCGTGGATGGCCAAGAAAAACATTGAAACCTGGATATTCAGTGCCAGCGCGTCAGACAATTACGCATGCACTAATGGCAAAATACGAGGGAGTAAAAAAAGAAAGTTTCCGAGTTAATAGATCAAGATAACAGATGTGTACGTCTCTTCGAATGGAGTCCTATATGACAGTGACTGCCCATTTCATTGATGAAGACTGGAAAGCAAAGAGTCTTGTGTTGAGAGAAAAAAAAGGACAGGCGCACACATCGCTGCGCGATTATATGAAGTTCAGAATCAGAATCAGAATCAGAAATACTTTATTAATCCCCAAGGGGAAATTCGGTTGTTTCAGTTGCTCTTATACACAGTATAGCAGTCAGGAATATCAATTGAAGACATCACGATTGAGATAGCATTTGTTACACGTAATTAAAGTAGAAATTAGAATAAAATAAAATAGAATAATGGAAATATATTTTTATAAATAGAATAAGATAAAATAGAATAAAATAGAAAACAGTGCAATGCAATGCAATATAATACTGTGCAATTTGAGCTTTGTGATATTAGAGGGAGGAGTTATAAAGTCTGATGGCCACAGGCAGGAACGACTTCCTGTGGCGCTCTGTGGTGCATCGCGGGGGGATGAGTCTGGCACTGAATGTGCTCCTGTGATTGTCCAGCACGCTGTGGAGGGGGTGGAAGGTATTGTCCATGATGTCCTGCAGCCTGGACAGCATCCTCCTCTCCATCACCTCAGTCAGAGAGTCCAGCTGCACCCCCACAACGTCACTGGCCTTACGGATCAGTTTGTTGAGCCTGTTGGTGTCCACCACCTTGAGCCTGCTGCCCCAGCACACAACAGCGTACAGGATAGCACTGGCCACCACAGACTCATAGAACATCCTCAGCATCGTCCTGCAGATGTTAAAGGACCTCAGCCTTCTCAGGAAGTAGAGCCGGCTCAGGCCCTTCTTGTAGACGGCCTCGGTGTTCCCGGTGTTCCCGATGCCTTCAAAGTTCCAGCAGAAAAAGTGTCTGTTGTAGTGAACAACATGGTTAATATGAAACTCTGTGTGGAAACACTAAAAGACTCCCATGAATATCCAGGTTAGAATGTTGTTCTGGATATTCAGTGCCAGCGCGCCTCACAATTACGCATGCACTCACGGCAAAATACAAGGGAGTAAAAAATAGAAAGCTTCCGAGTTAATAGATACAGGTAACAGATGTGTACGTCTCTTTGAATGGAGTCCTATATGAAAGTGAATGTCCATTTCATTGATGTAGACTGAAAAGCAAAGGGTCTTGTGTTGAGAGAAAGAAAGGAGGGAAAGAGGCGCACACAGGGGAGAAACACGGCAGAGGGGGGGGTCAATTTTTGGTCGACAATTGCTGTGTTTTAGTCGACCAACAATTTCTTTGGTTGATTACAGACCTAGTGAGGTGCATAGCATAAACCTGAGCGTGTGTCACAACTCGGTTCACTACATGCAGAAAAACTCAGGACAGACGCTAATGCTCAATGTTGCTGACAGCAGTTATCAATGGATACATCAGATCAGGTCTGAGTGATGAGCAGTGGATAAAAAGAGCACCATCCACATCATATGTACACCATTTTTACAACATTCTCTACCGTGCTCAAAAGGTATAGCAGTTTAACTAGTTACCATGTCAACAGGTGACTTTCAGCCAACTGGGTTCATAATTAAGCAACTGATAAAGAGCAATGAATACTCTGAATACCCTGTTATTGGGTTTGGAAACAAGCCCATGGCTCTCTCTGATCATGTGTAATGGCGAGTTAAGCTCTGCACAACATGGCTAATGTATGGAGGTTCAATAGCTGCAAAAATTTCACTATCAGCTGATAAAGACATATTTAACTTTTTAGGCTATTATCTGATATCGAAATTACTGATATTTTGATAATAACAATGCACATCCTGAGTAGTAATTATCAACCGAGATATCCTCGTGGTTAGTAACCTGAAATATTTATTACCGTAAATTCCGGACTATAAGCCGTTACTTTTTTTCTACACTTCAAACACTGCGGCTTATACTACGATGCGGCTTGTTTATGGTTTTTTTTTCGTGGCGGCAGAAACAGTTTGCCTAGCAACAGCAGACCAATAAAATTCTTAGACAATTACGCATGCACTAATGGCAAAATACGAGGGAGTAAAAAAAGAAAGTTTCCGAGTTAATAGATCAAGATAACAGATGTGTACGTCTCTTCGAATGGAGTCCTATATGACATTGACTGCCCATTTCATTGATGAAGACTGGAAAGCAAAGAGTCTTGTGTTGAGAGTTGCCGATGCCTTCAAAGTTCCAGCAGAAAAAGTGTCTGTTGTAGTGAACAACATGGTTAATATGAAACTCTGTGTGGAAACACTAAAAGACTCCCATGAATATCCAGGTTAGAATGTTGCTCTGGATATTCAGTGCCAGCGCGCCTCACAATTACGCATGCACTCACGGCAAAATACAAGGGAGTAAAAAATAGAAAGCTTCCGAGTTAATAGATACAGATAACAGATGTGTACGTCTCTTTGAATGGAGTCCTATATGAAAGTGAATGTCCATTTCATTGATGTAGACTGAAAAGCAAAGGGTCTTGTGTTGAGAGAAAGAAAGGAGGGAAAGAGGCGCACACAGGGGAGAAACACGGCAGAGGAGGGGGTCGATTTTTGGTCGACAATTGCTGTGTTTTAGTCGACCAACAATTTCTTTGGTTGATTACAGACCTAGTGAGGTGCATAGCATAAACCTGAGCGTGTGTCACAACTCGGTTCACTACATGCAGAAAAACTCAGGACAGACGCTAATGCTCAATGTTGCTGACAGCAGTTATCAATGGATACATCAGATCAGGTCTGAGTGACGAGCAGTGGATAAAAAGAGCACCATCCACATCATATGTACACCATTTTTACAACATTCTCCACCGTGCTCAAAAGGTATAGCAGTTTAACTAGTTACCATGTCAACAGGTGACTTTCAGCCAACTGGGTTCATAATTAAGCAACTGATAAAGAGCAATGAATACTCTGAATACCCTGTTATTGGGTTTGGAAACAAGCCCATGGCTCTCTCTGATCATGTGTAATGGCGAGTTAAGCTCTGCACAACATGGCTAATGTATGGACGTTAAATAGCTGCAAAAATTTCACTATCAGCTGATAAAGACATATTTAACTTTTTAGGCTAATATCTGATATCGAAATTACTGATATTTTAATAATAACAATGCACATCCTGAGTAGTAATTATCAACCGAGATATCCTCGTGGTTAGTAACCTGAAATATTTATTACCGGTAGTTTGATTTTATATATTTCATGCAAAGTTTGTTGGGTGTGATTGAAGCAGAAATAATCACTGTATATAGGAGTTAATTATGACACTGTGTAGGGTCTAACTGATGGCAAAGGCCAGATGAATATAGGAAATAAACATAAGAAATAACATACTAAATATAACTTACAGCAACAGTCTGTCTCAGTGCTTGTTCCTGTCAGAGTGTACCGTCGGTGACAGGGCTGTTTCAAGCCTCAGACTTCTCTGCACCCTTTTAATCTCTGACTGGAGTAGCTCTCTAGACTCAAATGGTTAAATGAGAACCATGTGGCACCCTGTAATTAGATTTTTGGTAATGAATGGGTCAAATACCATCTGAAGGCATGCATACTCAGAAATTCCCCCTGAAGAGGGGCTTGACAATGCAGTAGCTGCTGTGTCACGCGGGACACACACATGCCCGATCACAGGATGTGATTAGAAGTTTGTTTGAACTTTGCCGGTGTTCTTCATACAAAAGATCTGAGCATGGCTGAATATTAAGCTTTTCTTTACCGAAATAATAGCCCAGCTGTGCCATTAGAATTTGAGTTAGTGAAACCATATTTTAGATGTTGGTAGAATGGACAAGTGAACAAGTCTGATATAGCTAAAATTAGGAAGATGATTAATGTAGTCAAGAGACTGGAGATTTTTATTACCCCCCGTCGGGAGGCTATGCTATTGCTGGCATCTGTTTGTTTTTTTGTTTTTGTTTGTTTGTTTGTTTCTCTGTTAGCAACATAACCCAAAAAGCTTTGGATGGAATTTGATGAAATTTTCAGGAACTGTCCGGATTGGGACAAGGAACAAATGATTACATTTTGGGAGTGATCCAGATCACTGGCTGGATCTGCCATGACAAAAAAGAAGCGATTTTCATGAATAACTACTAAACTAAAATAAATATCCTTATGAACCCAATTGCTAATGGTATGTTTTCATGTTCAAGGAATCTAAATATTAACATGAAATAAAGGTAGGACTAATATTTATGGTGAAAGTCACAGTATGCGTGAGGACTGTGGCGCTGGCGGAGGTCTGCGCTCTCTGAGTGCTTTTCTAGCGTTAGCATGTTGTCCTTTTGCAACATTTAGCAGAACAAGGCTTGATAAACACGACAGTTTGCTAGTTCAAGCAATGTACAACTTTAAAAGCATCTAAATTCATCCCCAGTTCACTTTAAATGTTTCACAGTTAACATCCTGCTACTTTAAAGTCTTGAAAGCATCCAGTATTATCAAGAACTTGTTTGTAAAATGATGATAGATGTTGGCAAACAAGTTTATGTTGGTCACAAATGTAGACAAAAAAATCAATGTGGTCTTTGAGTGAAAATACTTTGTAAAGTGCTCAAGTCAACACCAAGGTATTTCCAACATTTTCTGTAAAGTTATTGTCAAAAATATTCAAAACAATATACATTTTTGGCCACAGTAAAATATAAATCTTTAAATCCTAGGCAAGACCAAGGTAAATAGAATAGATAGTTTGTTCCATCCCAATTTCTTAGCCTCTTTAAGTCAAAGTGCAGTCAAATAAGTGTCAATGTAAATGTCTCCACTCCTGAATTGTGGTCTAATGTGTCCGTAGAAAAGGCAGTTTGAGGCAATCCAAGAATCTGCATTGTTCCAATGAAGATTCATGAGATGATTTTGGTCATGCACAGCTAATGTCTCTTATTTCAGATTGATGAAAGGAAGCATTTGACCATTTTCCCAGAATATTTTCATCTTTTCAGTCCAGTTTGGCTGCAAATCAAGCTTTTAGAATGTAATTCATGAGCTGGGATTAATGCACGTCTATCCAGGGAGAGTATTTCCTATTTCTCTATAATGTCTTCCTTCTCTATAAAACTGAATAGCTCTAAAGCTTGACGGACTGTGAAGAGACTGCCTGAATATATGTCAGAGGAGCCAATATTGACTCGGTTTTCAATCATTTTCACATCATCAAAAGTGCAAAGAGCTCCTGACAGAGCGAGAACAAGCAGGGAATGAAAAAGAGAGAACCTCATCGGCAGAGATGGAAACTAAACTCTAATCTTCTGGTGTGTTGTAAACAGAATCTGTAATTCTGTTTGTGGCACAGTTTGTGTTCTGATCCCACAGATAAATTATCTGACCTAACATTCTTGATTAGTCTAATAGTTGTTGCTGATGAGCTTCCTGAATTAATCAGTGATTGTGGAACTGATACTGTTTGACTGATTACAGAAAGAGGGACGTAAACATGAAAATACAGATGATGTAGCTGCTGCAGAAGGGAGGAAACTGCTCTGCCAAATTCACTGCTTAGAACCCAATCTGAAGGTCGTTTCTGGTCTGGTAACTCAAAGGTCCAGACTTTAAACTCTTGGTGAGTGGTTAACATAACTGCAACATTCTCATCTAGAAGGACAAACACTTGGATACTCTTAATCTGGCAAAATGGCTGTCACCATTTTTAAGCCTGCCTGGATAATTATAGTACCTAGATGGGAGTTTAAGGTGGATGATTGTCATTCTACCTTTTACCTAATGCTCACGTAATTCAGTTTAGTTCAGTTCAGACAACCTGGCTGTTGTACTTTTTTTTAAGATTTGTTTTTTACTCTAAAGGTATTTTCTGAAGAACATTAAAGGGGTTATTTCAGCAGAAAATGCATTTACAGAAACATCTTGATGCATTTACAGTATACATTTTAACACGTTAAGAAATAACCTTCTCAGGTACATTTTATCCTTAGGGAACATCTATTTCATAATGCTTCATAATACAAACAATTGTGACTGCCAAACAGTTGTAGTCATTAAAGTTTTCAGACAAAATGAAATTTTATTTTCATTATCGTACTTTAACACAGTCATTATAAAGCTTGACTCATTCGTCTAAATATCATATTTCTAAGCTGATTATAAATGTGTCATTATTTGTTCCTATGACTCTGTTATTGTTTCATTTCTGTATGTTGTTCTGCTGCTTGCCTTGGCCTGGACATGTATGTTTATTGAAGCAATTTAAGGCTCATTAAGTATTTTTCAATGGGTTACTGTTATTAACCAACAGGACTTTTGAAAAACTTTGGATATGTTTTTCATGGCTGTTTTGCAGATAAGGATAATTTTTCTTCGAGTCTTTTGTGACATTACCACAGTTATTTTTTTTAATTCAGGTTAGGACAGAAAGGGTAATAGGAGTGGGAGAAAAAATTGATTGACGTAAGTATCGCAATTTTTTGTCTGCCGATTTTTAAATCGATTTTTTTGTTCAAAAATTGACAAGTGACATTGCTGAATAAAACAGGCCATAGCTGTTAAAACAGTGCTGAATAGTGTTACTATTTTCACCAGCAGATTCAGGACAGGTGACGGGTTTCTATTCAAAGTTTTGGCGTATATTTATTTTGAAACGCACACCGGACCGAGGGACGCGAGTGTGGCTGTAGAGGCTGTAGAGCGGGACAGAGAGAGAGAGGAAAAGAGAGACACGCACAGAGTGATAAAGTGAGTAAGAGTACTCAAGATGATGAGAGTACTTTGTCAAGTACTGGCTGACTCTGAATCTGAGGAATATTTACTCTCTGAGGATGACTGTCTGTCGTCCAGTGAGGATGAAACTGGTGGCGCGTGTGCACGCAGCTGGAGCGGGTCAGCGCGCCATTACAGTCCCCAAGCAGCACATACAGAGGCCGATGCTTTGCCACTCCGTGACCGGCGACTGCCGAGGAGGGGACGTGTTCTGGGAGGCAGGGAAGCTCAAAACACCGCGAAAAGTGACGGTGTTAGCGGGAATGAGGAAGACCACAGAGCTCTGGGCAGACGAGGGAGAAGCCGGGGGTAAAAAGCACAGTCAAGGCAGCAGAGGCGTTCATGCTCGGCCCGTAAGTTACAGTGATGATGATGGGTGGGAAACCTAACCACTTTGAAACTATAGCCTTTTTAAATTTTGATAGCAAAATTGACTATTTTCTTGAAAAAACTCTGGTGCCTGAAGGGTTAATAAGCCACTTTTATATGCAATCCAGGCTTTTGAAGAGAGAGTGTAAACAGCTGGTTAAAATATATTGCTGGATAAATCCTAAATACAGATTCACATGTGATGTGTATTTTTCCTGATATAGTCTGAAGGCATTTTCATTGTTCATCTTTTTCGCTGGTGTTAAAAAAGCTAACTAAAGATTGCAAAAATCAGTAATATCGTAGAATCACAATTTAAATCGAATCGGCCACCTAAAAAATCGCAATAAACCGAATCGGGAGAAAAGTGAATCGTCCCAGCCTATGTGCTGAGAGTTCATGTTCTCCCTGCAGAAATGATGTATGTTTATGCACCACAGTTTCAAGATAATTACATTCTGTCAGAGGCTCCATTTGACCCCATAGGCACATTGATACGCTCAAATGTGATTGATTTTCTGGTTTAGTAGAGCTATCTACACCCCTACTTCAACCATGTATAAAAGGATTGAAGGGTTCCTCATACTGCGAGTGTGGGTGCATGTTGCTGCCACTCCTCTCTGATGAATATTGTGGTAAATGGGCCCAACACTTGTAATTTCTCCTTATAGCAGGAAGTTCCTCAGGCCCTGAGTGGATTCACAGGCACACACCTTGTCAAGAAAATACAAAAAGTGAAGAGCAACAGTGAATGACAGCTTTTGGTAGAACTGAGAGTAACTCAATTCACACGGGTGTACTGAACCGTGAACTTTGCACCCAACTGTTCAATATTTTAGTGAGTATTGTTGCAGCTCTAGTGAGCATGTCTTGTCCCTACCAGCCTTGTCCACCACTATCAGGCATTTTTAAACATGTGCTTCAGCCAAGATTTGCTGCTTTTAAAGTAAAGGAACTAAGTTAAGCAGAAACATCTTAAAAAGACAACAAAATAGCAACTGCAGGTGGCTGGCTCTGTATTTCCATATTTCTAGAGAGGCGTACTGAAACATAATTGTTAAACCCTTTTTTGCTTTGGAAAAGCAACTCAAAACACAATTAAATATCTTCCTGCTGTGTTTGTTGCCGGCAAAGTGAAAGGGGAGCGAAAATTAAAAGTGTCAGAGTGGGTTTTCAGAAGTCGCAGCTCATTAGAAAAATGTGCGAGCTGTTTTGTGCTGAAAAACAAGGGGCAGGCCTGTGCGTCTGCTCCCGCTGTAATTGGCTGTCACATCCTCAATTCTCACCGAACGCAGCGAAAGTCTCTGTGCGTCTTGTCTCGGCGGTACGGGCCCTGTGAGCTCATGCCACAGCAGTGTTACAGCTGAGGCTTCAATGACAGATGAACGCTCGCTGAAAAGACAATGTGATGCTTTTTGTTTACCACTCTTTCAGCATATGAACACATCTTTCAGTATGTTCACATCTGTTAAAAGAAGAGCACAAGTTGCCAGAATGTTATCTTTCTATGCATACACTTTATATTTGCTCCATAATTCTCCACCATGTGTATCCCGCCAGAATTTGAGGACCTTTTTTTGGATTACTCTCTGGTGTAATCTTTGTCATATTGCAGGAGCTTTGGAGGCTGGAAAACACCCAGGCCCATCTGTCATTATGAACTCATTCCTTCTCTTTCTCTCTCTCTCTCTGTTTATCCAATCTCTCTCTCTGTCTCCTCCCGTGTGAAATATCATTCAGCAAAGTCATAAATACGCATCACCAGACAAGCCACATGTGATGTTTGCCTTCCAACAACAAGGAGCAGTGATGGGTGGATTTTCTGTCTTCCCGCGTTCATCTTTGTCTCCTTCATCTAATGCACACGCTGAGAGATAAAGGTCAACACACTCGTATATCTCGCTCGGAGTGGGAGGTGGTCCGCGCAGAGGAGGGCAATCTTAATTGCTTCTGCGCCGGGTCATCAGCGCACTGATACTCCTGATGATCGTAACGGCCTCACTAACATCTCCACAGCGTTATTAGATTATAAAAGGAACAGAAGACACTACCCAGAGGAACTCATAAGGAGGTCTGGGAAGTTCTCACTGCAATAAAACTCTGCTAAAACTCTGAGGCTGTCATTGAAACTGTAACTTTGATGTAGAGAGGGCTTTGTCTGCAAGCTTTTGACTTTTAGCAACAATTATGGTTGAACAAAATGGTGATTCAGCATTATTTATGATACTAAAGCTGCTAGGCTTTGCTGTTTGAGTGTATGACATTGTCATCTTGGGGAAGCAGTAACTTAATCTGTAGAGACTTGGTGTGGGAACTGAGGGATGGCGGACTCAAGTCTTCAGCAAACCATGTCTGAAAGTTGATCTTGGAGCTTCCTGGACACTGCTGAAGTACCCTTGAGTAAGACACCATGCCCCATAAACTGCTTCAGTAGTGCTTCTTTGGGAGCAGCAAGCCATTACTGACATCTCTGTCAGGGCATGACCATAGGACATTTCTTTGCATGTGTGTTGAAGACCATAGCCATGTTACCACTGAGCCATATGGCGAAGTTCAGCTCGGCATGGTGCACAAGTACAGGTGTTTTCATCGTCAAATATAGGGAAAGGCATCCACATAACTGATCCCCCTACACTGCTGTTTTTTGATGGGTTGAAAGAACAATTGTTTCTTATGTGACAGCCACTTACAGCTAGGGTCGGTAATTTTGGAAAACCAGCATGAATTTATATGTAACATCTCCTCAGGGCTTCGCCAAGCCCCTCCCACCCCTCCTCCAAAATGATGCACCCCGCTCACATGCACAACGACGATGATTCACAACCAGAGGACTTATTCAACTCCAAACTGGCCCCCAGCACATTTATGCTTTACACTGTACCAAGTCATGTCTCAGTCAGCGGTAAAAAGCACCAAAACATTGTCACAGTAAAGTTCAAAAACAAACACGGAAAGTTAGTTGGTACTCACAACCCGATGTTGATCGGGTTATAGGAAGTTCCTCTGCCATTCTCCACATAGTTGTCAAGATTCCCGTTTTGGCCATGAAACTACCATATTTAACATATTTTATCCTCTTTCCTGACATCCTCCCATATCAGTATTCTCCCGTAAATCTCCCGTGTAACAATGTAATAATAAAGAACATTCCTCTGCCTCTCCAAACTGAGCTCTGTCACTAACCTGAATGGGGCGCTAATGTTCCAAAATAATGGATGCCTCACTAACACAAAGAAAAAGAAAAAGAAGAAGAAAAAGCCTGGGTGGCAGCTGTTGTGAGATTACAGCCAACGGCGGAACAAACCAAGGAAAAACTAAGTTGTTTTTTTTTCTTGTACACCTGTCTTAAAATGTGAGGGATACTGGAGCTTGGTTGGGGTGGTGGGACAGCTCATAGAGGGGTTCCCTTATTTTCAAAGCCAAAACTTGACAGGTTAGCTTTCTCCATCGGACTTGGATCCCTCTCAGCTCGGCTTGGGGAAATGTACGTGCAGGAGGCAGGCAGAACGGCGACGGGATTTGATTGGTTTAAAATGTGTGCTACAAAGATGTGATTGGTTGATGTTTTCCCAGGTTTATTCCTGCTGTAGATAGCGGATATTTTTTGCTCTATTTTAAGAACATGAATTGATTGCCATACCTGTGCATCTGAGGGAGAGATTTTCCTATTTTTTAAACTTTTGCTATAACAAATGTCCATACTAATCAATACTGCCTGGACTACAAAAGAGGAATGTAGAGGGAGTTGGACGTAGCTGGCATGACCCTCTTCTTCTGGCTATGACAACCTCTGCCCAGGTGAGACATTTTGTCTCCATCTGGACGGCGGTTTATATTAGCAGTTGAAATTATAATGATGATAATTACCAGGGAAGAGATGAATGTCACAACTAAAGCAGCAGGATTGAAATTAACGTCATGACAGTGACATTATCTACCTTACTTTGTTTTGTTTTTTTGAGAGGTAGAGTTGCACAGGCGTAAGGTAAATTTCTCCACATTGATTATACCTGCATTCAATATGTGAGCACAGAAAAAGAAGAAAATCAATTAACATAAATATCAAGGAAAAGGAAAGATGTATAGCAATTCTAGAAGCAAAAATGACAGAGAAAAGTGAAACTTTCTTAATCTTGTTACTGTAAGACGTCGTTGGCTAATTTATTCAGCACTCAGTTCGATCATAACAGTCATTTTGCCTGATAAAGTACTGAAGAAGAGGTAAATTGCTCTACTTGTGACACAAAAAGTCTCTCATTTCCCATCCTCTCATTACCTTTTTGAGCAGCACTCCACTGCTCTACAGTTACCTCCGTATCTCAGCAGTGAAAAAGGTCCTTGAGAAGGCTCAGTCAGCCGTCTGCAGATGAGCCGTGAACCATGGCTACAACAGCTGCTCTGCTCACACAGCCCTGTGGCTCAAACTTCCCCTTGCAGCTGCCTCCATCTTTTCTTTTTTTTGCTACTGCTGCCTCCACAGGGAATGCCTCACCTCGATCCCCTCCATGAAATCACAATTAATTACGAGAAGAGTTTCTCTGCAAGCACAATGAGCCAGAGACCCTTAAGGGGAGAAATGCATCAGGATAACCTGGAGTCCCACAGGGGCCAGATGATTTTCCAAAGTGCAGCAGCATCACCTCGAGTGAGCTGCGATTTAAGTCTGATTGCTTTAACAACACTTGAATGCATCTGTTGCAACAGTATTTTGAAGCTGAGCTCAAAGCTACAACTAAAATTAAATCTTTCTGGATAGTTTTTCTGTATGTTATTTACAAGATTCCATGTTTATTTTGTAGATATAAACTGGTAGTTCAAGATGGCATTACTTGCGTCATTCACCAGCTATATTTTAACTATGTAAACAGATTCATCAAGGATTTTTTAGTCAGGGAGGGACTTATTTTAGTTTTTCAAAGGGGAGAGAGACCAGCAACATGAGATTTTGTCTCACATATAACTGCTAAAGAGGGTTGGGTTTGACAAAGGGTCAATCTTTGTCTTGCAATTATGAAAAATGTCAGTCATTATAGTCCAATTTGGAGTAGATTTCACACATCAAAACTCTATAACACAAATAATGGTGGCAGTAAAACAGGTGTTTTTAATATATGGAGATAAATACAAAAATGCAGCTTAGATACCTGGTAGGAAGGAAGAAAAGTGTAATTTTGACACAGGATCTCATACCAAGAACATTCTGGTAACTTTCTATCAGAACAAACTTTAATGTCTTCAGCATTTTGATAGTAGCAACTAGGGCTGGGACGATACACATTTTTCCCGATTCGATTTTTTGCAATTTTTTTAGGTGCCGATTCGATTTAAATTGCGATTCTACAATATTGCAGATTTTTGCAATATTCAGCTAGCTTTTTTAACACTAGCAAAAAAGATGTATTGGATGATGCCTTCAGACTTGCATTAATAAGTGGCTTCGGAACACAGACTAAAATGAAGCATTTAAATGAGGAAAAAAAGAATGATTTTTGACCAAAAAAATCAAATTAAAAATCGTCAAACAAAAAATCCCTATACTTATGTGAATACAATACAATTTTTTCTCCCACCCCTGGTAGCAACTGTAGCTTGTGGGTTAACCACCCATGACCCTGTTACCAGTTTACCAGTTTCTTCCTTGGACGACTTTTGATTGATACTTGACCCCTGCAGACCAGAACACCCGGCAATGGCTTCAGGTTTGGAGAAGCTCTGACTCAGTCGTCTAGCCATCACACCTTGGCCCTCGTCAAACTTGCCCAAATCCTCTCACTTGCCCATTTTCCTGCTTCTAACTTTAGCTTTAAAGGACAAAACGTTCACTTGCTGGCTGGTATATCCCACCCACTAACAGGTGCCATGATGAAGAGATGATCAGTGTTATTCACGTCACCTGTCAGTGGTCTGGATGTCCTGCCTGATTCGTGTATGTGCTGAGCATTTACTCATGTGGACAGAATAAGCAGCATGTCATTGTTCTTACTGATTTACTGAATTTAGGGGGCCTGCTCCAGCTCTACAGTACATTTACCCTTCTCTCTGCAGCAGCAGCGTGAATGCTGCTGAAAGAGTCCTCCCTTTGTCCTTGAACGTTCTGATTCCAGGGAGAGTTTGTTTGGTTTTACTGTAGAGCCAGAGGCAGAAACATTGTTATTGCTATTATGTATTGCGCATGAGTGAACAACGTGATGTCAGGGGACAGCAGCGTTGATTGGTTTGTCACTCTTTTACTTGCTTGCTTAGTTGGTTGGTTGGCTGGCTACTTTACAACTATTACTACAGGCTGAGAGCTTGACTGCTGCAATAAAGGGTAGCAGAGGGGGTAGCAAAGCAGCTGTAAAACTGCACCAAAACTGCCCTGTTATATTGGTTAATATAGTTATTTTAAAATAGGTCTTAAAACAATTAAGTTTTCTTTTATTGCACAGCTGCATCTCAACGACTTATGATTTGTTTTTAACTCATTTGTTGTTTTTGCACATATGTTGTAAAATCAATTAATAATAAAAAAAAAAAAAAAAAAAAATTTCAGGAAAACTGTTCATGCCAACAGAGCCTGTAGATATTCTATAAACTTGTAGATGCATTTTTTCTTTTTTAGGTAAATCATTATTGTATCTGTATTGAGATATTAACATTCAAGATATTAATATTGAAAAAGCAACACTATAGATTTCCCACCCGGTTGCCCTGCATGTACAGCTCTGGAAGTCACAATAAAAGTCATTTTTACGATTGCCATTGAATGCACTGCTTGGTTTTGACCAAACCTGCAGTCATATCGTATCAATATCGAGATATGAATATCTCAATATTGATACATGAATATCGAGATAGGAAATTTTGTCCATATTGTTCAGCCCTAGAACTCGGTAATACCACAATTTGTTCATCTGTTGGCAAAAAGTATGAGGACAAATATATATCTGGCAAAAACTTGATAAAGCTTAGGCCTGTCACGGTAATCAATAAATCAATTAACCGAACAATAAATAAAACCGGCCCTGGTAAGTTTGCTGGCCTCGATAAACTGACAAGTGCATGGGTGTTTTTTTTCCTCCTCTCTTTCTACCAAAGAGGCTGAATGAGAAGATCACTCACTCTGTCCATCTTTCGTAACACAGGGGTGCATTGATTCTATAGCGGATTTAGCGGATTTATAGAGGAGTGAGCATCAAAAAAAAAAAAAAAAAAAAAAAAAAAAAAAAAAAAAAAAAAAAATAAAAAAAAAAAAAAAAAAAAAAAAAAACCCTTCAATACAGCTGAAAAGCCAGCAATGTTAAAAACGTTTCATAGAAAGTACAAATTGAGTGGGAGAAAGTACATGTCATGGACACAAACTGTATAAACTCTCTTCTATTTATTGTTTTTATTGTTTTGTGTGTTTTTATTGGAGTTTCGTTTTTTCTTTACTGAGACAGGGTCTATTTTTTTGTTTTTTTAAGTGTAATTATTTTTAATCACATGCAATGTTTCCTAAAAGAGAGTCCACTTCATTTTCATTGTTTTTTTCTCTTTTTTTGTTAAATTGATTATATTGTTTATTTTATTGATAAGATCTTGATCTTCCAATTACAGTTAAATACTCTTAAGAAATTAAAGTTTTTTGCTTTTGATATGGTGTACTCACTTTATTTTGACATATTACAATTACATTCATGAAAAAAATGGGGAAAAAAATCAAAATAATATTGACAATAATATAGTTTATCGTCAATAATTTTTGGGACAATTATCGTCCAGCGAAATTTGCTATTGTGACAGGCCTAAGAAAGCGTGTGTTAATAAGTGAAAATGGTGTCAAACTGATTTTTATAGCTATTTTATTTTAATAAAAAAAACCTTTTTAAATTGAGTTTTCTGCCAGATACTAAATCTCTTGAAACATTTGAACACATCATGCAGACAGTTTTTGGACTTACCAAGAATACATTTTCCTGATCAAACATTGAACACCTCATAATGTAAACATAAATCTACTTATTCAGTTAAGCTCTTCCACACACACAACCTGGAAATTCATCAAGAATTTTAGAGTAAACCTACCACAAAAATGGCTTGTCCTGCTTTTTCAAACGTTCACCTTGAAGCAGTACATTTCCCTACAGTTTGCCTTTCGGTCATTGCGGGGATGGAGGGATGGAGAGAGAGGGCACTGAGGAAATTTTAGGATTTTATCTTAGTTATAAAATAATACATTTTTTGTTTTCACACACGGGTTAATTCAGTACTATTTCAGGGTTTCTCTGTAGGTGTGAATGAGTTTTGATTTAACTAAATGATATCCAACAATGGTTTCATATTTTCAACCAAACAGACTTAACACAATTTTTGCCTGTGCAGGAGCAACTACAGTGTTTTCTGCAGGTCTCTTGAAGCCTGGTACATTAACGTTTTTTATTAAGATTCTCAGTGCTGCTCTTCAAGTTTATTTTCCCTCTTCTCATGTTTTTGCATGACCAAATGATGCAATGTTTGAGGACCAACAAGACATGATAGCAGTATTAATAACCAAAAAAAAAAGGGTTTTCAGATTTTAGAAATTTGCAGAACATAGTCTTTATGGACCTGGAATTTGGAGTCCATCCTCAGGACTAGCATGCTTTATATATTTCTTTGGATGTCTAAAAATTCAGACTCTGGTGTCCAAGGTGCTTGTTGAAAAGTTTGTTCACATCATCGGTTTGAGTTTTCAAGAATGTGGACTCACTGGAAACAATGAGCTTCGGACTTAAATGAGACAATCTCCCACCTCCACATTCAGGGCACTTTAGATCAAACACCAAACCAGGCTAATTGATTCTGATATAAGCCGTCAGAAAAGCTACTGATTAGATTAATACATGTTGTCTGTTTTATTATTTAATTTCAGATTGAATTAGCCGTGATGAATGGTTCAAGCACTGGGGGAGAGCGTTTGATGTAATGTGGAAACTCTGCGTCAGTTTCATCATTAGATGTTTGCTTGAGACATTAAAAGGAAAATCAAAGATTCATCTTCTTAGCCTTTCAGTCCCATCAGAAGCTACCTCTCAGAGCTTTGCTTTCCAGGGCCTTATTAAAAATACAAGCTTTGTGATCTAACTTGTCAGCCCTCCAACATGTCAATTCACTGAGTGTCAAAAAGCTCCCTCAGATGCACCACAGAGAAGTGTTGAAGTCTTCCATTCTAAACTTTTTTTTTTGCAGAATATGTCAGAAACTTGAGCTCGAGATGACATGATGGTGGAAGAGTAAGATCCCGTATTACTGGGATGTCAGTTCAGTTCTGTTTTTTCGTCGAGGAATTTCAGGACTCTCTCAGAAAGCTCAGCCAGAGTGCGGAGAGACTGTTCAAACATTTATACAAGCTCTGGCCCTCAAATGTCTGCAGGCTTGGAAGCAGCGTCCCCGGTTCTCCATTCACGCTCTAAACTCTGCACCTGCTGCTGTTATTCTTTTGACTTAAAATGAAGATGTTTCGGCGCTGGCCTGCGTCGTATCAATCACGAGGTGCTTCACAAACACTGCAAACTTTTACGCTTGGAGCTCAGACCTTGACCCTGACTGATGTTAAAGCGCGTATTAAACGTGTCTTATCACTTTTTAATTCCTCTAAATCAAACGAACAGACTGGCACACTTAAGCGGTCTGCGTTATTCATAGGCCTGGCCGGTGTTTTGCTGACTAAGTTGTTACTCGCTCGGTGCTCTCTGCGTGGAGCTAAAGGTTTTCTATCTGGGTCATCAGCTCAGTGGCTGTGCTTCTGTTTCTCCTTCCCTGTGTGGACTGCAGAACAGAGGATTTGAATGTAAAGCAGGATTTTACCCTCAGAGAAGGGCGAGGCAATGTATAGGGCCTTTAAGATATACTGATAGAATTTAAATGAGGTTAAGATAAGATAATATTTATAGGCAGATGGATGGGGAAAATGTTTTCCATTGTAAGAACAACTTCTAGTCACATGATCACGGACCTCGGCGTAATCTATGTGTAATATTCGAACTGAATTGTGATATGCTGGGTGATGTGACTCTAATTTGCACCACTTTAACATTATTATACCGAGGAATTCAAAAGTTGGAAGAACATTGAAATTCATTTTCAAGCACTACAACAGGGGTTTGGAATAAATAACAAGGTCCAACTGGTGTGAGGATTCTGTACCATTTACCTGGATTCTTTAAAGTGATGCAGCAGTACACTATCCCAAAGTTTATTTCATACCTCTGTTTTTTGTTCACAGGTTTCTCTTCAGTTGGCTAGACAGCCTTAGTTGAATAGGGCTCTTTATTAAAAGAAGAATCTACTCAGTTCTGAGATATTTAAGGATACTTTTAGGTAAGGCATGTGGTTATTGAGCAGAAAATGCTATTTTTTCACTCCTTAAATCTGCAGTATGCAATTTTTTTGTGTCACTGGCCCAAAAACATATGATTACCTGTCACCATCTTATTACTGAAGCCACATGATAGAACGTCGGATATTTTGACCCCCTCTTACTCTGTTTTAAGTCTCTAAATCTAGCAAGGACACCCACCTTTCAACCAATCAGGGCTCAGTTCAGGGACAGCACTCTACTTAGGTACATGTGCTTGTTATATCTATTTTAAGGTGTAGTGTGTAGAAGTTGGCAGCATTTCGCTGAACAGAAATGGAGAATATAGGATATAATGTTTCTATTAGCATGTTTTCTGTCAAAATAGGTGTACAATCATCCTTATAAAACTTTGATTTTCTTTTTACTAAGTTAAGCTTTTTGTATCAATGTACCGCGGGTCTCCCCTCTGTGGAGGCTGACATAATGATCCGCTATGTTGTCTTCGGGTCGGTTTTGGGGACATAAGAGTGAAACATGATTTCTGAATATGAGTCTGCAAAGGTTTATAATCATCATCTTAGCTGACCAAAAATCTATCAAAACAATAGTTAAGAATATGGATTAAAAAACCCTCACCTTGTAACTGTTGTTAATGATGCCCTATTCATGGTCTTTTTTGGTCGTCACCGGCTCTTGTCGCTTTAGAAACGGTGGACTCTCCAAAATCTGAACGCTGGTTGTGGCTGAAATGCAAATTTCTACACACTGCACCTTTAAGCTTTTGGTTGTTGTCTTCATTGCACATCTTATGTTTTTTAATGAAGGGGTATGTGATTGTGGTTTTTTTAAGGCTGCAATACATTCCATTAGCATGATGCTAATGGCAGCTAAAGGCATAAACGCAGTAGACTGCTTGATCATAAGAGAAGGAGTGCAGCTCGGAGCACAATCATGGAAGAAAGGGGGAAGTAAAATTGCTTCCACTGCAGTCTTATCTAAGTTGCGTTCCCTGTTTTTGACCTATTTCTTTACTTTTTAAAAAGAAAATAAAGGGTAGCCTGCCTCTGCGTACAGTCATCAGATCAACTCTTCATCAACTTTAAATGGTCCAGTATGGTTGTTGTGTCTCTTTTTTCGATTGTGATATGTTATGTTTTATAGTTTTAGACTTTTACCACTTCATGTGATTTTCAAAAGAAATACATACAATACTAAACCACAGGGCGCATGTCAAAACAACCGCGGACGTGCTTGTTAGTAGGTCAGCTTTGTGGACAATCCCTGTGGTTTGGTTTCAAATGTGTGTCTTTGGAAAATTACATAAAGTGTTCATCTTTGACTAAAAATTGATAAAGTAACATAACAGTTAAAAAAAAGAAGAAGAATGAGTCACAACAAGCCCACAGGACCGCTTAGAGCTGCTGGAGTTTATCTGATGACTGTAGGCAGAGGCAGGCTAACACTACCCATCGTCTCCCATTGTTTGAGCTAAGCTAATTAGCGATGGGCTAGCTCTGCCAGTCTCTTCCTTGTTACTGAATGCAAAGTAAAAGAAATGGTGTCCATCTGCTTTTCGTGGACTTGGGAGTGAGGTAAGACGTTAAAACAGAAACAAAAAAGTTTGCGTTTCCTTATAAGAAGCTATAACCTATTCAGTGCTTTATGCTTTGACTGTGTTCCCTGAGACACGGATGGACTTAAGTTCAAGTATTTTTTTTTTACCGCAGTCTAAAGCTGGGGCTGCCTTGTTTGCCTGAAGCTTACATGTAATTACTGCTACAAAAGCAGCGATTTAGGTGCTTAACACCCAAACTCCTTGCAGGCAGCTCAGCGGTAGGTACTGATGGCATTATCATTGATCCTCACGGAGTAAGTCCAGACCATTAGATCAATGCTTTCCTGTGTTTTGTGTGCAGAAAGCAGTCAGATTAAGCCCAGCGTGGCATAAAAGAGGAGACACTCTATGGATTAGAAAAGTACAACTGCAGAGATGGAGATTTAGTTTCTATCTCAGTGAGAGCGTACGTGTGTTCTCGCTCTAAACCAGCATGTTTTTCTGGCTCCAGATTAGGCTTAGCTTCAGCGTATGCCAACATCTGTCTGCCGTTAGCCCCTGTGACACTGGCAGCCACGCAGCCATTAATCAGAGTGTGGAGATAGTCGCCTTTAGGTCACTCTGCACCTCAGGCTCATGACTGAGTCGTGGGGGGAGGGCCAGTGTTCAAAGGGTCACCTGTCCAGAGAGAGACCTGAATACTGTAGCTCATAGCCACACCTGAACCCCTCTCATGGTGTTTTTTGCTGTTGAAGCACAGACTTTTGTTTAACACTGACCTGACTGCTTTGTTTGTACATTCGATGCTGCACCTTTATGTCAGACGATGAACTGGACATAAGCTTTATATCTAACATTCTTTTCTTTAACAAACATGGTAGTGGATTAATTTTTCAGATTGATCAAAACATAATTTAATTAGATAAAAGGTGCGAAAATACTGCTTGTAATTTGCCCATGAAGATTTGTCCAAAATAAAAAAAAGATACCAAGGACTTGTAGGATCAAAATATCACATTTAAGCTTATGTTTTCTTGATGGCTTTCAATTCATAGGGAGTTGTCTTGTGTGTTTTATTTCCTTAAGTTGGCTTTTAATTCTTGTTCTTACATGTGTCCTAAGTTTTTATAGTACAATATAATTAAGTTTTAATTCTAAGCTTTCACTATTGTATTTTTTTTTTTAAATTTTATTTCTACCTGCTAGCCACTGTGCAGTAGGGATTGGATGATACAATTTTATCTCACGATACATTGCACCTCGATATGCCCGGGTCATGATACAATACCTCACGATACAATATCAAAAAAGTAAAAAAGAAAAAATATTACTGTATAATTACGACTTATTTGTTTTTTGTTTGAGTTGCACACAGGAAAACACAAGGCCTAACAGGCCAAGCATAAACAATAACACTCTCTCTAACCCTAGAGAGGTCAGAGAGAGTGTATGCTAACGAGCGGTAAGCTTGTTTTTGCCGTCTTCGTCTTTTTTAATGAGAAAGCCAAAATACTGCCAGACAGATAACTTGTATCCAGGCGGAGCATCCTCGAGTACAACCTCATTCGACTCCATCATTCAGCTTTTTGGAGGCAAGGTACTTGGTGCTAATGTTTGTCGTCACTTCTGGTCACATGCGCTATTACCGGACGTGTCGTCTTTAATTCGCGATCCATTTTTTTCAAACTCAATGCATTTTGTTACGTACTGTGTCGCAATATATAGCCAAACGATATTTCATCCCATCCATACTGTGCAGCTTTTCATTTTATTTCAAATATTAAAAAATAAATAAATAAAACAGTGGATTAGACTTGATATTCAATAAAAATACTTAAAAAATCAAGTCATGCTCCCAGAGGCTTTAAATACTTACAAAAAAAGTCAGGAAAATGGTGCTGGTTTAGCAGAGGCACAGCCCTTATACATACTTTGTCCGGTCCGGGTTCAATTCCAGCCCGTTGACAGTTTGCAGAGTGTCTCCCCTACTCTCTCACCCCTTTCACAGGCCTATCCACTGTCATTCCCTCTCCTATCAATAAAGGCACAAAATACCCAAAACTTCATCTTAAAAAAAATATACATTTGAGCATAATATTTCTTTTGATCCACAAGCTGCACAATATAGTTTTTGTACCTACCATAAAATTTGATGCATGTACTTACTTTATATTTCCTTTACCTAAAGTGTAGTCTCCAACCTGTACACCAGAG
This sequence comes from Scarus forsteni, assembly GCA_036419115.1. Taxonomy (NCBI): domain Eukaryota; kingdom Metazoa; phylum Chordata; class Actinopteri; order Labriformes; family Labridae; genus Scarus; species Scarus forsteni. The sequence continues at coordinate 22,491,138 of JAZDUH010000182.1, forward strand.
CCTTTTGTATCTTATTTTTTACTGTTTTTGTTTGACATAATTTAAGGCTGAAAGTCAGTGTTATGATTTTTTGCTTCTAACATTGATTGCTTTTTTCTGACCTGTTACTTTCTATGAAGAAACTGCAATAGCATTTTCTGCAATTCAGGACAAAGATTTCTTTTGGATGAAACAAATACGAACTAATCAGTGTGATTTATGAGCATGCCTGAAAAGAAAATACTTGATAAAGATGTGTGTTTATGTATTTATGTATGTATTATTAATTCTTAGCCCTGTGGAAACTTCTCCTACAATCTTGTTTAATTTGGTTCAAAAAGTAGTGGGCAGGTATGTGTTTGAAATATTTAAGATGCCATAAAAAAACACATCATGTGTCAGAATAAACCGGGTTTGACGTGGTGCAGCCTGATAAAAGTGAAGCTCAGTGCTCAGTCAGACGTGCAGCTACAAGGAGACAAGTAGCAGCATGATGTCGGTCATTTTAGGCGAGATGGAGCCACGTGTCCGTCATGTGATTGGCTAGTTCCTCATTCCTCTCTGTGACACATGCACACTTTTAACGCACACATATGGCTGCTGTAATGCAGGATGCTGGGGTTTTTTTTGGAGTTGAGGGAGGAATAATCTTTAAACATCAGAGATGTCAGTCACATGGAGGCAGCAGGGCGAAGTGATTACTCTACCAGACAGAATGAAAGAGTTTTTTTTCCTGTTTGTTTTTTAGATGTGATCTAACCAGGCTGTAATGAAAGCGTTACAACCGCTGTGGCTTGGATTCAGTAGCACAGGGAGAAGTTTCCTTATCAAAAGCAGCAGTTAGAAGGTAAACATCACCTCGCTCCCCGTTGCCTCAGGCCTCTGACGGTGTCACCCTGAACTGCACCGCTTAGTCACAGCCGGCGCTCACTGTTGTGGGTTCAGCCGTGTGTTCGATAAGGACCGTTTGGCACTCGGCCTATCAGTTTGACATCCGCGGGGCTTGTGCTGCAGCGTGATTTCTGGCTCTAGCTGTCTGCGGCTCATAGGAAAGAAATGATCTGTGCAGAAATGTAGATATTTCTGATGATGTAAGAATCCTTCAGGGACGTTTACGCCTGTTAAAGTGGAGCTAATATTAGTTCCAGTTCTGTCCCCGCTTGTAGCCCCGAGCTGTCTTTTCACAACATCTGCACACTCAACAAGCAACTCCAGAGGGCTTAGTTTTTTACATTCTTTGCATTTTTAGAAACAGTTACAGGATGACAGTTCACTGAAGGTAAAATGTGTTTTTTAGAGAGGACATTACTTGACCTGTAATTACCTCTGAGAAGGAGGTCATGCTTCAGCCACATTTTTTAGTTTGGTTGTTAACCAGATAATTCAAAAAGTTAGGAAAAAGATTAGACGAAGTTTTCTGGGTAGGTCAGAAATGGGCGAAAGACCAATCAGTTACATTTTGATGATGATCCAGATCCAGATGCAGATCAAGATATGTTTCAAAGGATTTATCTCTTTGGGATGAAGGGCATATCTTCCACATGTTAACCAACAAGTCAGTTAGTCCTCAATGAGTTTCAATTGAATTTTAAAGGGAATGTTGGCCACGGAAAAAGGATTGGATTCTGGTGTTGATCTGAATCCAGATCCAGAATTTTTCAGTGGTGTGAGATAGGATAGTTTCCCATATTTTTTAAATATTCGCTGAACCAATGTAGGAAATGCCTTGAAGCATCTGGGATTCTGTGGTCAAATCTGCATGGTGATTTTAAAGAGGATTTTAGGGATATGCAATCAATGAAACATACCTTTCAAGCTTCACTGGCAATTATTTAAAAAAAAGTACAAATTTAACCAATAAACCAGGACATACATCTGTTAAGTGGCTTGCTGATAAAAATAAACAATAAAGATCGACATTAACATCTAACGGATTTAAAATTTCTTCATACTAGATTTAATTTAAAGGAACACTACACCCAAACAACGATTTGGCCTCATTTTCTACTCACCCTCATGCTGAACAACACTGTGGAGTAGTTTTGGAACATCTAGGATGCAGCCGGAGATCTGGTTGGATCCTCGCTGTCCACTGACATTGATATCATGACTTAAATAGGAGCCCGAACAAACAGTGTCCTTAAAAGTCCACAAAAAGTCGGCAATATTCCTCCATACTGCTCGTGCGCTGTAATCCAAGTGTCCTGAGTGGGTAACGTCCACCATTTACTCGAAACGACATCATTTAGCACATGTTTATAGCCTAAACGTCACTACTTGGCATTTCTATGATACACTTACGGTGTCAGCAGGCTGATAAACCAAGCGAATCGCCTCTGCAATAACTAAGAGCGTAGAACAAGAAATCCCACATTCTGCTGTGAGCAAGCGGGGTGGACAGACACAAGAGGTGTCAGCAGAATGTGGGATTTCTTGTGTTCTTGTGTTCTGCTCTAGTTATTGCAGAGATTCTGATTTCTTTCTTGAGTAAAAAGAGATGGACAAAGTAATGCTTTGTTTGTGGCTACATAGCCCTTATTCTTACTTTAATTAGGTTCCTTGTTAACTGAAGACTAGTGGATGAAGACACTCTCAATCAAACTCTTAAGACCAATAGAAAAAGTGCAAGAATTTACATTTTGCACTGTTGAATCTCCAGAAGCTTCTAAATGCAAACAGAGGAAGTGGGAGGGAGATAAAAAAAAAAAAAAATTAGCTTGTAGTTTATTGACAACTGCATTTACATTTAAACATGCTTTTGTTAGCTGATCAAAAGTTTAAGACCACAGCCTTTAAAAAGCCCAAATCTGAGCAAAAATGTGGATTCGATGTCATGCATAACCCCTGTGTTCGGCGATGTTTGCAATCTTCTGGGAAAAGCCTAAAAGATTGAAATATTTCCAAGACTTCAGACTTTGATTTGAGTCTGGTAAAAAACAAACAATATTGATACTTGGTAGTTTGTTTTCTATTACCAAGAGTTGCAGACATTCTGGGCATCTTGTTTCCAAAGTATCTGTACATTTCAGAGTTCAGGAGTTGACTTGATTTTTTTATTGATTGTATAAAAAACTAAAAACTTCTGTAACCTCGCCTCATCCATCATACCCTATAAAATCAATTTCTAGTGATCTTAGAAACCTCTTCACAATTTGAAGATAAAACTGTCAAAAGTGCATTAGTCCACATTAGAAGGTGAAGCTGGTGTCTTTTGTTCAAACCCAAGCCTTTCTCTCTGAGCTAGAGAAGATATTTTTCTCTCCCGAGCCAACAATAATTCCCCATCACTCAGTGTGTGATGGACTGTTATCAGGGCTGCTCAGTAATTTGAGCCAGTGACGAGCTCTGGATGCAGGAGGAGGCCTTTAATGGGATTCGCTGGAGGTGTTGGCTTGCAGCGGCGTGTAGTTTACTGGTGATGGCTCTCCTCTGCTTGGAGCTCTCCCTGTGTGACTTGGATAGAGATGAAATTGGGGGAAAGAGATACGCCCCCCTGGTATTCTGCAGCATTTTCTGGACCATTCCGGCAATGATGCTCAGAATGCAGTAAAAAAAAAAAACAGGAGGAGCTGCAGAGCTTTTGCTGTATAAAGGAGGTTTTTCATTGAAGATAGAAAGCCTCACTGTAGCTATCATGAGCCACTCAACTTTCACATTTTCTATCTTTTTAGCTACCAAGTCTGTTTAATAGTGAGATCTGTGGTAACAAAAGAACTAGCCGGGTGCTCAAGCTCCACTGAGTCATGTTTCTGATCGCTGAGCATTTCATTTGTGTGATTTGATTTTAAAAACTTAAAATATGCACACATTTTCCCTTCAAGGTTAGAGCACTTAAAAGTGACCTGTGACAAGAATCAAAATCCATGCCCACTTTCTTTAAGTATTTGTGGAAAGTGTCAAAGCCGCCCCCAAAGTTAGAATTCCTTTTGCAGATTTTTTCAAGTTTTCGTCATGTTTTCATTGATATTTGTACTTTACCCACAGGCTGCTTTGAGTGGGAGGGAGGCTACATGTATTTCCTCTAAGCTTTATCCCAGCTCCACGGTCTTTCTGATCACAGTGTTGAAACATTATCACTCATTGTTCTTATTTCCTCTTGCAGGTTCTTGTTTTGGGGAAGAAAAGAAGATTTCGGAGCCTGTATCCAGAGGAATTTTGGACAAAAGAGCAGAAAATGAGCTCACCTCAGAGAGAAGCCTCTGACCCACCCAACAAGTTCAAATAAGCCTTCTTGGGACCGACTGTGAGCAGTCATGCCCCCCCTGCATCATCCATCGAGGGTGACCCCCCTACAGATGTGGGAGGGTTTTTTGACATAGGCATGGAAAAGGTGAACCTGATATAGAAATGGCATTGGATTATGTGAGCTTTAACACATCGTAATATGTATTAGATTCAAATGAGGCTGAACCTCTTGCTGATCTCCAGAGGACTTTTGAAGAAGGGGGAAAAACAGCCTCTGATGACCTTTGCAGAAGGACGCAGCTACAGCCCAGCTTTGATGATTTAGTATCTATCCTGCTGCCGTGCTGACAAGGTCGTACCATGGCTGCTGCTGATCCCCATAGCAACGGTTCCCTGGTGGGAAGAGGAGCTGACTGAGAGAGTCAACAATGCAACGTAACGGCGGTGGGGTCGGTGCCGGAGGCCAGCCATGGGTGTTACGGCGTGTGCGTCTCACGTGGCTCAGTTTTATGCTTTTCTTCATCCTGGTCTTCTTCCCGCTCATCGCTCATTACTACCTCACCACCATAGATGAAGCCGGTGGTCCTGACAAGCGCATCTTTGGGCCGCGACCTGGGGGTGAACTGTGCGAGGCAAAACATGTGCAGGACCTTTGCAGAATCCGTGAGTCGGTCAGCGAGGAGCTGCTGCAGCTGGAAGCCAAGCGGCAGGAGCTCAATGGAGAGATCGCTCGACTCAACCTGCGCATTGAAGCCTGCAAGCGCAGTATCGACAGCGCCAAGCAGGATCTGCTGCAGCTCAAGAATGTTATCAGCCAAACAGAGCATTCCTATAAAGAACTCATGGCCCAGAACCAGCCCAAGCTGTCTTTGCCAGTCCGGTTGCTCCCAGACAAGGAGGATCCAGGACTGCCACCACCAAAATCAGCGCGCTCCTGCCGCCTACGCTCCTGCTTTGACTATGCGAGGTGCCCTCTCACGTCAGGGTTTCCCGTTTATGTTTATGACACAAGTTCCTATCAATGGGGGGAGCATGTTGACCCCCTTGTGAAACAGGCTTTTGCTACATCAGTAAGGAGCAACATTTATGTGACTGATAACCCCAGCATCGCCTGTCTGTATGTGGTGCTGGTAGGAGAGCTCCAGGAGTCCTCCTCTCCACTGCCACCTCCATCAGAGCTTGAAAAACAGCTCAAAGCTTTACCCTACTGGAGATCTGATGGACACAACCATGTTCTGGTACATCTGTCCAGGAAGTCCATGACACAGAACTTCCTGTATAATGTGAGCACAGGACGAGCAGCAGTTGCTCAGTCAACCTTCTTGGAGCAGCAGTACCGTGAAGGTTTTGACTTGGTGGTCTCCCCACTAGTCCATGCCCTCTCAGAACCAAACTTTTTAGAGGTTCCACCTCAAGTTCCGGTAAAGAGGAAATACCTCTTCACCTTTCAAGGGGAGAAGGTGGAGTCACTGAGGAGCAGCTTACAGGAGTCTCCTCCTCAGTCTTTTGAAGAGGAAATGGAAGGAGACCCGCCAGCCGACTACGATGACCGAATTATTGGCACCTTGAAGGCGGTGCAGGACAGCCACCTGGATCAGGTGCTGGTGGAGTTCACCTGCAAGAACCCACAGCCAAGTCTGCCGACTGAGTGGGCTCTTTGTGGGGAGAGAGAGGACAGGCTGGAGGTGCTTAAGGCTTCAACTTTTGCCTTGGTGATCTCTCCAGGTGACGGACAGGTGGTGGCATCTGCAGGTTGTGGGATGAGGCTCTTTGAAGCCCTTGAGGTTGGGACCATCCCAGTCATCTTGGGGGACCACTCCAGGCTACCTTATCACCAGTTTCTTCGATGGAGTGAAGCTGCCATCATAGTCCCAAAGCCTCGTGTAACAGAGTTGCACTTCCTGCTGCGCAGTCTATCAGACAATGACATGTTAGCAATGAGGCGGCAGGGCCGCTTCCTGTGGGAGACCTACTTCTCCACCTCTGAAAATGTTCTTAACACCCTCTTGGCAAGCATCAGAACTAGCATCCAGGTCCCTGCTGCTCCTATAAAAGAAGAGCCTGCCGTAGAGATTCCTCACAAGGCAGGGAAGCTGGCGGGGACTGATGCCAACCTGGCAGATAATGGGGATCTGGATTTGGGCCCTGTTGAGACAGAACCCCCCTACGCCTCACCCCGCTTTCTCCGTAACTTCACATACACAGCTGTGGACACCTATAGAACATGGAACAGGGCTCCTGGACCTTTCCACTTATTTCCTCATACTCCCCTGGACCCTGTGCTCCCCTCTGAAGCCAAATTCCTGGGCTCGGGTACAGGTTTTAGACCCATTGGAGGAGGTACAGGGGGCTCAGGAAAGGAGTTTCAGGCAGCTTTAGGAGGAAACGTGCCCAGAGAACAATTCACTGTGGTCATGTTGACTTATGAGAGGGAGGAGGTGCTGATGAACTCTTTGGAGAGGCTGAATGGACTGCCGTATCTCAACAAGGTAGTGGTTGTGTGGAACTCTCCCAAACCTCCTTCAGATGACCTGCTGTGGCCAGACATCGGCCTACCCATTGTGGTAAGTCCATAAAAACTGTTGCTAAGTATTCATTCATTGTGTCATCATATCTCCCTAAAATAAAATTTAAAAAACCTTCAAACTTTTCTGAAGTGTTCGGGGCCGGTTCAGAGTTTTATTTAAGTACTTTCTCGATGGGTTGTCTGAATCAGAGCACATTTAAAACTCTCCAGAAGCCCCTAAAAATTACCACAGCTTTCCCTAAAAAAAGATGTGAATAAATCTGACATGCATGAATAATACAATTTGTGCTTCTGAATTGAGTCTTGGAAAAATAAAATATTCATGTGGTTTATATTCATACCATTAGTTGGTGACAGAGTCAGAACAAGTGTTAGGCTGTGAAGAACTGAAGAATTCACCTTTGCATTCTCTGTGTTTTAAGTGTCTTTGGTTCGTGTTTGTCACTGAAATGGATGATTTCATGGTCAACTGTATGTGAATTAATGACATCTTAAAGCAGCTCACTGGAATAACCTAGAAAATTGAATTTTACTGTTAGAAAGTGAACACATGTAGGCTTCTTCTTTTGGACAGTCACAAACTAAGAGGTTTGTCACTCAATGGATATTTCTAAGAAGTGGTTAAACATTTAAGCAGCTTGTGTCCTTTCTCTGATTTGTAGCTTAACTGCTTTAATTTTAAGTTTATAATCAGTCTTAAGCAACAGACAGCAGGTGTTTCTAGGTCCAAAAGAGCTGTAAAACTCACTAAACGCTGCTTGACCTGCATTAACCACTACCTTGGGAACAAAGTGGAGCAATTAGCAGCTTTAAATGCAGGATATTCCCTGAGGAGTTGTTTGGGGTCAAATCAGGGGAAATATATGAGAAAACTGGACTTACAGTTAACATGTAACTATAGGCAGAACTGGATTTGGCAGTGTGTGAAGATTTTCAAATATTTAGAAAGGAAGTAGATGGTAACAGTATTGTAGCTATCAACAAGCTTATGTCGAGGTCCTGTTTGATGTCTACATGGGGAATGATTACTTTGTGTGAACTGAGACCATTTGCTAAAATGTATACATTTGTTTTATCCCACAGCAACACAGGACCACAGAGAAGTCCTAGGCAACCAGTGTTGTTTTTTTCAGAGATGAGACAGAGAGAGATTTAGGACCAAAAAGTGCAGGAAATATTGTACAAATGCTTCGGCAACTTGCAAAGTATCATACAGTATTTGGGAAATTAAGGCAATACTTTCTCTGTTTCGGTATAAATATGATTGAAGCTTATGATCATCAAACTACAGACTTTTTCAAATATATTCAAACAATTTTTGAAATTTAGACTGTGCTCCCCCACTTTTTAAAAAATACTGAAGAAGCACAGACATTATGTGTGAAAAATGAACTGTTCTGTCACCAGTTGAAAACCAAATAGGGGTGTAAACCTCAGGAAAGTACAATTCAATTCAGAACCAATTGTCTGTTCAGTTGGATTCACAATTTGCAATACGTGTATCCCATTTTTAATTAAAAAGTTTTTTTATTCCAGGATCTGCTTCTATCTGCAGAACAGTATGAGGCTGGATATTCTGATAACACAAAAGCACAATAATGTGTCCCAAGATAATCGGATTTTTAATGTTTGTATAAATTGTATAAATTAATTAGAATAATTCAGATACACTGTAGACAACCCTAAATAAAACAACATACATATTTCGGGATGGATGATATCAATTATGGCCGATATCTGCCTAAAAAGTTAATTATCCTATCGGCCGATATTGAATTTTTTCAGATATTCTACAGCTGATATATCGGCCACACATATCTGCCATATATTGTCTGAAATATCAGCAGTTTACACAAATGTACAATACTGATGCACCTCCTCCCCACTGCATAGGTATATTTAAAAATCAAGGGTTTCATTATTAAAAAAGCTAAATGCTGTTCTTCTTGTTTTACATCTGTTCCTCCTAAAAAAATATATTGTAACATTGAAAGAAACAAGTCCATTTTTATTAAGTACATGCTCTTGACCCGAAATATAGGTATCGGTCAAAATTAACTTAAAAACATTGGCGTATCGTCAAAAGTCCAATGTTGTGCATCCCTATAAATATTATGAGACGAAAGAATAATAGTAAGGAATATACAGTTGTGCCCAAAAGTTTACACCCCCCAGCAGAATTTCTGATTTTTTGGCCTTTTCTCAGAAAATATGAATGATAACACAAAAACCTTTCTGTCACTCATGGTTAGTGGTTGGGTGAAGACATTTATTGAAAAAATGATAAGTTTACTCTTTTTAAATCATAATGACAACAGAAACTTCAAAACTGACCCTGTTCAAAAGTTTACACCCCCCAGTTTTTAATACCGTGTATTTCCCCCTTTAACATCAATAACAGCTTGAAGTCTTTTGTGGTTGTTGTGGATGAGGGTCTTTATTTTCTCAGATGGTAAAATTGCCCATTCCTCTTCTCAAAAAGCCTCCAGCTCCTGTAAATTCTTGGGCTGGCTTGCATGAGCTGCACGTTTGAGATCTCCCCAGAGTGGCTCAATGATATTGAGGTCAGGAGACTGAGATGGCCACTTTAAAACCTTCACTTTATTCTGCTGTAGCCAATGGCAGGTTGATTTGGCCTTGTGTTTTGGATCATTGTCATGTTGGAACGTCCAAGAACGTCCCATGCGCAGCTGAGTGTAAATTTTCCACCAGTATTTTCTGATAACATGCTGCATTCATCCTTCCATCAATTTTGACCAATTTTCCTGTGCCTTTGTAGCTCACGCATCCTTAAAACATCAGTGATCCACCTCCGTGTTTCACAGTAGGAATGGTGTACCTTTCATCATGGGCCTTGTTGACTCCTCTCCAAATGTAACGTTTATGGTTGTGGCCAAAAAGTTCAATTTTGGTCTCATCACTCCAAATGTCTTTGTTCCAGATGTTTTGAGGCTTGTCTGTGCTGTTTGGATTGTAAGCGGGATATTTTGTGGCATTTCCGTAGAAATGTCTTTCTTCTGGCGACCCGACCATGCAGCCCATGTTTCTTCAAGAGTCTCCTGATTGTGGATCGTGAAAGATCCACCCCAATTTTTTTCAGAGAGTCCTGTATTTCAGCTGAAGTTATTTGAAGGCTTTTCTTTGCATCTCGAACAATTGTCCTTGCAGTTGGAGCTGAAATTTTTGTTGGTCTGCCTGACCGTGGTTTGGTTTCAACAGAATCCCTCTCTCTCCACTTCTTAGAGTTTTAACAGTGCTTCTTGGCATCCTCAATTCCTTAACTTTTTAAATCCTTTTCCTGTTTTATACAGTTGAAATACCTTTTCTCGCAGATCCTTTGACAATTCTTTTGCTTTACCTATGACGCAGAAACCTGAAATTTCATTGCAGTGAAAGATGCACGTGTCTGTCAGGAGCTCAGAAACTCGCTGAGCTTTTATACACACACACTGATTACAAGCTGATAGATCACGGGTGAGGATGGTTACCTTTAGTAGACATTCAAACTCATTTGTGTCAAATTTTGTGCATGTTATCAGGCCAAAACTGCCAGGGGGTGTAAACTTTTGAACAGGGTCATTTTTGAAGTTTCTGTTGTCATTATGATTTAAAAAGAGTAAACTAATCTTTTTTTCAATAAATGTTCTCACCCAACCACTAACCATGAGTGACAGAAAGGTTTTTGTGTTATCATTCATATTTTCTGAGAAAAGGCCAAAAAATCAGAAATTCTGCTGGGGGGTGTAAACTTTTGGGCACAACTGTATCTCTGTCAGACACGCACCTCCCATCTCCAAAATTTCTACTTTTCAGGAGATAGACAAAAACACTCTTCTCTTGGATGAATCAGTACTGTACTGTCCTGATTACAAATATGTTTTTGCATTTAATTTTTGTTAAAAGTTTATTGAACTCACTCACCTCTGTGGAAGGTGACTAAAAGTACTGTTTATCTAAAGAAATGAAAATCATAAAAATGGAGGTTTGAGGTTTGGGCCCAACAACCAATTATTTTATTCAACTTAGACAGGATGAGTTATGTAAACGCTGTGTCACCATTCAGTCAAAAGCATCTGCAGTATTATTTTTGGTCCATATTCCCCAGCCTAAATCACAGACTGAAATGAATGTCAAACATGTCATAGTTTCCTGGATGTATAGTGTACTCAAACAGTTTTTTTCTGATGCCTATTCTGAAGAGGTACATGTTCTATATAGGTCAGGGAGACGTTCTCAAAATGTTCCCAAGCTAACTTGAGTGGATTTGACATGGGACACTTCCCAGTTTTTATTTTTTTTATGTACAAAAATTATATTATTGAGGAAATGGGGCCTTGTTCCTGCAGGTTGTCCGAACAGAAAAGAACAGCCTGAACAACCGCTTCCTACCGTGGGACGCTGTGGAAACGGAGGCCATCCTGTCAATAGATGATGATGCTCATCTCCGCCATGATGAGATCATGTTTGGCTTCAGGTATGTACACGTCAAAGAATGCGTCATCTTATACCAAAAGACCCTTTTGACAACGACATGAAAAGTTGTCACTATTTCCCAACACACACTGTTTATAACTTTTGTTGGCCTGTGCTGGAAAGTAAGACACTCAACATGTGTACGCATTTTGCTGAACTGTCATATGTAGTATTTGACATGTGGTATGGACTATGCAATCAATTTGCAGTATGCCAGAAATACCTGGATGTCATAATGCTTCAAGAAAAGTAGGAGTATGCAGCTAACCAGTCTACCTTGCATGCTGTTTCCCACAATGCAAAGTACCAACAGGTCAAAATGGTGGACACCAAAACATATATCTATGGCCATAGTATTAGCATTATAAGAATTAACATTAATTATGTTGCATTTATAGAGTAGTAAAGCTGTTAAATCTGGGTAATTTTACATTTTCCAGTTGTTGTATTGATATTTACACATTTAAAAGTCTAATGCTCAATAGTGAAAACCTTGAAAATCCAAATAAATAACTCATAAGATGTTCTTAGTTCATAAACATATGCTAGAATTTATGGGTGCTAGCCATTCGTCGAGCTACGGTGTACTTCGGTTTTCAATTGAAAAAATACCATTTAAAATCCACATTTTTGGATTGTGTACGGAAAGCACATACTCTTGATAGGACTTTTAAATGATTTTGGTTTGTAGAAATAGTTGCAGTGGCACAATATTTGGCGTAGAAGTTGGCAGGATTGTAATAATAAAATAAACAAAAATCCCAGATCGTTTTTCACAAAACACAATTTAAGATTCCAGAGTTTTTTCTCTCAGAAAAAAAAAAAAAAAAACATGACAGAGATTACATAAAACACAAAGTTAACTGAATTTCCCTTCTATAATTAAGGTATATGCTGTTACATTGTGATCAAATGTTTGTTGTTTGGGTGTAAGCAGTCTTGTCAATAAGAAAGCTGAACTATTGTCACAATATATTCATGTTGAACCCTTTTATAAATGTTTAAAAAATACAAGCCTTAAAAATGTGCATTTTGCAAATTGTAAATGATTAGTAAGTATATTTTCAACCATTGCCAGAACTCTCAAGTGGATTAAAAGTAAGTCAAGGAAAAACCTTTATTCTTACTTTTACATCTGCTGCAAAAAACATCTCAAATAAATCAATTAATATTTCCAAACTTGTTCATATTTTACCTGTAGTTTGTTGTAGGAAAAACAGTGTTGGTTTAAATGAGAGGCCTCTGCAATAAGAGACAAGAAGTGACCAGGGGAGGTGGAAAGAGCGACCTGCTGACTGGACATCTGTACATCACAACTATCAGTGCAGGCTGATGTATTATAGCATGCTGAAGTGCAAGCTTTGGATGGCATTGTCAGATGGTACTAAAGAGCAACTGTACTGTACAGTATGTTGTAGACTTTGCTGAACGTAAACACATTTTTCACTAAGGGAGACGATTTAAACCCCAAAAAACAAAAGACAGTGGCACGTATACCACTGCAATCCCAGACTTTAGAGTCTAGAGTCCTTAATTTTATTTAGAGGACTGTGTTTGTGTTTTATCAATATGTAGACAATTATAAAACCCTGGCCATGATTTAAGTAAGTATTATCGTTTCAGTGAAGGTGCTGTGATAGAATATCTTGAAACAAAAGAGAAAATTTGTTTAATGAGAAGTAAAAACACTATCAGACCGAGACACTAAACCAGAGGCTGGAGAACAAACCAGACAGAGTAAAATGGTCATGTTGTCAGAGCCCTGTATTTATTGTTCACTTGTTAATGCTGTTCTTAGATAAGCTGTACTTGAGGGCCATGTTTAAACCAATTAAATGATCAAACAGGCTGTAATGTTGTTTTTATGCACCACCCCTCCCTCCACCCGTCTGGCCTGACTGTGCTGCAGCAGCTTGTCCAGACAGGCAGAAATTGGCTCCGAGTTTGAGTGTGAACGGGGTCATTTGTCATGAATTATCTCAAACTCCCCCAGAATTACCCAGGAATGTTTCCTCACCTCCACTCCACTTTTAGCAAACAGGAAGCATTACGTGGCTGCTCAGACTGTAGCACATGAATACATTTGAGAGATTGCCCTGAGATAACTTGCATCCTCTGTGTCTGGGGAAGGATTTCAAGTGAAGTCTCCAACCTGACTTACTGGAAAACATTTTCATTGAAGACCTTCTGCAGTAACTGCTACAGTATGCACCATTTTGGTTTTAAATATCATATTAAATCTGTCACATTTTGCAGAAGAAGACAACAGAATGGCTACTTAATTGCTCCCAAGAGGGAAAGAGTTATCAGCTTGCTTGTGTGGATGACACATTTAAACAGATGGTTGAAAAAGTGAAGCATATGCACAGACAGGCTCTTGGAAACCAAACTGAAGTTCATGAAAAAGAATCAGCAAAAGAAATAATTCACTCATCCTGCAATATGTCTTGATCGTTTTAAAGGAGACTTTTTACTTACTTTGTCCTGCAGAGTGTGGCGAGAGGCCCGGGATCGCATTGTCGGGTTTCCGGGGAGGTATCACGCGTGGGACGTCAACCATCAGTCCTGGCTTTACAACTCCAACTACTCGTGTGAACTCTCCATGGTGCTGACGGGAGCGGCTTTCTTCCACAAGGTCAGATAGGCAACTGTCCCTAAAATAAATTTAAAAAGCATGTTATTTAGAGTGTTAAGCTGTACATACAGATGGCGACATAGAAGCTTTGCGAGGGCCTTGTGCTTACAGATTGTTTTGTTTTCTGGATGGAAAACAAGCAGAATATAAATTAACAAAAGTATGTTATAGATGTTTATATTTCTAATAGTCATATCCAATAAGAGATATGTAGAGCCTTGACCTATCATTGTGAACTGTATTCTCGAGTGGGATGGCCTTATTTGTCCACCAGGAGGCTGGGACATTGGTACACTTTTATTTGAAAGGCCATGCTTGGACTACTGCCCTCCTACATTTGTAATTTGATCACTCAGAGAAGTGTTGATTTGTATGGTTTGCGTTCAAACAATCACTTGTAGCTTTCAGTTCCATTTGCCTGCACAGAACTGGGAAAATGGGCTTTCGTCTACTCTGCTCCTTCTGCATGGAGCATGTTGCAAAACGCCTGGAAATTAACTGAGCTTGTTTCTTTAAATGCATTTAAATCCACACTGAGAGCACTTGAGACAGCCTCCTCGAATTGTAATTGTTTTTTGTAATATTAATTGTTGGTTTTAAATTTTTGCCGTAATTTTACTGTGTAACTTTGCTGCCTCTTGGCCAGGACTCCCTTGAAAAAGAGGTTCTTAATCTCAATGGGACCTTCCTGGTTAAATGAAGGTCAAATACATTTTTAAAAAAGAAATAAAAATGCACAACAAAATGAGCCAGCTGTAGGGTTAAATCCATTTTGAGTTTCTTTTTAAATGCAACAAGTCGTACAAATATTTTACCTTTAACATTTTTTAAATACAAAGTGAACTCTTCAGGCTTGTTTTGGTTTCTCGTGTTGAATCACATTTGCTTGGCTCTGTCATGCTTTTTACAATTTGTTTATTTTTGGATATTACTGTTGGCTGCATTTAGTGAGGTGGACGGCTGCATGCAGCCTTCACACTGCCAGCTGCCCACTCCCGCTATATTTGCTGATCCGGATGATAAAGTGACAGATTGTTGCGTTGTTCCCTTGTGCCATTGTGTGTATTGTATAGCAGGCCTAAGTACATTACAACAAAGAGCTGTCCTTGTATCATTTCATCACTCCTACTTTCACACTGTGTAGGTAAACCAAAAACAAGCTTACAAGATGCACTTCACTTTCTGGAGTTAGTTTGAGTTTTAATAGTGGGCCTGCTAGAGTCCTATGGCAGAAGGATATACAACACCTACTGTACGTCCCAACATACAGAAGCACTAAACACAGGCTTTGTTGAGGAAAAGTAAGACACTGTAATGAATGTTACTGTAGCATATTGTTCCACAAACTTAGTTTTTGAGTAGTTTTAATCTATAAGTGGGTTTCTGTGACACCATTTACTGCCATGTACCAACCATCCACCCCTGGGTACCCCCCCAAGCAACATCAACCTCAAGCAAACCCACTTTGAAAACACAAACTAACCCTTTAAGATTCAAGGTGGCTGGCTGCTATATGATTGAGACTTATGGTTGACCTGGAGCATCATCATTTGGGTAGATGAGATGATTTATCACATTTTTGACTCCATTCTCAAAAAAGTTAACCAACTCGGAATCAGTGCATGGATGAGAGGAGCTTTTAAACAAGCTGTTGTGTTCAGTGTTGGAAAATGGGGCCATCAGAGGAGTGCAAAAAAACTGCCTAGAGTGTCCTCTTTAGGCCGGCAGCACAAGCACTGATGTAAACACCCCATTTTAGAACTTCCATTTGACCAGGAGAAGTAATCACAAAGAGAAAACAATTTTTTTCCAGGCAATGAATATGTTGGGATTAAGAGTTATAATAACAATAATTATCACAGTAATGATAAAAAATTAAATTAGATGAACTGTATTTTGGGACCGTGGTGCACTCTCATGGCCAAATTATATTTTGAGGCCTGTGCTAAATCAACACTTTTGAAACAACACTGGAGCCTTAACACTTTCTGAATAGATACTCTGAAGAGGATAAACAGCACTGATATGCTACAATGCTTCTGTTATCCTTAATATAAGTTACTTTAGCTGAAGCACAATATTAGGAACGGCAGAGAACGCTCCGCATCTTTAGCTCTTAAATTTATTGGATGGTGGTTAAAGGTGTAGTCAGCGATGTGGGAGAAAACGAGTGGAGAGGTTGTTGATAAACGTATTTAGACCCGCCTCTCCCTTCATACCTCACCCCTGGCTCCACCCCCGAAAACTGATGGATGTGCATCGTCATGGAAACGGCCGTAGAAACTGCGTAGCTGACCAACATAGCTAAGGTAACCCTGACTCGTCAGACAATAGTAACCACAACTCAACTGCCATTATTGATAACATCACAACAACAGTACATTCTGGCAGATTAGACAATAAGATGAATGCCCGACGGCTGTTACTGTTCTGTGAAGCACCACAAAGCTAATGTTGCTTACCTGTCCAGCACGAAGACGGCGACATCCGTGTCCGTTTTCAGGTCTTTCAATTTGCGGAGCTCCCTCCACCGTCGGAAGACAACACCAATGTTGACCCGGGTCTTCGCTCTTTCATGGTCATAGCTCTTCTTTTTCACTTTTCACTCCTCTGACCTTTTTCTTTTGGGCTGTTTTTCAGCCATTGCTACTGCACCTATTGTGTCTCTCTCTGACGCTAACTGCGGACACTACGCAACCTACTACTATCCCTCCCCCCTCTGTCTGATCTGCGCGTGAGTATGTGGGGGGTGTACCCTGTGTTGGTGGCTCGGCCTGAGCCACAGTATTTACCTGCTGAAATTCAGAGCCAAGGCTGTGTATTGAAACCAGACTTTTTTTTCCAACACACTGTCAGTGGTGACGTCTTGTGGATGGAGAGGAGAAATACGGTGATTTTGACAAATAGTGCACTAGATTAGAAGATTAGAAGATCACTGACTACACCTTTAAATGAAACGCTAAAATCTTTGCTGTGATTTGGTATGCTAGGTATCAGACATGCTACAAGTTTTTGATTCCCATCCCTTAAAGGGCCCATGTCCTGGTGTGTTTGACCGTTTACACGAAGTCTTGGGTGTCTATAAAGCAAGGATTTGAATTAAGGTGAATAAAAAAAAGTAAAAATGAAGCCTCTATAGAGTATTAGATGCAGCTCTTTTTCCCTCCCCTTGAAAACACTCTGATCTGAGAGGATGAAGAGGCTTTCATAATGAGGTTTGCTTCCCAAATGATGACTGTATAGGCAGCAGAGGATATCAAAACAGTCACGGCTTTTCCCTGTGACAAGCAGAAAGCACATATAGGTCGAGGCTGTATAGCTATTACATCATTAACCCATAACCATTACATTTTATATGAAGGTTATACTCAATTAATTTCCTCGTCCAAGTTCACATACATCAGAACAAACCACTAAGAGGAAAAAACCCAGACTGATCAATGTCCTGTCTCATAGTCTCATCACTCATTTGTCTTTTTGCTGTTCTGTTGTAGTACTACGCCTACCTTTACTCCTACGTGATGCCCCAGGCCATCAGAGACATGGTGGACGAGTACATCAACTGCGAGGACATCGCCATGAACTTCCTGGTCTCTCACATCACTCGCAAACCTCCCATCAAGGTCAGTCACAGAGCATCTGCACGCCGTGTATCCCCCTCGGGTGTCTGTGTATTTCTATTTCTGCCCACTTAACCCTCACTATTACTCAAAGCGACATGTCCAATATTCCACATTAAACTGTAAGTCAACAACAGCACTCCTGTCCTGCTTTTTCTCCTCCTCTGGTTTGTTTTATTGGAAGCACATTTATAACCGGAGTGCATATTTATGACTACACAAATAATTACTGCAATCAGGGCGAGGAAGCTGCAGAACAGAAAAGCCACTGCAATCCTCAGTTTAAGTTCTTTCTGATTTAGCAGCGTGTTAATATTCAGGGTGTTTCCGGGGGGGGAATTAAGGACGTCTTTTGATGGAGTGTGTTTCATGACAGCTATTTCACTGTGAGGAATAAGCCTCCTGAATAATGAATTTGGGGCAAGTTTGAATGTGGAGTCCTAAATGGTGAGAGACTTTTTCTATATATTTCTCTAAGACAAATAAAAGTGAAAATAAATTGCTTTATATCCGTCTTGGGTACTAATCCAACAACTCAGCTTTAGGGATGTTTCCTCGTTTCTTCATTTATTACATTGCTGAGGTTTTATTAGCTTTAGCTGGTGAGATAATTAAGCTTAAATTAGATTCCAACGCTGGTTTGATAACCAAACTCTATCTGAATTATAAATGTCTCAGGCTGATCCGTTTCTAAACAAGACATCTTGTTAAAAGGGCTTACAGTTACATGGCCACACATAAAATGCAATGCTAAAGGCTAACTGCCCATGTGAAAGTGTTAAGACAGAAGTTCTTGGAAGACATCCATCCATAATTCTCATTTTGTGCATTTTTTCTTGGCACCTACAGCTTAAGAGCTTGTTTGCATGCCTTACAGACTTGTCTTTAAAGCCAGGGTTCAAATCTCGACTGTGACTCATTTCCCTTTTTCCACATGTTGTATGATTACAAAAAATAAAGTACAGGAAAGTGTGAAGCAATGCATGCCCTGTAAGGGCTTTGAGATTTGTTTTACAGTGTGAAAACAAACAGATTCTGTCGATCTGATATTGCAATATAGAGTTTATGTCCTCTGTTTGTCCCATTACTAAATATGAAATGAAAAGGTATGCTCTCATATCAATGCAAAACAGCTGCCTGACTGATAAACACATTCAGTTTCAGGGCACGCATTGAAAAGAGACCTTATAAAAATTAAGGATATCCTTCAAATAAATTGGACAATTATTACCTCACCAAGTTGGTGATGTTTTTGATGGCAATTTCAGGGAATGTTGGTCTTGGCACAAGGAAGAAGTGATCAGGTTTTGTTTGTGATCCAAATCTGGATAATCACGTCATATTTCAAAGGACATGTTAAAAATGTTGTTCTCCCCATTTTTGCTCATGACTTTTGCAGTGTCAGAAATGTGTTGGCAGAAGTTTGCACTCTCATTCATCTCTACTGTTTAGTATTTATGTTGATCCATCTTTTGGTTAAGGACATGCTAAAACTAATATGCCGCATTTACACTAAAAGTAGCGGGTCGACGTGTTTTCTAGTGCTGTCAGACGATCAAAAAAATTAATCTAATTAATTTACGGATTTATAATTAATTAATCTAATTAATCAAATTTTAATCTCATATCTGCTTAAAGTACCCAAATAAAGAATTTGAATTCTAGGATATTATAAAACTGTAGTGCAGGACTAATCAAATGAATACACTAAGAAGTGAAGATTTGTAAATCTACATTTTTTTTGGTGACTAAATAAAACCAAAGTCAGGGCAACCAGAAAATTCTAAACTCAATCAGGCAACTCAAATTACACTTTAAGTGTGTTTCATAAATCAAATTTAAAATAAGAAAAAGGTCGAGGACATCCAGCAAACCAATTAGGCCTGATGCATTATTAAAGAATGTAGTACACAATACATATAGATAAATAAATTCAAAAATAAAATAAAGCAGTCTTAAATATGTCATTCCTGTTGTCACCTGGGCTTTGTTTGGTTTGACTGGAGACGCATGTGTGAAGTGACGTGCCACTGCCATGTACAGGTCTTCCAGCTGGCCAATATCAAAATGTTTTTGTGCTATGATTAATCTTGCGATTAATTTTTTCAACGCATTAATTTGCGGTGTAATTAATTAATCTAATTAATGCACTAAAGTGACAGCCCTAGTATTTTCTGTTCAACCCACTAACAGTCAGCGAGTGACTCCTTTCCCACCGTCGGCAGACCTGGGTTTAATCTGCAGCAGACAAGCTGCATGGCTGTGTTTTTTCCTCTGGAGTCAAGCTGATGTCATCAGGGTGACGAAACACGTCCACGTAAAACTGCTTAGGAGCATGGAAGCCGTGGACATGTTGCCCAGCTGTTTCTGTAGTTTGTACGTTTGTCCCACTTTAGCAATGTACAAACTCAGCGCAGACTGAAAAACATTCAAATGCTGATGATATTAAGGCAGATGGAATTTGTTGCTGAGACAGCAAAAAAAGTTACTGACAGATGGAAGGGGCACGATGTGATGCCATCAGCATGTCGTAAATATTGGGTCAACCCAGGTGTGATGTTCCTACTGAAGCCGATCAGAGGTGAGCTGAGAAAAACCCATGTTGCTTGCAGGGTCAGTCCACCCAGGTTGAAATGCAGATTAGAACTGCTGACAGGAGCCGATTGTTACCGGGTTTAAACTTTTTTTTTCTGCCAGTCTAAAAGGGTAACAGTGATATAAATAAATGCAATCCCAGTTCATGGTTTTGGACTTGCTTTTTGAACCATAAACACTAAGTATATAGCATACTTTTAAAGTATTACATTATGAGCAATGATTTATGTGTTAATCCCCCTGGTTTGTTTGTCTTAACTCAGAGATCACATGGATATTATAGCACCAACTTTCACTTACTCTTGTTTTAGTTGGTTCCTTTTTTTGCTTCTCTCATGGAAGGTTAGCCTTGAAACCAAGAGAGGACAGAGAGACTTTCCTACTTACTTAAATGTAAAAAAAAAAAAACTCAATGTCAGGGATTTGTTGCTTGATTAAAACTGAAAGAGAACTTAAAGGAAATCAGTGAAAGGCTACATTAAACCATAAATTTGTAGGAGAGGGAAGCTGAACACCAAGGTAATGGGGAAATCAGGTTAGAGGATTTTTTTTAATGATTTGTATGATACCTCTTGAAGAAACAATGTGTAACTTTTCGACTATAAAATATTGTCCTAAAGTTGAAGTGCACAAAACTTTGATCAATCAAAATGTCCCCAGTTGTTTGCTAAAGCCCTCATGTAATCTTGGCAGCAGACTTCAGTCCTTTTGCCAGTAGAATATTTGAGAAAAGTTCACACTCAAACATCAGCTATGAAGAAGCCAGTTTGCTCGTTGTGGTTCTGTTTGATAAAATGTCCGAGGCCAAGAGATGGATGGAGGTGATGGGTGAAGCTAAGAGGAGAGAACGAGGAGCGTGACTGAGAAAGAAGCCTGACAAAAGAAAAGAGTAGATGCTTTTATCCCTTTTAAAATGGATGTGCTTTCAGATTAACTGTGCAAATAACTTCTTTCTCAAGGTGAAAAGTTATGTGGTTTTAAAAGAGCTCAAGTAAGTTTAAAACTGAAAGCCTGAATGATGAACTAGCCAAAGAAGGATAAAGTCCTGATTTAATCCACAAATCCTGTTGTTGATTGAGTTTGCCTCATGAATTATTCTTGAGTTCTGGGGTGAGATTCACAGTTCTTCTGGGCGAACGAAGCTTGTTAGTTTCTCGTGTTTTCGTCGCCATCACTCAACAGAAAGTTTTTTCTCTGTGTTCATTTAATCTGTGTTTTCTTTGGGGACTAAAAAAAATTATGTTGAAAAAATAGAGGAGAAAAAAATGATTTCAGTCCTTTATTCTGTCAGAAACCTCACCAGCTGTGCTCAGACGTATCTAAAGCGTGACAGGACTTTTATGTGCTTC